>CM035817.1:57990742-59215742 GCA_020458035.1 Magallana ariakensis | reverse complement strand
GAATGTCAGTGTTTTCAGTTTTGAAAACATTTGGAAATTTTCTGTTCCTTGGGTGGGAGGGGAGGTAACCCAAGCACCACCTCATATCTAGCATGCCTTATGTACCCAAAATATCTCCTGCATACTGTTCTCAAGCTATAAGAAAATTAACAATAGAATTTATAATTTTTCTAACAAGATTCAAATTAGATCCTTCACCTCTTTCATTCCCTAATATATGTTAAGCAAACCAAGAATTTAAAAAGTTTACAACTATACCAGTACTGTAGAAAATTAATGTGGGATGGCCTATGGAATAGAGTTTTCATAATTACATTGATTCACTTTGAGAAGCAGCACATGCAAGTTCTTAGGTCAGAAATTATGAAAAGTGAGCAAAAATCATAAGTTTATGGTGGCACATTTCTGCCCCCTACATGCAAGATAAATTATGTCAACATGCAAGAAAAATATGTCAACATGCAAGATAATTATGTCTGCATGCAAGATAATTATGTCTACATGCAAGTTACAAATCTTTTAAGAGAACCTGATTTGAATACATATGGGTAAAATCACTTACTTAGCCCGTATATGACATCATAGATACAAGATGCAACATTAATATATGACAACATACGACTTATTTATGTTGACATGCAATTTATTGTTGTGAACATGCAAGTTAAATATGTTAACATACAAGATATTTATGTCAACATGCAAAATAATTATGTCTACATGCAAGATAATTATATTGACATGCGACTTATTTATGTCAACATGCGAGTTAATTTTGATAACATGCAAGATATTTATATCAACAAGCGAGATAATTATGTTTACATGCAAGTTATTTATAACAACATGCGAAATAACTTGCATGTTGACATAAATATATTGCATGTTAACATAATTAACTCGCAAGTTCACATAAATAAGTCGCACATCGACATAAATAACTCGCATGTCGACATAATTAACTCGCATGTTGACATAAATATATTGCATGTTAACATAGTTAACATTCATTTTCACATAAATAAGTCACATGTCGACATAATTAACTCACATGTCGACATAAATATCTTGCATGTATACATAACTAACTTGCATGTTGACATAAATATCTTGCATGTTAATATATAGTTAACTTGCATGTTCACATAAATAAGTCGCATGTCAACATAAACAAGTCGTCAAATAATCGTTAAATAAATGTTGTCATAATTTTGTTGCATCTTGCATCTATAATGTCAGAGTCCGGCATTAGTAAGTCATTTTACCAATATAAAAATCAGGTTCTCTAAAAAGATTTGTAACTTGCATGTCAACATAATAATAATCTTGCATGTAGACATAATTATCTTGCATGTTGACATAATTTATCTTGCATGTAGGGGGCAGAAATATGACACCATATAAGTTTCAAAAATACATATCTCTTGTAGACTATATAATCACTTTGTATACACAGTTTATGTGAGACGTTTCAGTCTGGATGAAAATTTTCATAAAAATCCCCGCCAAGTCATTTAGGCCTAGTTGTTTGACTGTGATTACAAACGTAACCTCTACCATGAAATGTTTCTGCAATTCACGAGAGCCTGGACTCAAAAGTTACTTCACAATTTTTCAACAGGACGACATTTCAGCATTTGCAGGGCTTCGCTCGAGCTCAGTTCAGACGACAGTCTTCCTTTTCTTTTGTAGAACGAACCCGATCATAATAATAACATTTTGGGAGGTTTTACAAGGGGGAGGGGGGGTTGCAGTGGTTCCAAGGCTGTGATCATTGGTGGGTAAGGGTTTATAGCTTAATTCACACTAAAAGTATATAGTAATTAAATACGGTTTCGACGTCTACATTGAGATAATCGGCTACAGGGGCGGATCCAGGATTTAAAGTTAGAGGGGGCGCCAGTTTTAGGCAGGGGGTCTGGGGCCGCCTTGAGGCCCCCAGTGGGTCCAGGGCAGGGCCCAGGGGGCCCAAAGGGGCGAAGCTCCCGGAAGCTCTTTGATTCTAGAGATTTTGTAGGGTAAAAGTGAAATCTTCAAATTTTGACTTAAATTCTGATATTTCTTCTCGTGATTATACTTAAAAGTAATGAAATTATTTATAATTTTTAGAGGTTTGTAGATTTAAGACTGCAGAAAGAGATAACCATCCCAGCTTGTATTAGCATAAACATGGAAGAGTTGTTAAAACACAAGCTAGTATAATGTGGGAGAATGGTCAAATTTCAACCCAACTAACATGAGCTTTTTATGTACGTTACAAGGGGTGCGCCCCCCCCCCCCCCCTTGAATCCGCCACTGGGCTATCAAATTGAAACCGGGTGGAATTGAATTAAAGGCAAAATACTCAGTAGTCTCCGGTGTAGGTTAATCATGAATGTAACAATGGTGTAAAAATTGTGGGTTTATTTTGTGCACGGCATCAAAAAACAGATTTCCATAATCAACCACGTAATATAACGAATAAAATAACGATAACTCGTCATCACAAAATTTTGCCTGCATAGTCCTTTTGAGATTTAGTATAATGTTAATTTTTTATCTTAAGTACAAACATGTTACGAAAATACAAATTCATAAACAATATTCTTTTAAATCATGTAAATCAGTAGAACTACATTAATAAAATTAATAATTAAACTGCATTTATAACATTACTGCTGCTCAAGTTAGACAGGTGAATCAAGAATAGATTAAATGTTAACGTGACGTCAATATGCACCCAACCTCCCATGAGAGACGTAGGTCAAACTTCTCAAACAGAGTTTTGGTGTGGTGTAATGTGCTAATTCTAAATGTTGAAAAATAATATTACAATCAATAGGTAATTTTCTAGTAATTTAATACATGTGTATTTATTTAATTTAACTTTATAGTTGCATTCTGCACACACTCTCTCTCTCTTCTGGAATTTTATAAAGACACTATACTTGTATATTTACATGTAAAAAAAAGACATTTAATTTAGGCCAAAATTAAAAATATCTATGTTTCCCCTAACGCGACCGACCCAATTAAAACCCGCCGACTGAATTGTTTTTTTTACAACAATGAATAGAGATTTTTTTTTTAAAGAAGCCTAATTTTACCCAAATTCGTTTTTAGAAGACCTATATCTTTTTCGTTTTACAATCATTTTGTTAGCCTTGATCATCAACATGGGCGAAATACTCGCTTTATGATCGGTAACTTCGCCGGAATTTCCTCCGAAAGAGAAGTTGAAGTCGCCCTGTATTCTGAGTTCACGATCGTATAAATTAACTCCAGAGACACTAGAATGATAATCATTTAATTAAAAAACGTTTCCACGTCCTCAGTTAACCACTGTTGTGATTAATAATTTGCGATTGTCTTATCTTTTCTAGATATACATGTAAATATGGGTGCAAATGATGCAACATATAGCCTACTGTGAATTGAAAATTACAACCGAAGTTTATTACTTTTAGTGTTGATATTACAATTAGTTGGTAACTTGTAATTAGTAAATAATTGTGCCAAATTAATGCTAAAATAATCATAAAACCATCTGTCTTCAGTTATCTTAAAAATTAAAATGATCCTCTACACAACGGTTCTAATTGCATGGTTGGACTAATACCTCCAAAATACACAGAAGTAAAAAGACTGATTTTTTTAACTTAGCTAACACAGTTACAAAACATTTCATCTTTAAAATGTATGGATACATCAAATAGGTTTAATTTAATAGATTGGATAAGTTTTTTTTTATTTTTTATTAACTTGCTTAAATTTTAATCCAATCTTAATTAAGGTTGAATCTGTGTATATATTATATAATCATTTCTGTAGGTTATGCCGTATCAAATACTGCCAGTCTCCCTGATTTCTCAAACTTCTCCCTACTTTTCTGTTAGGGAGAAATAATTTTCCCAAAAATTAGGTTAATATGGTACATGTGAAACAAAAGACTCTTCATGTTGTGAAAATTTTAAACAGTTCTCTTAAGAATTCGTCAAATTTCAAATCGACAGAAACAAAAGAGTTGGTTATGGTAATGACTATAATTAAAGTGAAATTGGGTAAATTTACAAAAAAATTGTTATCTACCGAGGTAAATATTTGTTCTTCCCTGGCATTATGTTTCAAATTTGGGTTATTATTTCTTTGTATAGACACCTATTTCCTTGTCAAAGAAGGATATTCACTGCAAGTGTAGTGATTTTGTGTAAACATAAAATTGTAGAATCATTAAATATTACTTCACAAATATTTACATTTATTACATTTTCTTAAATTAATCATTATTATTGTTTTAAAATACTTTTAGACATTTTATAAACCAAATTTGAAATATTAATTGATACTTTGAAGTTTGTACATTATCATTTAAATGGTATTTAAATATAGGTTAATTAACATGTACATCGACAAACAAATGATAATGGATCTATTCATGCACATGCATCTAATCATTGAATCAAACATGTTTAAAAAGATAAACAATATCAAATTGTGAATTTGATATTAATTTTTTTTTTACATTCCATTAGTACAGTCAAGTATAACAATTTGGTTTACAACTGGTCATATTTTTTTAGTTTTGTAATTAATTAAAGAATTGATTAGTTTTTTCATTTTTAATTTATAATGTATTTTATATTTTGCCCTGGCAGAAAAAAAAATTATTTACCTACCTACCTACCCAACTTCAAAATTTAGGGTCGGGTTAGGGGAAACAGAGATATTTTTAATGATGGCCTTATCTAAATGCTTATATTATTTTACAACAATCATTTAACCTCTCGTAGGCCATTCTCTCTCGCTCTCATACTGTTCTGAACATTCCAACATTCATTCAAAGTTATTCCCTTTATCTACTTTTACTTTAACAGTAATTTAGTGAATTTTGCTTACTTTTTACAATCAATTTATTAATTTGTTAGAAGAAAGATGTAAATATAAACAATAAAATGCTTTCTTTGATGATTCATGCGGGATAAGAAGGTAGCGATCATTGCAGAAAAAATGTATTTTTTCTGCAATGTCGCCACCTTCATATCCCGCATGAATCACCGAAGAAAGCATTTTATTGTTTAAATATCCACATGATGTCCAGTCCTTTTAAACTGTCCAGTCTTGTACTTAAAAAAAAAGAAGAAAAAGAAATATCATTTTTTTTCAATCAACCCACAATATATAGTTTTTATAAAAATGTAGCGACAGAACTGTAGCTCCACAGGAAACTCGGCCGGTTGACGGACCGTGGATCCACAGTTCCATCCATACAAAAAACTGTATATTTATTGTGCACAAAAAGTTGCACACGGTTTTGGACTTACTAAACTAATTTAGGATCCGTCAACTCGAGATTCCCGTAGTGCTACAGTTCTGCAGCGAATAAAATTGTATCTCTTTGCTTTTTAATATCTGATACCGTGTCCTAACGATCACGGTCCAGTAGTCCGAAGGTTCATTAGTCCGAAGGTTCATTGGTCCGAAGGCCCAGTAGTCCGAAGGTTCATAAGTCCAAAGGCCCACTAGTCCGAAGGTTAATTAGTTTGAATGCATCACATGTGATAAGTTTCAGAAATCTTTTCGGAATTATTTCAATGCAACAATTTAAAAAGTAGCTAAAATGATTCAATTTTAACCAGTTAATATTAAATTAATATTAAAGTCCCATGTTACTTCTAAAATACAATGAATAATTTTACTCCTTTTCCCTTTTTACTATTTTGTTTTTTCACTTTCTTTAAATTTTATTTTTTTTTAATTATTTATTTATTCGACTTGAGTTCATGCAGATTCGTTAGAATTCGTTTTGTTTCCATGTTGAATATTGTTCCCCGCTTATACTCTAAATAGGGGATAAAAATTTAGCTTTGTCCGTTCGTTCGTCTGCATGTGTCATTCTGTTTGTGCATTTCCGGTTATCATAAATTATAAATTTTACAACGAACCTTTAAATAAAGAAATCCTGACCCATACTGATTGATAAAGCACTACACCACATACCCCCTTCTTTTGCGGGAGATAAATAAACGTTCACATCAAGTGGCAGACACTAACTCATTGAATAAGTCCATTAGGTTTTGTTTCAATATGGTTTTGTTTCGCACTTAATACTTTATAGGTGCTTGAGCGTGTAAAACGTTTTATCATTTAACTTTTTTGTTATTTCTATTCAAAATCTTTGCTATTCTTATTCCTAAACATACAATTTTTATTCGTTAAAACATGATTTCTATTTGATAAGTTGATGTTTTATGCATAAAATGTTAGATCATTTTTACACCTTATTTCAAAATAGGAGATGTATTCCTTTTCGAAGACTCCATCTTTGTTATCAGAAAATGGCATCACTCTTCTTTGCAACATTCTTTAGTCATATGATTTATAAGCAATTTTGTAACTTGTTATTCCTATTCGAAAAACTCCACTTTGAAAACATATATCATTCCTATTCTGCAAATACAATCTGAATACCTGAAAGAAAGTTATTATAGAAATACGAATACTACGAAAATAATCCATCAAATCTATATTGAGATAACAATCCATATTATAGTAGTCTCTTTTCGTAGTATTTTGTGTTCTAAACCTCCAAGAACTTGTTATAAGGTGAACATTTCTTAATCAAACATGGGCCTTTTAGTTACTTTAATCTTCACAACATTCACTACATCGAGTTTCGGACTAATGAACCTTCGGACTAGTGGGCCTTCGGACTAATGAACCTTCGAACTACTAGGCCTTCAGACTAATGGACCTTCGACTAATGAACCTTCGAACTACAAGGCCTTCGGACTAATGAACCTTCGGGCTACTGGGCAGACCCCGTCCTAACTACATATAGACAAATGCCTCATACCGAATTTGACTAAAAATAAATAAAACACCAAAATATAAAAAAATCAACATTTCTGTTTCAAAATCTCATTTTTTCTTTCACATTTATTCATGCTTAATTAGTATGCGAGACTGGCCGTGGGTTTCCGACGATGAATTAAGTCCTAAATATAAAAACCAGATTCTAAAACCCCGCTGATTTAGAACCATTTTAACAAGAGATTGGACTTTGTGTAGTTGTGTCAAAAGGCAATGTGACGTAGGCCTGTCTATTTCATTGCTGGGCTCTCAGCCATGGCTCTTTGAAATCAACAAGATTTGTCTGGCTTTTGAGCTAAGACTACGCAATCGGAGCATATTTCGCTTGAAACCAGCGTCATTTTTAACTTGTCTTGACGCAAGAAATAGATAGTCACGTCGTACTGAAAGTCCAAGGCCTTGCTAAAATGGTACTATATATTATCCCTGTATATTTGAAATGTGCAGATTGGTATTACTTATTGATTACTACTAAAACATAATGGTGGTTTATGTATTTTCTGAGAATGTTTTTTTCTCTATTGATTCATTATTTGGAATTGAAGGCCAAACAGAGGTGAATCCAAGATTTCGTGTTGTATTTTATCATGCTGTCTCATTAACGAAGACTCCGTATCCTTTCTTTTACATAACAGATAAAAATAAGACTTATTTCTATTTTAACTTAGTTTTATCTATAGCTTTAGTTTTAAATATATGGATTCCAGAAAACATCCTATTGGTTGATTCAGTAGAAAAAAAGGAAAATTAAGCGATAAAAAGCATTACTCTAAAGGAGGAAAAAGATGCCAGGAAATGATTAAGCACAATTTGGGCCACAACTTCTGGGGGCCCTAGGCGGCCCCCGACCCCTCGACCATATTTTTTTCGCCTTGCTATGCTCTGCGATTAGACTTTTTGCCTCATAGAAAGAATACCCTAGTTAAGGCCATGTATACCAGTCTTAATTGGCATTCAATTACGTATGTGTTAAAAGTTACAGAATTTTCAAGAAAAGCTTTGGACAGGAAATTTATCTTAAGAAACTTTGAAACGATTTAAGAGTCTTATTTACAAAATTTAGAACCTGTAATCATACATTACCAATTGAAACTTGAAGATGGAGTAACATAGAAAGATGTCATAGAATATGTTAATTATGTAATAAAAACACTTTGGGTGACGAATTCCACTATGTTATGGAATGTCAGGCATTTTCTTTATTCCGCAACAAATTAAATAATTGAGGAAAATTACTCATCAAATGTTAACACTTATAAATTTGGGAATCGTATTTACCATAGATATTGATTCGTTAAAAAAATTGTCCATATTTGTTTAAAAAATATTAGCTCGATTTAATTTCTGTACTCTTCCTAAGTTGACCCTGCATTTGTACATTTGTAAATATTTTTGTTTTTTGTACCTCATGTACCATTGATATGGTTTGAGAGAAATAAACATTCATTCAAAAGTAGTAAGTAGAAGTAGTACATGTAAATAGTACATGTAAGTAGTAAGTAGTACATGTAAGTAGTAAATAGTACATGTAAGTAGTAAGTAGTACATGTAAGTAGTACATGTAAGTAGTAAGTAGTACATGTAAGTAGTACATGTAAGTAGTAAGTAGTACATGTAAGTAGTAAGTAGTACATGTAAGTAGTAAGTAGTACATGTAATTAGTACATGCAAGTAGTAAGTAGTACATGTAAGTAGTAAGTAGTACATGTAAGTAGTAAGTAGTACATGTAATTAGTACATGTAAGTAGTACATGTAAGTAGTAAGTAGTACATGTAAGTAGTAATTAGTACATGTAAGTAGTAAGTAGTACATGCAAGTAGTAAGTAGTACATGTAAGTAGTACATGTAAGTAGTAAGTAGTACATGTAAGTAGTAAGTAGTACATGTAAGTAGTAAGTAGTACATGTAAGTAGTAAGTAGTACATGTAAGTAGTAAGTAGTACATGTAAGTAGTAAGTAGTACATGTAAGTAGTAAGTAGTACATGTAAGTAGTACATGCAAGTAGTACATGCAAGTAGTAAGTAGTACATGTAAGTAGTAAGTAGTACATGTAAGTAGCTTGACTTTGGTTCCCCCGTTAGCGATTCAGTCAATGACAATTATAAACAGTCTCTACTAGCTGATATATAAATGCCTCTTCTAAATGTACAATCTATAAATATTTAATTGATCATTGTACTTTGCAGTCATATCTGACAAAAAGAATTCCTTTACAATATAAGAAACTTATATGTAAATTAAGATTATCATCTCATTGTTTTACCGTCGAAACTGGTAGATCCAGCAATATTCCATTAGAAAGACGTGTATGTCCTCTATGTACTTCAGAGATAGAAGATGAATATTATTTTATATTGAAATGCCCCTTTTATTGTAAGAAGATGGGTGAATAAGGCGCGTAAAATGCCCATTTGAGAAAAGATAAGATACTGTAAAATTAAAGTATCAACAAATCTGATAATTTCTTTTTAAAATTATTAAAAACAATTTATATTAAACATAAAATCGATTTGTAACCCTTAAATATGTTATAAACTTAGAATATGTTGATCTTAACTAGCGTATGCGTATTAAAACCTCCATATAGTGTCATTTTTTAGAGCTTCAATGCGGTTTTTTTTATAGAGTGGGTCTGAGCTCCATATTTTTGTCACAGTCTAAATATGGTTTAATGGAAATCAAACCAATTTAAATCACCAAAAACGTGGAGAGATGACCCACTATACTTCAAAAATGTTATTTTGTATATCAACAATGAACATTTTAGAAAAATAATACAAGTCCGTAAATTCGTGGCCGAAGTCACATTTAGCATTTAAACACCGCACTCGTTGTGACTGAAATGGCTCAGTGGTTAGGGTAGCAGACATAGGGTAACCTTATAGAGCTAGGGTTTTTAGATTGTGGGTTCGATACCACCAAAACTTTAGGGTTTATTTTTTTGTCTTATCATTTTTTTTAAATATTAAAACTAAATAGTTAGAAATTGTCCTTTTGTAAACTTGTATTATAACAATATCTTATATATTTAAGTGGAAAAAAAATTAATTTAAAGTGTATTTTACGACTATATACTAAATGGGCATTTGCGCTATCTTATTCCTTCATCTTCAAATTTAAGAGAAAAAAAAAAGAAGTTTTACTATATTAAACCCTCTGTCTTTAAATTAATTCAACTATTGTCAACACAAAATGTAAAATATTTGTGCAATTTTGGTAAATATATTAAGAATTCTTTTGTTATCAGATTAACTTGCCTTTTTTCAAGTGACCCGTTTATATGTATACTAACTTGTGTTTATTAATTGTCATGTATATGTCTATGAGCTGGACAGCTGTCAGCTGTTGACCAATAAACAATACGTTTTCGTTTCACCACCATAGAATTAATGGAATTAAATCTAAATCGTACATTGCCTCAACCCCCTTGTAACTGATTTCAGATATATATGTGCCAGTTGACCTCTGCCCTGGGATTACAGCGAAAGCGGGATTACAGCGACCTCTACCACAGGATTAGAGTTGCCTCCACTCCGAGATTACAGCGACCTCTACCCTGGGATTGCAGCGACCTCTACCCTGGGATTACAGCAATCTCTACCCTAGGATTACAGCGACATCTACATGTACCCTTGGATTACAGCGACCCGAGGTTACAACGACCTCAACTCCGGGATTACAGCCACCTCTACCCTGGGACTACAGCGACATCTACATCGAGATTACAGGTACCTTAACCCTGGGATTACAGCGACCCGAGGTTACATCGACTTCAACCCGGGATTTTAGCGACCTCTACCCTTACAGCGACCTCTACCCCGTGATTACAGCGACCTCTACCCTGGGACTACAGCGACCTCTACCCTAGGTCTACAACGATCTCTACCCCGGGGTTACAGCGACCCAAGGTTACAACGACCTCAACCCCGGGATTACAGCCATCTCTATCCTGGGATAACAGCGACCTCTACCCCGTGATAACAGTGACTTTTACCCCAGGATTACAGCGACCTCTACATCGGGATTACAGCGACCTCTACCCTGAGATTACAGCGACCTCAACCCTTGGCGACCTCTGATCCTTGCCTCTTTATGTGGTCAGCTCGTTTTCCACATCGTCGCTCTGGGTCGTCTTAGGTATTCATAATATACGGAGCAATTCTTGAGTAATTCAGTTACTTCGCACCTGTTCTGTATAAGGGGATAAATGCAGTGTATATGAGGGTTTAATTTGATTAATATTCTTTAATGTCAAGACCTTTCCTCTGTAGAAAAGGAAGAGAAGTGATGACGTAGATAGATATATGGTTAGTCAGAGATTATAATTAATAAGAATAGAAAGGTGGTGATCTTTTGGGATTCCTGACTTGTAATTTCCTAGTTAAAATTCAGCATTAGCTGTCACCGGCTGTCATCTCAAACTCTCACCACGCCGCGGCGCTATACGTCACAATCACGGCAAAATTATACAAGGGTGCTGAAAATATAAGACACTCAGAAGGAGCATGTCGTAAACTGGATCACGGGGACCAGCTACAACTCATTGACCATGCCCGGCCCTGGGAAGCTCGCGCTGCTGTTCTGTTATGGGGTGACTTGTGTGTGCTGGGTGGCGTCTTTCCCGTTCTACGCCACCCACAAACTTCCCTCCTCTATCGTCCCCGTGTACTGTGGGGGGAATCGGACAGTGTTCATGGTGACCGGGCTGGGTCACAGACTGTGTGGGGAGGATTACTTCATCACCAAAAAGGAAAACTTGACACAGTTCGGAAAAGTGAGTTTATCTTGTTCTCTACCAGATTTTTTTTCGATTTGAACAACGACATTCTAGTGAAATATTTTCAATACAATAACAAGCACCAAATAACCGTTGTTATTGCAATTCATGAACGCGATACAAATCGTATATTTTATACAAGTTACATATATTAGTATTCATTATGTATATTAGTAGTTCATTATGATGTTATTTTAACTCTATTCTTCATTTTTTTTTTCAACTTAATACCGTGGATACGCCCGTGGTTACGATAATTCTTACATACTAAAAATAAGTGTGCGAATAATTCATACAAAACAGTAAAATATGGTTTCAATGGTAGAGAGTTTCTTTTCCGATAAGTTAGGAATGTATACAATACAGACCTCTTTATGCATGTGTTTATGTAGATATATACACTTGCACAAATGGACTATATGATTAACAACTCTTGTCAGAAAATATGATAAATGTTGGGGTTTTCTTAAAACCGCGAGAAGCTGTTTTGGTTCAGGGTATTTAGTTACGCACGACTTCGGTTTTTTTAAAGAAAATTTAATGCTTCTTCCTAAATTAATTTTCATCCGGAGAACAGAAATGATGTCACAAAAATTCGAGACATTAATATATATATATATGTATTTCAAAATTATAAATATTCTAGTTTATCATAAAAAAAAAATCTCGTCATATGATTTCAAGAGATACGCGAATCATTCATTAATTCAGTTTTGCCAATGTCAATTAAAAAACAACACGGAGCAGTCTATGTAACGACAAAACAGATCAGGAATTGTGCATTTCACTCATATTCTTACAAAGCTAATTTAATATCTGTAAATAAATACTTGATTGTTCCCATTTCAATTTTCTGACATTCTCTACATCTAAATTGATTTTAAGGTCGCCCACATCAAGAATTACCAATAACGAGTTATAAACATACAGAGTTAAAGAGGTCAACATATGCGTGAAGTACTAAGATTTATAACTTTGCACCCGTTTAGCCCTTGTTTTCATTCAGACGTGCGACACTCTGGGCAGTAGTATAATCAGTTTGCCTTGCTTATCAGAGAAAAAGAGTAATATGCTGTGGTTTATCGGTAGAAACCTCAAGACATGTACACCGAAATTAGGTCGCGACATTCGTCATTGAAAAATATGTATCTATCTTTTGTTTATGATATGTTTATTATTTATCAGTACCTGATGTCATCTTGACATTATTCTGGAACAAAACAGGTCTTTCACTTGTAGGATTCAAAATTAAAACGGTGTCGCATTTCCCTGAGAAATAAAATGTCAAAAAATAGTGCTAATTCACACGTTATGCGTCAGTGGTGGGCGAAGGTAGACGAATTATAACGAGTAACAGTGTACCCCTCAGTGGCGTAGCTACATTAAAGCACTGTGAGCACGTGCTTACAATTTTTTTTTCTGAATTTCAAAATTTTTAAAAACATTTTGATTTTATCATTGCAAAGTTCGGCATCCTTTTGCGTTTGTGCCGAAACTTTTCCTGAGTCCCTAACTTGTTCGTATACATTTAGTAATACACTTTTCAAAATAAAGTCGGAGTCTTAAGTTCAAAAGTTAGATCCATATACGAAATAACAAATATGCATTTTATTACAATCGACTGATCAGCGCTTCAATTCGTATAAAAAAAAAAGCAAAAATGCTTTTTCAGAGCACAGTTTGCAATTGGGTAAGCTTCTGTCTTGCAGGGAAAATCTAACCTACAACTACGGAGGTTGTCAACACTTAGTAAAGGGGAGAGTAAATTGCCACGTACTATGAAATTTCAAAACAGACTATAAATATATGTTTGTATCGGCATACTCTAAAACCTGGCTTGGCCTGGCCCCATTGGCCTGGCCCGGCCTCAAAGTTGGCCTGGCCTCAATTTTGGCCTCAAAATTGGCTTGTCCCCAAATTTTGGCCTGGCCTCAAAAATTGGCATAGCCTTAAATTTGGCCTCTACAAAAATTTTTGACCACAAAGAACCTGGGGGAATAAGCCGACGCATATGCCCACAAGTGGCCACAACCCTATCTTTAGTATGCTTCAAATGAAAATCACGCATTTAGTATATGTATATTAACTTCAAATATTTTATTCCTATGCTTACATATCTCCAGAAAATTTGCGTGTACATAGAATAAAGAATTCCAATCTTTTGTCCTAAAGTCCATGATTTGTACCCCCTCTACAAAGTGACATGTTAATTTCTTTAAAAACTAAAGATAACTGATTCAGCGGTTAACTAAAAATCTATAAAATGATTAAGTGAATGTGTTTAATTCATAATAACGCAATTTTTACTTTCTTTACGTCAAATGAGTTTTTTGAATTTAAACAAAGTAAACAAAGATGCACAATTTTTTACAACACGATTCATTGGAATCAAACACCTACTTCAACATACTTATGTTCCAAAAACTCTTCGCGAACCGCGTTACCACGGAATCGCATGTTTGAATCCATTTAAATAACAAGCTCAATTTAGTACTGCGCAAACATAATTCGGTCTTAACCATTTGATGATCATCTTGAAAATTGCAGGAAAAAAACTTGCTTTTTATCATAGAGTGGGTCTTGGTAGCATTTTTTTGAAAATTGAAAAAGATAGACATTTACATGTTTTATCAATATACCCACTCTATAAAAAACTATTGTCTGAACATTCGATTTTATTAGCATTTTGTTGCTCAATTAGCATACACATATTTTGATGTCTTAACATCAATTACATTTGAAGTCAGTTTTTGAAGGTTTTGGCAATACTGAATGCAAATGATTACATATGTTTAATAAATGTAACAAAAGTGATATTTGTAAGGGAAACAATTGTGGTTTCAAATGGACTTAGGTGGTTTAATGCCTCGGCTTATTCCCCCACGTTCTTTATTTTGATATTTTCTTTACATATTTGATGATTTTATTGATTTTTTATTGATTTATTTTCAATGCACATTAAACATCTCACTTGGTGGCTTTAGTGTCTGAAAGCGATAGTCTATTGAAAATAATAGTTACAATTGAAAATATAGTTCTAACAATGTTATTTATGACTACAGTTATGTCGAGAATTCCTTTCCAATAGAGTTTTATTAAGTCTGTTTTAAATTCTTAATTAAGAACTTAAGAATGTGATTTTCCCATGCCATTGTATAACCATGGTGTGTTTTTTGCAATGTGCTCTCAGGAAAAACAGTATCTTTTATCAACGATTTGTTTGAGAAAAAAAATAATGGAAGAGGCCAATATTTGTTTATTCTAACCAAGGCCATTCCAAGTGTTTTCTATGTTTAGCGTCCGCGGACGGATTGGTTTTGAGATGTAAAAATAAAAAAAAAACACAATCATTTTTCATAAAATTAGATCGCTTTTTCATATGTCGTGCTTGGGATAACATTTTAAAATCGAATCGGAAATCAAATATTCACAATAACAACATTCGAAATGGAAACCATAGTGGTTATTTGTTATTTTTGTATTTTTGTTACAAAATGAAGAAAATGCTTAAAAATATATTATAAATTTTATTTTGTTGAACCTTTAAAGTTGTGTGTTTTTTCTAAGGTTTGTGTTTATTTTCCTGATAGAAAGATAGGTTTTTGAGTTTTGGGTGGACGCTAAACAAAGAAAAAACTTGCAATGGCCCAACATCAAAGGTCACAAAATGTTTTGCTTTGTTCAAATTCTGGTAATGACATTTCCCTATAGGAGAAAAATTGTTTTCTAAATTGCATCATATTGAAACAGAAAAATTACCACTTTTATTCCAATTCTTAGACAAACATACCAGGAATAAAATTGATTGAAAAATACTGCAACTACATATGCATGTTGTAATAATAAAAAAAATAGTCAAAAGTCACACTTTCATCGTATTGTCAATCGCAGTTGCCTCATATTCAAACTTTTATTAATTTTTAGATGTGTTTTCTTGATTCTTTGTTATCTGTTGGGGTGTGGTTTTTTCAGTTTCATGTTTTTTGCTTCAATATATTTGATTTTATGTAGACAAAAGAAAAAACCGAAAGTGTATTTCTAAAAGAGCTTTTTCTGTAAGTACAATTACAATATCATGGCAGATGTATTAAAACTATTACATATGCTAGATTAAAACTACTTTAAAAAATGTGCTCATTTTCCGGTGGGGGGGGGGGGGGTAAGGGGTCGGGGCTACCCACAGACCCCTTGCTTACAATTATTTTTTTCCTAGCTTCGCCATTACCCCTAGCCGATTGATATACACACATTCATTGAACGTCAACTGTTACAATAGCTGACATGTATTGTATATCAGTGTTCTGTAACATAAACAAACTTTGATTCGCGTCGATCATATTTCGCGACTGAAGCTCTCGAAGTGAAAACATGGTTACACGTGACTGACACTCTCTCAAACAAACTAGACATATATTTATGATAAGCAAGGGTGTCTCATGCGCGGATCTAGAAGGGTGTCCGGACCCCCCCCCCTTCCAACTCTCACCCCGGAAAAATCAAATTTATTAAATTCACATTGTAAAATTCCCGAAAAAAGTCCTCGGCCCCTCTCTGGAAAACAAAATTATCCTTCGAACCCCCTCCCCCTAGAAAAATATTGGATCCGGGCATGTGTCTTTACCTTGCAGGCAAGTAGCTACGGGGGGGGGGGGGCAAAGGGAGGGGACAGCTCGCAACTTTATATGCATTTTTTTCTTGTATTTACTACAGAAAAAACTCACAAGCAAATTGGCCCCTTAACTCTTTGTCTGACCATTGCACTTTGAAAAATAATGTAAAATTAGTAATCTTTTGGTTACATGCGGAGCTCAGTTTGACATATGATGGTTAGCTAGCCCTTCAGACACCTTTCACTCACAGGCACCTGCCGCTATATATAGCTATCATAATAAAAAATTACACCTTCTACCTAATATAATACACTAGGAAGAGGGAATACTTTTTATTATGAAAAAAAAATATCGTCAGGTGCCTGTGGTAGATTCATCTTTACTACAATTAAAAGAGCCTCGACCAAAAGCATTGTCAATACAACCAAACAGGAGGCAAGGGCTATTGTACTAGAGCGAGGGTCATTGATTATTTGCTTTTTTTTTAAATAACTGTTCAATTGTCATTACATTGATTGTAACTGCGCTGGCTTATATGATACTGAGTACATAGGTGAGCATTGAGGCCCGAGGCCTGTTGTTTAGAATTAATTGAGGCCCGAGGGCCTGTTGTTTAGAATTAATGTTTTGATATTAAATCAATATCTAGAGAACGTTTACACCAAATGCATGTTGTATCAGATTGAATAACTTAAAGCGGCGTCGCTTTGTTCCATTACATATCAGTCATTTCAATGGAATGGGAACAATGGTACGTTGATACCACACTGGCATGTTTCACGTTAATGTTAAGGTCACTTTTCAAACTTTATAAAGGTGGTATGGGAAACTTCCATGTTGTGACGTACGTTTTATCGAAATAAACAATAAAATCTAGTGTAATTTTATTTATAATTTCTTTCCCGAAATTGTCACATAACAGCGTAGCGCAGTAGGTTAGATGGTTCACTACGAATCTGATAGTCATGAGTTCGAATCCCGCTGGGGATTTTAAAATTTGTCCCTTTCCAAAATAATTTTATAAGTACTTTTTGGTTAAATATTGTCAAATTTTAAAATGCTAAACCGGTGAAAGTATTTTAATTAATTATACCGTACTTTAATTCACATTAAAATCGACAGATGTCCCATACCACCTTGTTTGTTTGGGGAGCAATTGTGTTTATCATTATTATTGAGTTATACAAACGCAACCGGTATTTACAGGAAACAATAGTCAGGGTGCAATAAGTATGAAAACATTGAATTACACGTGTATGTATTAAACAACAATTATAATCGTGATCACTAGAACAAATTCTATAGAGTACCTAGAGATAATGAACTTTGAACTCTGTCATGAGCTCTGTTTTCTCCGCCAGGATTTCAAGATCTACATGGACGATTGGCCCACACTGTGTAGGATGGACTCGGACAACGATAACCGGACCAACGGGGAGGAGCTGGGGGACCCGAACTGTGACTGGATAAACAAGGACGACAGGATAGCGGTCAGCCACCCAGGTAACGCTCACCTCTAAAGGTCAAACGATGACCTTGACCCGCGATAACTTACTGACTTTATCCGGGAAACTCGCTGATCGTTGGTGTCAGTGAATGGGCAAAAGATGAAAAACCTTATCGTATATTAACTTACAATAAACAGCGAAACAGTAATGATTTCGTAAATAACATTGAGGTTTTGAGTTTACTTTGAGCCTGAAACACAACAAATTAAGATGATAAGATATACATGTATTAAGGAAATAAAGTTTATTTGAATTAGGTCAAGGTTTGTGTTCTTTTTTCAACAACAACAAAGTTAAATACGTTAACCTATAGTATTACCCGAGATATATATAGTATACATTGTTGATCTAATATAGCCGCATTACAGTCAGTTTCATATATTTCAGGATATGCCGAAGAAGTGGTAATAGACGAAGATGGGAATTCCACTTACGTCATAGTAGACCAAGAGGAGGCGTGCCAGACGCCGGACCGAGTCACGTGTTCCCGGTACGTCATAGGACAGGGACTAATCCACAAACGGTAGCGCGTGACCGGGGTCAGGAGCACGTGACCCGACAGGTGTGTCCCCAAGTCTTCAAAGCATAAAACTGTGACGTTGATGTGAATTTAACAATTGGATTAGGATTTTAATCACCGTCAGCATGTCATTTTTTATTTATGCATCGAAGTGACGGATCAGATCTGTCACTTTGAAGAAAAACCTGTGGTGTTCTTTGAGTGGAATATAAGCTCGCCCGGACACTGGTGGGTGTAATTGTGATATTTACAGTGACATGATTTGTATTTATGTTTCTTTGGTATTCGTTTAAGCTAATAACCTTAACTGTTAATCATAAAAATATTGATAATTTTAAAAAGTGTCGTGTCCAAATTTTATCGGCCCATTGCATTTTTGACAGATGACACAATATCACAGTGCCTCGATTTTTCATGTTTATTATTCTCCTAGATCTAAAACAATCAAATTTGTATAAAAACTACTGCCATATCACGTCTGTCTGTCAACTTTTCTTCTCTCGAAACTCGGAACCAATTTCAACAACACTTTAAAAGTGATCCTTGTGTGAAGGGCTCTCGAGTAGATAAGATAAAGGGTCATGTCCTCCATCAATAGGGTTGATTAAAAATGGATTAAAATAAAACACGCGTTTAACAAAAATTGTAATTATTCTCAGGTAGACTCAGAACTTTGAAACAAAGCATAAAAAGAGGTATGGTATATGTAGATTCAAACTCACAGGTGTCAGGAAAAAAGGTTTATTATAAATATGAATATAAAAATACCTTTATTTTTCTGAAAGACAAGAAGGCAATCTTGTAAAAAGATGTTTAAAGATTGTACATTTACACGAACTATGGAAGACAGAAGGATTTTCATATGTCATAACTAATGTACATATCAACAGAAAATCTTCTACAGAAAACGTGTTAAGATATATACTCGTAATTAATGGTGAAGAAAATGGGGGAAAATCACGAATATTTTTATAGGTTACTTCTGTCAACGTTCGTGAGACATAAGTTGTTTTTGTTGTATGTTGTTTTTGTTGTATGTTGTTTTTGTTGTATGTTGTTTTTGTGGTATTGTGTCTGATAGGGGTGCGCTTAAACAGCTACTGAGGTCAAAGTTTGATATTTAAATGTTCAGGTGAGTGATGTGGTCCATGGCCTTCTTAATTTTCTTTATAAAATGACATCGCCTTTTTCATCATTAATTGCAGTGTCAAAGATTGTAATAAACTTGTCCCTCAAACTTGTCAATCTGTTTTTGAACCTTTCCATCTTTCTTTTATCTTTGTGTCGATGAGTAAAAAGTTACCTGGTGACATAAACAAATGAAATAATTTTTTTTATATTTATGACGCCAAATAAAAAAAAAAAAACAAAAATAAAATAAAAATAAGAAAGAGAACATTTTATGTAAATGACAAAAGATAATGTTCAATGATAACTAATTTGTCTGCAGATGACAAACAATTTGATTTTATTAAAAATAAAAAAATTCTTTGTTGAAAGATAAAAAACAGGTTTTCTTTTTACAGACATGGTAAAATTATGAATTATTCAAATTCTAAGAAGAATGGGCCTATAATAGTTTTAATACAGCCCGCTGTCAATAATTAATCATATAGCATTAACTTAAAGCTTTCGCACAATAATTAACGTAACTTGTTTCACAAGCAAATGCCACCTGCGATACTAATTAAGTATATTTATAGACAAAGGACCGGGAAATGGGAAATATATATTGGCGTCAGAAAGTGTAGTAAAATAAAAATAATTGATTTTACGTTAACTATATTTATTTAACCATCATATTAACTATACTAATATTGTAACTTTTTAAATATTTTTATAATTTCACTGGTATGTAAATTTATTATATGGTGTATTATGACATACTAAAGCATGTCTTTTAACAATATCGGATCAAATGATAAAGATATCAACAACATGGCGTGCAAATCGATTCGCAGCGAGAATAGACGTACGTGTAGTACGGCTGCGAATTATATGCAGAAAAAAGGAGATCTCAACAACATGCATGCTTGTGGTTTGTCTGCAGATCTATTGGATAGAAAATGATATAGATAACGACACAACGTTTTTCTGCCGATCACATCGGAACAAATTAGACATATCAGCATAGTATGTCTACAAAATAGCCAAAAACAGAGATATCAACCACATAGTGTGTTTGTAAATTGAATCAAGTAGCATGTTAATAAATTAGTATGTTTGTAAATTGCATCAAGTAGCATGTTAATAAATTGAACTGCTGTGATGCTAACAATTAGGATATTGTCAACATATCGCGTCGTTTTGTCACAATATGAATGATAAACATGTATTGTCAGAATAGATATTAATGATTATTGTAAACAAACCAAATTGATAGATCGTGTTCCTAAAATTGAAATAATTAACATTAGCATTTCATGTTTGCAGATTGTGTGGCCACAAACTGAATTCATGTGTATAATGTTAACAAATCGTGATTACAGATCGTAATGCTGCAATGTGGATAATACATGTGTTCACTGTCAACAAATCATGATTTGTTATATAGTTATTTATGAGATATTACTAACAAAGTTGATTTGCAAAATAAACGATATCGCTTCAATATTGATGAGAAATGCACCGAACAGCATGTTGAAAAACTATATTGTTATTTTTAGTCCTAGCTTCAGAAGCTGAGCTTCTCTTATCAAATCAAAATAAAGGGGGTCAATACTTGTTTTAAAGAGCAAACTAGATAGTGACATCCCATCGAAAGTCCAAGCTCTTGTTAAAACAGCTCTAAAGCAAACTCGTAATGCTAAAAGCTGCAAGTAAAACATTGTTTGAAGCCACGGTCCGGAGTTTGCATAGCTATTAGCTGTGGTTACGACGATGCAAGTATAAATAGGAATCGAACCGTCATAGTACCCTATACTGAAAATAGTCACTTAGGCCCTCACATGACAACAAGATAGGTTTTATAGATATATCACGGCGTAGGGCTATATAGCTGAACATGTAAACCAGCTATCATTCGCCTGCAAGAAATATTTGCCACTTCGCAATGAGTAACTTTTGGGGTCGCACATGTAATGATGACCCTTAAAATTTAAGCGTCCAGGGTAGGAGCCCTCGATGTTTCCGAGCCTGATGTTTAAAACCCCATTATAATGAATAGTGTTCTATAAGTGGGGGCTCGAACTTCAAATACTAGAGATTATCACTTCACCATATTTTCACGGTGGTAGTGGTATACCACTAGTAGATACCCTGAAAATTTACTTTTTAAATGCGAATAATGTTTAATGAGTGGGGCCTGAATTTAAAAAAAAACTATAGATGACCACTTCACCATATTTTCACAGTGGTAGTGGTATACCACTAGTAGATGACCCTGAAAATGTCAGGCCCCAAATATGAATTATGAATTGTGAATTGAGAACTGCGTTCTACAACGCAGTTCACTTTTGAATTGCGAATAGCGAACTGCGATCCAAAAACCGATTGCCAATTTGGGACATAGAATACTAGATTTATCAAGAATTTTTTTTTGGCAGAATCCTAGCATTCCATCTAGTTCCCGTAGTGCTTTGCCCAAAATTGCTGATCTTTCAATAGTAATTTACGGTTCCGTACAGTACGGTTTAAAGAATCATTTTTGAGTATTGCACAAACTTTGGTGAGAACCAAGAGAATTACTACTCGCATTCATTTCTTCGTTTTGTGTCGAAAAACGTAACAAAGCAAAAGAAAGTTTATGTAAGACGTCACACTCGTGTGCTATTTTAGAGGTGGATCAATTATCTGTACTGTGTGTTACGTGTAATATGTACTCGCTATCTCAGTACAAACTGCGATCCCTCAGCTGGCTACTTTTTAAAATTCTTTTTTTTTTTTTTGCCTATATAAAGAGATGATATACTGGTACACCCAAGTTCCATGCCTTCCTATCATATCGCTCCAAGGTAATTTTGCATTTGGTTAACTGTATAGGTTGGGAGGAATTAAAAAAAATCTAATTCTTATCAAAATTACAGCAACATCATTTTGTAGAAAAGAAAAAAGAAAAGAGAAAAAAATTAAACAGTTAAAAAATAGATACATGAAAATTCCATATGATCAAAGCTGTAAGTGGGAAAATGGGAAATTACACACCTACCGGGGGGGGGGGGGGCACATGAACAATCAAAGAGGTATAGCGCCTTTTCCCATTATTTCGCCTATACCTGTGTTTGGACGGAAAGTACCTGTTACTAAAAATAGATTCAGGTACCAAGCTGTCGCAATATGATTTTCGAAACCTAGATACACTGTACTGATTTTATAAAGGTGTCTGTAACAACTGATAACTCTGTGTTTAATAGTAGTTGATATTCTGAACCGTGATAAGTTCAAGCAAAATACAATGAATCTTAAGTGTAAATAGAGTACATGTATAGTGTTAATGAAGAGATCTATATATATTGGGTGTGCTCATACTCAGACTGAATTAAACAAGATAATTTTTAAAAAACCCCAGAGAAGAAAAGATACATGTAACTTAACCTCTCTATTCTATTCTGTTT
This sequence comes from Magallana ariakensis, assembly GCA_020458035.1. Classification (NCBI taxonomy): domain Eukaryota; kingdom Metazoa; phylum Mollusca; class Bivalvia; order Ostreida; family Ostreidae; genus Magallana; species Magallana ariakensis. The sequence continues at coordinate 59,192,923 of CM035817.1, read as the reverse complement.
CAATCTAAGTGAAAAAAATATTTACTACTTGGTGGATTCGATCCAGCGACCACAAAATCAAAAAGACCTCCGCGTTACCCCTAGGCCACATATCTAACATTTTTATATAAGATGCATTTTCAATATTTATGGCTATATACATGATTGTATGAGAAAAGCCACTAATTGAAATATTTGTCTAATTTTCAGTACGAAGACCACGTTAAACCAAAACTAATTCAATGTAAACGTGTACTACAATACCTGTAGAACATAATTTTAATCGGATGTCTTTGGTTTAGAGTGGTTCAAATTGTCAAATATCCAATTTTTTATCGTATACTAACTACTTTCCTATATATCCCTAAGAAAACATGAATATTTTAATGATGTCGTGTAAGATAATTAAGACCCTTAGAGCACGGTGATTGTGTAATTTGCGTTTCTTTGAATATATTTAAACTAAATATTGTATAATATTGAAATTGTCTGATGTTTGCAAAAGTGCTATATTTGAGGCCAAATCGTATATTAAGTGCTCTATACCTCTTTAAAAAAAAACCCAACATACCGGTAATAAACAAAAATTATAAAACAGGTGAAACAAATCAGATAACAAGATCGAACAAAAGAAAATAATGTTTATGACGCTTACATAATTATATACAGACAAATTACAGACTGGTCAAATCTCTTCAAAAGAAAAGGACTGTTTAAGGGGTGTACGAGGGTTGTCCAAAAAGTTCGTGGACAATCGCGTTTTTGTCATTTTAAATGGGTTTATATATACACATTGTGTATCTAAATCTTTTTCATAAGATTTCAAATCAAACTAAAGTGGTTTTAAATGTTTTCTGTAGAAATAAACTAAAAATTTAATTCATCAAAGGGTCTCGGAAAGTACGCACGGCCCAGCGTAAAATTGTCCAAACCTTGGAATTGAGTTTTTAGATAAGAATATTTACAGTTTTTATAAAACATTTTAAAACTTCATAATCTTCTGTTGTAATGTATTTGCAGTGGGGTACGTCATTTTCATACGTCATTTGAAGCTATTTTCAAACTAAAAACGGCTGAAAAAAGCGACGTCAGCTGACCGTATGGAACAGCGCGGCATCATAAAATTGTGTCGACTGGGGTAAAACACCGATAGAAACAAAACAAATGAGGAAACAGAAAAACATCGAAATAGTTCGAGTTTACTTATCAACAAGTGACACAAGCGATATTTTGATGGAGTATGCGATTGTACCCTCTGACCAAACGGTGAATACGGCATATTACTCTCGGGTAAACCCAGGACTACGACGTTATAGAAACGTCATATGAGTTATAACTCAACGTCAACCTTGGCCGTGTGGCCTGTATAGGCAATGTATATTTATAATGATAACTCCAATACAAAAATTTACATTGCTATGATTTTTATACATATACATTGTTATACTCTTTATTAAAATATTATAAGGATTTCTTGATAATGGCGCCGTTATTTTGAATTAAATTACAAGTGTCCACGAACTTTTTGGACAACCCTCGTATATGGCAAGTCTATGGAATGTTTTTAGTTTGAAAAGTGTATAAAAACTTAGAAATACATGATGGTCATTTATAATTGTCAAAATAGTTGACAATGATGCGATGTATGTGTAGTTCCTGCTGCACTCGTCCCAGCGGTCCGGTCACACCGAAAAACATATTAAGTGGCAATATATTAATGTAATTTTCATAACTAAACTTTTTCTTAAAAATCTTGTATATTTGCCCTTTTGACGAGTTATGAATTTCACTAGACCATTTTTGGATATATTGGTCTTGAAACCTTTGTTTTACAATTGCAGATATCCACTTTACACTTACAGCATTTTGTTCAGACTAGAAATTTGAAAAAACACACAGATCTTAAATATTTTTAACACGTGCAATCCAGGAGTTTGACACATTTCCCCTTTGATATTGCAAGACCAAAAACTTATATAAAACAGATACAATTTTGCTTTCAGAGTTTGTAAATAATTTTGACCAGTAGGAAATCATTCATTCTGACATATACATTTATGCATAAAGGGAAACGACCTGTCTCCCCGTAAACCATGTAGGATGGTGTACTACTTTTTAAGTTAAAAACATATTTTAAGAATTTCGATGTACACGTTCAATAACTTCTATATTTTCGTAACCCCAAATTTCACACCCATACATTAATACCGGAACTACAATTTTGTCAAATAAATCAAACTGACAATCGACTGGTAAATTGAATTGTCTTATTTTTCTAATAACAATGTACATTGCTTTCTGTGCCTGTTCACACAAATGTTTTTTAGCTTTAGCAAATGATCCTGTTTTTGAAAAAATAATACCCAGATATTTAAAATCTTTGACATTTTCTATAGCAACCTTATTGTAATAAAACACATGTTTTGGCAAAGGGCCTTTTGAAGAAATCAAAATTTTTGTTTTGTCAGTATTGACTTGTAACTTCCATTGACTACAATATAGATAAAATTCATTCAGTGCATTTTGGAGATCTTCGGCAGTCTCAACCATAATTACAGTATCATCAACATAAAAAAAAAGATAATTCGTTTTCTATAGCATCAGAAATACTTTTAAGACCTTCAATGTTTTTATCTAATAAGAAATGTTCCAAATCACTGATATATAATGAAAACAAGAATGGTGATAAATTTTCGCCTTGGCGAACTCCAACATTGCAGTTTATAAAATCAGATGTGATACCATCCACATTAATAAGAGATTTAATACCCTGGTATATGTTCGTTCAACACTCTGTCAAAACCTGCTGCTTTATTGTTTTTTAAATTTTTAACCGCAGCCAATATTTCACCGTCATCTATTTCACAATTAAGAAAATCATCAACATGTTCATGAGCGACATTTAAAAAGTACTCATCATTTTCTACAGCAAGCGACTTCAGTTTCAGTGATACCCTTTATAAAACTAAAATAATTATTAATATCAACAGCACAGGCTGTCTTTACATGTTGAATTTAAAATTTTCCAATATTCTTTGGTATTAGTCATGTTAGTAGTACGCACATTGTATAAATACATTAATGCTTTATGTATTTCCGACATACTCTGAAAATATATCCTGTTTATTTTTGCTGTTGTTTTTTTTTTCCTGAGCTTGCCGGAATTATCTATAGGAAGGTGGTATAAGGTAAGCTAGATTTACAAGTTGATCTCTACAATCTTGGCATTATACCGGGTATGGCTTAAGTTTTCCTTGTCTTTTTATGTGAAGGTTAGACAGTAAATTACGAACCTTCAGAGTCCAAATAATATCTATTTTTTCTGATTAAACGAAATTGACATTGTACAGTCTATCTACAGTAGTTTTCCCAGAATGCCCGACCGTGAAGTCCAGCATGCGTATTCCAGAAATATAGACTAACGTATAGTTGCTAGCAATATTTAAATGTATTGGTATTGTTTTTCTTTGCATCTTATTCATTAAAAAAACCAATAGGCTGATGTACACAAATTTGTCCACATATCTGCAAAAATTCTTTTTTTTTTTTCATTCCATTTTTCTTTTTCTTTCTTTTTTTTTTCTGATTCAGAAAAATAAATGGTTTACGGCAGTTCTTTTGACGCTTTCGTCATTTTTTTTTTTTTGCTATAACTTAAGTAAGGCTTCAATGCGATCGATTACCTCTTCTTCATTAATGATTGATAAAAATTAAGTACTCAATAATAAAACGCGAGTTATTTATATTTAAAAAATTCGTCATGCTCGCCCAATGTCACACGCTTTGCCATTTTTAATGAGTAGACCAATTCTGAGTACGATCTAACTCGTCCACTGTTTCCGATCTGTTTCAATCATGATGACAAGTTTATGGTGTTCCGATGGGGCTACTTCGACCTTCGCACTTTCGCGGGCGAAGGCGAAAGTGCGAAGGTGCGAAGGCGAAGGAGCGAAAGTGCGAAGATGCGACGGCGAAGCGCGAAGATGCGAAGGCGAGACTGCGAAGGTGCGAAGGCGAAGGAGCGATACTACTATCGCTCTTTCGCCCTCGCAACTTCGCAACCTCGCCTTCGCAACCTCGCACTTTCGCCTTCGTCTTTTTTATTGCATTCCATACAATTTGATGCAAGCACCGTACTCGCCCGAGGTTTGCCTATTAAGGTGTCACTACAGTATTAATTTTTACTATATATTCTTACCAAAATTGCGTAACTTTAGATACAGATTAAAAATTAAAAACGAAATTCTGGGGGAAATCCTCTTCACATCTTTTTAAACATTACTTCATTTACAATCTAGTAGCAAAAAAACACCCGTGCATCCAGCAAGGCATGAGACTTTGTTTTCGTTGAAGTCACACATGTGCTTGAAAATCAAGCCCGGGCCTTTTAGCCCCCCTCCGGAAACAACATGCATCAAAAATTCAAATGACCTCGCATTGTTACAAAACCTGGATAGTCAGACATCTTACACATTGTTTTTCAGCTCATTAAAAAATCAGCTCCTGTCTCGGGCGTAATCGCCCCAAATTCAAAGGGGAATCCGGGAATTATTTTGCCTCAGTCATGTTTTGATCCTTCAGTGAATTACGGTAGTGACACCTTAATATCAGATGTTATTGGTACGCATGCGCTAGGCCATCGTGCTTACTACGACTGTTTATTAATATTTTACTGTGTTATGTGACATATATATGTGCTCACTTTGCCTAATCAATATATCATAGTCCTCATAAAATGTAGTGTTCGCAATAATGTGTACACATGCACTTCCAGACTCCTACATGTAGCTGTCTGTTTACTAGCTGCAATAATGTAGCCCTCTCCGATTTTTTTTATATCTGATATTTACTGGAGAGGGCTACAATTCCATAGGATCTCCGTAATGGTGCAAAATTATTTTTTTAATGCGGCTGACTTTAGACTTCTTTTAGATAAAATGATTTTTTAATTCAGGTTGAAGAAACTAACCGTATATAAATCAAAACCAGATAAAACACACCAGCATGTTTACCAGTCAGCCATGACAGTTCTCGCGTGATTTTATGGGATTTACGCTTGGAGTTTTGATGGGCTTGATAACGTGAATGTCAGTGTAAATAAGCGATCTCACCTCGTTCTATCACTAAATCATCATTAAAGGAAAGGATATATGATGGAAAATTCATATTTACCGCGTTATTTATGTTTAAAATGGGGGAATTCCTATATTCAGTTCAAGATCCGCTCCTAAATTTTCATTGGCTGTCCCAAAATAAAACCGATCAAGGTCAGTAAACATGGCGGACAAATTTAACTTGCGTTGTTGACATACACGAAAAATAACCGTTATATATGGACTATACTTGATAATTTTGGATTAATTTATGCCATACACAACTACAATATTTGAGTTCAGGTAATAAATGCAAATGTTATTGTCATTTATATACGATTTGAGCCAAAAACGATGCGGGAGTGAATCACTCCCGCACTTGCACCATTACGGAAATCCTATGGAGTTGAAGCCCTCTCCCCCCCCCCCCCCAAAAAAAAAAAATCGGGAGAGGGCTACATTATTGCAGCTATCTGTTTACCTGAAATCAACATCGTGGTTCAAACACATTGGCGGATCCAGAGGGGGTGGGGGTCCGGGGGTTGGAATCCCCCCTTTCTCCGGGACATGTTTTTTTTTTTATAACTAATAATGCTTATTTAAAGGCGATTTCATCTATTTATAATATATATACTATAGTTATCTAAAATAAATGCTTTAAAATTGGCTTATTAAAAAGAGTTTCGTTCAACGGACCGTAATTTATATCTTATAACTGACCAAAACCCTATCGATATTTTTTCAAAGTAAAGTACTCTCCTTCAGTGTTTAATTCATCAAGTGAACATGTGTAAAATTAAAAGTATCGCTAAAAGCACAGCTTTTTATATACATCAGCTAGCTAGTGTTTTTCCTTTATTTCTTACAAATGTAAGAATATCGATTGTAGTTCATACAGTTTTGAACTGATACACCAGAAATCTACGCGATCGAGTAAAACGACATGTACTAATATAGTAATATGGAGAAATTAGCTGTTCCTTCTGTGTTATGTTCGGTAGAAAATATTGATAATGTACGTATTTTTAACAAACCTTTATGGATAATTGATTAAATTAAAAATCAAAGGCAGATGTTAATATATGGTAAAATGCTCTCCTTGCTTTTGGTGATAGCATTACAGATAGAAAAATACACAACCCGTTTATACCTTCATACTCACATGAAACACAAAAAAAATTATTTTATTTTTTAAATACTTTTAAGAATCGGAAATTCTCTGACAATTAAGAATACAGTAAAAAGGGTTAACATGTAAACCATTGGTAATAAAAAAAAGTACAAAGTTTCAAAACTTTCCTGAACATGATCTTGCATCTGCACTAGCAGTCTGCACCGGATGATGTAGCGCACCCATTCAAGAGGCCACATCACATTCCCGGGGACGGCAATTGTTTGTACAATTGTATTACACATACAAATGTACCATCTATTTAGCAGATACATTAGCCACAAATTTTGTCATATCCGACCATTTAGACCTTAATTTAACAGGGCATTCGATGGAATATCCAAATTGAAAAATAGTTTCAGAACCAAAACTTCAAAGAGTAAAAAAAAATACCCCAAAAATTCCATTATTATTAAGATTCTCTTAATTAGTCTGAATAATTTTTTGTTTCTTATGTGACCTTTTCTGCTAGCAAAGATGCGCGTTCTCATTGCTATTTATTATGGCTAGCAATTATGCAAATCATCCTTACCAAAACGCTCAACAATCATGATGGGTAAATAAAGTAGGCCTTAAAATGCATGTGTTCTCTGATGTTGAAATAGATATAGACAAGATAAATTTTTGTTAATTTTACCAACGGGAAATGTTCAAAAAGTCTTTGTTTTTTGATAAATGGTTAACCTGGATCCGCCTCTTATGCGTCATTCCTTGTTCATGCACGGATGATCTTGAAAAGGCCCCCCCCCCCTTGGAAAATTCAACTATATTTTATTTATTTCATTAATATCAATAAGTAAAATTACAAAAATATGCCTCGAACCCCCCCCCCCCCCCCCAGAAGTACAACTATCCCTCGGACCCCACCACCACCCCTTAGAAATAATTATGGATATGCGCAGGCTGTTGAAAATAAATTCTCAAAAGTTCATCTTCTGCCACAGATGTTATTTTATACAGGTAAAATTATCTTTAAACGATAGAGAGCTCCAAAAACATAAAAAGGCAAAGGCGAAAGTGCGAAGGTGCGAAGGCGAGAATGCGAAGTTGCGAGGGCCAAAGAGCGATAGAAGTGTCGCTCCTTCGCTCTCGCAACTTCACATTTTCGCTTTCGCATCTTCGCACTTCGCCGTCGCATCTTCGCACTTTCGCTCCTTCACCTTCGCCTTCTCAACTTCGCACTCTCGCATCTTCGCCCTAAAGGCGAAAGTGCGAAGGTCGAAGTGGCCCTATCTATGGTGTTCCGATGGGGCCACTTCGACCTTCGCACTTTCGTCTTTAGGGCGAAGATGCGAGAGTGCGAAGTTGCGAGGCGAAAGTGCGAAGGCGAAGGAGCGAAAGTGCGAATGTGCGACGGCAAAGCGCGAATATGCGATGGCGAAGGAGCGATTCTATACTATCGCTCCCTCGCTTTCGCAACTTCGCACTCTCGCCTTCGCACTTTCGCCTTCGCCTTTTTTAATTGCATAACAAGTTTTGGTTGATTACATAGAAACTTCGCACTTTCGCCTTTGCCTTTTTTAATTGCATTTAGCAATTCTCGGTCGATTACATAGAAATTGATGCAGGTAACGTACTCGCCCGAGATTTGCCGAACACTCTCGGATCTTATTGGTACGCATGCGCTAGGCCATCGTGCTTACTATGAATGCTTATTTATCTTTACTTTGTTATGTGACATATATGTTTACCAGTGCTGGCTATGCCTATTCATAATATAATCCACTGTAGCATTTGAATTTCAGTATGCGACCTTCCTTGTCACGGATCTAAAGGATGAGAGGGGGTCCGACACCCCCCCCCCCACCCCCTCAGCTCCTCGTAAATTCAATAATATTATTTTCAAACAGTAAAGGAGGAGAGGGGGTCTGATGCCACCGCCCCCCCCCCCTGGAAAATTTAATATTAATTTCAGATAGTAATTTTACCAAACATATGCCTCGGAATCTCCCCTTAATTCCCCACAGCAAATACAATTATCCCTCGGACCCTTCCCCTCGAAAAAACTTATGGAACTGCGCAGGCTGTTGAAAATAAATTCTTTAAAGTTCGTCCTAGGCCGCAGATGTCATTTATACAGCTAATATTATCTTTAAACGATAGAGAAGTCCACAAACATAAAAAGGCGAAGGGGATAGTGCGAAGGCGAGAGTGCGAAGTTGCGAAGGCGAGGGAGCGATAGTAGTATCGCTCCTTCGCCTTCGCAGTCGCATCTTTGCCCCTTCCCCTTCGCAACTTCGCGCTATCGCCTTCGCAACTTCGCACTCTCGCATCTTCGCCCTAAAGGCGAAAGTGCGAAGGTCGAAGTGGCCCCATCGGAACACCATACCTTTCGGAACACCATACAAGTTCATTCCCAATCAAATATTGGCACATTAGATAAGTCTGTGTTATGTCGATGTCTCTCTGTGTGTTTTATGTTGATCTTATCTTGACGTTCTGGGTGAAGGTCTTTCTACGCAAAGTTAGATTTTGTTTATGATAATGTATTTAATAGAACAACTCTATGGTGCGTTATCTTTTTAGTTTTAATTGATAAATCTAGATAGTTAATCGTTTGGTTGTCTTAAAGACATTGGTACCGAAGGCAGGGCTGTCCAATGTATCGCTCGGTAACAGTATGTAGGACACACTGTATGTTATTAACGTGTTGTTTTTGGAATTCAGCAATGAATGCAGAACCGCCAGGGATTTACTACAAAATAAAGACCTCACAAAAAAAAAGAGAAATGGGTAAAATTAAGGGATTAAGTGAAATGGGCTGACGTCTATCTTTGACGTCATCAGACAGCGTTCATCATCCCATGATGCAGTGACATTGTCTGACTTTATCCACAGATATTAATTCAAACTGATTGCTCAATGTAACTGTTAGGCAAATCTGATTTCAATCGCCGGAGATAACGCATATAACATGTTTTTGTTCCTCTATGTGCTGAAAAACTTTGCACATTTAATCAGAGCGCGCTGTAATTGATCGTTTGTTAGGAATGTACGTGATGTCCTGCAAGTCATCACAAAGTATGCCAAACTCTGTCGAAACGGCATAATCGGGCATTTTTGTCACAATGCTCCTAGCGCGGTGTGCGTTAAACATCAACCTCGTCTCGGAGTGGTCGGGATAACAAGTAAGTCGATTCTTTTGATTCCTTTGTGTCTTACGTCAGGGAGACTTTCTGATCAGTTCGAACAATAGGGCCGCATTATTCGACCCACGTGTACTTTATCAAAATTTTCAAAGTATCTCCACGACTTATGAGCTTTGGGCGTCTTTGTTCGTTATTGATGATATGTTTCCTTTTAATTTAACTTCCATAATTCGAAAAAATTTAAACGTATTGAAATACGAATGTAAATAATTATGTTTCAGGTAAATAACAGATTAAAGGTGTACTTTTAAAAACTTGGTTCAATTGAAAATATAAAATTAGTGATCGATAAAAAAAAATCAATTTCGATATCTGCAGATGTATTATTTTTTTTTATATTCGTTGCAGTTTGAATAATAGAATTCCATATCCAACTTATTAGTTATATATAAAAACACATGCAACAAGGGAAGGAAGTATGTTAAAAACACGACAGAGGAGGCTGAAAATAGATTCTCTTTTGCTGTTCCTTTCTGTCTTTGCTTGATCTGCCACACTAATTATATCGCATGCACGCGCGTTGCAAAAATCTGCGTATTAATGTTAATTGATGTGGGTATATAAAATAGCGACCCGGAGTTCTACAATGAAGGCGATTTATTTCTATGTGCAGAAAGGTAAGGAATGGCTGTTTTCTCTAAGGCGAGCTAATTATAAACGATCAACTTTGGGCCGATATTTCCTTTTGAATAATGGAAACGAAGATGAAATTTCAATATTAGCATCGTAATTATAGCGGGTGTTGCCCGTGTAAAGCAATACTTGGGCCGTCATTTTCTGTGATAATAAGAAAGTTAATCATAGTGACTGACACCGGTACATGATTGTGTGTATATATACAGACGGATCGGATCACTGACGTCTAATATCTGGATTTTTTTCAGGACTAACAATGGCAGGAATATATCTTGCGGTGTTGGTGCTGATTTCCATACCGGTGAAATCCAATGGTGATTCCGACCTCATTTCTAGAATTTCCAAACTCCAGTTTCCGCAATCTCTACTGAACAAAACAGGGAAACCCGTGATCAAGATCCCGCCGTTCGGAAGACTTCCAGGATTAATGCAATATGTTCCGAAAGGAAAACAGTTAAAGGAAAAGAGATTGAGAAGAAGACTAGGGAAGGACTTTGACAAGTTCTGGATGTCTGTTGATGAACCAGCGGAGGAGAGCGAGGACATCAGTGTTATTGGCCCTAACTATGTCAGATTGCAGATATTACAAGATATCGAGAACTTTACAAAGTCCTACAAATTTCAGATAGAAAACACGACTGAAATCGTGGATGAAACTGTGTCATTTTTCAGAAAAATGATGAGCTATGGATCTTGCAAGGTTAATTATAAGTGGGAGGATTTGAGCATTCTGTTTTGGCCCCGGTGGGTGAAGCAAGGTTCATGTAACACCGAGGTGTCTTGCTCTTTCCCCTCGGGGATGTACTGTTCCGCGGCCAAGAGTAAAGTCATCAAGTTGCTGAGATGGACCTGCAAAAGGAAACGGAAAGGATCCAAACGGCAGAAAAAGAAAAACAAGACTGAAGATCGACAGAAGAAGAACCGTTTCCCTGGCGTGAAATGCAGATGGATGAAGGTACCGTTCCCGGTCACAGCTGAGTGCCTTTGCACGTGCTGACGGTGATGCTGTCAGTGTTTTGTGTAACATTGCTTCCCGTGATGACGACCAGCGGGACGCCGCACGAGGTCTGGTATGCGTTAATCGATTCTTAACAATTGTCAGGCCTCGGGAATGCTGCAAGAAATATGAAAATAAAATATACATTGAATTGTGTTCTACAAAGCATATGGCGAACTCGGAAGATAAGTCAGGATTGGTGTGTCAGAAGAAAACAGACTTAAATGACAATGTCTCTATACTGAAAGTGTGTGTAATATACTGAAAGTATGTGTAATATACTGAAAGTATGTGTAATATACTGAAAGTATGTGTAATATACTACAGGTACTCGAGATTCTGAACTTTCTGTAAAACATGGATATCCACATACCAAAGTTTGGTGCATTTGGATGAAAGACAAATTATTGGGATTTTTGTTGCCTCAAACTAAGAGAGTATTTCAGTAGAGTTCCTCTGTGCTTAGATGAACAGTGCTACAATGTACCTTGACTTAACTTATATCAATAATTGTTGGTAAAGTAGTGTCAGCGTAATTACAATTAAACAAATCAAATAACCTTTTGTGATATATAAAATGTGCACTAGTTTGAGTCTTATTTTTACGAAATAATTTTTAATGTGAAATCCTAAAAGTGTCCTCAACATTATATGATGCTTCTAGAAATATGTAATACATTTTTGTTATGTTTTCGTCGTTACTTTGTTTTGTAATGATTTATTAAAATTGAATGAAATGTGATTTTACAATTTCACTACAGCTTAAGCCGATTTTCGATGCAATCTTCAAACCGAAGTACAAAAGATCCAAGCAGTAAATTAAGCTTGGTCATGGGTCATGGGTCGTTTTAAAGTATCATCCACATGCAGGTTGTTCCTCAATTTAGATACACAGTCCATTTTTGCGCAAACACCATAAAATGGCTATTTTTTCAGAACTTAATTAAAAAAATTACTGCAATGATTATCAATTTTGCAGAATTTATTCATTGTTTTATCTAAAAAAAAAAATATCATCACCTCTATACTTAATACTTTTGTCGGTTTAACAAAAATTATTACAATCGCATTAATCCAATATGTTGCAATTGAAGATGCATGTATTGCTATCTCCGCCTCCAGTTCCTCAACGCATGCGCAGAGATCGTAAACAATTCATCATAACTTCCAGCGAGAGAAAGCCTAGCGTTGGAAGACTACGGGTTCTGACAGATTTGTTTTTTAAAAAGTATCAAACTAGAATGAGATAAAAATACAAGCGCGAAGATATATTAATGTAATTAGTAAGACGACCGGATACATGTACACAACAAAGCAAAATAAAAACGATATTATCAAGAATGGTGAAAATTAGACAATTCTATAGTTACATGTAGCTTTATAGTCTTTATTAATTCTACTACAAAATGCAAACAATATTGTCGCAGAAAAAGATATTAAATATACAAATATCATCTAGATATCATTTGATATTAAGACTATATTTTAAAACATTCAACTATAGATTTTACCCGCAAAGTTATCGGTTTTTTTTCTCGATACCTAATACGAAATTCCTCATGTGTGTAGCTGTGGTAATTTATTTCTTAGAAAGACTGGTGCATATTTCTCTATCCCATTATTGCAGGGTTTTTTTTTCAAAATCACGTGATGTTAAAGAATTTCAAACTCCGAGTCGGTATACTTTTTTTAAATCTGGAAAATCCAAGCTTACTTTGGAACAACAGAAAATCTGCATAGATATAACATCATTTTTTAAAATCAATCTTATTTTTCATTTAAAATATAAATAATCAAAACAAAGATAATAAGCTGCAATGTTTCTTTAAAATTGAAGAACCATATACAAAAAGATATAGATACATGTATAAGAATAATTTTGGAAAAATCAGACAACATATATATTTACAAGTATTAACAGCTGATAAACGAAACAATAACATACACAGCAGATATACTGTAATAATAATGGAACAGTGGTTTAGGTGCTAACGGGGGAGGTAAACGGGGAGAGCTATTGGATTAACACGAAGAAGAGGAGGAATCGTTGCTTTGTTGGAATTATTTACGATGTTTTCTGTGTTTTGTGATTTTTCAATGTTTTTGTTTACTTAAAATTCCAGCAGTGTTTGACTGGCGAGCCATGAATCGTACGAATTCCTCTGTAGAAGATTACACAATATTTAAGTCACATCAGACAATAGCTTCCATTGGCTTTTTAGACATGTGCATTTCGCCGTTCTCTGAACATCCCTGCCTTTCACTCAGGATCTCATATTTTAAAGTCCAGTAATTATCTGTGAATGCCAAGTTTACACTTTTTGCAAATAATCGTAAATTTATACACATCCCATCCAGTCATGAACGCGTCAATGGACAATATTGAGTTAAATAATGAAAGTTATCTCCCGTTGATCGGAATTGTTCGACGTGTATTGTATATATTTCAAATATGTCTCTGATATATATTCAAATTAATTTTCCTTTGATGATTGCATTACTAAATAAACTCTTTTAACAATGTACACTAGTTAATTTATGATTTAAAAAATTGAAAAAAAAAAATCTCACACTTCAACAACCTGGATCAAGAGCGTCCGATTTATCTGTAAACATTTTCAAATATTCTTAATAAAGGGCCCTCGGGGTGGGGGCATATACATTAAAACAATAATACAAATGTAATTATGACAAATAATAGAACAATGTGCCGGATAATTATGCCAGTGCCAAGGTGGCATTTTTGCATCCGCTTAAGATGCAGTTTCGGAAAAATCCATACATACCAAATGATAGACAATTGTCTAGAGAGTATAAATCCATTTTTGTTTTTAGTGTGCTTCACCTGACAGGTGGGATATTTACCTTTGAAAATTAATATCCCATAGGAAAATGATAATTCCCATAGGAGAAACGATTTTCCTACGGGAAATATTGACAATCCTATAGGAATTTCTGAAAATCCTATAGGAATTTTATTTCCTATAGGAGAAAGCTATTTCCTGTAGGAATGTGACTCAGACAGGTAGTTTTCCTACAGGAAATTAAAATTTCCTATCGGATTTTATCAAATCCTATCGGAATTGAAATTCCTGTAGGAAGTTCTTGTATTCCGATAGGAAGATTCTAATTTCCTATAGGAATACTGTTTTTCCTATGGGAAAAATTATTTTCCTGTAGGAATTTAGTTTTGAAAGGTAAATATCTCACCTGACAGGTGAGATACAATGATAATAAAGGTGGTTGTAGACTCTTTAAGCAATGGTATATCATATGGCATATTTGAATTTTTTGATATATGCAGCTTAAACGGGTGCAAAAATGCCACCTTGGCCCTGGCATAATTATCCGGCACAGTGTTATAGGTGCAATCAGCGAAAAGTTTGTCCAGAGCCTCATGTTTTGAAGCTTTTTTAAAATGTACATGTATGTACAAATGATTCGTACAAAGAATAATATGTATCATAAGAAATTGAACGATAAACTGATATACTGTATTCACTATTGTGTGTCACACTTACCGAGGATTTCGCGTAAAATGGGCAATCTTGAAACCTGAAATTAATTTTTTTTTTTTGGCTATAAATTTCAATCAAATGTCGCTTTTTTCTGTTGATAGTATTTTTTATAACAACATTGAATAAATTTACCTTGTTTGCCTGGAGTCGTTGATAGTATTTTTTTTATAACAACATTGAATAAATTTACCTTGTTTGCCTGGAGTCGTTTTGTCAAAGAAATCGTAATTCAATACTTTACCTTATTTGTAAACAAATATAAGACTCGAGCTTTGTTTTCTTACCTCTATATCTCTCTTATAACTTAACTTTAAACATTAAAATTTTGGTCAATCATTCAAAATGCACAAGTGAACAATTTTATATATAAAAACTAGAAATTAAAATTTTGATCTAAAATTGTGTCTAAGTCCCTTTAACATCAAACCACTTCTCGTAAATTATCTCACTTGAGATTCCAAAGTGGTCTTTTCTGTAGAAAATCAAGTGTTTTAAAATATTGCCTGAAATACGTTTTATAAAGAAAATTAATATAGAGCTCTTACTTATGCAGTAAAAGCTTAAGTATTTAAAATTATAAAGTACTGATTAAGACCTAAAACGTATAACAGTTAAAATATAGATAGCTAGAGCTAACAGATTTTATATAAAACCTTTTAGAGTAATTAACAGCATGAGAGAGAGAGAGAGAGAGAGAGAGAGAGAGAGTGTGTGTGTGTATCCATGGGGTTAATATTTAATTCAAAAACATATAAAGGGGAGCAACCCGTACAACCTTATTGTCACGGAAAACCTGGTACCGTTATGATAAACAACTTACATGGACTTTATAAATGGTCAAACAATAGAGAACTCTGGATTTATAGTTTTCACGTCGGTCACACATCAGCTTATAACCATATATGTTGTCTTTATAAGCTGTACCATTCGTTTGCTTAGTCCTGCAGGGGTGGTATTTCCATAGGATACAATTAAAACCAATGTTTTGAAATCGGAGAGTACCATTTAAATGCGATCTCACTCGGTTTAGTATAAAATGTGCAGTGCGATCAGAGGGCCCGGGTAAAGCAGGATATCCTATCTGGGCGATAACATCTCCCACACCTGCACAGCAGATACATCTCTGCTCCCTAGTTAAGCTGTTCGAGGTTGTCAAACAAGGAATTCTAAAGCATTCAAAATGCAACGACAGTTCACCTTTTTGGGGACAAAATTTGCTCGACTTCAAATGGACTTCTGGGTGTCTTTTCCCATAATCAAATTCTTGAAATGAAGGTCTAAATATGCAGTAATTATCAGCGAAGATTACGTTCTGGGTCATCTCCTGATCATTTCTTTGATGCGGTGGGATATTTCTGGAATTCCAATCAGGAAAATCAACGTTTTATAAAAGATAACCATTTTGAAATTAAACTGGGTATAAAGAAATGGACCGATTTTCCACCCATCTTTCCACCAGAATGTAGAACTTGGGCATTATTCAGAGCACGGCTAGACGTATAAAATGTATAATTTGCACACATCAAATTTCAGACACAATGAATTTGTCTTTCCATTCAATACTAACTACATGTCCGCACGCTAGATTTTGTCAATGAAATGGCGACCTGTTTCACGGATGTCTCTACACGACCGCCGAATCCACAAAGAACATAAATGACAACATCTTTTACAACTTGTCTGTAAACATTACAGATCTACAAGCATCAGTTGACAGAAACATCAAACCTTAACATCGCACGGTGCACTATCTTCATTCACGATCCCCATTCCACGGCTCAGGATCGTCCGAGCATTTCCGGTGAATCTGTACACTGTGTCAGTAACAGACTCATTAATTAGAGACGAGAGCATTTATTATCAATTAATAATCTTACTCATTTTGTAAATTAAGGTAGGTTATAGAGATCGCTGGTTTATAGCGGACAGCGCGGCAGTGCATCATTAGCGGCTGTCATCCACACACCAATTTACAACGCCTCACATTGATAAGACTAAATGACTTTATCTTGGTTTTCAGAAACAATAAATAAAAGTGAATGTCTGAATCATTTTTTCATGACAGGTAACCGTCGGGATTCCAAACCTACCGCAAAAAAAAATGAAATTAAATTCTACTCATAACAAACCAGAAAATATACTACCTATACAAAGAAACGTTTGTGCGCATGTGCAAGATTTATCGTGACAAGGCTTATTAACGGTCCGCACTTTGGTGACGACACTAGCGGTCCACACTTGGTGATGTCACAAGCGGTCCGCACTTTGGTGAAGTTAGCAGATCATAGAAGGCGGGCGTTACACAGAAGTACATGTATTTGTGGGTGCACTTCAAGGCCGTATACCCTGAGAAGCCTAGTTAGAGTCTAATAAATAAGTACCTTCACCAAACAGTCCTTTATCTATCCTGCGGGGTGTCGGCGCTTTGTACATTCCTCTACCTGAAAGTTATCTACTGGACCAATCTAGGCACCACCCGAACAGTCAAGGGTAACATGCAGGAGATGCCGGCGGATAGTACTGGGATCACTTTATCGCTACTGACTTTTATAGATCGGTAATACAACTAAGAGGAAAGAGAGCGCGCAGCCAAATTATTTCACCTACAACACCCAGGTATGAATTTAACACGGGGGGGGGGGACTTCAGTTAATTACCATCAGAACGCCAAAGCTCTCATTATTAATCTGCAGAAAAGTAATAGGTCTGCACTTTACAGATAAAATCCATAAAAATTAGATAAATGAGTTCGTTGGTAGTAAAGTTTAAAGGATAAGCATTTCTGATATGCGATGTTGGTGATGAGGCGTGGAAGCCAAGTCGCCCCTCGGTCTCTCGTCGCTTCACCCACACGCCTATCTGAGATGAGCTGCCAAAAGATTTGTATTTTAATCAACATGATTCTTCAGCGTAGAACCCATCAGTCAAAGCCGGCACAAAAGAAGAAGAAAAAGAAACCTTGAATTGAATTAAAACCCCACATCACGGTTTGTGTATCCGCTCAAGTAGTGTTATTTTCTACCAAGGTCCTTGAAGAAAAACAAAGTTCCTGGAGAAATTGTGACTGTTTTAAGTGTTTCAGAATGTTTGTATCAAACGATGTTTCATCGCTCAGATTTAGACCGTTCTAAGGTTCCAGAGCTTGTCAGCGCACACGGAAAGTGCGAGTCCACTTAAAAAACTTATTCAGCGGGGAAACAAAGATAAGTTGTATCCAGAAATAGCGACCGAACAACGCTGCTAACGTCGCCACGGCCCGCCTCCGATTCCAAAATTATCCTCAAGTATTTTACTGACTAACTAATAAATTCAAGTCATTGAACCCTTGTTGTCAAATTTGTTCTTAGAAAATGAAAAAAAAAAAATGATTAAGATCATGCAAATATTTTATATGTAATTTAACACCGTTAATGACAGAGATCGCTGTCTTAATCACGGACCAAAAAAATAATTCCCGCAGTTTTACTTCGTGAACAACCCCGGAAATGTTTGGAGATTCGGCAGTAATTGTTATATTCAAACTCGACTTCACACAAGCTATGTGTTAAAAAAAGGGAAGCCAAGCCTTTGTTTTGTGCTGACAGAAAGTAAATGTAGTGTAGATAAGGAATGAAAAAATAAATTTAACAACCCGGTTCTGTATAATTGTTTCTTACAAAGATAGTCCCGTTTAGACGTTGGCGGCTCTCCGTATAGTAAGCCGTGCCACTGGAGAGTTCATTGATGAATAACGCGTAAAGTAGGCCGAGGGTCTGATTACGGAAATGGTTCTAAACCTGAATTGTTTGGAATTTTATCACCCGTACATCTCACAAACCTGGTATATAATACTAGACACAAAATACAAGTTGATGATTGAATTATTAATATTAATTAATAAGCGATCATTGGCGATGATAGACTGCGTTAGGTACGGACTTCCACGCGCTAACGCCGAGGGGTGAGTTTATCGGGCATCTCGACCCATCAGAGGGGTGCTCCCACAAAGGCCCAGACTTTAGCCTCTTTGTGTTGATCGATGATAGGTCATTCATATATAAAACAATATAGTTTTTATATCCTTTGATTGGGCTTTATCAGTGCCTCGCCTAGCTGTTGGTCCCCTTTATACAGCATTTTGTGGCCGTGAACAGGTCCCCGTTACATATCAACAGCCTAACACCCCCTTGGTAGAGTTCCTCCACTGTATGTGGGTTATCAGGCCTACAGAGAAACAGGACCAGTATTTGTTAACGCCATCAGGACTGTGGACCAGCTAGAGTACAGAAAACCTCGTTTGACCATGACAAAACAAAGTTTCAAATTGTTTACATCTGAGCCAGAACTTGCGACTCACGGTGACTTTAATAAATTCTTTTAAATCCCTCCTTAATTAAGTAGCTAGAATGCGATCCCCATTAATAAAACGGTAATTTATATAAGCCCGCAGACCAGATCACATGGCGTACAGGGATGCAGAACAAACAAATAGCAATGGACGAAAAACTCATTCAGACAAGCCCTGGAATTCGTCAGAACAAATGCTGTACTTGTAGGCTTTAGCACGATCAAATAGTTCGTCGTCATAGTGTACACGGCTCAAAAGGGCATATATCGTTTACATGTAATTTCATTGTGAAGCGCAATTCAGAAACAAGCGATAATAATCTGTTGTTGAATCATGATGAGGTTCAGTTCTGGACTTTTTAATTTACACCGACGGTGTATGAACTTACGTCAAACGGACAGTGACGTCATGTCGATAGACTGGACGGCTGTTGAGTAAAATTTTAGTTTTATTTGTAGAATAAGATTTTTAAATTATTTTTTCAAACCACTCTTAGTGATCATGATTAGTTTCAAATATGCTTTGTGTTCAGACGAGCTCAGTTGAAACCCACATGCACCAAACTCGATCAAAATAGAGGTTTAGTGAAGAGTGTCAGATAATACTGAGTCTGTTTCGTAAATATAGACAGAAGTTGGAAAAAAAATCTGCCGGAATTACGCGTGCGTATCGAGTCGACTTTTAGATGTAACCTATCCGAATGAGTAAGGCGTTCTTGTAATGCCGTTGTTTTGACGCTTTTTGTGTAAAAATCGTCAGGATCGGAGTTAATGAAGTTATTTTCAAACGAAATAAGTTGGGAACGGAATAGAAAAATCGCAAATATGCAAATGAAACAACTTGCAGTAAAAAGTGCGATATCAACACCCATTTCACTCTGCCTGGGAGTCTAATGAAAATTACAGATAATTAACTACGACTAGGGCCACCCAAAGGAGCTGGTATTTGCTCGCACTTTCTGAAAGAATTTCTGAAATGCCATAATGTCCACGGTATTTGAATTGAATTAGCATCTTTATGATATATCCCGTTGAATGAGTTAATTTTCCGCGTTTTGCCAAATTCATCCCAAGCTGCACTTTCTCAAGATTTTTTAGTCAATATGAACGGTAAATGTTATTTGTTAAGAGCTTCTTTGAAGAAAAGGTAGAAAATTGAAATAAAACGTTTCATCATTCAGAAAAGGCGCCTTAATTTTCTTGAAACGTTTTACATACAGTTTAACTTTACATTTACTGCCCGAGTCTCAATGGAGACCGCGGTAATTAGGGGAGAGCTGAGAGCCGAAAAATGACACCTCACCGGAGCGTGTCGTCACTTGGGATGTTCATTACACCCCAAAATAAAGATATCGCAGCCACTTCTTATTCTTCCTACATCAACGCGAGTCTTAATGGAGTACCACTTGAAAAAAGACGATTAAAAATTTTAACAGGGTCGCACCTCCCAATTGATTGAGGCTGAATAGAAGCTTTGAAGTCCTTTACTTTTCACACCATTACGAGAGAAAGGTCGCGCTGTGGCTCAATCCAAGTGGCTGCTACTGGTCATTAGCAGAGCATGATGCTGTCGTATCGCTGCCTGCGCCTGCGCCAGGCTCGGACCGACCCGCGCTGCTGCTCGATGACAATCTCTAGCGCCACCTGGCGAGGGCGCGTTCAGTTGTTCGTACCCTGTTATTTGGATGGCGTCCCGCTGCCTCCGCGGTCGGAGGCAGGCTTCGGCATTCATTTTGTGTGGTCCAGAGATGGGTATAGTCTCACCATTGTACAGGGTTGAAGTTTGAAGTTCTCATAACTCAAGTCTGCCGTCTAGGTGGCGCGTTTTTTCTTCGGGATATCGTGTGCAGTAATGCCATTTATATTGATACCTGGTATTTAATTTACAACAGTGTTTGACTTCATTTGAAGACATTAAAGTTTATGTGTAATGATATGTGTTATATGCAGATTAAAGGTTACACGGGGCGGTGGTCTTTGACACTTCTCCTCACTTTCTGACGTTGCTTTCAGCAGACGAGACTTCGGGAGGAAATAAATGCTCCAATTTACATGATAGACATCTTGATCCCTGAACGTTATCGACCAATTTTAATGCATTGAATTCTTTATGTCTTGATTGAGATCATTGTATGCAGAAGTTGAGTTCTCCCACCAGTTGAGATGCGATGAGAGCTTCGTACTCGCTTACGCTGTATGCTCACACTGCATAGAGGCTGTTTCGACGACTCAATCGGAACAAGGTTGAGACTAATCGAACAATGCTTTAACTGTTACAGACAAAACTCAAGAGAAAACAGATTAATCAAGGAAACAAATCTATCGACTTTGATCCTGTATTAAAATGCTTGGATTCAACAAAAAAGATTCTTATTTTAAATTTGAGTCATCGACCGGATCTCTTAATTAAAATCAGATTTTCAGTGTCATCGATTTTTTAAAATTTCAATGATGATATCCGACCATTTAAGTCTAAAATTCTGTCTTCCGTGATCAAAACGGCCTCTGTTTTTTTTTTCAGTTACAACACTCATTCTTTTTAGGACCAGGGTATGATGGAAAGGCTAG
This sequence comes from Magallana ariakensis, assembly GCA_020458035.1. NCBI lineage: Eukaryota > Metazoa > Mollusca > Bivalvia > Ostreida > Ostreidae > Magallana > Magallana ariakensis. Next base: position 59,171,486 of record CM035817.1, on the reverse strand, counting down.
CCTATCTGATTTTAGAAAGAACTTTTCCCCTCAATATTGTCCCTTTAAAACGTTATGAGAACCCAAAAACGACAAATCAATTATTGTTTCCAGATTCCGCACAATCTTGTAAATCTAACGATTTTTGTCACAGCACACATAAAGTTAGTGGTCTATAGCGCCAAACATCTTTGACTTAATCAAAAGGACATCCCTAGATGGATAATTCTCATGTGATACGTGTTAGGGAAGAAAGATTAAACCAGTCTGGCAGTCATGGAGGTAATTTGGCGGGACGGCGAGAGTAAAAAGCGCGCCAAAAGTCGTTCACATATCAAACATACGGGCGCCGAAACGTGGCTTCACGGAACGAAAATTTCAGAGAACATGTCTGTCCATATTTCTTACAAACAGGATTGAGTGACGTGATGTCTGGGCTTTTATTGCCTAATTTTGGTCCGTATTTACATGTGTACACATTAAGGCCCCTGCGATGTATGTACAGGCGGCTATCGCTTACTCAGGCCTGGGTCTATCACCCTGGACTGTTCGCTCTCAATCACCGTGACGCCGGCCATCACGTAATACCCAATCAATTCATAGATAAGTTCAAAACTGTTAAACTTCTAGACTCCTCTGACGCGACCCCTGCTTACAGAGCACTGCGATTGCTCTAATACCGATAACTAACATTTGCATGATTTTTTATCAAAGAAAATCGCTTGTTCTTGAATAATTTCCGTAATATGTCTAGCTGAAATACAATATATAGGCCCTGAGATAAAATACAGGGACTCGCGAAAATCCCATCGTACTATCCTGCCTATTGTGAGAGACGCTCTCCATAAGCCTATCCTGCTTTTATGAATGAAATATTACAACTGCACACCAAAATATGATCAATATGGATAAATAGTGTAAAATGAAAGACAGAAGCCTGAATCGAATACCTTTGCCGCTACCTACAGACAAAGCCGCCAAGCGGAGAGTGACGGTTATATCACGGCAATTAATTATAAGCGGACGCCGTTCATTAGAATTTAATCGACAATATAGATAAGGAACATCACAAAATGAAAGGAAATTACGTTTATTAAACGCGCGAGGAAGTTCGCAGAAAGTAAAGATTAAGCAACAAGACAACAGGCGCTGCTCTGGACTTAATTAGGATTTACTCAACGATAAACCCCCAAATCTTCAATCAAATTTTCCGTAATCCCAAACAGGAGGTGCCGCAAAACCAAAGATACCAAAAACCATAGTAATTAAGAGAGAGAGAGAGAGAGAGAGAGAGAGAGAGAGAGAGAGAGAGAGAGAAACTGCAAAAGTATGGAAAGAGAGAACTAATTGCAGACTCGATTTGAACAAATTTAATTAAACTGGATTTGGCAGCAGTAATAACAATACATGTAATGTTAATGTATATATAAGTGAACGTAAAATGTAGTATTTTTGTAATATGTATTAGTTCTTACTGTTATATAATCAGAAGTCTTCGGGTCTTTCCAACAAGCGGAAAATATTTCCGAGCTATGCCGGAAAGGCCCGATATGTTACAGCGAGTATCTGGTATATTTATTCGTGATCACATTTTTTGATTCCCGACACCAGAGGCCGTTTTGTACCTAACCAATTTATTTCACTGCAGCAAGTATCTAAATTCAATATGATTTCTTCTTTCGGGCTTCGAATCTATTATAGCATGCCCTTTTTGTTGAAATCATTGACTGGGAACGTAGGGAAAGGGCAAGTTTTTTATCAGCATCATATTAACAGGTCAATATCAGCATTATATTAACAGGTCAATATCAGCATTATATTAACAGGTCAATAATTTTATCACAAAAACATTAAATTGTTTCATAAGCTGACAACACACCTGTCCGTCTCACAGGTAAAGTGACAAAAGTGTTCTAATTCAAAATGTATTAATAGGCTCCCTCCATTGATCTCCGAGGACTTATCAAGCTATTTCTCTCTTCATTCTGTCCAGTGATGGCCGTTAAACACCTAAATGTCTCATTCAGATAGCTAGAACAAACTGAAACAGACCCATCAATCCCTCGTCACCGGTCCAGCTTAAAAGTCCCAGCGACTCATATACAGAGGCATCGCTTTTCTGGGACCGATATATCATAACCAGCAAATGACGAAAAAATGAAGATGAAGAATCTATACTATTGAAAGCCCGTCAGTTTAAGCGCAACCTGTATCTTGTTAGACATGATTAATGGAATTTCCATCGCAGAAATCCTTTTGAAATTTTTCTCTCATTAGAGAAACTGTAGGGTTATCGTGTTCACCGACAAGGTAGTGTTTACAGAAAGTAGCTGATCCAATATCCAGAGAACTTAATGATTTGAACAGACTGTCCGTCCAAACATAATCTGTCTTTATATGAAATATATGGACGTTGAAACAAAGCCGGATAAAAATATAGAAACAAAACCCCGCAATTTTCGTTGAAATAAATAGAAAAATACCTGTCATTTAAATCGAGTTTTAATTAAAGCTGTCTTTTGAAGTCACAACAAAACAAATGTATTTAATGCTAGATTCGTCTATTTTTACTGCGCCGTGTTAATTTTGTTGAAGTAAATGTCAGATTTCCTAAGATTTTTTTTTACACGACAGAAATTCTGACAAAGCCGTTTTTCGTTGATAGTTACAGACAATAAATCTGGTTGTTAACTAGAGGGCGCATCTTACGAAAAAAAAAAAAGATTTGAAAATTCCATCAAACCGGCAAAGTTGTTGTGTAATCTACGCGATTATTAGGCAAAAAATCTTAAACCAATTCAAAACTTATTTATGCAGGTATATCTGTACACAATTGTCAATGTACTACGTGATGTAACGAATACCTGTACCTGTACTTAGCTTAAAGGTCCAGACAATTGAATTTTTTAAGTCTAATTTAGGTGTACTTCCGTAATAGCTTAAGTTTAAATAAAAGCAAGTTTAGATCTAGATGTATAACAACTAAAAATTATACAGCTAAAGAGATGTTTAAAAAAAGTTAAAGTGTAAAGTAAAACATATAAAGATATGTAACTGTAACAATTAAAATGCAAATTGAAACAGGTAAGTTAATGTAACAGTAACGGTTTAAGTATAAATTAGAAAGGAAATAGTTATGTAACTGTAGCGGTTGTATTGTAACGAAAAGCATGTTAAGTTATGTAACTGTTGCGGCAATATCGTAACGTAAAGCATGTTAAGTTATATAACTGTTGCGGTTATATCGTAGCGTAAAGCATGTTAAGTTATATAACTGTTGCGGTTACATTGTAACGTAAAGCATGTTAAGTTATGTAACTTGCGGTTATATTGTAACGTAAAGCATATAAAGCTTTGTAACTCTACCGGTTTTATTGTAACGTAAAGTATATTAAGCTATGTAACTGTAGCGGTTTTATTGTAACGTAAAGCATGTTAAGCTATGTAACTGTAGCGGTTATATTGTAACGTAAAGCATGTTAAGCTATGTAACTGTAGTGGTTATATTGTAACGTAAAGCATGTTAAGCTATGTAACTGTAGCGGTTTTATTGTAACGTAAAGCATGTTAAGCTTTGTAACTGTAGCGGTTTTATTGTAACGTAAAGCATGTTCAGTGATGTAACTGTAGCGATTATATTGTAACGTAAAGCATGTTAAGTTATGTAACTGTAGCGGTTATATTATAACGTAAAGCATGTTCAGTGATGTAACTGTAGCGGTTTTATTGTAACGTAAAGCATGTTAAGTGATGTAACTGTAGCGATTTTATATTAAGCTATGTAACTGTAGCGGTTTTATTGTAACGTAAAGCATGTTAAGTGATGTAACTGTTGCGGTTATATTGTAACGTAAAGCATGTTAATTGATGTAACTGTAGCGATTATGTTGTAACGTAAAGCATGTTAAGTGATGTAACTGTTTCGATTATATTGTAACGTAAAGCATGTTAATTGATGTAACTGTAGCGGTTTTATTGTAACGTAAAGCATGTTAAGTGATGTAACTGTAGCGATTATATTGTAACGTAAGGCATGTTAACTTATGTAACTGTAGCGATTATGTTGTAACATAAAGCATGTTAAGTTATGTAACTGTTGCGGTTATATTATAACGTAAAGCATGTTAAGTGATGTAACTTTAGCGATTATATTGTAACGTAAAGCATGTTAAATGATGTAACTGTAGCGGTTTTATTGTAACGTAAAGCGTGTTAAGTTATGTAACTATAAGTAACGGTTAAAGTGTAAATTTAAGCAAGGTATACATCTTTGTATTAATCATCTATTTGGAGGCAAAAGTTGATTACTGCACAGGTAAATTAATATCTAAATGTCACAATGCATTTGTTGTTGAATTATTTGTATGCATTTAAAATTCTTGATTCAAATAATATGCATTAAATTTTTCTTTAAAAATATTTTATTGATAATAAAGAGAGTAAAATATAAGCTGTTGGGCCAAAATAAAAAATAACTTTGTTTCCCCTAACGCGATCGACCCAATTTAATCCCGCCTACTGAATTTGTTTTACCATAATATAGATTTTTTTTAAAGAAATCTAAAAAGATGGGGGAACAAGATAGCGCAAATGCCCATTTGGTTTAGTCGTAAAACACAATTTCAAATATAATTTTTTTCCAACTAAATATACTTGATAATGTTATAATACAAGTTTACAAAAACACAATTTCTAACTATATTCAGTTTTGAATATTTTAACAAACGATAAGAAAAAAAAATAAATTCTAAAGTTTTGGTGTTATCGAACCCACAACCTAAAAACCCTCTATAATGTTACCTAATGTCGGGTGCTCTAACCACTGAGTCATTTCAGTCATAACAAACACCATTGTTAAATGCTATATGCGACTTCAACCACGAATTCACGGACTTGTATTATTTTTCTAAAACGTTCGATTGTTGCGATACAAAATGACATTTTTAAAGTAAAGTGGGTCATCTCTCCACGTTTTCGTTGATTGAAATCGGTTTGATTTCCTTTAAACCGTATATAGACTATGACAAAATTATGGAGCTCAGACCCACTCTATAAAAGAAAAGGCATTGAAGTTCTAAAAATAACACTATTTGGAGGTTTTGACACGCATACCCAGTTTAAATCAACCTATTCCAATTATTTAACATATTTAAGGGTTATAAATCGTTGTTAAAATAATTATACATTGTTTTCAATAATTTAGATAGAAATTATGAGATTTGTTGATATTTTAATTTTACAGTATCTTATCTATCCTCATATAGGCACTTTACACGCCTTATTCACCCATCTTCTTTGCCCGAAGTTTAAGAGAAATTAGTTGATACTTAGTAGTCATGTACATTATAATTAAAATGATATTTGAATCTAGGTTGACATGTACATCAACATTGAAATAATAATGAATCTAGTCATGCACATCTAGTCATTGAAACAAATATGTTTTAATTTTAAAGTGAATAGTATTATACAATATTGAGAACTTAATATTTAATTGTTAAATTTGTTTTACATTCCATTGGTACATGAATAAAAACAATTTGTTTTACAGTTGGTCATGTTGTTTAGTGTTGTTGTTTAAAATAAAGAAATTGATTATTTTTTAAAATTTTAATGTTATAATGTATTTTCATTTTCTGCCCTGGTAGAAAAATATGATTTACCTACCAACCTACCTACCTAACTTCAAAATTTAGGGTCGGGTTAGGGTAAACAAAGATATTTTTAATGATGGCCTTGACATTTAACTTTACTTCTCAAAAACTTTGTAAAACAAGTTTAAAAAAAAACCCTAAAAAAAAAAAAATATTTACATTTCTACAGTATTATGCGCGTTATAAGTTAACAATTCGACTTCTTTACAAGACTTCAGAGAAACGGCTTCCTTAGCGTTTTATTAAATTTATACTTTCCAATACACCATTTTGTTATTTTTAAGTATCGATTATAAAATCTGCATCATAGAATTATATTAGAGTAAATCAGTCATTTGCTACTGTTTTTTACTTTATATCTTATATACAAGAAAGATTTACACTCTTATACGCACAACATTTCAGGCAAAAGAAGTGTTTATTTATATTAATATCGCATTTCTGTTGTGTATATCAATTAAATATCGGTCAAAATTGCTAGCGCTGTGTATAAAGAAACATAAAAGAAGATTCATTAATCTACAAAATATAATTTGTACATGTATAACTAACTATTTTCGTAGAAATATCGGGATAAGTCATGTATAACTAACTATCGGGATAGGTCATCCCGTATCACGTGGTCGATACCAAGGAACAAAATCAATTACAGGAAGCACCACGCCCTTTCTTGGTCTTTCTGGAACCAGCGACGAGGGGAGGGGCGGGGGGACCGGGCCCAGAGTGTTTACCCCGGGGATAGGAAAGCGTGGGTAATGCGGGACCACGGCTCAGACCCAGTCATACAGCGCTGTTCCCTGTCACGAACTCTCACAAGAATGCGACCCCCTGGACCGGCAGTGTTTTTGTGATTATTGTTGGGGTTCTTCAGCTGTTTGATAACCAAGCATAATGCACCTGAAAACAGAAGCACATAACGGAAAGATAAGGTCCCTTTGAGAATATCGAGTTTGATTACTTTTACCTGCCCCTTCCGCGCCTTTGACATGGGAATGAATTGCCTCTTCATATCCCTCTCAGCTCAGAGGTGTTAGCGTATTACCTCTTACAAGATAATTTTATCGATTGCGGTTCATAATCATTCAATGGCATCTTAGAAGCGTGTAAATATGTCGATAAAATTATAATGGGACGATACGAATAAACAATATTTCTCTTCTATTCCCGGCTACCTGAACGACTCAGTTTTTACCTTTCCTACTGAGTTGAGTTTCCGACTTTTTCTATGAGGACAGAGGCCTGTCGATTGTGACTGCGATCAGCTCTTCAGCTCTCCACTCGTCGCTCTGTGTTCCACCTTACCGGAGCTTTGTTCTGGAACATAATAAACAGTGGATTAAGACGGTTAAGGGCCGAGATAGGGGGCAAGAAATATTCAAAGTATTTCTTGTCTAGTACGTGAAGTCGAGGTCTTCCTGATATCTCACACCGTACAACAAACGACTACCGTAGCTTCACCTTTACACCTCAGTTTTTTTTTAAAAACGAAAAAAGTAATTCTGTTAGACGAAAAATGTTTCAATATCAAAATTTTGGGGTTTTTTAAACTTTTTTGTTTATGGAAATTCTATATTTGGTAAATAACAAATCAAACGGAAATATGCGAAATTTGATTTTAAAAATGTAGCTTTAGGTAAATAACAGTAGAACAAGTTCCAGGATTCTGTATCAATGCACAGACGACTTAGAAGATGGCGCGTAGCAGAGTGGAATGGCACGTCGTTAGTCCACGCCCCGCCTGTCGTGACGCGCCAAGAAATATATTGTCAAAAAAAAACACCATTCCAGCTAGTTATCCTGTCACTTCCGTTTGTTATTCGTGCAATTAATCATTACACAATTAACGAAAATGCAAGACAACCTGGAGCCGGCTGTATGGAACAATAGCGGTTTTTTGCAACCTTTCCGATCGGCTGCTACCAAGAACTCTTCAAGAATGAGAACGTGCTCAAAAAGTGACCAATGGCATGGGATGCTTGTGAGTGACGTCATTGATATGCAACACATCATGCAAACTCCCACACCAAAAATTCTGAGACCTTCAGGGAAGAATGGAGAGCGTCGGTGATGCAACAAATTTTGCGAAGATGAGGGATAATTTCTTGGAAAGTACATTAATGCAAATATGCATAATTATGCACTTTTAGGTATTCTGAAATTTAAAAAGAAGCTATACTCTGTGAGTATCGTTAACCTCAAAGCTACCGATTGATAATTGTCAATATCATTCAGTATTCAAATCTACAAAAAGATATATAAACGGGTAATGCATTAAAATTCTTTTATTCATGTCAACAACATGGTGGAGAACTTCGACCAAAATATTGCGCAGTTCAGAGCGAGTTTATATGCATGCATGGTCAGTACTATACGTACAGACTGCGGTCAACGTTGTTAAAACCTGTGGGGACAACCGAACGTCTTGTCGCAGATTTAAGTACTGTATTCTTAATTATTATAATCGCTACATGTACTTTAATAGACGCACTTTACTGTCCATTTAGATAGACATTTAGCTAGAAGTTTGAACAAGCTGCTAGTCGGTTCATCAACAGGAATGCTCGTTTGTATACGTTTAGCTTCATATATATATACATGTAGTTTACCGTACATTTAGCTAAATATTTGAACAAGCTGCTAGTCGGTTCTTCAGCAATAATCGCGCTTAGTGGATATACATATAATAGTATAATGCTTTTTGTGCTAAACAAATTTAGTAATCAAAGAATTTGTTGTATGGACTTGATCTGGCTTTTCTTTTCTAATTAACCGAGGGTACGACTTCATAATTTTCTGGTAGAGCCATTTGTCAGATTGTTTTGCAATTTGGTGGTGCCACACACGGAATCTGATTTCCCGCACTTATTCACGCATAACTATGAAACCTAATGATTGCTTCAGTGTACGCATACGTTTCTAGCATATTCCCTGCTCAGAATTTCTCTCTAAAAATTATTTCGTCAAATGGAGACATGATCTGTCGGCATAGTCAAATTTTCGTACCGGGACTATGCCAGGAATTCGCAAACCCATATAACAGAATATGCTAAATTTGTTGTACCCACCGTAAATCTCGTATAATTAAATTAAGTCATCTTTACCGAATTCTGCGTTCGTAGTGTTCCCGTATCATGAACTGTAGTTTGGGTCAACGGTTTCTAATGGTTGAAGAAAACTGCCACATGATCATTTCATTCGAGAATATTAAATACCAAGAAAGCCAGCTTTGTACGGTAATAGCGGTACACGATCTGCACCGATTCGCTCGCTTTAACATCCCATCAAGATGAATTCCAAGTTGGTGTAATAAAAAAATGATTTGGCCAAAGACGATGTACCAGAAATTCAAATTTACACTTTTTTGCATCTTGAGGTTAAGTTTGATTGAAAATCGGGAATGTTAAGTAGAATTATTGAAATTTTTACCCCCACGTTCTTGTAGAATGGCTATTTTAAATTTTTGATAAGGATGCATCAAATAGATTCTCAGATGTGACCATATGTTGCTACATATCATTTGTTTCCTCCGAAGCGAATCGTTCAATAAATTAGAGCCTATATCGCCGCACCTACTACTCAAAGTGATGCAAACAAGAAACGGCAATACTATGCCAGAGAGCTTAAATTAAAGTTTTATTTTTATCAATAAATATTCTGGTCATACGAAAAAATATAACCATCACATATATGTACAGAGTGAGAATGACCCATGGTTTAGTACAATTGTCAATAAACAAAAAACAACAACAATTGCACTAGCGAAGGTTACAGAGTTCATGTAATATCAGTCTCCTGTACGGTACTCGGTTTGCCGGAAACCAAATCACTCGTTAGAAATGAAAGGCTAAGATCACCTCTACATTGTAGCCCGAATGTCTAGGTATTTCTGCCAAGGAGTACAGGCCGTCTCCCACCGGTGAACGTGGTCGTGGCGGACGGCCGCGCGCTGGAGAAGCTATCCCCGGCGTTTGTATCAACAACCCAAGCATCTAGTTTACCGCACTAAGACGTGCATCTAAAGAACAATCATTAAGGATAATGATCACATTCAGCGGATAAATAAATGAGATATTGTTTATTCCATAAACAAACGAAAGCCCTTCTAGTTGAGAACTCGAGGGAGCGAGGGTAGTGTGTTTTAACACCAATATAAGCCCCATAACGCCGCTATGTCGTCGCGGCGTCTGCTAAGATCCAAATATTTCTTCAATGTACCTTTCTTAATCAATGTATTTCCATTACAAGGTTTAAACATGGCATTTTATCAACTAGAGTAGAAGGTTGATGAGCGCACAGACGATCTTGGTCACACAGCGACGCTTTGAACTCGGCCTCTTCACACTTTGAGCTGATATAAGAGAAATTATCTAACAGAGATTGCTATTCACTATTTCAGTTCTTCAGTTTGTTTGACAGATTCTTCAAACTTTCCAGCACGGGGCTCAGCTAATCGCGTTTTTTAATTTCCATGTAGAATTTTCCTCGCCATCTCAGATTATTCGGTAGATGTCCAAGTGAAAGAGGCGACGATAATCTGTGAAAACGAGATTACACATCGGGATAGGACGGTTAGAGGATCACCCGACTCCCTTGTGTTTCTAAAAGCAGAGTTTGTACGAGAACTAAGGGTCGTGTTTGGAGTCTTTTAGTGACGTATTTTGTTGTTTCACACCGTGAACGTACTCCAATATAACTTCTCGTAACACCCAGAATAGCAATTAAATACGACAGAGTCAATATATTTTCACTGTGTCTTTCTAAACGAAAACACTGGCCATGGAAGTTTTCAATGATAAATTTAACCCATTGTTCCGCTATTTGCGTTCGATTTTAAGATCCCTTCATATCAAACTCAGCTGGATCTGCAATTTGAAATCCCTATATTTAGTGATCACCACTTGAAGACTTTTCTATTTGTCTTCGTTCAATATCGCTATGAGCACGAACACGCACATTCCGTGAGCACCGGGTACTGTACTTTTATCCAGGAACAGTTTGTCCCAACTTCCGGACCCCGACAGTACCAGCGCAGTAACGTTATACGCATTGAGTCACTTGGCTGACAGTACATTCCGGGGGGAATAGAGCACGATTTCCCCCTAAAACACTGCCCTTCCCGAATCCAGCGGGGCCAAAATCTGACCCCCAAGTCTTTCCACGTGTGGAAAACTGGACAATGAGTATAACTCCATAAATATTTTTGCACTTTTTTTCTATCCTCACGTTTGAGCTTTAGTCTGATAGGTTTCTGAGTTTCACCCGTATATACACGCTGTCCAAAATATTTGATGAAGAGGGGTCTCCTCCCTTTTGGACGTCCCTTTTTGATTTTAAAATCCAAAGTTCCATTTCTGTGCAACACATGTTCTAGTGGTCTCACAGTGGACATGTAGTCCCGGTCAAAGTCTCTTCCTAGCAAGCGACGCAAGCGTTTATATTCCAGATCTTCTTCCTTCGGATCGTATAGCGGATTCGGATTTTCCTCTAAATCAATGATCGGCAGTTGGTTTGAGGGAAATGGACGCGTCCCATCGTGGAATGAAATAGAATTGCGCTCCTCCGGCTCAAAGGGGTGCCTCAGTCGGTTCCAAGCATCACGTGCACTTTGAGCGGTCACCCAGCGATGCTCCCATACCAACAAAACGACACAGTTCAATATAAAACGATATAGAATCATCACTTCATCCGTATACTTATATCTGAAAAAAATACAGTGACACTTAATGAGTCCCACATAAAAACGGGCGTTACGGATTTACCGACATTAGCAAAATTCAAGTTTGAAATTTCATATGTTTTTGCGATGATCGCCGGATATATACATAATAAAAAGGTTAAATACTTACCATCTATACATCTTCTCGTCTCATGCCATTGTATGAAAAATAAAAGTCAATATTGGAGGGTTTCACATGTAAAATATGTCGCAAAAAATCTATTCCATTGAGAAACCGCGTACTGGTAAGGTAGTCCAAGACCAAGGATAGCGGGGGTAGCTCACTGGCCCCCTAAAGATAAATATCTCCAGTGTACACCACGACCCTCCGGGGAGAGGAATGTAGATGCTTTATGTTGGAGTTTAATGTAAACTATCCTTTTTGTATTTTTCTTGCTAGACACCCAGTCTGAAATGAATAGCCGTCTCTCTGTAAATCTACGGTAGTTTTTACAATGTTATGAGAAGACTGCCCGTAATCCTAAGCATAAGACAAACGACGGCGACCGAACGTGTTTAGAATCTGTGTCAACTCGGACAGTACGACGATTAGTGTATGGGATTTCAGACCTATTCTCTATGTACATCGAATGTATGCTTGTCAAACTGAAGGGGGGCGTGGCCTAACATGCGAACCAATACAAACGACTTCCCCGTATTCATGATCCCATTCATAAATCGAAATAAAAGGTTCAGAGAAGAGATCCGGAACCCGTGATTGGGCTTGAGAGGTAGATTAATTCTTATCTGTCGCACAAGAGCGTTGTCTGTGAGATAGTACGACACAGGAGAGTTCCTTTGCTGCGATCAATCTCCTTTCTTCACTTGTTTCGTTCCCGGCAAAAACGAGCTGAGCAATAAAGCTAGTAGAGTTATGGTAGAAGGGTTAGGCGGCGCCAAAACCGATACCGCTCTAATCCTCCCCTATTGTTGTCCCCCTCCATAGATACAGTTATGTGCATGTAATAAGTATACACCATACTCAACGCGTTTTCGGAATTTGAATGTTATCTTAAGTATACGACACAGAAAGAAATATTAATTTCATTTAATGTATTAATTTATTTCCACAAATCATAGTTTTCGACGCCGACATTTATATAGAGTTTGCTGAAGAGGGGACTCGTTTTGTGAAGTCACCAAAGTAATGTCAGGCGAAGTTGTTTAACGACCACAGTGACATATTTCAATTTAGAAAATTAAGTAGTGCGAGTAAATTATTGCTGGGTAATTTTTTATTCTACTAAACACAATACTTCACAATGTTGGTTGGAAATAAAATACATGTACCTTACCCAGTGACAAATCGGAAGATTAACTTGAAAGCGGTACAAAAGTTAACCAAATATTTTCGCTTAGCGGCTATTTCAGTCCTGATTTATGTTTTTAAAACATGATCGCAGAAATCAACCCAGTTCCGTTTTCTGAATCATAGTCAATTAATTAAACGCGTGAACTCGGGGGGGGGGGGGTATTGTATTTCTATGACCTGACGGTTTATATATAAATCGTTAAAAATAAATTTCCGAAAAATTCCATCGTACATTAATTTTCTCCATCAAAATTTTTAAGCGTAAATATTTCATGCTTCGGAGTAATTGGCGGTTCGGCTTTCTCCGTGTTTAGACTGAACTGGATTGAATGACGAAACGTGTGGTAGGTTTGGGTGGTAGATCAGCAATATCCAACTGATTTATTACACTTCTTATTTCGTAATTAGAATTAATTATCCAACAGCTCGGATCAACGGTAGTCGATGTACGAGAGTTATAATATCGTTAATCTTTCCGCGTGCAGGGGCCTCAGTGGTCGCGCCCGTGTCCCCGGAAATCAGCCTCGGTGTCACTTTATACCCTACCACTGGCAGACCGAGGCTGAAGAATTATTTGTATGAGTGAAGATGGTTGATAAACACCTGTTATTATTATTTTTTTTGTCTTTGTTGCCTTAACATTCTGCGACGTAGCCCGATGAACTTCTTTAATTTGCTGAATTGCATAATGTGTGATCGAAGGGACGTGGGTGGTGGAACCGCAAACTGTAATTTTAATAATGCACATTGATTGATCCTTTGTTTGAAATATTTAACATCACAAGCGAGAAGAATCTGTAAATTAAAATTACAACTATCCAGCGTTGATTGTACGGGAGATTGATTATGTTGGAAACTGGAGTTAAGGAAAATTTGTTGCGCTTAAAAATATGCACTAAATAGCCCAAGTAACAAAATTTGATAGCAATTAATCCCCTAAAATTTATTGAAAAGCGTTAGCAGGTATTAATGAACCTTCTGGTCCATAAACACTCATAAAGATGAAAGAAATCTAATAACGCTGTAGCAAATATTATTCAGACCGAATTCGTTTCTTTATGAATGAAAATCACAATGTACAATTTGGGGCCTGGAATGCTTAGAAAGCAGTTGAGAACTCATCCTCCCCCAGCTTTCTATTGTCAGAGTCACGGAGAGAGAGAGGGAAACATGGCGTGTCTTTAGGGTTTGAAAGGTTGGAGTATTAGCCACTGAAATACTTGGGTTGATAGACAAGATTTATTCTTGTGGGACGGAGACTCTGTATTTGTCTACTAGTATTTATATCCAACAAGACGACCGCATTCTATTCCATCAGCAACGTGATAAAAAAATTGACGCGGCCTACATCACAAGTCAGAGATTTCTAAAAAACAGACCAAATTCTGTTTCTGCTCCTTCGCATAATGAGAAAATAATAAACTTTAAATGAAACCATTTAATCTATTAGCGTTGAATAGGGCTCATTGTAGACCCGGTACAATTTGTGTCCAAAACATCTAGACTTGCACGAGTTTTTGTCGCATTATCAGATATAAATATATAAGAATGTAAGAAAGCAGTTTAAATAAGCTTTTGATTGGGTAACACCTGATACCATCACAGTCTGACTTTTAGTCTCCATCTGCCTCGCCCGGTCAGACATAAGGCGGCCCAGAAAGGCGTACTGGTGGGGGTGACGAGAGATGGACAACTTGGCATTGACATTGCAATCAATTCCCTCAAGGCTTAAATCCAACACGTCTTTGTCTCTCTGATTGTTTATCGGGGATCACTTGGGATTTCTTTACGTATTAAGAAATAAACAGAAGGTTACTTGTGTGTGAAGGAAAATGTCCCGTGTAAAGTGACAAGACGGAGCTAAGGAGCCCTCTGACGACTTCACCCCTTAAATACCGCTTTAAGATCAATGAAGTCAACCTGCCATTGAATTAAATCTAAATTCAAGCGGCTTCCATTTTAATTTCATTACAAAGCTGAGACACAGGACATCGTAGAAGATAACGATCAGAGAGCGCGATTTCCCGTGGTCTTATTCAATTACCCTACACAAACAACTTAGTTGTTAAATTGTTTGGAGTTTATTCGGAATCACAGTGGCGATCCTTGTCATTTTTGTCTTTACCCACACCACTGAGCCCTAAACCTCTATCACCTGTCCCACTCCACGATTAGCATGCCGTTTTAACACTGTTTTATCTTGATTGGGGTAGTTTTAAATGATTAGAAAAAAGATATATTCTTTATTTGTTACATCACGTGAAAATTTATTCTTGCCGTGATCTTTCTGTAGACCACGATCTGATAAACGCACAGAAGATCACAGTTTTAGATAGTAATCAACGTTAGAAGTGATCAAGATCAAACGCTTGAGCTACCCTGATCAACTTTCGCCCAAAAAGGTTCTCCCCCGCCCCTTAGTAAGAGCGGTGCAGTTCAACGTTTCAGAGACTACAATAGGGCACAATCATTATATGTAATTTCCCCGTCTTTAATATCAAATGTAAACAGAGATTCAAACGTCAAAAATGGCGTCAAATAGATTCACTGTAAAGATTGATTGGTGCATTAAGGTTTGTTCTACAACGTCTTATAATTAAACATCACCCTGAATTCAAAGAACCACCCAAGTAGGAGCATTCCAGCATTTAAGAATAACGTGAGCACAGTATACTTAACAAGGAAGCGTTACTACAACCGAACTCATTACCCACATGGCTATATTAAAATAAAATTATTGTATTTTATTTATGATAATTATAGTCATGTCAGATCAGACCGTCTTCAGCGGCAGATTTGTATTAATAACAAGTCATAATCCCGCCAGAGGGGAGTCAGGGATTCTAGCGATTCTCTTCCACCGGGGGAAGCCTGGCTCCACAATGCTAATGCCCAACGATTTCTTGACAAATAAAATTGATACGCCGGCAATCCTGACTTCATCAGAAGACAATAAATGGTGATAGTGGTCACTGGCCCCCGATACGTGGGGGAATCTGAGAGGGAGCAAGAAGATCACAGGGAACCTTTTACCTGTGTAGTGTGGGGAAAGGTATTAACATTCAAAAGGTTCACCCTATCTACCTTCAACAAAAGGTCATGGCTTTGCGTTTATTTGTCTATTATAATCTTTAGTTTAGCGATTTTATGGCGAATATAAAACTTATAATTACCTTGTTGACAGAACAAAATATGAAACGTTTATTCGAAAGAAGCACACCACGTTCTTTGATGAGAGCTAACATCGTTCATACAAGCGAATTGTTTGGAAATTGATACTTTGTCGTTCGCTGGGACAAGATATGGAATGGCGCTCCAGCTGTTCAGTTTAAAGAACAGAACACGCCCATTTAGATCTCTTATATAACAATCTGTGGAGACACCATTCTTGTTTTCGCCACCTAAAGAATTTGGTAAAGTGATCAAAGCTAAACATCTAAGATTGGATTTTATTTTTTATTTTACGTGTCGTAAGCGGCCTTATCTTAATTTATATACATGTAACCTGTTATAATTCCTGTGGATGTCTGAAAAATTCAGTTTCATGAAGTCATCAATAAAGTCTGACACTAGATTTGTCACTTGGTACACGTTCAGTTTAGTATCAGTTAGACACTAACAGTCTTATCGGAAAGATGATTGCAGTTAGTGGTGCTATAACCCCTGCCATCCAGAAATAACCTGTCTGAATATTTTAATTAGGGCCCAGAAAGTGTTCAAATAGAGAGAGATAAGAATATTATTGTGATGCAGAAGAATACCACCCCGCAATATGATGTTTTCTGCATCACCATTTATTGCTGTGTTTTCTGTATCACCTTAGTTCTAATAACTTTAATAACATTCCGGCTCGACTTATTGTTCTCGCTAAAAGGTCGGACGGAGTGTGTTATTTCGCTATCTGGGTACGCGGACTCCTACACTTATTTGACAAAATGAAATAATAGTATGGGACACAAAGTACAGAACTGCTGGATAATAATAGTATGGGACACAAAGTACAGAACTGCTGGATTAAACTGGGGAATTTATCGTCAGATTCGGTGATTTCAATTCTGAATATTTTTAGTGAATATACGCTGTTTTTCCGATTTTACCGACACGGAGTCGATGGCTTTTTAAAAAAAGAGAATGACATGTCTACATTGGTCAATAACAAACTGCAATGTGTTAAACACCGAGAGGAGCCCATTGTGCTTGATAGTGGCAAGTGTTCAAGGGAAAATGTATTCAATTGATAAGACGCTTCATTGCATCCGTGATGTTACGGCTTTGTCTTAAGCTCTGTTTTACCAAAACACAGGTACAAAGCCTGAATAGGGGAGGCGAAACGTTTCCTGCACCGAAGAAAAAGATGCGTTCTAATTTTTAATGAAAGTCAACCATAAAAACATGTGTTTTGTGGAGACGAGTTAACTGATAACTGAGATAATTAGAACGGGTTTTTTTTCATAGTAACACGTCTCTACCATCCCTCAGCCACGCGTTAATCGGTGACCCGGAAGTGACGCTACCCGTTCCGCCATTGATGGCGTCTTTGGTTTTTGAATTGTGACGTCATGATGTGAAGGATTGACTTAACACCCCAACCGCTCTTGAATCATGAAAGACACATTGCACACAGTTCATGTACTTTTAAGACATATAGTTATAGTTGTACACAGACATTTTTTTATTAAACAAATATTCTGACTGTTTTAGCAGCAAGGTACTGATGTTAACGAAATATTCTGACAGTTGTAAGCAGGTACTTTAGGTACGTAACGAATTATGTATTAACGATGTACGAGGAATAAACGCCATCAGTGTTTTAAGGAAATTGTATTTTAGGTATGTGCTCTCTAATTGCACGATTAAAAAATATAGTACAATGTAGCAGGACTCTTAGCATGGGGTGGAAACCACTTAGATACATAGCAATAGTGCTGTGACTACAATCAATCAAGATACATACATGTATTGGATATGGACCAAGAAAAGAATTTATAGAAAGCGCTCGGAATGCAGTGCTTTGTTCCTTGTCAAAATATGTAGCACCTAATAAAAATCGGAGTATTTGACGAGAAAACACGCGGTTTTATTATTGTTAAACACCATTTCACAAGACAGTCCGAGACTGTGGCGCAAATCGCAAATCTTCAATAGACGACGCGTGTAAGGACAAACAGCTTCTATAAATATTGAACTCCCCATTTGGTTGTAGATTCTTTCATCTTTTTGACCCTTAAAAATGACACTCGATTAACAAAGGAGTTGTTTGTAGAACGGCATTTAATGCCATCACGCAAAAGGTCTTAATGTCTCGACTATATTAAAACTAATTCAATCAAATGTTTTGTTCAATACCTGGCTAGATTGACCAGTAGAAGGGTACAATAATGCCATTGTGATCGCTGTGATGTGTTGGGTACAATGGCGTTTTGTTTCACAAGCTCCGAAAGCCTCACTGTTCATGTAATGTGTCACAGCGTTTTATTTCCTTTAATGTTGAACCCAAACAGCATAAAGACTACAAATAGTTTGTACACAATCATAACGTAACCTGCCCGTCAGACTTTAAATAGCGGTAAATATTGAATTGACATGTAAAGCCATATATTATTAATGGGCAAAATCACTGAGTCTCCGACTCAATAATTGCGATAAATTGGATGCCTTGTCTTCATTGTTCAGTTATGTTGTAAATAACAGACTATCAGTTTGACGGACAATGCCACAAGAAAGGTAGATGTCAAATTCACAGAATTTCTTAATGATTTAAAATATACGTCAAAGGAGATCAACAGCCATAGCTGTATTCCGTGCATCCAATGTCACTGAGCGAGCTATACCAGCCTTGGCTCGTGTTGTTGGTCCATCGCCTCTCTTTTAAATCAACTAAAATAATAAATTTCACGCAGTATGAAAAATTAAAATATTTCGTAATATCCCAAATTACAAAGGGGATGTGGAGCACCGGCAAAGGAAGCGCCGACTTTAAACTGCGAACAAAATCAAAGACGATCTTTACAAGTTACAGCTATGCGCTTTATATATATATATATATATATATATATATATATATATATATATATATATATATATATATATATATATATATATATGTTAATTTAAAACCATGACATCTGGTATGAATCTAGTTTAATATGAAACAATTTTAAATCAATTTCATTCCTTTTTTTCATAACGATTAAGGAAAATACTTTACTTTTGATATTTTTTTTTTCAAAATTTTTGTAATTCAGTCAGTGCAGTTTGTGTAATGTTAGTATGAATGTAGGTACTGTGGTAGCTACAGTAATGTTAGTATGAATGTAGGTACTGTGGTAGCTACAGTAATGTTAGTATGAATGTAGGTACTGTGGTAGCTACAGTAATGTTAGTATGAATGTAGGTACTGTGGTAGCTACAGTAATGTTAGTATGAATGTAGGTACTGTGGTAGCTACAGTAATGTTAGTATGAATGTAGGTACTGTGGTAGCTACAGTAATGTTACCCTCTATTTTCGTAACATGACCCACCCCCCAAAAAAACAAAAATGGTGGAACGGACTACATCATGCTCATTAATTTAGTTAGAATATTTGATGGCTACCCCATATCATTAAATAATACCATACATATTGATTAAATCCAAATGATTTTTTAACTTAATAATGATTTAATTTAATTTTAAATACTATAAAGATTTTGTTTCGTCACTGTAATTCACTAATCTAACCAAAGTAAAATACAAAATATAAAAATTAATAAAAAATGAAATAAATTGAAATTAATAAAAAAAAAAAACTCCTTCCGTTTAATTGTATTGTCGACACTGTCCTATAGTTGTATTATGTGACCTTGACTAGTTTGGGGTGGGGTGGGGGATATAAATTAACCTTAAGGGGCATCTATTACCGAGCGCGGGAACCAACAGACACTGTTGCTATATATTTTCCAGAGATTGAATGAATAAAGTAATATCCCTGTCTCGCCTCGAGGCTTCATCAGATTGATTGAAATTCTTTATTCTTTAATGAAATCCAGGCAATAATAAAACCAGGCTTTCATAGAAATTAGTAAAGATATAGAAATCAAAACGAGGAAAGGGGATAATCATTAACAGAATAAGTGTGGGACCCGAGTTCTTCAAAGAATCAAACATAAGTAAATAATAGAAAACACTTTGTAGCATTATCCGATCATTTCTGCTATTTCAAGTGGAGTCGAGACACTATTGACATAGTCTTTTCAATGTAAATATGTCGCCGATATGCCAAAGACAGAAGCAAGTTTCTTGTCATTTCTTACAGTTTGAAATCGATTATGGCGCACTAGGGGATTACTGAAATCTTTATGGTGACCCTTGCTATCAATAAAGCTCGACCCCGTGTTGTCTTTAAGATGTTTTTCCTCCCGTCCGACTCCACGTTGTGACAATGGCGACACCTCCCGTGATCAGGGTTTATAAATGGCGAATTTTACGGTTATAAAATGCAATTCTCCCGTCAGAGCGATTCTAAATCTACCGCACACTTCAACTATTCAAGATTTAGAATGGAACATATATTTAAAATGTTCAGCTGATTAAAAAGGTCAACAAAAATGCACTAACTGGCGCTTTAGAGTATATAATTAAATTCGTCATTTCTTCCCCAAATTCGTTTTTATCCGGTAAGACATATTTCAAATAACTATGTAATTCCTTTCACGCTTCAGTAATTACATAACGTGTTTATTTCGTTTATTTCGATGGGCAATAAAAATTCTGTTATCTGATAGCGGGTATATCAACTCTTGGCCGGGCGCTATCTTTTTATATCAAAACTTTTAAATGATTTAAAGAGTTCAAATCTAAATAATCAAAGTGTTGACTCATGGTGATCCATCTTATACTCATTAACAAAGTGACGTCACAATTAGACTCATTAGCTTGCTGCAGGTGTATGTTTCATTGTACGAAAAGATAAATATGTACTACCATTCTTTGTGCTTTTTCTGAGATGAGTCAACAGTGACCATGCCTTGACTTATCTGATCAGGGTGCATGTGTTTATTGAGGAGATATACGAAGAATGTGAAGTTTGGGGGGAAATTCTCAAGGACCCAGGCACAACATACTCCAAAGAACTTTTTTTTTTTTGGTATTCGACAAAAGACAAATGAAGAGAACTGACAATTGGCAGAGGTATCTGAAGATTTTACATTTAAAAAATAACATCGTCGCCTGCTGTTGAAAAAAGTTCAGGGAACAATTACAGATATTTAATTTCAAAATTAAATTTTTAACATTAAACTGAAGTAAACTTATCAAAGTATAAGAGAGGCGTAAACTCGGCGGTTATTGGGGACTTGGAGAGCGAGATAGCTGTCAAGGGCCGCGCAGGCGTGTTGTTCGGTATTGTGATTTGCTCCTTAAGAGGACTGTTCTCTCCGCTGAAGAGTCTGTATCTGTCAAACAATGTCTCCCCCGATCAGATGAGGGGATTATTAGTGTTGATTGATAGATATAATGGCTCTACGTGGCGTCAACCGTCCACTCCTTGCTGGGCCGCCGAACTCTCCACCGAATACAGACCCGCTCCTTCCGATATTGTATGGACACTTAAGGACTGCTTTATAATCGGGATACACAGAATTCATGGAAATGAATGGAAATCTGTACCACGATTCCTCAGATTATCAGAAGTGGTTTTGACTCTGTAATAAAGGGAAAATAAATTAATATTTTGTTATTGTATCTAATATGTTTAATGGAATTCCATAAAGCTGTCAAGAGAACTTGTTAGTGAAAATGAAAACATGACTGCCATTAAATAATAACAATGCCTAGATAATAACTCTTTTTTTTTAAGTTATAACAGAGACGGCAAAAAAAAAAAAACATGATAAAACTGTGTTGATATCATTTCTTTAAAAAAAAAAGTTATAATGGAGACGGCAAATAATAAAAACAGAAAAATAATGTTTTGATATCATTTCCTAAAAAAGTTATAACAGAGACGTGAAAAAAACCCGAATGACGAGAAAACGTAAAATTCTAACCACCCTTCAAATGGGATTTTTTAAACGTTATAGTTCTTTGCTGGTGTGTAGGACTAAGGTGGGAGTCACAGAACTAGTTCACTCTACACTTTATAAAAAGTTCTACACTACATAAAGATCTTTCACCCTTGTGATACTTCTTGGTTCAATAGAGTTCGTGGCATTCTTTCTTGCATGTAGCACCCAGACACGATTTGTAATTCTCTTTTTCGAGGAAGCAGAGCCCGGTCACTGGGTACCCATCGGACCAACCCCACACCAGCGTTCTCATCCGTTCCACGGAACCCCGGGAAAGTTTTCTTGTAATGGCGCCCTCTCACGTCACATTGAGACCTCTACCCATGCGAACATGACCAGCGACGGTTCTCCATAGCCCAGACAGCCGGGGGAGGCGCGCACGGAATCCCCCGAAATCCACACATAAATTATGCAACTCAAATGAACATGTACGCTTTTTGATTTGCATACATTTGGCGCCAAAAGAAATCGATGCATGTTTTATTTACGGAAAAACTAAACTAGACTTCCACATTTTCAAAGGGGAGAAAAAGTCTTTTATCTTTTCGAGTAGGAAATAGGATTAAGTGTGTGTTGTTAAGGGGCTCATAAGAGAATAATTAATGATGGGTAAATGAGTGTATATTAGTAGTTGAATTCCGTACAAGTAGTTAAACAACTAGTAAACACACAGAAAATAACAAGTCATTTTGGAATTTAAAAACGTTAAAAACGGAAACCTAGGGATACTCCGTGGGACACTCCAATTACTTCAACGTACCGAGTCCTAATTTCAGTAATTTCGGGGGGGGGGGGGAAGGAGGAGGAGTCAAGTTTTATCGATTAAAATTTGCTATTTTATTATCTGTTTTAGCTATAGATTTTTTCTTTACTGTCGAAATGGCATAATTTACTCCCCCGTCAGGAGTGTCAAGGTCAGAGGAATGACGAAACAATAGGTCAATAGGTTTATTTCCGATATTCTGATCGACTAATTACGAGTAATATCTCCCCTTCCCATATATACCGGACAATATCCTTGGACTCCATTTTATCCAATATTAATATCTTTATCTATAATACATTTATCTAAAATGCTTTAAAAAAAATGGTGTAACATTTGAATGCATAAATAAACAATATACACACGTACCCATTATCTATATTCATTTAATATACTGGTTCTGAGTGGTAGTAAAACTGTTCTTTTCTTAAGTGCTTCAACTGACCTTCAACCAATCTCACGGAACACTTATGTTAATCATAATCCATCTAACAATATTCATTAAATTTTTCAAATTGAACCCAAAAATGCCCGAAGAATACTATAAACAATCTGTAGAAAAAGTAGATTAAAAGGGATATTTTAATAAAGTGTAACAAGAGATAGAGATTTTGAGATGTCAATTTGGATAAAAGTACATTCATATTCCAATGAAATTACTGTGTTGAAATTTTGAATTATACAATATCTAACCATTAGATGCATTTTAAATTGCCAGAGAGTAAAAAAAATTTTTAAAGCCTGTGTTCAAACTCACAACTTTCAAATAGATATATTGCTGACACTTAAACCTATTGTGATATTAAAATTATGAAAGTTAACTTTCATTCTATTGTTTATTTTCCTTCTACTTCACCAAAGAATGATACTTGTTATTCTCGTTGTTTACAACGCCAGCTCTATGTTAATTAAAAGTCTTATCTTTTTATGTTACTGACGGTGTGTCCTTTTTTTAACGGAGTTCTTTCATTCTAATTCAATTTCTTTTTATGAAAAAATTTTGTAGTTTCTTTTGTAAATAAAATAAAATTGATTGATCTCGTAATACCATCAAAACTAGTGATCAAAACTAGCTCTAAAAGCGACTTAACTCAAATGGTTTATTCCCCGAACGGCTACTTGCTAAAACCAATAATATATACATGTACAAACACATGTAATTATGGTTCCATTTTCTTGGGATCTCCACCCCCCCCCCCCCAAAAAAAAAATCCTGCCGATTGAACTTTTCGTCTTTACCGAGTACAGCATTAATCAGATTTTATTGGTATGATCGATAGACAAGGGTGCTTAGTCTTCTCGCAGACGTCTGCCTCAGTCTGGGGCGTGATTTAACGAATCCACGACGATAACTCACGGCCGGTCCACCATGTCGTCTGCTTTATCTCGCTACCCAATCAGTGACGACGCCATTTTATGAAGATGATCAACATTTATTGCCGTTCGGCCGTAAAAGACCCAATAGTCCATATTCATATTTTTCCTAAATAAAAGCATAAATATGCCTTATCTGACTCCATCGAAATGTAAAAGTCTTCAAAATGTCAAGTAATTAAATTATGGAGTACACCATTTGAAAAGGAAATCTACAGACTATCACTCAGAAGATAGAGACGGAATCTAAAAAGATGGAATAACAATGCTGCAAACGGGATTTTATGATTCAATTGATAAAGAATGAGATGGGCTTAGGTGAACGTGGAAATGATGATTACAATTAAAACCGTCTGGAAAAAGTGATAAAATAAGAAATAAAAGAAAACGGAATAAAAATAGTGTACTTTACATATCGGTGAATAGAATTGAAATGCATCCTATAAATGATTTATTTGCGGGGGTAACTGAAATTCTCAACACCCACCCACCCACCCCAAATACGCACATGAAGTATAAAGTATATTATCATTAGCAAGTAGTCATGACTTGTGCACGTCCTTATGACGTATGGCTGATAAATTTACCTATACATGTAGGTAGTCACGTGACTCCTATACACCCTAAATCAGCCTCACCCCTACCCCCCCCCCCACCAAATACCCCATATTTTTACCGATAAAAAACCATTTTCGACAAATTAAAAAAAGGTCTTTGAGTGAAACCAATTTGTAGTTCACAACCATGGCGTTTTTTTCTGATTATTACATGTATTTTAGGAGTATAATATTATACTTTTTAGTAAAAATATTTCCGTTATTTATTTTTTTTAAATCTCAGGTTTTCTCTTACCTTCACTTCATTTAAGTCTGATGTTTAATCGTAAAAAAAAATGAATGTACAAAAAAATTAATGTACTATATTGTTATTTTCTACAAGCATAAAACATACGTGGTTTTTTTTTATGTTTCACGGGTAAAATGAATTTGTTATTCAAAACCATAGCGTTTTTCTATTTATGACATATACATTTTTCAAATTAATACAAATGTTTCATTTGATGAAAAAAATATTCTCCGTTATTTTACCTGTGAAATTAACAAGCTTTAGTTGATTCAATTCTGGCATTTTATCGTGGAAAAAGTAATTAAAAAGAACAAACTATATAATAATTTCCTCATGTAATTGAAAAAAAAAACACCCCAACATTTGGTTGTGGTATTGAAGAGTATGCTAAGGGAAATGACTCGTACAGTCTTTATATAATAGCAACTTACAAGAGTTAAATTTGCTAGCAAATATTCTTATTTGCAAGAACATTAATTTAAGTACTCTCTCTCTCTCTCTCTCTCTCTCTCTCTCTCTCTCTCTCTCTCTCTCTCTCTCTCTCTGTGTGTGTATGTGATGTAATTTACTTTAAGGTAACTCCAGTGTTTTAGAAATCCGTGTCAAACCAAACATTTTTTGATTTTAATAGTTAAAACAACTTATAAACTTACTATAGAGACCAAAATATTTATAACTTTGCACGTTTGTTTTCCTACATTGAGCTTCAGCTCACAAGGTCCAAAAATTTAACAGCCAAAATTTAACAGCATGATGCATAATCTCATAATTTATTAAATTATGCACCAAAATACATCATGTTCGGTTATAATTTGAGCAAATCAATTGATTATCAGTAAATCATAAAAATTTTATTGATTTTCTACAGAAAATATAAAAAATATTACATTTTTTCTTGCCATGACCTTCCCAAAAAAATCACAAAATTGCATATTTTTGAAAAATTCTAAAAAATTATTCAGTTTACATACATTTTTTAAAGAATATTTATTAAGAGTTACATATTGTGTTAACAAAAAAACATAGTTTATCAAAATTGCCCTTCTAGTTTTTGCTTGATAGTCTCTTGAACATGTGTACCCCCGTATTGAAAATGTAAATTTTACAAGTTGTTTTTTGCAAACTTTGGGGAAAAAATGAAATGTATCAAAAAGCCACAACCTAACAGTCACTTAAATTGATACACTCAATGAAACTGTATTATACATGTAAAATTAAGGTCGAGACTGCCAAAAAACTCATATAGTTGAGTGCAGTAGTACCCCTCCCTCTTTCTGTCAAATACTTTCTATCCCAGTTTTTAAACATATTTATCTGTAGATTAAACATCAATCAGTGTTATGTAGTTTTAATTACACAAGTACTTACTTATCCTCTCCTTGTCCCGGAGGACACATGAGGTCATTAAGCAACATAAACGCAGTGTAATTGTTGGAGGAGAATGCATACAATATGTACAATTATATTACACACTCATTTACTGTTTTACATTTCACTGCTTTCCTTGCTTTATCCAATCCCTCTAAACGACGGAGATGCTATATTTTAACAAATTTTCCACTTTTTGACCAAACCATAATTATTTTAAAACATTTGTTGTGTGCCAAAATTATAACCGGAAATTTAGCACGCCGTGTAAAAAAGGAACCGGATCCGAAAGACACTGGAGTTACCTTAATAATTAAGGTGTACATAAAATGTATCAAATATTCGATTCATTTCCAATATTGAATACGTACTTTAATATCAGCCAAGAAAAAAGTATGGATGAATCAAACTTGTTTTTGAAATTATAAGAGTGAAATGTATTTGCAAAAAAAGATTCAATTAAACTTTTTCTTGGTTAAATACAATTATATTTAGAATTGCTTACAAATTATGTTTTAATAGTATAGATGGCGGCTTTTTGTCAATATTGACCCGCCCTGGCACCAAACCCCTGACCCAGGGGTCATGCTAATTTTGGGTAGCTTCACAGGCCAACTACACTCACTGTGGCAATATAATCAATTTGTCTGGTACACAACTAGGTGTTGACAAAAAAAAATCTAAAGATTATTTTAATTTCTAAAGTTTTCATTTGTGTAACAAGGAAGTAATGTCTTGGTTCATTTGAATCACGCCAAGCGCCTCTATTAGCATGGTTAAAAATTAAAATGCTCAAGTGATTAAGCACGCAATAACTTAACAGTCAATCGTGAATACATTCACAATAATGCACAAGGTCATAAACGCACAAAAGAAATAACTCATCAGAGAAGTGTTAAGAACTTAAATAGTGCGAAATAGAATATGAGTGACGAAAAGTTAAAAATTAACCAGCAAATCTTTGAAATAGAAAAATTAAATGCCAAGATCATAAAAATCCAAACTGCTATAGTTAAGTTTAAATTGATAAATTTTAAACTTTTAATGTAACACATTCACACATTGGGTCTCTATACTCTGTCCCAAGTTTTTGCTTCCACTACTTTTTGCTTAATATTTCGATAATCATAAAAACCTCTCTGCCCAAACTACGTTTTTCCACTAGAATGAAAAAAGTCAAGATTATCTGTTTTGAAACGCCCCCTCTACCGCTTCAGGTTTCAATACACAACCAAAAATAGAAAGTCTACGGGGATTTTGCATTGCAGAAGACATGAAAACACCCGGATGAGAACGTTGAAAAATTGTGCGAGGTGTTCCGAGTAATTCCGAATAGAGAAAAGATGTAAACATCTCCCATTATAAATCTCCGTAAGAAATTTGTTTTCGTTCATGTTAATTTCTCCGGGTAAAGGTAGATGAAGTGTCAATAAAGAAATCTTAAATTTTCCCCCTTATATCGATTTCAATTTTACTTCTTTGACAGGTATGGGTATTTTCGTTAAAATTCGTCAAAAGGTGAGAGAAGTAGTAACCTGGGGCAGACTATAGAATGCTTTCTCTCCCATCTTTTTCTCTCTCTCCTCTTCCATGCGCGGATCTAGAAGGGGTCCGGACCCCCCCCTCCCAAATTCAAAGCTTATTAAATTTAAATGGTAAAGTTACCAAAAATAGGCCTCGGACACCACAGCCCCCCCCCCCCTAATCAAAACTCCCCCCACTCCTGGAAAAAAATTTCTGGACCCGCGCATGTTTTCCCCCTTTCTCACTCCTTCTCCCTCTATCTCTCCTCCCTACATTAGACTCCTTTCTGGAAGAATTTTCCTTTAAAGTGTTATTTTCCTGTTTCCCGTGGATCTTTTCTGTATCGCTTTTAACCAGGCTTCTAATGCATTCTCGTGATTAGTAGCGCATAGCCGCATGTTGTATGGATCACGGATAGGCGACAGTTAGCCGTACAGTCATTCTACGTCATCAATAGTAGCAACATATAAAGAAGTACCAGTCGTGTACAATGGTCGAGGACACGACATAGAAGTCAATGACGTCACACGTATTCCCCCAAAGGCGCCAAGCCGACTGTTAGGCCCCGCCCGTCGTGACGGTGGTTAGTTTCCTCTGCCCAAGTACTGCAGGGATAAGAATGAAAATGCCCTGACCTTACAGTCGCACGAAGTATGTAATCTGAAATAAGTATAAAATAATTAACGACAGATAATTGTAAAATATCTTAAAGTCTCGGTTATCTTTATTTCTTCTGCCTAGAGCCTTTTACTATAATTATACATTTGCCAGGAACTGTAATCCAAGGAAAAATCTTCTTACTTTCTAAAAAAAAAATAACCTTCCTAAAAATGCTTGAGTGAATGGAAATACACCTTGGTTTATGACTTGGTTTTGGGAGACCACGTGACATCTGCCGAACGAATCTGATTCGTAGTTATTAATTGGAACGGGACACAACTGGTGGAAAAAATACCATGCAATTTAATTACACGGAAAACTTAGAAAGAAATACTGGACAACATTGAAGTCGATGCACATTTTTCTCTTTTCATGGTTACGCAAAATTTATGAAAAGCGAGTGTTACTTTGTAAAAATTTCAATAAAATTTTTTGCAATGTATAGTTAATATGATACAGAAGGTACAAAAACATTTCCATGTACCATTTTGCAAGGAATGACAGTAATTTTCTTATCGAATGTTTCTTGTCCAGTAAAAATCGGCTAAATTATATATCCCGATCTCTTGTTTTAAAGGAAGGTGACAAATAGGTCACATGGGACAGGTGCAATTTTAATCACGTGTAGTCTTAACTTGTCATGAAATACTTATTGCGATGCACGATGTCACTATAATAAAACATTTAATAATCATATAATTGTTATCTTTTACTAAAATTATTTAACATAAAATGTACCAACGGTTTTCATTTGTATGATTTCGAGCTTGTTCCAGTAGGTTGATGACATATTGAAACAAACCATGCCCGTTTTCAAACCATTTTTACATAAATTCATTGTAATTTGTTTCAATCAAAAATAATTCAATTTTCCTTCCTTTCATTGTTTTTCCCCCATCTCTCACTGTAGATCATTTTTTCATTCATTTTCTGATGAATGTTCGATACTAGAACTTCTTACCACACACGGGCACCACTAACCGAAATGCTACGCATCAAATATAAAGCGTTATCGAGTAATATATATACCGTACAAAAACAAAACAGATGAATAAGTAGTGTATCAATTTGCATAAGCCTTAGTAAATTTTAATTTTTTTTGTCAAAAATTGAAAAAATTGACATTTTAACAAATTATTTATAATGATTATTTTATAATTTTATATATTGAGTAAATTTGATTAATCTATTTTCTTAAATCTTCTAATTAAAGGCAAATATAATCTAGATAATGTCAAGAATGATAACACCTCAAAGAAGGATAACTCTAATTTTTTTTGGGGCAAATGCGCAATAGATGAAATATACATAAACGTCTGCTAAAAATTGCTTTGTTTAATCACTGCACAAAAGAAGCGATTAATAATATCAACGAGGATATCTGCTATTTAGAAAAACCAGTGAAAAAATACCCATTTTCAAAATGTATGTGCGACATATCTCGGAATGCAAAAGGTAAACAATAGTACACGGCATACTGCCTCAGAGACACTTTGCGAGGCAGGGTAGAACTCCGTCATATCATGTTCATGAGCGGGCATAGAAAAGAATTACTATCAGAGTTACGCCAGAAAATGCACAGGTAACCAAAAAATCGCAATCGGTAAAACATTTTCCAATCTGGCGTTAGCGAGCAATGGCGGTGCAGGGCCCAGCGGTGTTCCAGACGACCAGAGCACATACCTGCTTCAGCAATCAATGTTCAAAGAACAAAATACAAAATTATCATTCAAATCATTTATCAACAATTCTGTTTTTTACAACACTTCGATCAATGTTAATGTACATCCGGAGCTAAAGTAATCAACCTGTTCAAATCAACATGTCCTAAATAAAATCACTCCGCGTGTTAATAACATGTACTTATTTGTTTCTTGTTGATTCTTGTTATTTACAATTAGTTTAGCTTAAACATTATTTGTGTTTAAAATTGAATTATAAGCATTGACAGTATATTTTTTTTGCTCATCGAGAAATGAATCTAAAAACCGCATCGCAAACTTTTTTATGAAAGCCGAAGGCTTTCATAAAGTTTGCGATGCGGTTTTTAGATTCATTTCTCGATGAACAAAAAAAAATATACAGTCAATCCTATATTAAAAGAATAATATGTATGTTGTAACATTTAGATAGTTTATTTGCATGAGGGTAATAAAGACAAATCGCCCTAAGCCAGCACCTTGAGAACTATATATTGTGTGGAAATGATACACGGTTTTTAAACCACAAAAAGAGGGCTCAGATTTTGTTTTTGTTTTAATTCATACTAAAACTAATTTTGTATTATAATTTTTAACATTTTGCACCACGTTTCATGCAAGTTGTATATTTAAAACGATTTTTTGGGGAAGATTTCTGAATACAACTTTAAAAATATACACCCTTATTGGCAGGTCCAGGGGGTTGATTGGGGGGGGGGGATGAGCACAGGAGTTAATGGAGAATATATGTCTCCATTGCATATAGGGGAAGACTGCGGGGAACCTCCACCGGATTTTTTTTCCTTCTGAATAATGTTTCAAAGTGGAGTTTTTTTTTTTATCATTTTTGACAATCAGTAGGTTTTGCTTCAAGGAGGCTTTGTGAATGTTCAAAAAATTATCCACTAGTTTAGTTTTTAGAAATAATTTTTTAGCTTTAAACTGTCATTTAGAAAAGCAAAAAAAATGAAATATCTTAGCTTAAATTTGAATAGTTTCTTATATCTATATAGAGATCTTTTTCTTATGCAGAATTACTTCTATAATCTCGAAATGGTCACGGCCATCCAGGACTTTTAATTCTTACTTGCCTTAATACGTTTTTTGGCTTTTTTTTTAATCAAACATATTTTTTTTCTTAACTCTTTAATTATTATATTATATTTTTTAATCTGCAACATCAGTTTTATGAGTTTAGTGTTTAATTTTTTCTCTTTTTAGATAAGATTTCAACAACGGTTTAGTCATCCAATTAATCTCTAAACACGAGTTTTACCGACTATGTCCAAAGAATATTTTTTTTTATATTTATAAAAGTTAAATACTAGTATTACATTGAAACTTTCATGTGCACAAAAACAGCTAAAAAATGCTATAAAGTTTAAGTTTGTTGCAATTAAACGTTTTAAACATTTTGTTACCCCCCCCCCCCACTCCCACCGCCATCTTTCCTACAAACAGGAAAGGGGAACAGGAATGGGGTGACAGCCTTTGCATTACTGTATGCTAAATCTTATCAAATAGTTTACGGCGGTGGGGGGGGGGTGTCCAGACCCCCTCCTGGAACATTCAAGTTTACTAAATTTGGATATTAAAATTACCGAAAATAAGCCTCCCCCCTCCCTAAAAGCAAAAAAAAAAAATTATCCATCGGCTCGCTCATCCCTCCCTCATTCTACAAAAAATTCATGGATCCGCGCATGGACTACGCAGTTCAAACATGAATACTAGACATTTCATTCATTTGAACAATGTTGAAAATGATTATATATGCTTGCATTTACAAACATGATTTCAATCATAAAACAAAATAAGTTATGTTTGAAGGTGTGTGTTGAATAGCCATGTGCAATATTCACAAACAATGAATTATTTTGCCTTTGTCATGTGCCTGATGTGGAAATACATACCATGCATACTGTTATCAAAAACAACAAATCACGTGATTTCACTCACCGTAGTCAAGACCAGGAAAAACTGCTGCCATGTTGGATCATTTAGGTCTTGTAGGCTTGTTATTTGAAGGTATAGATATTTACTTAAATTTGATTTCACATCCTTGGAAATCGTTATTGTAAATCAGTAATTGAGTGTTCAATAATAATTAACAAGTGTTTATGATTTTGGTAATTGTTATACATTGTATAATGACAAATTCAATTATAATTAATTAGTGAATTTTAATTCATAAGCATACAGAATATTTGGGGTTTGAAAATCTAGATATTATTGAACGTGTACATTTGAAATTTTTGAAAACAGTACTTAATTTAAGAAGCACAACACCGAATTTTATGATATATGGTGAAACAGGGCGTTATCCTTTGTATATCAATGTCTATACAAGAATAATTACATATTGGGGGAAAATGTTAATAAGCCCTGATAACAAAATTGTATATACAGTGTACAGATATTTATTTTCACAACATTTGAATGGTGATTGTAAAAGCCCATGGTTAGACTGTATTCAAAGAATTTTGAACATGTGCGGGCTACAATATGTCTGGCAGAACCAAAATTTTGTCAATATAAAATGGTTAACTGCTACTGTAAAACAAAGATTAAAAGACCAATTTGTGCAAATATGGTCAAACGATATAAATTGTTCTTCCAGAGGTCATGTGTATAAAATTTTAAAAACCCAATTTTTGCTTCGAGAAGTATCTCGATATTTTACCTGCAAAACTAAGAAAAAAACTAATTAAATTTCGTACATCAAACCATCGCCTCCCTGTAGAGACAGGCAGATGGTATAACATTCCTCGGAATGAGAGGCTATGTCTTTTGTGTAATAAAGGTCTCATTGGCGATGAATTTCATTATATTTTAGAATGTTAGGCCCTAGAAGAAATAAGGAAAAAATATATAGACAAAAAATATTGGAAAAGACCAAACTTTTTTAAGTTCTCTGATCTCATGACCAACAGCAACTGTAAATCGCTAAGAAAACTGTGTGTGTTTATTTCAAATATTTTCGATGCTGTCTGTTCCCCTTAGCTGTTTTCCTATTTTTATCCTTTATACCATAGTCTTAAATAAGTAGTGATTCTTTATATAGTTTGTCTTTTTTTTTCATATATTTTTCCTGTATGAAAATTTACCATTATGTATGGACCTCTGACGATTTATATTTATGTGTATTGTATATATATGTTCCTCTTGTACCAAATGATTTGGTTTGAGCGAATAAACTGAACTTGAACAGAATCAGTATCTACCAATGGTTAGGGGTTTTACATGTTGTCCATTGATAATGTCATTATGACCTAGTTTTTAAGTGTACACAAGCTTAAGGGTGTTGCAAATGCGCAAAAGTGGGCGGGGTTATATTCGGCTGTAATCCGAGATTCCTCTGACTCTAACCCCCGCTTTTATATTGTGACTTGCGGGGGAGAGTCAGAGCGGAGGCCATATTGAAAAGTGGGAGTTTAGCGACGCCAGCTGGTGTCGCGACTTTGCCTACCTATTACAACGTTATTTCGCAGATCTAACTTCCGAGACGCGAGTGGCCGGTTAAAGCTGACATGAATTCATAAATGTATTTATCATGGGTGCTGAGCATTATTTGTACATGTGGGAAAGTAGGCGGGTTTGTTTTGGTACGGGTGATTGGTTTTTACAATAGTAACTAGTACGCATGAGTGGAGATGTTATATAAGGGCGTGTATTTGGTAAATGAACCATTCGAAGGCTCAGATTCTTAACTTAGTTCACGTATTAGAGATATTCCCACCCACCCACCCCTTGTTATGATATGTTATTTGTAATAACCGATTTGCTATCAGTATTGAAGTTTATATAATTTATTTTTTGTAGTTTGTTGATTGTACATATGGATGGAGTTAAACGTGAGATTGATTGATCGAGTTGATTTACTGTGATTGGATTTGATAAGAAACAGAAAAAGAGAATTTATGTAATGTGGTTGAATAAAATCTGAGCGCTTCGCCTCCTATCCTATAATAATGCGTTGTTTTATATGGTAAATGATTTATGTTCGTTTGAGTGTAACGAATTAAGAACATAAAAGCATTTGGTCGCCATATTAGTTTTGATTGCTCCTTTACTGCCACTGGGGTATATATACATGTACCGGATGAGAAAGTTACGGTCGGTTGCTTTCCGATCGAGGCATTCAGCTTGCACGGATTTCTAAATGCATGAACTTCACATTGTAGTAAAATGTTTGTAATAAAGAATAAAGGAAACAACAATCAATGAAATACAAAATATATTTATTCTTTGAAAGAATTTCCAAGCTATCCGTATTATTTTGCACAAACAGTGCTGCCTTACTTCGCATGCACATCGAACACGTGTGTCGTTCATACAGAGTGCATAACGTCTGCATCTTTTTGAAAACACCGGCGGCACTACATCCAACACAGTTAATTCAAGAAAGTGACAACGTAACATCGTTTCCATCCGTTCCTACAAAAACGCTCCGTTTCTAAATCCATGCGATCATTGACATTGCTCGATCTACCACAGTGTGTGGTTTGCGCATGTGCGATGTTATAACATACACAGGAAAACGGTCTACAATAATCGAGGAATTTTTTAAGTATCTGTGCCTGGATTTCAGTCTGTCTTGTTTCTGATATTGGATATTCCTTGCCAGTGCAGTGGTTGTCATATTATTTTTGTTCAAAACGCGTTTTTACACGTCTTTTCGTCCAAGGTAACCTGTTCGGAGTATGAAATACCTGAATGCAGTGTGCATGAATAGTGATTTCGGCCTTATATAGGGGGTGTGTAGCGATGAGCAGAACAATAGAATTCGACAACTAATATGGCGGTAGTCATAGATAAAAGGGAAATAATGCGTATTTATGAATTCATGTCAGCTTTAAGAAATGATTCTTCTATATCTAATCCATCGCTAATACGATGCATTCGCCGATTAAACGGCCCTAACACCGAAGAATCATTTCTTAACCGACCGCTTGCGTCTCGGAAGTTAGATCTGCGAAATAAAGTCGTAAAAGGTAGGCAAAGTCGCGACACCAGCTGGTGTCGCTGAATTCCCACTTTTTAATATGGCCTCCGTTCTGACTCTCCCCCGCACGTCACAATATAAAAGCGTGGGTAAGAGTCAGAGGAATCTCGGATTTATTCGACTGATGAATCAGGAATAACAAGAATAGATATGGGTTACCCCATATCCAAGATTTACTTGAATTTTCACTGTGCTCAACCTGATCACTGAACTTGTTAAGGAACTGGCGTGTATAGCTCTTCATGTCCGTAGCAAATACTGCCTAGCAAACAGTGCACACATCCTTAACAGAGTTTACACGAATGCAATCAGAAATACGGTGCAGGTGTTGCATAACCACTAAGATATTAAATACATGTAACAGAAAAGAAAAAAAAAACGACACATACACAATAAATAATTAAAAGAGATTGTGTGATAAATAACGAACAATAATCATAAAAGTAATACAATTATTGTAATAATATAAGCAATATTCATTGGTGAAAAAATTGTCAATCAAAGAATGGCCTATATTTTAGTGAAAAAGACAGAGGCAGCTAGCGTAGGAATATGAATTCTTCACATTTACATTTCTTATGGAAAGGTGATTTTAAAAAATAAATTTACGTTAATTTTATTTCTTCCACGTATAAAATATACATCGATATTCTAAAGAGTACCTGTCAGTGACTGTAGCAATATATCTTAAATATAGGTAGTAAGCAGTGATCGGATATATTGAAAATAGGTTTGTTTTCTAGGATAAGTGCCTGACCATGGACCAGAGTTGGGCCCAGGATGTGTTACGGTGTCGTCTCTGTATGACCCCGGGCCCCACTTTGTACTGTGACATTTGTCACATACGTCTGTGTAAAGCATGTGTGGGGGAACATCTTTGCGATGAATCCATATCCATAGAACACAAAGTTGTGTCATTTAAAAAGCGGGGATTTTCTGCAAATAACTTAAGTGTCCTAAACATTCCACAAAACAATGTGAACTTCACTGTGAACAATGTGACACTCCTATTTGTGTCTGAAGAACATCACGGCCATAAATTTAATGAAATAAGGAAAGACATTGACAGAAACAAAGAAGTCATTCAGATGGATCTAACAGAACTAGAGAAATCCATTTATCCTAAATATCAACAGATTGCTTCTAACATTCCAGTTCAGAAAGCTGCTCTGAATGAAAACAGCCAAAAATTGACAACAGCAATAGACAAACATGGAGAAAACTTGCACAGAGAAATACACACCATGATCCAGAAACTGAAATCTGATCTCAATGAAATGGACACCAACCACCTGGCTGCCCTCAACAAACAGGATGATGAAATCACACGCACCATTTCTGAAATCACACAGAGCATTGCAGATCTGAAGAAGTTACTGGACTCCAATGATGTCAGCCGTGTCTCTGCCTACATATGCAGAAATGCTGAATTCAGAAGATTGCCTCCTAAACTCACAGTGTCCTTACCAAGTTTTACCCCTCAGAAGATCAACAAAGAACAGCTTTATCAACAGTTTGGTTCTCTGTCAACGTCATCTATTAAAACAGAAGAACAAGTCTTCACCATGGAATCTCCCGGTGCTGAGTCCTCTCCCCCGGACAGACCACTCATTGATGTACCACGGATCATCACACAGATAAACACCGAGTATGGAGACTCTAATAGAATACTCAGTGTATCCTGTCTGAAGGATGATTTAGAACTTTGGAAGCGAGGTGATGACAACAAGATGAGACTCTACAACCTGCGGGGGGAACTGGTGAAGTCAGTCCAAACCAAGTCAGGGAACACACCTTGTGACATGGCAGTGACAAGGAGTGGGGATCTAGTTTATACTGATTACAGTGATAGAACTGTGAACATAGTGAAGAATACACAGATACGGACAGTGATCAGACTACAAGGGTGGAGACCTTGTGGTGTCCGTAGTACCTCTTCTGGTGACCTCCTGGTTGTCATGGACAGTGATGATAGAAAAAAAACAAAAGTTGTGTGTTACTCTGGCTCCACAGAGAAACAAAGTATTCAGTACAATGACAAAGGACAACCTCTCTATTTATCTGATTATTACAAAAAATACATCAGTGAGAACAGGAACCTAGATATCTGTTTGTCAGACGGTGGAGCCCGTGCAGTAGTGGTGATCAATCAGGCCGGGAAACTCCGGTTTTTCTACACTGGTCCTTTCTCTACTACCAAGGGACCATTTACTCCATACGGCATTACTACAGACAGTCAGAGTCGGATCCTGACAGCAGACATAAACAACCGCCGTATCCACATCCTTGATCAGGACGGACAGTTCCTCCGCTACATTGACAACTGTCATTTACAGGCTCCATGGGGTTTATGTGTGGACAACAGAGACAACCTCTTTGTGGCCGAGTACAACACAAGAAAAGTGAAGAGAATCCAGTATTACATGTAAACAAACTGTATGTGCATGTGTTACATGTAGACAAACTGTGTGTATATCTACATATATAAACAACTAAATGGTGTGTATGTACATGTGTTTTATGTAAACAAACCGTGTGAATACTTTCATATATAAACATGTAAACTGTGGGTATGTAACATTGATATGAACTGTATATACATACATATACATGTATTATATATAGACAATATAAAATTATATATAAACAAGGTAATTATACAAATAAGTTATCAAACTGTGAATATTCCATTAAAACGAACTGTTCAAATGTACTTTACAATATGTGTATATAAATAAAGTCTTATTTTATGTCGGTCGGAACGATGGTAACCTGTTATAAAATCAGCAATTAGTTAGTCGTATAAAATAGAAATAATGTATATTTTAAAGCAATTTCAAAATGAATTTTATTGTTGTCATTGGAGACTACTGTAAACACTACATGTATATACATGTACATGTACCTTCTTCACCTGCATATGGAGTTTTTCTCTCTCAGTTAATTCGATACGCAAGGGCATGCTCTACGTATGAACAGTTTCTAAGACGAGGCAAGCCACTGACAAACAAGTCTACCAACAGTCTCGATTGAAGTCATCTTTTCGCAAGTTCTATGGTCGATACAACGACCTTGTCATCAAATACAATTTTCCACTGGGTCGCATGCTGACTGACGTTTTTCATACTTATTGTTAGACCATAATTAATTACCTAATTATTTACGGATTTTTCCGTTTTTCCGATTACGACAAAGAGCACACGGCGGATGTGACCGGTCAGCAGAGGATGCTCACTCCTCCATGGCACCTGATCCTACCTCTATCTTATTGGAGGTCTGTGTTGCTCTGCTTTGAATTTGTATTTCGTTTTCTGGATTTTTGAGATGGTTGAAGGTTTGTTATTGTCATTTTTTCATGTGAACAAACTATGTGCTTTACCTTTTAAATAATCCATGTATATACGACGACTAGTCTATGGATAAACTACTGTAAAAGTCGTTATTTACGCTAGTGGTTAAGGACGCGTTTTCTATGGTCAAACAATATGCGTGGGTATTAAATACGCGGATGCTTGATTTACCACACTAAAATTTTGAGTTTTTTACCATACGCGCGGGGGTAATTTTACGTGGTTTTAAGTTTACCACGTAACTAGTGTAATTTCCCCCACACGTAAATAACCACTTTTACAGTATATGTAAACGTACTTTTTGTACATTTGAAGCGGGTAGAAAGATGATTAAAAGAAAACCACAGAAATGCGATCAGTTATTCAAAAACTATTAGCTTATTTGGATATCGAGAGGCCATTTTTCAGGAGGATCGCGGTCCACGGTACAGGCCAAAATTTTCTCCGTGGTTAAAAACTTTTACTGAAAAACAGTAGATAAAGTGATTATAGATATGGTTAATATCAATGTAAAACTAGTTTGTGCATTGATAAGTCAGTCTAAATCATGTATATTCATCAACTTTACTTTTACTTTAACTGTTGCAGTTACATTAAGCTATTGACATTATAGAAAAGAAAATAACATCTGACAGATTGTCCGGCTCCAAATCTTAAAGTTTATGAAAAGACTAATCCATAAGATTTGCTACCAACAGCTGAGTTAAAGCTACGAAACAGACGTTGGAATTATGCAACCCAGATCATTTATATGCGGAAAAGAGCAAGATTGTGGCATTTAGTGTATAAAGAAACATGAATTGTCCTGACACTTAAGCTTTAAATTACATCTTTTAAAAGAGGGGAACTTAGAAGATTTTGATGTTATTTGGTATGAAGTCCCAAAAGAATGGAAACTATTCTGCGTCTTTGCGCTGCTAACGCAAAAATGTTGACATACACAGGAAAACACAAACAAATAAAGAAGGCATTTTATCCTAAGTTACCGTTTTAGTAACGAGGAACAAATAAATCCAGAATAATGTCCAAAACGTTTTCATTAATTAAGTATTTCTATGTTCAAAACTATTTTTAATAAAAGCTAAGGCATTGAAAAAAAACTCATACGCATAAACAATGAGGAATCGAGTGAAACAAACTTGTCATCGCAGTCAGAAATATGGAAGAAAATAAAACTCAAGGAATACTTGGGAGGTTCCTAGAGACAAATCATAAATCATCAGTTTGATTGAACATCAAATCAAAAACTAAAATGTTGATTTTTAAGTTATTTTCATTTCGTATAGTTAAGCAAACCCCGCTTGCGTCCAAACAATACGTCAGTTGCGTCATCTACGTTTAACAAAATAGCCATGTGAAATCATTGCATCAAGCATTAGATGAGGCATTCCAGATTTCTAGATATTTGCTAATTATGATAGGAACAATCTGTTCGGGTATATATAAAATGTATAACACTGAATATTATTTCTTCGAATCTTGTTCACATGACCGTGATGGCTGCATGAGGGCAAATCTGTGTTGGTGCTGAACAAGGGTCTTGATGATTTGGTGACTTATTTGTACAACATGTACAACAGCATGCATATTTATTTTGCTATGCAGTTTGAAACTTTACCAATCTCAATTAGTATATTGCATCACAGTTTTCCGGAAAACGCATTGCAGAATAAAATCTACAAAGTGGATGAACCTCCATCTATTACTAATGGTGAAAAGCAATGCAGAAAACGCTGTATGAGAGACTACATGTCAAGAAAGCGAGAGAACGCGCATTTTATAACTGAAGAAAGATGCAAAGATGCTCTTGCCAAAAATTGAAGACAAAATCCTGAAGTTTTAGAGAATGAAAGGAAAAAGAATACAGCTGGACGAAAGTTAAAACGACTAAACCCTGAAGTATTAAAGAAAGAAAGAACACAGAATACAGCTGAAAAAAAAATTGAAACGACAAAAGGCAAAGCATTGAAATTCAAGAAAAGGGAAGAGAGATGGACAAAACTGCAAGAAAACTGAAAAGACAAAATCTTGAAGTGTCTGAGAAAGAAAAAAAAAACAAAAAATACAGCTTGAAGAAAGATTAAACGAATTGAACGACAATGCATTGTTTTTCAAGAAAAGGAAAGAAAAATAAACAAAACTGCAATAAAACTGAAAAGACAAAATCCTGAAGTGT
The DNA here is from genome assembly GCA_020458035.1 of Magallana ariakensis. NCBI lineage: Eukaryota > Metazoa > Mollusca > Bivalvia > Ostreida > Ostreidae > Magallana > Magallana ariakensis. The sequence continues at coordinate 59,131,017 of CM035817.1, read as the reverse complement.
TAGAGAAGGAAAAAACAAAGAATACAGCTGGAAGAAAGATTAAAAGGCAAAGCATTGAAATTCAAGAAAAGGTAAGAGAGATGGACAAAATTGCTAGAAAGAATAAATGCCAAACCATTAATGTTACAAATAAAGAAAATGAACGAGAAACAAAAGCCAGAAAATTGAAGCGAAAGAACCCAACCAATTGTCCTTGAACAAGAAAGATTGAAAAAGCAATCTAAACTGTGTATCATTTCATATCATGAAAATGAAAAATTTCATAATAGGGAACAGAAACAAAAGAAGAGGACAGATGTTGAGTATTGTAACAAAGTAAATGAACGACAAAGACAGCTTAGGTTTGGAGCAGATATAGATGATTGTATCAAAAATTTTCATGAACAGATTAGACATGGTCCTATTTTTGCATGTTCTTGTTGTCAGCAAACTTGGTTTAAAGAAAGTGTATTAAAAGTGGAAAACACAAAACTAGATGAAAGAATACAAAACAAATATCTTACTAGTACACAGGCACCTGACGTTATTTATATTTTTATATAAGCTTAGATGTTGAATGACCGATCGGGAGACTGAGAGAATCGCAAAATAATTTTACCGATGAGTTTCAAGCAAAACTTCCAGCTGATGTGACAGCTTAAAATAAATCCAAGATGGCGGGGATGGGTACCTTGTGTATTATTAGATAGACCTATAGGGTATTTATTTTTATTATGAGAAAAATATATAACGTCAGGTGCCTGTGGACTAGTACTCTTTCTGTTCAAGATAAGGAGTGGGTTTGCAATACTTGCTATTCATCAATAAGAGAAAGCAAAACTCCAAAGCTGTCTGTTTTAAATGGTATGACATGGCCACTTAAACCAATGGAATTAGTTCATTTAGAGGAAAGGCTTGTGTCTTTGAGAATTCCTTTTATGCAAATTAGAGAGCTACCAAGAGGTGGACATTATTCTGCCAAAGGAAATGTTGTGAATGTCCCAGTTGATATTTAGCCTACCATAAATTGCTTACCTAGAAAATTGGATGAAAATGTCACAATTCCCGTAAAATTGAAGAAAAAATTATTGTATCAAAAATGCGATTATCATGAAAATGTACGACCAGCAAAAGAACTGATAGCACTGCACTGACTTATGAACAATAGAACGCAAATATCAATGTTAATGATAGCTGGTTTCAAGAAATCACAACCTCGGCAAATGAAATTGTTCAAGAACTAGTTTAGACACAGTCAAGAAGGGACCAAAATACTGATTGTCTGGAGTCGGATAATGATGAATTTTGTGAAGTAGATAGAATTGGTAGAGATGGAAATTGTGATACTTTGCTGGATGATGCATCACGAGACATGAATCAGGTTTACACGTTTGCCCCCGGTGAAGGACAACGTCCACTAAGTTTATATCAAGATCGGGCTGCTGAATATTTATCATTTCCTACAATCTTTTGTGGAAAGGAAAGATTAAGTGGTGAAGAAAGAGAAGTCGTGTTTCATATGCATACATAGCTAAGTGGGAATTGAGAAATTTTGATAGGCGTGCAGCACAGTCTGTCCCAAACTTGTTTTTTAAGCTGAAAAAAAATACAAATGAAGCAAGTTACTGACAAATGCAATTTGGCCCTGAGGAAATTTAAAACTAAGGGAAAAACATTTACAGCAAACGATGTGCACAATCCTGAATTGAACATGTCAATAGTCTTGTTAGACACAATGAGGGTTATTTTATCTTAAGACAATTAAGAAATTCACCTGCATATCTTGAAACTCGGAAAAAGATGTATTTGCCATGATCAGACAGTTAGGTTTACCAACATGGTTCATGTCTCTGTCTGCTGCCGATACAAGATGGACTGATCTCATCAGAGCACTGGGCATTTTAAACGATTACATCAAATGCATTAGAAGTTCTTTGAGAGGTGCAAACGTTTTTCTAAAAAGAAACCCATGCGATATGAGAGTAAATTCTTACAACAGTGTTGTTCTAAATGCTTGGAAAGCAAACACTGACATGCAATTCATATTGGACCCATATGCCTGTGCAATGTATATTGTTTCATATATAAGTAAATCTCAAAGAGGAATGAGTGATTTTCTGAACAGAGCTGCAAAAGAAGCTAGAGAAGGAAATCTTGACATAAAAAGACAAGTTCGTCATATTGGAAACCATTTTCTCAATAGCGTGGAAGTCAAAGCACAAGAAGCTGCATACTTAGTGTTGCAAATGCCTCTAACAAAAGCATCAAGAGATATCGTATTTATCAACACAAGTCCCTCCCTCTGATGATAGAGTAATTCTCATCAAGACAGATGCTGAATTGGAAAAGTTGACACCAAATTCTAAAGATGTTGAATGCAGTAATGTCATTAAAAGGTACACAAAACGACCTAAACAACTTGAAAACTGGTGTTTAGCTGACTATGTATCCCAACTTAAGGCACTGTTTCCAAATGAAAGTGAAAACACATTTCATAATACAGATATAAATGATGATGAAAATGATGAGTCAGATGTTGACTTTAATGAGAGTGATACACTTGTTACTCTAAAGAATGGCATTATCACCAGACGTCGCAAAGTACCAAGAGTGATTAGATATGTCCGGTTTAGTCTAAAAACAGACCCCGAAAATAAATTACTACAGAGAAAAAGTTATTGTTGTTTTTGCCCTGGAGAGATGAATCAGTTGATCTGTTGTCTGGAACTGACACTTTTGAAAATTCATTTAGTCTTAGAAAGTCTTTTTTGGCTCATAAAATCAAGCAATGCTGGTATGAGTTTAATGCTGAACAGCTAGATGCAGCATTACAGATAGCAAATGATGATTTATCAGATGATTTTGATGAATTAGCACCTAACGCTCAGCAAACAGAGGCAGAAGATGAAGCTGAAGGATCTTTTGAATCAGAAAACTTTGTTCAGTTTAATCCTGAAAGACTAGTAGAACAAAGAATATATGATATTGGAGCAGATATTGGTATCCCATTCCAGGAATTTTTCAATCAGATATTGGTATCCCATTCCAGGAATTTTTCAATCATGTCTTGCAATGGGTCAAAACTGAAAAAGAATCGATTTATTATTTTTTATCTGGAGGTGCTGGTGTTGGCAAATCTGTTTTGATAAGAGCACTTTATCAAGCTTTGCACCGATATCTATGTTCCACTGAAGGTGAAAACCCAGATGATGTTAGAATACTTCTTTGTGCATACACAGGAAAAGCAGCTTATAACAATGGAGGTTCAACCATAGCATCTGCTTTTCATCAAATAAATAATCAAAGCTTACACTGCGATGAATTGAACACTTTTCGTACCAAATACAGAAACCTAAAATTAATCATAATTGCTAAAATATCAATGCTTGAGGCGACGCGCGATCAACATTTACGGCGAGGCTGGTTGTTCCAGGAATAGTTATAATGAACATACATGTATAGGCCTATACACTTTCACGGCAACAGTGCTGTTCAAATTTGCTAACGATGGTTTTAAATTAACACACGTACATGATCAACCATCAGAATAAAGCGTCGTAAAGCAAAGCTATGGGTAGTGCATCAACTCTTTCGGCGTATTCCAAGCGGCAGATATACCATTTAAGTACCTCACTGGCTATCTAGTTACCACAACATTTACAAAAGTCGCACATACATGTACATATTATTCTTTGTCGACATATCAACTATTTTCTCTTAGCATCATGGCATCATGTTATGCCCAGTTGCATATTCCAGCGATCCGACTCACTTTAAAACCAGTTTGAACGAATCTTGCTGCACAGTGAATAATACCAAAAGCATCGCATGTATTTCCCTTTTGTTTTCAATTCAGCCGGTTCAGTTTCAACTTAAATTCAGCTCAATAGCTATGCATCAGCTGAAAGCGTATCCATTTTGAATAGTGTTGCTGTTATTGTTGTGTATTCATACGCGCCGCTTCAGTTACATTATTTACATTTTTGATGAATGAAACATCACGTTTTATGATTTGAAAATATTTTATTAAATGATAAGAAATTAATTTAATAATTTTTCTTTGATCGACGTATCAAAGGAAAAATTGACCGGTAAACTTTTTCATCAATGCGCTACGCTCATTGATGAAGTTTTCTGGTGAATTTTTCCTTTGATACGTCGATCAAAAGAAAAATTATTAAATTCATTTCTTAATTTCACTAGAGTGCCCAAACAAAAGTAAAAAAAAAAACCCAATTACTGGTCAAACCCGTATAATTTCAAGCTTAATTATGTTGTATGCATGTACCTATATCTACAACTTTAATATAATACATGTTATATATTATATACATGTATCTGATTAAAATATACTTGAAGTAATTTTTTTAATGGCAGACATGTGCGTACATGTAAATCTGTTTACACTGGTTATGCATTATCTATACATTGCCGATAAACCATGTGATTTTGTGCTAATAAACTAAACTGAACTAATATTCAGCTGATTTTTTTAAAGTTAATAATCTTGTCATAATGACTTTTCGTCTGCTTTAAATCTAATTTCAAAGATTTCAATAGCCGCGATTCATCGTCATTAATCACTGATTTAGTTTGGGCAATATTGTTGTATATATAGTCATATTTGTAAAGCTATTATGTAAGTTTTGACTTCCAATCATTGAAGAAAAATGTCACAAACAGAATCCAAAGTTTCCCCGGAAGACAAAATTGAGCGTTTATTCCGATTTTTTTTTTATACCCACACAGGTGATAATCCTTTTAGTTATTGTTTGTTTACTCAGTTTTATTTTTTTCTGAAAATATGGTTGAAAATGATTTTGTATAAAAGCCCACAAATGTCATACATTTTTTATCATTAATATTTATAATTTTTGTTTGTATTTGCCATATTTACTATGTTGATATTTATTATTACTCCGCAGGAAGACATGGCTCCTTGAAGCTTTCATATAATACCGACCGCCTCCTGGCAGCTTGTAATTCAATTCAAAGAAACTGATTTTCATTTCTTTTATCCCCCGAATTCTTTAGTACATGTTAATGTTACACTTATTTATTTGAAATATTTCCTACACAATAATTAATTTGTTTACACTGAAATCAGAATTCAACAACTTATAAAGAGAGCAATGACTTCGGTGAAATGTCGACTTTTCACTGATACCAAAAACCGCGGACGTTAAGTACTAACAGGTATATAATTATGTATGCAACCTATTGTTCACATTTCAATAGATATAGAAAATTTATAACACCTTTACAGCAACATTGAAACCATTCAGTGAAAATCGATATCCTAAGGGAATAACATTCATCGGATTTAACTGGGATTTAAATCTCAGCGACCAATGAAAACTTAAGACGTAGCTGTTAAATTCGTCGTCTTTCGTACGTTTGACAAAACAGAGGAAAACAATGATAACATATCTACCTGTCTATACATGGACAGTAAACATAGCCGTAACAACACTGAACATGCAGACAGGTAATTTGAAGTGAAAGCATGGCGATGTGGGGACGCGTGGTGTGTTTGTTGGTGCTATGCCAGGTGCTTCCTCTGAGCTGGGGGAATACCCGGGATCTCCTGGATGACATGCTCACGGACGGGGAGGCCGGGAACGTGGAGGGGATGATTGATAAGGTGGGGGACATGCTGGGGGAACTCGTGGATTCACTCGACTCCATCAACAGTCCGTGCTCATTCAAGTGTCCGAACGGTAAGAGAAAGAGTGAAGGAATGATAGAGAGAAAATGTTAGAGATCGAGAGAAAGAAAGAATGGTCAGAGAAAAAGTATGATAGAGAGATTGAGAGAATGATAGAGAGATCAAAGAAAAAAAATAAAATAGTAAACAGGTGGAGATAAACTGATAAAGAATAAGAGAGAGAGAGAGAGAGAGAGAGAGAGAGAGAGAGAGAGAGAGAGAGAGAGAGAGAGAGAGAGAGAGAGAGAGAATGAAATAGAACGAACGCATATACCCATATTTTATGTGTCAAATTTTGTCGGACACGTAACATCGTTTTTGAAAGTGGAGGGAAGGGGGAGGCAGACTCATCCAAAAAATCTTGACAAGCTAAAAAAAACCCAGGAATTTATTTCGCTAACCACAAAAATCCTAATCCGGGGGGAGGAGGGGGAAGTATACCTATAACTTTGATCTCACTGTTAATTTTCTTATTTTCACTTGATTTTTTTTTACTTGCTTCCAAAAAAAAAGGGAAAGGGGTGGGGGCAGCTGCCCCCTTCTTCTGATGCTATGTGCCTGTTTGTAACGCACTGGACTGATCGCTCTAGGATTTTATAACAAAGGGAAGAAAAAATATTTCATTATAATAGTCGAGAATGGAATGCAGTTTATTATATCATACTAAAGGAATGAATGGCTTGCACGGTCTACCGAACATGGCACAATCACTTTAAATTTCAATCTGATTAAAATCAGCCGTTCTGATACGCTACCGTTCGAGAGCGGTAGCGTATCAGAACGGCTGATTTTAATCAGATTGTTTAAATTTAAGAGAGAGAATAAAGAGAGTGAAAGAGAGATAACTCGCAATAAATGTACCTACATGTATATTGTAGGCATAAAACCAAAGGCGCGTGAAAACCACATAAAGTCAAGCAATGGATGCGGAACGTTTGGGTTCGAGGTAATTTTTTAAAATGTGAAATTAAGTTAAACAAACCATTCTGATTTTAGTTATATAATAGTTTATAGACTAATATGGATTGACGATTTATCAACCACTGAGTAAAATAATTCATTTGGCTGTTACATCTGGTGTGCATTGGTAACACTAAATGGAAACCCATAAATTAATCTCTCCACTTGTTTGTGATGTGATCCACACACGATAAGCGCGTGGACCACATGCACTTTGGGAATGAACACCCCCCCCCCCTTCAATTGTTTTAAAGTAAAAAACAATCTGGGATTTCGAAATACTAGTTTATTGGGATAATTAAAATACAAAAAAAAATGTATATCAGCTAAAGATTTTTTTTTCTTTTCAAAACAAATAAAGGGGAGGTGTCTGCGGTGTGGATTGTGGATATAGTGCCCAATGATTTCCATCTATTTTTCTATTTGTGTATAAAGTTGAATTTAAAAAAATCATTTATTTCTTTTTTTCTTAAGTTTTAAAATTAATATTTAAATTTAAATGTATTTGATTTTTTTCTCGAATTTTATTTATTTCAGTTTTACAAGCCACGATGCTTGACAATAGGACATTTCTAATACTTGACAAAAATTTGAATGTCGATCAAAATCATAAATTATTACAAATCTGACAAAGAGCTCCATGTAAATGTAATATATGTACACGTTTTAATCTAAAGTCTATATGTAGTACAATTACTCGTTCTATATGCTGTACATGAATTTGTTCTATTTGTTGTACATGTATTTGTTCTGTAGATTGACACCTACTCTGTTCCACTGATGACATAGTGCTGTGATCAGCATGGCTTCTGTTACCACTGTGCATGTATTTGTTTTACATGTTCTACATGTATTTGTTCTACATGTATTTGTTGTACATGTATTGGTTCTACATGTATTTGTTGTACATGTATTTGTTGTACATGTATTGGTTCTACATGTATTTGTTGTACATGTATTTGTTGTACATGTATTTGTTGTACATGTATTTGTTGTACATGTATTTGTTGTACATGTATTTGTTCTACATGTATTTGTTGTACATGTATTTGTTGTACATGTATTTGTTCTACATGTATTTGTTGTACATGTATTGGTTGTACGTGTATTTGTTGTACATGTATTTGTTCTCTCGGTAGATTGACACATCCTCCGTTCCACTGATGACAAAGTGCTGTGATCAGCATGACTTCTGTTACGACACGTGTAACTCCAACAAGGATAAATGTGACAGCGAGTTCAAGGCTTGTCTTCTCAACATGTGTCAGAAAATGGAAAAATCGCTCAAGAAGGACGAATTTGAAGGTACGTAAGTTATAGGAAATAGAAAAATGTCTGGTTCTCTACCCTGAAAATATGCAGTGGGTTTCAAAATCAGTAGCATAATCTCATTATGTTGTGTGTGTGTATATATATATATATATATATATATATATATATATATATATATATATATATATATATATATATATATATATATAATGCACTAAAAAACCAACAACACTCGTTATCTATAGTGTCGGATCAAAAGATACATGGTTATAAGATGAGATATAAAAAAGCACTAAAAATAACCAACGACACGAACAATAAAGAAAAATATTGTCAAATTTTCGGGACAACCCGTCCCTTCTTCAGGACAACAAAGTAAAAACTACATATGAAAGGAGAAAAACATCTACAAAACTAGCACTAAACTAAAAACTAAATAATATATAAAACACCGGATGGGAACGTGGCAACTACATCTTTGTATTAAAGATCATAAGCCCGAGAAATATAGTATATATATATATATATATATATATATATATATATATATATATATGTGTGTGTGTGTGTGTGTGTGTGTGTGTGTGTGTGTGTGTGTGTGTGTGTGTGTGTGTGTGTGTGTACTTGTTATTTATATTGTATACATGACTGGTTTTGTTCTATATGTTGTACCAACACTTTCCATTAACACCGTCGTAATGCACCATGACGATTCATGTACTGGTCCCATGTACTGGTCCAATGCATGTACTGGTCCAAAGGTATACTGAATTTCTAACCCTGTGCAATGTGATTTTAGACAATAAACCTACTGTATGTTTTGGAGGGGATGAGGAATATAGTAACTTACTATATGTCCAACTTTCACGTGATCTATTGCAGGGTGTAAGGCGACGGCAGAGCTAATGTTTACCGGAACCACCATGCTGGGTTGTACTTCCTTTAAGGACGCACAAAAAAAGGCGTGCGACTGCGGGGAGATAGACATGGACTCGAACCCTGACGTACTGCGCGTCAACTCGGGAAAATCCACGCTCATCCACGGAAAGAAGTCGGTAAATGCAGAGCCCATTCCGGGGTCTGAGAACAAAAATACGGAAAATTTTTCCCAGACTAAAGATGTGCCCGAGTCGGACACTGTCCTAAAGGCCACCAAGCTTAAAGCGGGAAAACGGCACCGACACGACGACCTGTAGAATCTGGTCGATAGAATACATGTACCAAGTATTTCAAAATGTGAATTCGTGTTACTGGTTTCGGCCATCAGATTGGCGAGTTCAGACAGATAATACCTTTGACAGACAGATAATACTTTTGACTTCCGTCCATGCACATGTCCATGCACATACATCGAACATTGATATGCACAATGAACGATGATTCTAGCCAGGTGTGCTGGGTTTTTGTGTAGTTGTATACAACTGTTATCTTCCTGTTTCCAGTATTGTAGAGCAAAGCGCGATATTTTTGTAGAAACTAGAACATTTATAATGTTCTATGAATTCGAAGAGATATTGTTATGGGTTTTTTTTATATGAAATTTATATTTGTTGACTTTTATCCCTTTTTGAAAGATTGTACATTATGTTGATAACAGAGAAATACGCATTTATACATTGATATACTAAATTAGATGCAAAGCATCTTTTTAAGTTCATTTTTCACATTTGGACATTTTCCATATTCATTTATATAATTATGATAATGTAAAAATTTACTCTTTTGTTTATATTAGATTTTTTTTATGTTTTATGTATCACATACAGTGGATAAATAACTTATATGTCCGCGTATATAGTGGATTTTACGCAAACTCTTTATTATTCCTATACAGTATGTCATATTTGACGTTTCTGCGGATCTTTTATAAAAATACCAATAGATTTACTTCCCTTTCATGCAAAATGGACATTTTTTCACTCCTTTTCATAGTGTCTCACTGTAGTACATGAATATTCAGATGAATATGTATATCGTGGCATTTTACTCATCCTAAATGGATATATCTAATAATTCCTTTCACTCATTCTTACAAACATTTTTAACCCGTCCAGATGAACCATGGATCTTTATTTTTCAAATTGTTAAATTGTCTTTGTATCATTATATATTAAAAATATATAGTTATCATGAAAGGGTTACTAGTATTAGATAGATAATCTCTCTCTCTCTCTCTCTCTCTCTCTCTCTCTCCCTCTCTCTCTCTCTCTCTCTCTCTCTCTCTCTCTCTCTCCGCGGATATCTTATAAAACCAAAAATGTTAAAAATACACGTATATTCAAGGAAACCAAAAACACAAAATTGACACAAAAAGCATCTGTATTCTGTAAATAGACAATTAAATGTACATTTCACATAAATTATTTTGATCATTTTGTGTGTTTTTTTAAAGACAGTCGTTTAGTTCACATGACGATGTAATATTTCAGATAAAGCACCCTGATGATCCTTTTTATTACAGTAAACATTTGTTATGCCGAGCGGGGCTTTAGTAGTACATGTCCGCTGTGTCCACGCTCTCAGATCTGGGAGGATCTTTTAAGAACTCTGAAAAACAGATTTAAAAATTACATTATCCTCAAGATATTATTTTCACGAACTCTGAAAAACAGATCAACATTATCCTTGTTAATTTAATTCCTTTGTGCGTTATAAACGAATTTCAAATGAGGAGGGGGGGGGGGCAAGAAAATTCACTACTTCTTTGGCATCCCAAAGGTGAGATTTTGTGTTAACTTTTGTATCTAATGCAAAGAGTGCAGTACATGCTATATGTATCTTATCTCAAGAAAACAAGTGATACTTGTGGTCATGTGGTGAATTATGGTCCAGTTCGTGTAACTAAATCTAGCATCACAGCAATTAACACGTTACATGACACCAAACTTATATACTTTTGTAAGAAATGCTCCCTTACCCCAAATATCGAGGACGCCATCTTTATTGATGTCGAAGTTGTTGAGCTGTTGTTGAGCATATCTCTCGGCTTCGTTCAGGGAAAAGTGGAAATTGTTGAAGAAGAAGTAGGCTATTTCGTGGAATTCCAGTTTGGAGTCTCCATTCAGATCAAATTTGTCGAACATGTCGAACACTGAGCGTTTGTCGAGAGAGGGCGCTGATCGCTGAAAAAAAGCGGGAAAATCACAATGAAGCTTAGCAGCTTAGCTTGATCGCAGGCAACTGAAAAGTATGACTACCATACCCCCACCCCGTTCTTTTTATTTCTGGAGAATTTTTTTTATTTTTTTTGCTTAATAATTTCTTGCCAGTTGGGATTGTGTTAATTTTCTGTCAATCAAATCAATTAACACCTTTTGCTGGTTTTACATAGTTCCCTCTATCTAAAGATGTGAAATATATATACACCTGTGTATTTTATTAGAGGGTAGATGTGTACTCCCCTGGATTTATTAAATCTCTAAAAGGCATGCAAATGTCTACAATCACCGTGTAAACTCATAGAAAGTGTTAAATGATGACGTCTGTCGACAGATCTACAATGTACGTATCCGAGAGGCAGGAAATCTACACATTTATATGAAATATTATCCCCGTAATTTTATTTAAAAAGCCTCAATGTTAAAGGGGAGGGTGTTGTGTATCTGGTATGCCTCAAGTGTCTGTGGTTGATTATGTCAAGAAGAATTTCTTTTGAATGCAAAAATATCTACTCTTAATTTTAAGTATATTTATAATGAATCTTATTTTTTTTTACATAAGTAGAATAAAATAATTCGTTGACTTTATTTCTTGTTGTTACGGCAATAGAAGTTGATGAACTGAATTTGAATACACATTAAGTTCAAGATTATAAGTTGGATGAACTCAATTTGAATTCACATGATTACCAATATTAAATCCAGAGTCAAGTTGTGGTTACATGTATATATTTACATTTCACATATTTTTTGCGTGGAAAGCTACTGCAATTATAACACTGTAACACACACGGGGTACTGAAAGGTTAAAATGACGAGTTTTATTATGACGTCACAAACGTTGAACGCTGTTAAATGAAACGTCACAAGCAAAAATCAAGGTTCACGCTTGTGGCTGTTACAGCGGCTCTTCCATTTATATGAACTTACCTTTAGGATAGAATAGGATTTTTAAGGTATAAATCACTTTTGCAGACAAGGCAAGAAGTTAAAAAAATGTAAATATAAGCATTAAATCATTATTTTTTGAAAGATATAGTCTCATAACTGCAGCAGTGTGCATACAAATTTTCATAACGCGCTAACGCGCGTTACTCAATTTGTATGCACACACCGCTGCAGTTATGAGACTATATCTTTCAAAAAATAATGATTCAATGCTTAAATATATTTTCTTGTGTATTCTTTGAACGTGATGTGCATCTATGGTTAATAAACATACACGAATTCTTATTGTCTCTTAGAAAAACTAGTCCAATAACTTCTGATAAAGTTAACAACCGCCAATAAACCTGCATTAAAGAAATGACGGCACATCAAGCAGTTCTAGAGAACGTTGATAAGTTTAACAACCACGCTGATCGTCGTGTATACCCAGATATAGAGACAGGTACTGCAGGTTCCATATTTTCACTCGTGATAAGAAAATCTAATATCATACATTGTCATTATATTGAGTCCCACAAGAATTAGAAAAAATCATTTCATTAATTAACCATCCAAATTTAGATCAAGTTAAAAGGAGAAGGAAAATTTGGAACGTGCAACATGAAAGTCCCCTGGGCGATTGATCCGGTCCATATTTATGTAATCAGGGATAAAACCCGGTTATCGGGCGAGTCCGTGGAAACACAGCTCTCTAAATATAGGAGATTCATTTCATGTTGCCTCGATGAATTATGTTGAAATAGTTCCATGGTTTCAGACAAATCACTGAGTGAGCATGTTTTGTTGCCGCACTCCCTTGATAATTGTTTATTAATTTCAAGATTCGATGACGAAAGGTTTGATGAAATGACGATTAACAATCAGCGCAGCCCTGATGTCTGGTTTTATAGCACACAGACCGAATCCCTGGATAAACAAGAGCACTCAGGTCTGGGCGGGTATCTTGCTGATAGTTACACAGTCTTTCAATACAATAGTTGGTGTGAATATTGTAGATTCGGATATTTCCGTGTAATTTTAATTTCACAAGAGTCAAGATTTGAGTTATTCAGGTAACACTTTGCGTAGTGACTTTGAAGTAATTATATATTTAAAAGCGTTTTTTACTTGTCTATTATCCATATAAATCTTTTTTTTTTACTATTAGCTACGGTTTTTACTTCAGAGTCCGTTATCATTTATCTAACGCAACGTACGCATATATCGAGCCAATTTGATATGGTTATACTTCAAAATGTTAAACGTATGTCATATATAGCATAGAGAGAAAGTCTGTTTTTATTTTGGCATCAGACATTTTGTTAGCGAGTGGACATATTCTTTTTAACAAAATATATGTTGATAGCAAGTTTCATTTCGTTCTAGAAACCGGCGTTCTTGGTTACCTTTAATATTCACTTGCTAACGCAGAGGGTAATAGAACGGATTATCAACTGCGCATAAACCAATCAGATTTCAATATTTAACATGAAAGTATTATAAAAGCAAATACTACGAGCTTATATTAGTGTTTCCCTGACATTTTACTTCTTGTATACACGTGTAACTTTACTGTAACCACCAAGGTGAAGTCATGTAGTGGCCTTACAGATTTAAAGATAGTTCAGGCAATCTGATTAAAATGCGATCCTCGATCCGCTCCTTATTTTTTCAGAAGCGGATCTAGGATCTAATTTTTATCAGATTGATAATTACGGTCTCCCAGAATTATCTAAAAAACAAAATCACCTACCCCCACTTTAAAAAACAAAACAAAACAAAACAAAAAACCACCTAAAATTGATCATGTGATTCTATATTTAGTAAACTGTTTAACAAGACAAGAAAACTACGGATGTTGATTATAAATGCCGGTTCACATAAATAGTTGTACATATAGTATTGAAACGTGTACAAACTGTTATTTCTTCGCTTGAGCTTATTAGTATTGAAAACGTACTCACAAGAAACGCTTAGTATCTATGGCAACAACAGTTGATTGAAAGCCTCAATTAGTATAACGAGTTAAATCAATGAAATAAACTACCTTATAAAATGTTACTATAATCTGTTTTCAGTCGTATGTTCATTATCACCTTTATTAAGATCCCGGGGATATGCCGTTTTCATTGATATGAGTTTCTAGAATGAACTCATCTCCACCTAAACCCATAAAATTCGACACACGAAGTTTATTTAATTGCGAGAGCTAGAAAGAACATAAGGAATTTTGTCTTCCTATACTATATGGCTATTACATGTACATGTAGGAAAATTAAGAATGATTAAAATAATTTTATTACGCAACTTGCAAAATCAAAGGTGAAATGTGCACTGGATGTAATCAATTCTAACCTGGTCAGATGCGGATACACTACACGTAGTCTGCTGATACTTGTATTCACTCCTTGTTTGAGGTATCCCCTTGTATTAGGTATAGGCGGTCTTGGTTTATATTTAGAAAATTACAAGTGTAATTTTATTTCATTGACGCATTTCTTCCAATTACATACACATAATACCAATTACTTCTGAAAAACCTGACCTTTTTAAAATTAGTGAAATATTATGTTAGAAATTAAATGGTAGACTCGGAATCGTTAGATATTGCCTATAAACACACGGAGTATAAATAAAAAAAAATAGAGACAAATGTTTATATCCAAGCGACATTTAGTCGCGTTTATTTTTACAGATAATCGACATTGCGAAGTTTATTTATGACGCGGGTTACTGTATATATTAGGCAGAACGTTGCCTATATTTTAAAAAATTCTAGTTGGTAATGAATCCTAATGTCATGTCTTGTCTGAGTGACAAATATGAAAGCGAAAATTTCTTATCGTTGTTATCGTTTGATTTTTCAATTAATCTAAGACACGTTACCAGTCACTCGAGAATTACCGGTATAATCTCATGTAAGTAACTAGAATGGATACACAATTCAACCATTATACGTAAGACATTGGTTGCCACCTCTTGATTGAAGATTGAACACAGAGAGAGAGAGAGAGAGAGAGAGAGAGAGAGAGAGAGAGAGAGAGACGTAGAATATACAGAAATCAATCTAAACTGTCTGTCAATAAATAAGCAAAAACCAATACCTGTTATAAATAAGAACATATAACTTTTAAATAAGTCACGACGTCTGCATCTCACGTTTTTATTTGTTTATCTGGTACACATGCCTGTCTTATTTATCTATTCATTCATTCATTTTCTTTAACTAAATCGGTATTTTAAATAAGAAGAATTGACATCCATCGTCACCCTCCCCCTTTCGCCGGAATTCAATTCTGGATTTTCAAATCGAGGTCATAGACAGGTGTCTTGGATACCTAGAGTTAAGGCTTAGAGATCGTCTACGTGTGTCTGGGTGACCTAGAACTAAGGGGAACGTCTTCAGGTGTCTGGAAGACCTAGAACTAAGAATATCCGGGAGACATATAACTAAGGAGATCAGGGAGACCTAGAACTAAGGAGATTGTCTACATGTGTCTGGGAGACCTAGAACTAAGACTTACCTTCTGGACGGATCGTGACTTGGACTTGTCTGTTGGTAACGTAAGTCCCACTGCCACCATGGATACAAAGATAACCAGTCTAACAGCCACCATGTTGTTTCTTCTGTAAGTGGAAAAGGAATACTGTTACGCTACTTCTCACGGAGAAATACTTAGTCATCTGACTGCAGAGGGGGTTTATATCCTAAACAAATCATCTTCAAATTCAATCGATGACTTCTTTAGGGAATCGGACACAATTATCGAGGTTTGGATTTGAGGGCTTTTTAAAAGAAAGATGGAACCTGTGAAGAGGTAGAACACAAATGGTCAATTATGGCACAGCAGATGGAAAGCGTTACGTTATCTGCAATTAAAACCAATTCACCCCTGGTCCGTCCTGGAGGGCGCTCCAAGTCGATTATCGCCGAGCCTCGGCACTCCGTGTGAGTCCGCTTTGCACTCTCCGTCCGTCGGTAAACACCACTGTTGACGGTGAGTGTTATCAAGATTGGTCTGAAGTGGCCGAGCCCTGATGGTCCGT
Organism: Magallana ariakensis; assembly: GCA_020458035.1. Classification (NCBI taxonomy): domain Eukaryota; kingdom Metazoa; phylum Mollusca; class Bivalvia; order Ostreida; family Ostreidae; genus Magallana; species Magallana ariakensis. The sequence continues at coordinate 59,114,967 of CM035817.1, read as the reverse complement.
AGTTTATTCCTGCCCGGAACAAATACGATCTCCGCGATATGTGTTTCGTCAGTCCGTATAATGACTAGAGCGAATGGCGAGGGGCACTGGGCGCAGGATCCGGATAGATTTATACATTTTCTGGAGCCATAATCAGTCTTATTTTTCCACTTTTTTTCTGTTTTAATACTGAGACTGAGATCCAATGTGAGTCCGTCTAGGTGATATTGTCCCGGAGCCTTATGTAAGGTGTACGTTTTGTTTGTAGCCCATGGGGTACGTAGTTAGATTTACCGACAAATTGTCCAGGTTCGTACCAAACGACATCTAGCCTTACCCGATTAAGGTAAATTCTAAGATTTTGGTCCACAAGGGTAGCGTTGATTCGCCTAAAGAAAGTTTCATTTATTACCTGAATAACTAAGGTATGGGTCGGTTACTTATTTACCTGAATAGAGTTCCAACTCTTCTCTCAATGGCGCCGTACATCTGTATCTTACTTCAGACAGGTGTTCTCTGTTTGTCGCACATGTACAGTATACTCAACTTATATACAATATTGCGGATTCTAATGCCGTACCCAGTTTTAATATTTTTACCTGTACACAGGTTGTCGACCAAACTTTTACGGTAATAATGGCGGTTCTTACCTGTACACAGCGTCGGTCGATCGTCCACGAGCTATTGGTACCTGTGTCTATTGGTACCTGTGTCCATACCCCAGAGCGGGTTTTATACCCGATCATCTGTCGTCATCAACTACCTGTGTTTCTCCGATAAATCAACTCTCTCTTTCTAAAGTTGGAGAAAAATTTTATATCACACGATCTCCATCAATAATTATTTAGCAAACGCAATTAATGCTAATTGACCAATTAAAATATATTGAGGTTCCCAGCGGAAGTGTCATAAAACTTGAAAATTAAATGGACCGATTTTCAGAATTTTGACGTAGTTCAAAAACGCAAACTCTTCCCTTTTGGTTTGCATTCCCCGTTGATCTTTCGTTAAAATTCCTGTTTTTACAGTTTAAATGGAGGTTCTGGCTATTCTTTAACATCAAGCCCTACTTCTTGGTTAATGCTCTATACATATTTTAATTTATATATGTGTAAATGATATATATGCTATTCGTTTCTATTTTCTCGCATCACATGCTGTACATCTAATGTTTTTTATGTATCTGTCTCGTGGTTTTGTTGTTGGTGGTTTTGATTTGTTTACCATTAGTGTTTACGCCTTTTTAAACCTTGCATGTTTGAGGTTCATTTCGGTTTTTTTATTGGTTTAGAATTATATGCTTTCTTTTTATTAATGTTTTTGTATTTATGACCTGTTTTTATCCTTCGCCGCTGTTTTTGCCTTGTGTATTTGACTCTACCTTTTAACTTTAACTTTTAACCCAGCTGCCTAATTGGTTCTTCGACATCATAATCGGACAGTTTTCAATTCATTCAGTCATTCATTCATGAGACCAGACAATCTTATATATTTTGGTTACGATTATATTTTTTTTGCAATACAGAATTGGTATTTGTCAACAAATAGCATAGCTTTAAATAATACATCTCTCTTCCTTACCAAAAATCTTTTCGAGCTAAAGACAGTACATAATATTCTAACAAGTAGTAAAACGCATCTCCAATTTAATTATAATTACAGAAATAAAAAAATATATATATCGATGCATTCTACTAACCACCTCTATTGGGAGCATATGGTGGTTGCTTGTCCTGAAATTTCAGGGTTCAAAAGTATTTATAAATTAATTTTCTCGGTAATATATTTGTATATTCTTCACTTAAAAGCTTTGCTTTTAAAATTTTGTAAATGATACTTCTACTGGGAATGTTGATATCACGATCCTATTTTTGTATAAACTTGGGTTTTTTTTTATCGTTTGGTGTATTGGTGCATTTATCGATTTACGCATTTGATTTTAATTTCTTTTTAAATTAAATTTAGTGGATAACGTTCATTTTCCCCATACGCCAATAATTGGAGTACTAGATTTGAGGTTAAGACATATTTTAAAAAATACCGTGAGTGTAAACGTTCAACTTTTTCAACATATAATATATCCATACAATAGAACAGGAGTACCGCTTTGTCAAATAAATCTAGCTAGCATTCAAAAGGTAAATATATGTATATAAACAATCTTTTAAACTTGATTTTGCTTAGTTCAATCGGGGATTGTGTTTTACACACCTTTACTCTGTATTTACTGTTAAATGGTTTCATTCGCTGATACTCTTTATGTTATTCCCTTCATTGACATTGAATATCTTCCTCTGTATTGTATCACCAATGGTGTTGAAACACCTTAATATTATCATCCGGACTCAGTTTTCAATGTAATTGTTCGTATTATGACACCAGTATTGCGTTTGGTTTTGTTCTCAGTTTGGTAAAGGTGGAACTCAACAGATCCAATCACTGACTCTTCATAAAACATTGTCTTATCTTTGCTGTAACAAAAATTAGGTTCAATAATTTCTATCATTCCCGCTGCATCCAAATGTCAACGCCAAGCAAATTCTGGATGTAGAGAGATACATCCACATTGTTTTAATATTTAATTTAGCACAAAAAAGCAATTTAACTAAAAATGAAAGGTGTTTTATCTGAATTTAATTAAAAATAACAACATGTTTTAAACTTAACCTCTAGGCAGCGAACCTTTGAAAGTGTTTAATCTTCGAATAAGAATAATTCAAAATAAAAACGTGTCCATATTCGTGAAGTCGGGGTGAATAACATCAAGTCATCTTTTTTAAAGCCTGTTATATCCCCTGTGTGTGGTTTACTTTTCCGTCATGCACGTATTATGTGTGTGACACCGTGGGCGTTGATCTCTACCACGTGCAATCTCCCTGATTTCTCGACCAGAAATAGAGAGAGCTACCCACCCCTTCTACCCAATTTTTGCACACGTAAAATATTGCAATTACGTCGTCTGAAGGGGACTGACATTTTAAGGAGAAGATCCAGTAAGTTGCAAGAACTTGTAACTAATCCTTTGAGTTTGTCTCAATAAAATATGTTCAAAACAATACTGAAATTTGACGAAAAAGAGACAGAGAAGCATATGTATCACAATGACTGATAGGCTTAGATTTATTTTTAGATCACATGTAAAGCAAATCTTCCTCACAACCCTGTTCATGACAATGGTAACCTTAGCTCTACATCTCGCAAAAACTGGTTCTTGGCAATGGTAGCATTGGCTCTATACCTCACACAAACTGGTTCTTGGCAATGGTAACATTGGCTAAATACCTCACACAAAGTGGTTCATGGCAATGGTAGCATTGGCTAAATACCTCACACAAAGTGGTTCATGGCAATGGTAGCATTGGCTATATACCTCACACAAACTGGTTCTTGGCAATGGCAGCCACAGTTTTATACCTCACACAAACTGGTTCCTGGTAATTCTGAGACCAACGGAGACACTGTCTTACAGATCGGACTCGGTCTTATCCTCGGTCTTATCTTAAACTTTTAATAGTTAAAAAGGGTTATGTAAAGTCCAGAAATCTGGATTTCTTTTATTTTCATAGCGGCTTACAGTTTCGCTGATATACTTCCAACCCTGAAATCTAACTGTTCGTTTATTGGTTTTTGCTTGTGATAAAAACTCTCAAGGTTATCGGGAAACTGTTCTAGTTTGGCCTTGGTCAGCAGAGAAAAGGATGAACATAACGGCCACGACTTGAGCTTTAATGGCCAAACTTCCGGTCGTGACGTGAGTAGAACGCACTGACCCGGGAGAGATCGATACTCGGGTATTCCGCCCCCCCCCCCCTCCTTAGTGGGCGGTGGAGGATTGACCTGTACATGTGTATATTGTCTTCCCACAACTGGTGAGAGTCAGGGGACATGGATGACGGGTCTCCATTCACAGGTAGCAATAGCAAACAAACAAAAACACAGAAATCAAACTGTACCCGGTAGTAATGGTTGTACGCGTTTATATATTGGTCGTAATGAACCCATTGAATCTAATATCAAAATCAGATTAAATAATTTGACGTTACTTTCGCTTCCAAGAGCCATCACAAAGAGATATTGGATATATATGCAAGTGGATATTGTTTTTTTTTTTTCACCATAATGTTGATGTTAAATAAGAACTATATTAACAGTCTGATTATTTGAAATCAAAGTTCTGAAAGGCTTGCGTGTGATTAATTTAGAGTGACTGACTTTCCGAGTTTTTAGAAATCAAATCTTACCAGGTGAATTATTTCTGAAGTGAGATTCGATTAACATTTCATAAATTTTCCCTCCCGATATCCTTATTCTTGTCACGTGTTTCCGAAGTTTGATAAAGGACCACAAAACGTAAAAAAAACCCAAAGGTTTTGGGCTTACCGACTAATGCTTCATTTCCATCCATTGTCCTTTCTTTATTTCTCCGCAATTTCTTTGCATGAAGCTGGTATGTTTCCTTTTGTTCTAACTGACCCATTTAGAAAATCTAGTTTTTATTGAATGAGTTTATTACCATTCTACGAAAATGACCTCTCCTGACACGAGACCCAGCCCACAAAGTTCAGTCCATATCATACCATACAATCGCCGGGTAGTTGAGTCAGACGAGGGGTAATTTCTAAAAATCCTACAGAGTAACGTTTGCTCAATTGCTGTTAGGGAAAAATTGAGGTAATTGGTTGTTGGATTATTTTTCTCGCCGCTCGAATTTACACTCTTCATTCTACTTTAGCCCGGCATTAGATAATTTCGATGTTAAGAATATAAAGTTCTATGTATTTGCTCCTTTTAGAACGTTTCAAACGCAGAATGCAACTTTAAAAAAAAAATTTTAAATGTTATTTCCTCCAAGAAACATAGTTAAAGATTAAAACCTAAATTTCATTATCCTTTCATTCACACTTTTTCACTCACTTTCAACTATTTTTTTACTTGATTTTGAACCATCTGCAATGATACTTTATTCTTATAATATACATTGTATGACATATTATGCCCTAATATATTGTTCTCAAGACCTTATTGTAATAAAATTTGGTAGTAAATGTAACAATATGACATTGTACTTTATTGATCAAATTTAAATTTTTTGTGATCGTGTGGTTTTTAGGATAAAATATGACATTGTGAGGTTTATTTCAGTTTTCATTTTGAAAATGAGTGTAATAATTTGTTCCGTACGTGGAAGGGGTCAGTGAGTGTGCTTCAAACCTTTGTTTATCACTAAAAGTTGAATGGATCGTCGTGCCTGACTGCCGATTTGATTCCTCTCCAGAGAGCGTAAACATGCTTAATTGTATACGATCTAATTGGCTTCAAGAACAAAATTGATTTCTGGTTACGACTACTTCAGAGTTTCGAGAATACGAAAATGCGTGTTTGTATCAAAACTTATCGTTCAGTGATTGAGTGAAGTGCAAACATCCATGCTTCATTCGGTAAACTATCAACCCCATTCCCAGCCAGACGTCACAATGAGTCTATGACGTCAAATTATCACTTCAAAATCATTGGACCAAAAAAGAGAAAATGGAAGCATTCCTGTAGGACCGATACTTTAGCAAATAGCAAATATTTAATTATTTATCTTTATTTTTCTTGAAAGGAAATAGTCAAATTGCATGAAACAATGTGGCCAATTATTGATAATAATACATCTGTTGGTTATTTATTTGAGCTAGAGTTCGGGAGAAACGCTAAATCCAATGTTCGCTGACAATTGCTGAATGATTAGTTTAAAGTACGTGGATGTAAGGATGTCCATGACATTGTAATCGGTCTATTACATAACAATACTAATGAAACATCATTACTGTAGACGTACTATATTAGTGTACGTACTATATTACTGTACGTAGATGTGCTGTATTACTGTAGATGTGCTATATTACTGTAGACGTGCTATATTACTGTAGACGTACTACATTACTGTGGACGTACTATATTACTGTAGACGTACTATATTACTGTAGACGTGCTATATTACTGTAGACATGCTACATTACTGTAGACGTGCTACATTACTGTAGACGTACTATATTACTGTAGACATGCTACATTACTGTAGACGTACTATATTACTGTAGACGTACTACATTACTGTGGACGTACTATATTACTGTAGACGTACTATATTACTGTAGACGTACTATATTACTGTAGACATGCTACATTACTGTAGACGTACTACATTACTGTAGACGTCCTACATTACTGTAGACGTACTACATTACTGTAGACATGCTACATTACTGTAGACGTACTACATTACTGTAGACGTACTATATTACTGTAGACGTACTACATTACTGTAGACGTACTATATTACTGTAGACGTGCTATATTACTGTAGACATGCTACATTACTGTAGACGTGCTATATTACTGTAGACGTGCTACATTACTGTAGACGTGCTATATTACTGTAGACGTACTGTAGACGTGCTATATTACTGTAGACGTACTATATTACTGTAGACGTGCTACATTACTGTAGACGTACTATATTACTGTAGACATGCTATATTACTGTAGACGTGCTACATTACTGTAGACGTACTATATTACTGTAGACGTGCTATATTACTGTAGACGTACTATATTACTGTAGACGTACTATATTACTGTAGACATGCTATATTACTGTAGACGTGCTATATTACTGTAGACGTACTATATTACTGTAGACGTACTATATTACTGTAGACGTGCTATATTACTGTAGACATGCTACATTACTGTAGACGTGCTATATTACTGTAGACGTACTACATTACTGTAGACGTACTATATTACTGAAGACGTACTACATTACTGTAGACGTGCTACATTAATGTAGACGTACTATATTACTGTAGACGTACTACATTACTGTAGACGTGCTATATTACTGTAGACATGCTACCTTACTGTAGACGTACTATATTACTGTAGACGTACTAAATTACTGTAGACGTACTACATTACTGTAGACGTACTATATTACTGTAGACGTACTACATTACTGTAGACGTGCTATATTACTGTAGACGTACTATATTACTGTAGACGTGCTATATTACTGTAGACGTGCTATATTACTGTAGACGTGCTACATTACTGTAGACGTACTATATTACTGTAGACATGCTACATTACTGTAGACGTACTACATTACTGTATACGTCCTATATTACTGTAGACGTACTACATTACTGTAAACGTGCTATATTACTGTAGACGTACTATATTACTGTAGACGTGCTATATCACTGTAGACGTGCTTTATTACTGTAGACGTACTACATTACTGTAGACGTGCTATATTACTGTAGACGTGCTATATTAATGTAGACGTGCTACATTACTGTAGACGTGCTATATTACTGTAGACGTTCTACATTACTGTACACGTGCTACATTACTGTAGACGTACTACATTTGGATGTGTATTCTATATAGCGCTTTTGGCGGAAAGCGGCTTCCCCTAAATCAAGTGCATGTACATCGCTAAATACCATACATATATGTATAAGAATAGTCACATTCAGGAATACGCTAGTTCAAATCCACGCTAACTTGTTTAAAACCTAATTTCCTCCAAATATCGTACACGCCATGCATATATAATACGTTTACAGTATATTACATGAATTGTGAATCATTAGTCCTTTCTATTACATCAATCATAAAAATCGATCTGTCATATGGTAAATTTTGAATTCACAGAGTGGGTGTAAATTTTTATAAAAAACTTAAAATATGACAACTTCTATAAATTTTTTATTTACACCCATCCAGTAAATTGAAAATTTACAATATGACAGATCACTAGAAAAATTGCTGAATTCCAGAAATAAATTATATTCCATAGAAAGACGAACAAGTTCATAATTAATTTACGTAGCGTGACACATGCCAGGAAACAGAACCTTCTAATTAAGAAAGAAAAAAATGGTCCTTTTTTATTAAACTTCTTCATTAAGGTTGATCGACCCTCTACAAGAAGAGATAACTCACGCCAATTAATTCCCTTATAAAGTATCATAAAATGTTCAAGTTAATAGGCGAGCATGTCAAACTGTGCATTTACTATAAATAGTAAAACTATTTTTTGTATATATATTATAATTGGGATTCTGTCAAGATCCTCGTCTCTCAAGCCAGATGGACGAACTTTGGATACACATTATATACAGCAGTCAACACATAACTATGACTCTCTGTAGGGAAGACAGAGAAACACTTGTTTTGTCATTTAATGCAGTAGTTCGTGTAAATTGTTCAACAGAAGAGAAAATACCCAGTGGACTTTAAAATCAAACTATATTGTGGTATGTTGTAAGAATTGAAAATATAATGATATAGAATAAGATAATGAAATATAACCATATTCATTAATAAGTAATCAAATGCAGCACGGCGAGTTATCCCTCCTTACACGGTTAAGTATCGATCTCCTAACACGTAAGCTGTCTCATTTTACACGTGGAAATATTGTAGCGAAGGAGCGTTGAACTTAGCAGCTTGTCCAAGAACTGTTGATAATTCTAACCTTGGTTAAAGTATTTCATTTGTCTTTCCGTTTAGTTCAACTTCTGGTATATAGATAGTATTGTTTTTATGTGAATGCTTTTACATGTAAATGCTTATTAACCTTTAGCCTGCTCATCTTTATTTCCGATCGAGCAGACTTTAATTTCTTGGATAAGTGTAGTATGTTGCAGCAGAGTTTTTGAGCCCTTGGATTTCGAAATGTTTCGAGTTTTTTTATTTTACTACATATATGTGCGTGCTATTTTAGAATTTTCAAAATCTATGAAAAATTAAGGTTATAACAATTTAAAATTTTATATATAATTTTATATAGTTTAGTTTTAAATTCTAGAAATCCGTAGCTATGGGAAATTTTGGGTTGACATATCGCATTTCAACCCGAATTTTCCCGTAAATTAAAGATCTACAGCTAAATCAAACAGTGAGTCGAATGTTTGGCGAGGAAAATGCCGAAGGGACAGGAGTGGATTTGTTGTTATGGGTGAGGGGTGAAGGGGATGAGTGCCGATGTTGTTTTGGAGAGAAATTACGCTGTCCTCCCCCGCAAAAGCAATACCGTCATAATGTCGTCATCGCCCATTTCCCATCAAAACAACATCCAATTTTGCCTCCCCAAATCAACAACCTTAAGCTTGAATTCCTTAACTACCACTATTCCCCCATCTCCACAATAAATGCCTACGTGTACAATGTTCACTATAGGCTGAAGGTATCGCACCGGTAATTGTTTTCACTATATACATTTGTAACACTATAGAGGGAAACAAATCTTTAAAATCATGATCAATTTGTATTTCTCTTGACAAAATATTCGGAGGAAATGTTATTTGTTACCTTTTACATCAGCTAACACCAAAAAAGGGCACACGATACGGGATTTTCTCAAAATATCTAAGCTCCAAACAGGTCTACCCTCACAACCACGTGTTTCCGTTTGTATGTAAACAGATTGCACACTCCCCAGAAAGCTGCGGCATATGCCTTGACAAGTATTCCTTTTAAAGGAATGATCGGCATGTAGGCTAATATCATTGGTCAGCTCTGTTAATGTACATCCAATAAACTAAATATAGCACTGTCTTGTTGATTTCCAATATAATTAACAATTCTTTTAAAAGATAAGATTGCATGTCAACGAATTTACAGGCACGAAGCATCGGGGGGGGGGGGGGCAGGGTTTTTTTTAATTTTGCTTGTCAAGATTTTTCAATGATTCTGCCCCCCCCCCCTTTCAAAAACGATGCTACGTGCCTGCGAAAATTGTCAATCAAAATTTGATACTCGTTGGCAAACTTAAAGGAGATGATATAATTAAACTTTGTTTGAAGATAACCATAATTCTACATTCAATTATCTTAAAACTTCTAAATTGTTATTAATTCAAAACATAACCTTAACAGCATATCTTTTTATTTACAATCTAAATATCATGTTTATCCCCGGACAAATGGATTATGAGTCTGTTTGGGTACGAGTCAGTTTGGTACGACTTCACTTTACCCCGTTCCGAAATAGCAAGACATGAATATGCTATTCTTATACTTCCGATAAATATTCTTACGCATATGTGAAGACAAACGTGATTAGAATCAGTTTGTATGAAACTGTGTATGTTTTTATTTCAAGGCAAACGGATAAGAGTAACGTTTATTTAGTATTCTACGTGTATTTAAAGATTTAAATGAGGTTGTCATTGCAAAGTAAATAAAGTAGTGCAAGGCGCATTGCGTGCGCAAATAGTAAAATTTGCCGGATGCCTCATATGGACACAACTGTGATCGGCCGAAGCCGATCACAAAAAAATTAGTCCCTATGATAAATGGTTTAATATCTTACAAAATGCATGAAATATCCTTCTCAGTAGTACAATTTGTTTTTAAACTGAGTAAAGGAAAATGTAAAAATTTAGCCAAGGAAAAAATAACTCTGAAGTATATATGGAACTACAACTAAGTTTATTTTGATTGGTCGATTACCGATGTGATACCTGATTTTCTATTCCAATTATCCAGCATCACCAATCAACAGAACTGTGTACTCTATCACACTGGCTCCAGAACAACGTTAACATTCCCTCCCTTATACCATTCCTCCCCCGCTTTTGTAATGCAGTCATTTGTGTATTATATAATGGAGCAGGAGACTGAAACAGGTAGATATATAAATAGTGCCTGATTGGGAGGGTACCAGTTGAAATTGACACCCCGAGAAACCATTGTCAACCGACGCGAAGCGGAGGTTGACAATGGTTTTCGAGGGGTGTCAATTTCAACTGGTACCCTCCCAATCAGGCACTATTTATTTTATTATACTGAATGTCTTAGTTTTATAGCAATTTTTACTGCTTTTATATAGAAAATACGTGAGTTATACGACGAAGCGTACGCGCATAATTTACGCGCATGCAACAATTCGTTCTATCGGCCCGTTGCCAAGTGTGTTGCTAACGCTGAGGGTATTAGAACGGATTGTCAACTGCGTCTAAACCAATCAGATTTCAGTATTTAACATGAAAGTATAATAATATATAATGGAGCAGGAGACTGAAACAGGTAGATGTTCTGTTCCTTCTCCCAAGATGTCGTCCGCTATTTTGTGGAAGGGTTTTATATGTATTTTATTTGCGAGAATAAAAGAGCATCATTTTCTAAATTCAGTATTCTATTCAATTTTATGATTCATTCAGGAATGTAGTACAACTGGGTCAGAGGTTATACCAACCGGCCGGGGTGAGAGGTTATACCAACCGGATGGGGTGAGAGGTTATACCGACAGCGGTTAAACTGACCGGTTGATGGGTTATATTGGCCGGTTTAGCATATTCTCATAGCTATTGTAAGGTACTACATTTAGTATACTGCTATCCTTATTCCACAGTAAGTCTGAAAATGGTTTGATGGACAGGAATGGTGTTAAAAAAAACGCACTACGTTTTCTTAAGGACGAAGGACCCAATTCAAGATTTCGTACCTCTGCGCAGAAATCGCGCATATGCTATGAATATGACTGTCGTAATTACGTACATCAGAATAAGAGAAAATAATAAAATTTTCATTATAGGAGAAAATTTAATTTATAAAAAATTAGTCCGAATTTCCTCTGTTTGCGACAAGTCCGTTATATTTCCACGGTTTATAAATCATACAACGCCGAAAGGCAGTTTATAGTCTTATATTCTGGTAGATATAGAATTTATACATTAACCTAATAATATTTATATATATAGCAGTTAATGTAGCGTCAGGCAATAAATAATTATGTCCTATTTTCAACGATATTTCTGAAGAAAAATGAACCATGCAGTGAACTTTGACACAAACCCTCAAAAAATTTAGGTCGATGACCTACATTTTTTTTCTGTTCATCGGTAAACTAATTGACTTCTTAATATTACAATTTAATTAGAGTAAAAAATCTATTGCAGAATTTTTTAAATATCAGTTTTTATACCACGCCCCATAAAATTCCCATTACTTTCTATTATATCTGCGGATTTTCTTACCCAAATAATGAAACGCCCCTAGTTAAAAAAGGAAGTCGATGATCATGTAATTTTTTTTATTGATTTTCACTCACCATGAACTGATTAACATTATATAAAAAATTGAATTAAGAATGTATTGTAGAAATGAATTACACAAAAGGTTTCTGGTTATGGTTATGTCTAACTTTGCAAAAAAAGACTTAGTGCACCCCCCTCCCCTGGTTCCGACGCCAATTCAATTCAATTTCAATTCAGTTTATTCACTCAAACAATGAAATGGTACATGAGGTCAATCAGTATATACAGTTCAAAAGTCAGAGGTACATTTTATAAGTGAATAGAAAGGTAGTAAATAAATAGTAATTAAGGAATAAGGAATCATTCTTTGAGTATTATGAGGTGATCATTTCGGTCGGGGCGTGGTCAAATCCAATACAGCCCGAAGGGCTTTATGATAGATTTGACCACTCTCCGACCGAAATGATCACCTCATAATATTACTTATATTTATATAATTTCCAATTTGTTTACTTTAAAACAACATTATTTTAAAACCTTTATTATTTTATGTAGCACATGCTATGTATTACTACGCGGCGCAGCCAATACCGTTTCTCTGCTATGCTATAAGATACGCCCATTTTGTGTCACTCATGTTTTATGACGTTATTGGGTTTTAGGGTTCAAAATTTAGTCGTAATGTTATCACAGACACAGACAGTTGAAAATGTAAATATATAAGCATAAATATACAATATATACAATGAAAGTAGATAAAAGTAGAATTATGGAGGACAGACTATTATATCAGACTGTAAACTTTGATAATGAAATAACACATAAATTTATTTATATTTGTAACATTAGTGCAAGACATAAGCTCACAGAACTTTATAGTATTTGGTGCTGAGCAGTATTTATCCTCAAGATATTTATGTCTAAACGTTATTAACTCTTTACATTCAAGAGTATAATGGAATTCGTCAGCAATTTGACCAGAATTACACAGTTTACACACTCTTTGGTTCAAAGGAGTATTGGACCATCTCCCTGTCTCCACTGGGAGATGGTGGTTTGAGGTTCTAAATTTCATAAAAATCTTTCTGAGCTTATGTGGCAATATATTAATGTATTTTTCATAGTAAAATTGTTCTTAAAAATCTTGTATATTTGCCCTTTTGACGAGTCATGAATTTCACGAGACCATTTTTGGATATATTTGGTCTTGTAACCTTTGTTTTACAACTGCAGATATCCACTTTACATTTACAGCATTTTGTTCAGACCAAACATTTGAAAAACCACACATATCTAAAATATTTTTAGTACCTGCAATTCAAGACTTTGACATATTTCCCCCTTTGATATTGCAATGCCAAAAACTTATATAAAACAGATACAATTTTGCTTTCAGAGTTTGTAAATGATTTTGACCAGTAGCAAATACGCCTATGTAATGTTTTTAAAAAAAACTATATATAATTGTTTTCATGCAAATTCTGAACTTTCAGAACCTTCCTCAACCTTCCGCCATTCGTCTTCACATGAGCTGAAATTATTAATCCATTTCGATTGCTTGGTATCATTTTAACCTCTAAATAGCGAGGCTTGCTTCTCAAACGGAAAACACCCCATTATGTAAGTAGCAGGTCTACGTTCCTTCCGGTTTCTAATATTTCCCCCAAGAAAACGTCTTTGCAGAGGAATTTTTATTCAATAATAAAAAAAATGGAAACGATGTCACCGATTTAGTTTATTTACGACTTAGATAACCGATTTTCTGTGTCCGCCTGAGGACTAACTATGATCCGGGGAACTGAGGAATCCGCGTTAATTACGCGTGATGGCTGAGAAATTGACAGGATCTACGCGCCATTGACTCAAAGCCATCAACGCGGTCTTTTTCATTGAAACACAATGGACATTTAATGATTTGGACTATTAAAGTAATAAAATAATGTCCGTTATATCCGTAATGCATGGCTATAAACATGCAAGGAAGAATCTCTCTCTCTCTCTCTCTCTCTCTCTCTCTCTCTCTCTCTCTCTCTCTCTCTCTCTCTCTCTCTCTCTCCATTGTTCCTCTTGAAGTGTTTATTTTTATGATAAATGTTCGTCAAATAAATGGTTTTTTCATTAACATCAATTTTAAACAAAGGTAATAATAAAAATGAAGCTATAAACCCCGTAACATGGGCGTATCGCACATAAATCCCCCAGGATCATTGCTATGTTAAGAGGCACCATCTTCTGAACAAAAAAGTTTGTCTGCATTAAAACGTTAAACCTCTTCACCGCCTGCTACTCAATTGTTCTATTTGTTGAAATATATTTTGTTGTCATGATTCAGACCATTTCCACAAATAAAACGATTTTGTGAAACATGATATATATATATACAACTGACAATGCCGAAAGAGTTCATACAGTTACTGACATTACCAATAGAGTTCATACAGTTACTGACATTATTCATAAAGTTTATACAGTTACTGACATTGCCGATAGAGTTCATACAGTTACTGACATTGACAATAGAGTTCATACGGTTACTGACATTGCTAATAGAGTTCACACAGTTACTGACATTACCAATATAGTTTATACAGTTACTGACATTGCCGACATTACCAATAGAGTTCATACAGTTACTGACATTACCGATAGATTTTGTACAGTTACTGACAATGCCGATAGAGTTCACACTGTTACTGACATTACCAATAGATTTCATACAGTTACTGACATTACCAATAGATTTCATACAGTTACTGACATTACCAATATATTTTATACAGTTACTGACATTGCTAATAGAGTTCACACAGTTACTGACATTACCAATTAAGTATATACAGTTACTGACATTATACATAAAGTTTATACAGTTACTGACATTGCCGACATTGACAATAGAATTCATACAGTTACTGACATTGCCGATAGAGTTCATACAGTTACTGACATTGCCGATAGAGTTCTTACAGTTACTGACATTTCCAATAGAGTTCATACAGTTACTGACATTACCAATAGATTTCATACAGTGACTGACATTACCAATATAGTTCATACAGTTACTGACATTACCAATAGGGTTCACAATTACTGACATTACCAATAGAGTTCATACAGTTACTGACATTACCAATAGATTTCATAAAGTTACTAACATTACCAATACAGTTCATACAGTTACTGACATTGCCAATAGACTTTATACAGTTACTGACATTACCAATAGAGTTCACAATTACTGACATTACCAATAGAGTTCATACAGTTACTGACATTGCCGATAGAGTTCATACAGTTTCTTCACACAGTGACTGACATTGCCGATAGAGTTCATACAGTTACCGACATTACAGATAGAGTTCTTATAGTAACTAGAATTACTGATAGAGTTCTTACAGTTACTGACATTACCAATAGAGTTCATACAGTTACTGACATTACCAATTTAGTTCATTCAGTTAGTGTTGTTGCTGATAGAGTTCATACAGTTACTGACATTTCCGATAGAGTTCATACAGTTACTGACATTACCGATAGAGTTCATACAGCTACTGACATTATCATTAGAATTCATACAGTTACTGTCATTGCCGATAGATTTCATACAATTTCTGACATTGCAGAAAGAGTTCAAACAGTAACTGACATTGCCAATAGAGTTCATACATTTACTGACATTACCAATAGATTTCATACAGTTACTGACATTTCCGATAGAGAGTATACAGTTACTGACATTGCTGATAGTGTTCATACAGCTACTGACATTACCAATAGAGTTCATACAGTTACTGACATTGCCAATAGAGTTCATGCAGTTACTGACATTACCAATAGAGTTCATACAGTTACTGACATAACCGATAGAGTTCATATAGTTACTGACTTTACAGATAGAGTTCATACAGTTACTGTCATTGCCGATAGATTTCATACAATTTCTGACATTGCAGAAAGAGTTCAAACAGTAACTGACATTGCCAATAGAGTTCATACATTTACTGACATTACCAATAGATTTCATACAGTTACTGACATTACCAATAGAGTTCCTACATTTAATGACATTACCAATAGAGTTCATACAGTTATTAACATTACCAATAGAGGTCATACAGTTACTGACATAACCGATAGAGTTCATATAGCTACTGACATTACCAATAGAGTTCCTACATTTAATGACATTACCAATAGAGTTCATACAGTTATTGACATTACCAATAGAGGTCATACAGTTACTGACATAACCGATAGAGTTCATATAGTTACTGACATTACAGATAGAGTTCATACAGTTACTGACATTGCCGATAGAGTTCATACAGTTACTGACATTACCGAAAGAGTTTATAGAGTTACTGACATTGTCGATAGAGTTCATGCAGTTACTGACATTACCAATAGAGTTCATGCAGTTACTGACATTACCAATAGAGTTCATACAGTTACTGACATTGCCGATAGAGTTTATATAGTTACTGGCATTACAGATAGAGTTCATACAGTTACTGACATTACCGATAGAGTTCATACAGTAACTGACATTACCGAAAGAGTTCATACAGTTACTGACATTTTCGATAGAGTTCATGCAGTTACTGACATTACCAATAGATTTCAAACTGTTACTGGCATAACCAGTAGATTTCATACAGTTACTGACATTACTGATATAGTTTATACAGTTACTGACATTGCTGATAGAGTTTGTACAGCTAGTCACATTACCAATAGAGTTCATACAGTTTATACAGTAACTGACATTACCAATGTATGGTAATGTCAGTTACTGTATGAATTCTATTGCTAATGTCAGTAACTGTGTGAACTCTATTGGTAATGTCAGTAACTGTATGAACCTTATTGGTAATGTCAGTAACTTTATAACAGTAACTACCGATAATGTTAGTAACTTGATGAACTCTGCTTGTAATGTTAAAAACTGTATGGGCTGTACTGGATAATGTCATTAACTGTATAAAATTTATTGGTAATGTCAGAAGCTGTATGAACTCTGTAATGTTTAAAACAGTATGGACTCGTTTTGTGATGTCAGAATCTGTAAGAACTTTATTGGTAATAAATATTACTGTATGAACTCAATTGGTAATGTCAGTAACTGTATGAACTCTTTCGGTGATGTTAATAAATGTTTGGACTCTATTGATAATGTCAGTAACTGTATGGACTCTACTGGAAATGTCAGTAACTGTATTAAACCCTATCGGTAATGTCAGTAACTGTATTAAACCCTATCGGTAATGTCAGTAACTGTATGAATCCTATTGGCAATGTCAGTAACTGTGTGAACTTTATTGTTAATGTCAGTAACTGTATTAACTCTATTGGTAATGTCAGTAACTGTATGAACTGTATCGGTAATGTCAGTAACTGTAAAAAATTTATCGGCAATGTCAGTAACTGTATGAACTGTGTTGGTAATGTCAGTAACTTTATGAACTCTATTGGTAATGTCAGTAACAGTATGATTTCTATTGGTAATGCCAGTAACTGTGTGAACTCTATGGGTATTGTCAGTAACTGTATGAACTCTATATTACCAATTGGTAATGTCAGTAACTGTAAAAACTCTATCGGCATTGTCAGTAACTGTATGAACTCTATTGGTAATGTCAGTAACTGTGTAAGCTCTATTGGTAATGTCAGTAACAGTATGAACTCTCTCGGCAATGTCAGTAACTGTATAAACTCTATTGGTAATGTCAGTAACTGTATGAACTCTATCGGCAATGTCAGTTACTGTATGAATTCTATTGTCAATGTCGGCAATGTCAGTAACTGTATGAACTCTATTGGTAATGTCAGTAACTGTGTGAACTCTATTAGCAATGTCAGTAACTGTATGAACTCTATTGCTAGTGTCAGTAACTGTATGAACTCTATCGGCAATGTCAGTAACTGTATAAACTATATTGGTAATGTCAGTAACTGTGTGAACTCTATTAGCAATGTCAGTAACTGTATGAACTCTATTGCTAGTGTCAGTAACTGTATGAACTCTATCGGCAATGTCAGTAACTGTATAAACTCTATTGGTAATGTCAGTAACTGTATGAATTCTATTGGTAATGTCAGCAACTGTATGAACTCTATCGGCAATGTCAGTAACTGTATGAACTCTATCGGTTATGTCAGTAGCTGTATGAACTCTCTCGGCAATGTCAGTAACTGTATAAACTCTATCAGTAAAGTTAGTAACTGTATGAAACTCTATTGGTAATGTTAGTAACTGTATGGACTCTTTCAGTTAAGTCAATTAATGTAAGAAATTTAGCGGTTATGCCAGAAACTGTACGAACTCGGTAATGTTAATGACTACATGGGTTCTATTGGTAATGCCAATAACTGTATGAACTCTATCTGTAATATGAACGTTGTTGGTAATGTTAACAAATGTAAGAACTCTACCTGTTATCTCAGTAATTGTATGAATTCTATCAGTAATGTCAATTACTGTTAGAATTCTATCAGCAATGTTCAATTACCGTTAGAATTCTTTCGGTAATGCCAGTATATGTACAAACTCTATCGGTAATGCCAGTATCTGTACAAACTCTATCGGTAATGCCAGTATCTGTACAAACTCTATCGGTAATGTCAGTATCTGTACAAACTATATCGGTAATGCCAGTATCTGTACATCTGTACAAACTCTATCGGTAATGCCAGTATCTGTACAAACTATATCGGTAATGCCAGTATCTGTACAAACTCTATCGGTAATGCCAGTATCTGTACAAACTCTATCGGTAATGCCAGTATCTGTACAAACTATATCGGTAATGCCAGTATCTGTACAAACTCTATCGGTAATGTCAGTATCTGTACAAACTATATCGGTAATGCCAGTATCTGTACATCTGTACAAACTCTATCGGTAATGCCAGTATCTGTACAAACTATATCGGTAATGCCAGTATCTGTACAAACTCTATCGGTAATGCCAGTATCTGTACAAACTCTATCGGTAATGTCAGTATCTGTACAAACTATTTCGGTAATGCCAGTATCTGTACAAACTCTATCGGTAATGCCAGTATCTGTACAAACTCTATCGGTAATGACAGTATCTGTACAAACTATATCGGTAATGCCAGTATCTGTACAAACTATATCGGTAATGCCAGTATCTGTACATCTGTACAAACTCTATCGGTAATGCCAGTATCTGTACAAACTCTATCGGTAATGCCAGTATCTGTACAAACTCTATCGGTAATGCCAGTATCTGTACAAACTCTATCGGTAATGCCAGTATCTGTACAAACTCTATCGGTAATGCCAGTATCTGTACAAACTATATCGGTAATGCCAGTATCTGTACAAACTCTATCGGTAATGCCAGTATCTGTACAAACTATATCGGTAATGCCAGTATCTGTACAAACTCTATCGGTAATGCCAGTATCTGTACAAACTCTATCGGTAATGCCAGTATCTGTACAAACTCTATCGGTAATGCCAGTATCTGTACAAACTATATCGGTAATGCCAGTATCTGTACAAACTATATCGGTAATGCCAGTATCTGTACAAACTCTATCGGTAATGTCAGTAACGTTTTCGACTCTGTCGGTAGTGTCAGTCACTGTATGTACTCCATCTGTAATGGTAGTAGCTCTATCGATAATGTCAGTAACTGTATGAACTCTGTGGGTAATGTCAGTAACTGTATAGACTATATCAGTGAACTAACTAACTGTTTGGATCTTTGACAACAGTCCCTTATCCGCTTTTGTAGCAAGATCAATGTCATTAACTGTATGAACTCTTTTGGTAATGCCATTAACTGTCTTTTTGACGATTTGATAAAAACAGAACATATCAAATTGTAATGGATGTTTTATTGGCCACAGAAAAATATCAACAAGACACAAACACAACGAATACCTGCTGAATAATAACATCGTAACACGTGAACACTGATGACAGCAGGTAACAGGTAACACATAGAACGGCACAGGACGACCTTGACACACGAAACAGTAACGACCTTGACACACGGAACAGTAACGACCTTGAAACACGGAACATCAACAGTTGACTCCGTGATCTCTGCTGAAACCGATATGTTGATGCCAGTCGAGTGCAGTTACATAGCAACAATTATATTCCGTCATTAAATGACATTATCATCAATAAATTACAATAGTTGGAGGAAAATTGAATTCTTTGAACAATGATCACATTACATATAACAGTTACTGGTATGTGTTTTGCTAATAACCGTTTGATTTATCAAGAAAGAGGTTTTAAAATGTATATATCATTCATGCATTAAATCTACCATGCATGTCTTAGTTTACTTCATTTATCATACAGCCACATTTTAAGTAAGACAAACAACATGTAATCATTTTGTGACAGCGGCATGTACGATTTAAAGTATATTCAAACTGATGATATTAATTTTCAGATGAAAAAAAAAACATATATACTTAAACAGAATTTCAAATTATGTAGAATACTTCAAGGTCATTTTGTAAAAAAAAAAATATATAGACGAGGAAGAGAGAATTTAGGTGCTCTCAGCCTAGAAAGCACGGCTTCGCTTCGGCTGACGTTCATTATAAACCACAGACGTACTCGGTCATTGCCGGCATCCGCCACGCGTTTATTTTCCAAGAAACTTGAATATCTCAATGAGGATGGACTATGAGCTGTGTGAGTGTACATTATACCCTGAATGAAGCAACAAGATCTACATCTCCAATATTCCTGTAGGTCTTTCTCTGCAGACAGGAAGGTATAGACAGTCGGATCTAGTTATTATGAATCGTTTATGAAATGGATAAACATTTTGTCGCGAATGCGATATTGCACAGATTAAGTGTGAAAAAGTTTGCTTTAATCTTGGAAACGTTTCGTCTTTGAATATGTATCTAAACACACCCCGGGCCACGGCCGTGACCCCGAAGGATTTTCATTATTTTTCCTTTGATACAATACACAGCACTTAGAGTGGAGATCTGAACAACCCCAGCTTCCTGTAGGACTCTTCATGCTAACAATCCAACGTCTGCACCCTTCTTCGTCTGGAAAACAAAGGCAAGGGCAAACAGGTGGAACATAGCTGCGTACCATTACGCGATTAAACAACCAAACTTGCGCAATTAGGAGCATTGAGCAAAACATCCCCCCTGTGTAGTGTGAGTGATTTTAAACAGTCAAAAAGATCGACTGAAAAAAACAAGATATCAAAATAAATAACACTGAACCGTGTAGATGTCCTGAGTAAAAAACAAAATATATACACTTAAGCCCTAAAAACCGCCATTTTGAACATGACGTCACAAACAGCTCAGCTGTTGTTCCTGATCACACGGTTTATCCACTTGAGGTAATGCGACACCTTAGTGTAGATTCCGTACTTCCCTTTCTGTCCACACCCCTCGCCGTAACTCGTCACCCCGTACACAATCCATCTCTCCGTCCCGTTTACTATTTTGGGACATATAAGCGGGCCGCCGCTGTCACCGGCGCAGGAGTCCACGCCCCCCTTTTTCAACCCTGCACAGATTTGTTTTTCGCCTATTCTGTAGTCAAACGCTTTGCGACACTTTTTCTTGCTAACAATAGGAACCTCCGCTTCTCGGAGTGACTCGGATCCCAATAAGTGGGTGTTTTTCTGTTTACCCCAACCCACAATGTAACAACTCGTCCCGTCAGCTAATTTGTCTTCGGGCTCGGGTAAACATGCATATTCGACCAAGTCTTTAATTCTTTCCGGTTTCCGGAGTTTGAGAAGAGCGATATCGTTGGTGATAGTTTCGTAATCAAAACTTTTATGTGGAAAATCCTGCTCTACTTTCATATCGACTTCATTTTTGTTGTCTACGTGGATTTCGTGCTCGCCAACTCGGACGATTACCTTGCGTTTGTGGCCCTTTCGTCGAATACAATGAGCGGCAGTCAGAACCCATCCTGGCGCAATGAGGGTGCCCCCACAATATTGCTCCTTCCACTTCGTCAGGATCGCTACCTGTTATATATCAAAACATTTAATTACAGTTTATAATATCAAAATGGGAAGATACTTCTATCCACTCTACCCAACCCCCCCCCCCCCAAAAAAAAAATTAAAAGAAAATGAAAGTTTGGTATGAACACCTACATGTGTACTAAAAATTCAAAAGTAATTCATGTTTGTTAAGAAACCCAGAGGTTATTGTAAATATAGAGCTACCCATCAGCAAATCGTGATTTATAAATCGCGAACAAAAAGACATAAATAAGTTTATCCATTAATCGACCTTTTAGATATTAGAAATTCTGCTAGCGCTAATGTAGTCCGGAAGAACGCCGTGTCTGGTTCTTTTATTACTAACCTGCCATGGCCAGCTGTGGGGGATAGACTCCTTACCGCCCACAATGCGGTAACCCCCGCGCGGACGCACTCCACACTGGCCTTGAGTAGAAACCAAGAGAGGGGCTTTCTGCTCTCGAGCTATCAACAAAAAAAAATTTACAATACAACTTTATCTCTCATTGTATTTTCTCAATACAAAACTTTAAGAAATAAAATATACAACGTATTTGTGATGTACATACTTTATTAGATTTGATTGAGTAATTTTTTTATTGTTTACTGTGGGACCCTACAATGGTAAAACCATTGTCCAGGAAAGTATAAAACAGCAAGGACTGCGTAAAAGTAAATCTGCCTGAAAGTCTTAGACATGTAAAGTTTTGAAAATTTCTGCACATCCTTCACCTAATCTCCCTCCAACATATCCCTCACCCCCAACCCTCTCACCCGAACAAAAAACTTAAAGAAGTGCAGATTTATTTCTTTGTTTAAAGTACAAGGAAAGGAGAACGAATGTAGAAAATATCGTGAGGGGGCTTTACAACAGAGTATCTGTAATTCACTCATTCGGCACCAACAGGTGTGTGTATCGGACGTTGGCATGTAACACTGAACAGCAACCAGAGAGAGAGAGAGAGAGAGAGAGAGAGAGAGAGAGAGAGAGCGGCGCAATCACGCGTCAGTTCTCTGGCACTCTTGTTTCGTTCCCTCTCAGAATAACACTCTTTTTTAGATCCTATATAGATAGCTTTTATAATTGAATACGAACAAAGACATGGAAAAGCGATCAAGATTATGACGAGGTTATTATTCATGTGCTACTTCAAGGATCCTGCCATTCCAAAAATGATAACAATGATACTATCACGAATCAAGGTCATCTGGGTGACCTTGACCTTGATTTGTACTTTTCATAAAAGCTAATTGCATTGTCAAGAGACACTATCGAATCAAGCATTGATTTAGCACTCTGTTAAGTTAGCACGGATGCACATATAAGACCCTACAACGATCGGAAACTCTGCTGCTCTTAATACTCAAAGATCTAAATTAACCCCTGGGTCTGTTCACAAGATTAACTCGGACCATCAGAATATCAAGACAACCAACAGTCTTCTCGTGCCCGAAAGACAATCTTTATTGTTTATTTTAATAAGAGAGGAAACATTCTGTATCATATTTTCATCATACATTTTGAGTAGTTTGACCGACATTTCGGCAAGCCTGTCAAAATAGCCTATTGAGATCATTGGGAAAAACAATAACCTATATAAAGAAGCCTCCTGTTATTGCCTAAGAGAGATAATGAAGGTCGACAGACGACAGAGGTTAGATATTCATAGAACACACCAGCTCTGATCTACAGGATTTATGACAAAGGGAACAAGTGCGCTCAACTCAAAAACTGAAGTTTACGAAAACGCATGTCGGAGTAAAAAAAGCAGAGACATGCAGTTCACTAGCTCCGAGATATTAATACCAATCGTTTACATTAAAAATACACAATTGTTCTGCATGAAACGGTGCTGAATTCAGAAGGGAAAAAATGAGTTGAAATTTCACAATGATTTAAGATTAAGGTATCCGATCCATAATAGCACCAGATTCAATGAATGTGGATGTATAATATATGTGTATGGGCTTAAAACTCAGTATACTTGGACATAATTTTCATGTTAAAGTATTAGTTTGTAGGAGTGGCATGTGTCCTAATAAATGACCTTTTCCTGTTCTTGAAGAGTTGCCCCCCTTTGATTAAAATCTATAAAAATCAATTTAAAAAAAATACATACGGTATAAAATTTATTTTAAATAGTTTTTGTACTCCTAAGGATTAAATTCATCGTTTCACCAAAGCAATTATTGATATTCTTAGTATTTACTTTTTTATTTTAAAAAATGTGCTTGTCCCCATATACCTTAATGCAATCTTCATTAATTAATTACTGCTTAGTTAATAATATTTTTGAAAATATCTCTCGGTAAATCTTTTTCTACTCTAAAATGCTTTGAAATAATATCAGAGTATTAAATATATGATGGATATTCAGGGTTAGAAAAATTAGGTCCTAATATGGGTCGGGTACCTTAAAGTAAATATTAATATAGTGGCGGTGATTCTGCATGAACCCTCAGCGTGGGGTAGCCTTGGCTTGGTCTCCATATGCTGCCTCATCGCATGCACCTCCCCAAAGGAAATGACCCCCCATACTCTACTGAAGATTTCACGTCACATAGAGGAATTCCCCCCACGGAGATTGCCAATCAATAAATGGTATCGAATCTTTCTGTGAATATCAATTTAGTCTATCGAAAGAAACTCTTTAGAAGATTAAGGTACTATTGAGAAAGACCCCCTTGTTTGCTTGCTGATGTACAAAAGCCCTGCGATTTTATATAGCGATATAAATACAATGAGAATTCGTTCAGCAGAAAAATAAAACACTTTTCTTTAATAATAGCCTGAAATAATATGCAAAAGCGCCAATTATCTCCATTGATTTTCAAGAGTTCATTAATGTTATCGAAATTGTTATTCTATTCCAGAATCTGATTTAGTATGCAAAGGTCAAAAAGAAACACTCGCTAGGTCTATGGTACATTGTATAACCGATTATTTCATTCCTGGAAGAACTGTCCTGAATAAAAGATTTCAAGACAGCAATCTTTGTAACACGTGAAAATCAATTCTAATTTTCAGCAGTAAACCATCCCTTCATTGAAGCTCGTACTGTACACAGACATAATATTTAAAATATTCTGAAAATCGTTTCCTTTCAAGTTTCAACAGAAGGCAGGGTGTTAAATCGAAGAACTTTGAGGAAACTTTAGCACTGTATTGATGGAGCTCACATCTTGTATGAATTTACAGAGTTCTGGTGACATATCTAAAAATCGCCAAAGGTTGACAACAATATTCAATAACAGAATTTTATAGTATAATTTAGCAATGTCTGTGTTCAGGCCCCCTGTAGCTACTGGTATATGAAACACGTGGTTGTGTTTTTCAGGTATGAAGCAACTGATACGATAAATACGATAGGCAAGTTCATCCCTACTATACGTACGTTGCCATGAAATTGGAATTTGCTGTAGCATTATATATAGTTTATGTCTTCAGATACTCTGTAACCTGCCCATTTCTACAGAAATTGGGTCAAGCTATATCACGTGATCACGGACAGACTGACTGACACATGTTTATGTGCACGATGTCTGACATAAAACTGTGTACACGTTGAACAATCAGACAGACGAAGCTTCTCATGATGGATGCTTTTAGAACAAATAAAAAGCTTCTGTTCTTAAGGAGCTGAGGATTCGTGGTAACAGATCGAGGAACTAGGCCGTGGTTTCGTGAACCATTTCTTCCTTGGCGAAACTGAAGCGTCGGGTTTTCGGAAGCTCAGAAGTCGGGTCTGGTGACATAACTATATTCACTTTAAAATCCGGACCGGAATCGGTTTGCATTCATGCGATGTGAATGAACTTTGATTACAATAACTGTCGTGCCGAGTGACTATAAGAAACAGTTAATCAAATATCGGAAATCCTGCTCTCCCATTGCGCTCCCTACCTAATGTTTTCCTCTACAATGGACTCTACACGAATAGTGTATATATGCTATACATCACAACTGTAATCAAATAAGTGATCATTTATGTGTGATAATAGTTTTAAAGATTTAGAATTCTTCCATTAATGTCGTGATACGATCACTCCCTACTATTTTTTACTAATGCATTATTTTATCAGCGATTCCTAATGAAAATTCTTATTTTGAAGACTCCAAACGGCGTTATTGTCAATTATGATTATAGAACGAAGGACAGCAACAGTGGTCAGATATGTTCATCTGATCCAGGACTAGAAAATAAAATATAACTGTCAAAACAATTTAATCTGTTGGAGAATACAAATTCAATTATTCGCAAAACACACAAATGTATTTCCCTGCTGGCGAGTATCTGAGGGGAGAACTGCAGGCAGTCAATACGGAGCTTGATCTCCCTGTATCACCCACACACGTTACCCTCAGGCCTCAAACCAGTACCGTTGTCGCGGTGAAACTTAAAGTGCATGTTGCTCATGAAAAGCTATTATATACCTACTTCTCGATGTTGTATCTATAAAGAGAACGGCACACGGCCCGGGTACATGTACTTGGTGCATGGACCAGCTCATCCCCTTTCAATTGTTCAACAAATTTAAAATTCTGAGCAGGCACATTTTTTTCTGAGCAGGCACATTTTTTTTAATAAGTTTTTTTTTTTAATAATATGAATAATGTAAGAATTTCGGCTATATAGCTATTTATAATGCTCGAACGCGTTTTTGGATTGACACATTAATGTGTCAGACAAAAATCGCAAGTTTTAAAAACAAATTATGAAGACGAATAGTGTACATTATTCTTTTTCTTTTGATGCATTGTCGATGGAATTCATGCAAATTAGATTCACAGACAAGAAAAAAATTGTGACAATGATATTTTTCTTTTAATCAAAGGAGGGTCCATGCCAATAGAAAATGGCAGTTACATGAAGTTGACTTGACCAAAAAAAAAAATGAACATTTGACAGAATAACGCTGTCTTAGTTTAAGACAAGGTCACCAGTTAATCCAACAAGGTCACCAGTTAATCCAAACAATTACATGGAATTGAACAGATAGCCCTTGGGGTACTATGCTTCAGTGATCCACTCTCGCCTCACTAAAAGCCATGAAATTAATGAGCTAAAAAGTTCGCGTTTCTTAATATGCAGTATCTCATTGGGTAGCTTTTTTTTGGGGGGGGGGGGGGGGAGAAAGAGAGCATATTTAAAATCGTTTCCTTTTTTAAATTTTATTCACTTCAATATATTCAATTCTGGAGACTGAGATGTAAAGAGCTAACTTCTCAGCAACCAAAGAGTTCTTTGAATGAAAGGTGGAAATAAACCACAAAAGGAAGAAATGGTTGCCCTCTTGTACCAGGGACTTTACATGTATAAGTCCCTGTTTGTACGGACGTATTGAGTGGGGTCGGGGTTAAGATCGGGGCCTGTGATTATGGGCTGATCGCTCCGGCTTTAATGACAGAAAGTCGAAGGCAATGACGTCATGCACCGCATATAAACACCTGTTTAAATCTCCTGTACCCCTCCCTAAAAGAAGGAAGGGAATCAGATGTCAAAAGTGCAGATCATTTTAAGTATTGAAGAATTTAAAGATTGATTCGGGTGCACAAAGGTGACGAGAATTTTACGAAATGTAAGGCATAACTACGGAAGTGATTTGGTGCCAAGATAACAGAGGGTTGGATATCATTACATTCTGGTGGGTGACACCGAACGTTTGACGCTTTACCAGGGAGACAAAGCGGTGAATTATCCCTTTCTCAGAGAGACGGGACGGTGACTTACCCCTTTCACAGAGAGACGGGGCGGTGACTTACCCTTTTCCAAGAGAGACGAAGCGGTGATTCCTTATTTGCTAGAGAGACAGAGCGGTGACTTACCCCTTTTCGTAGTGACTAACCCCTTTCCCTAGAAAACAGTCCGGTGACTTACCCCTTTCCCTGTGAGACAGATTAGGGACTTCCCCCTTTCCCTGGGAGAGAGCGCGTTGACTTACCACTTTCCCTCGAAGACAACGGGGTGACTAACCCCTTTCCCTGTAAGACAGAACGGTGACCTACCCCTTTGGGAGACAGTGTACATGTAGTGACTTACCCCTTTCCCTGGGAGAGAGCGCGGTGACGGACGGCGAGTGTCGGTCTGGTTCAAAAGTGTTGAAAAAGTACTTTTTACCACAAATGTTCCCCGGCGACCGACATTTGCGCTCTTCCTGAATATAACTGTTCCCGCAAATCTTGTGTTCTTTGCACTTGCGAAATCTCCGTTTACGACATGCACGGGTGCAGTGACCCCACTGGGACCACCCGTCGTATAGCAAGTCGTACAAGAGCTCCTCTATCAGGCGGTTCCCCCGGCGGAACCCTATCACTTTGTAGGATAAGGTAGAACACCGGCCCTTCTTCCGCCTACAGCTCTGCTTCTCCTTCAGGACACTGGAACCGCAGTTTTCCGGTTGGTTGCAGCGCCGAACTCGTGTCTGTTCACACTTCCGGTTACATCGGCTCCAGCCCGTCCACTGGGTGTAATACTCGCACAAAATCTTATTTTCCCGGTTACTGGTTAATCCATTTGGTTGAGTGGTTAAACTCAAGGTTGAGTTCCGGGTTTCTATTCGTCTGTTCTTTCTCTGCAAAAACATTTAAAAAAATTATATGAAATGATTTCATATTTTTTACTGAGCTGGTAATGATTTTTTTTCCTTATGATAAATTAAAATAACCTGGGCCGTAAACTGAGAATAAATCACAGCGATTAAAACCGGGGATTATTTTCACATTAGTTTGATTTTCAATCGACGAACGACCTTGTTCGCCAGACTGGAGGATTAACCACGTTGTCTGATGGAGAACAGTTCAAAGTAACACGAGGAAGGGTGGGTATATACAGTAACGAACGAATTTAGGGTGATTTTAACCCTTAATTGAAAACAATTATCTCCACCAGTCCGCGTTTTCTCTGAGTATTACCCCAAGGCAATGCATGAGTCTTTAATAGAAGCAGGAGACCGAGGCGGGGTAGTGGGTCGGGGAGCACGGAGTCATTGTCACATGCATGTTTCCGCGTTTTGGCCTCCAGCAAGATCTGTATCTCCGCCATGTTAAATTCCCTGCTCCATGAATTGTCAACACGGTCAAGGCAGCTAACCATCCAAATAGCAGATGCTTCCACATATATATCTAGTCCATCAATGAGATGCAAATCTCTTACTTAAATTTCTTGCACATATTTTAATTGACAAGAGGTAAAAGACTTTATAGTGTTTGCTGTTACCATTAATTACGGTAAGCGTAACTATATAATAGTTGTATATTCTACGATTTCATTGTATCTCGTCAGAAATCGTAAACACACGGAGTCGGCACGACAATCTGACCAGACACACAACTACTTGTTTATAAGATAGGTAGTTTGTTTGTATACACAGTATCAATGAAGAGGGGGAATTCCGCAGCTTATTCGAAAATTTATTTCTTGGTCGGTGCATGCTTGATCTAGATACGTCGCACCGAATTGTGTCGGGAAACCCCGTCTGGTTTGCTTTTTACCTTGCTTCCAGAAGAGGGAACAAAAGTATGCCAAACTTGTGTCATGTTAAGGATTTCCCGAACCAGGGCTTCTGTATCTAAAGTCGGTGCCTATCCTTGCATGTAAGAGGAAACGTGGAATTTGTGAAACAGTTATAACAGACAGATGATAATTTGCTCAAATTTGTGAATGAAAAGATTTTCTATTTCCTGTCTTCTTCATCTTGCTGTTAAGGTTATTGCAAGCGGAAATTGAGGTTTGAATGATAGTTAGGTATGTTACAGCTCTAATTTGATTTTAAGTAATGTTCTATGCTTTGAACAGACGTGAATGTTTCTCGCTAAATTCTTTCATGTTACACCGCGAATACAACATGAGTTCCGTTGATTCATTCATTCCTTACATACAGTACCATTGCCCTTAAATTACAATAGAAAAACAACATTTGACATAGATTCATTTATCACTTACCCTTTTTGCATTAACCATTGATAGGTCCGTAATCGAGAAAAATAGAATGACAATGAAAACACGGATAAATCTCATCATGTTCACGTATATATAGATTTTTAGATTGTCTCGATACTGATATAATCCTCCGAAGTCCTAAACATCCTGCTCATTATTTGGACAGAGTGCGTTCCTTGCATGGAGAGAGGTCCTGACGGAGTGTGGCTTTAATCCTACAGGTCTACCTTTTTCATAAAATGCGCCGTGCCAACACGCGTTCGCCGCACGCATTCGATGTGACGTCGTCCGATCAAATTATAAGTTCCCGTCAACCCCTAAGCACATCTCAAATGAAATAAATGTTGGCTGTACAGTTCCTTATCAAGTAATTTCTCAGTCCCATAGCGATATTTAAAAACTGCGCTCTGTAGCAGGTCCTTGTCCATGGAACATTTCTCTGCGGTGCTTGTACCTTAAGTTTTTGACACACCAATAAACACTACACAATTTTCGGCACGCGAGGAAATTGTAGCTTTGTTTACATTGTAGCAAATACAAGAGAGCTTCATTCATCAGCCGCTGACGATCGTCCCTGCCGAGTGCTGGTTCCGCGAGCCCCGGACGCTACAAGCAGAAACAAGCACCTGCTTCCCTCGGCGACCCGCCTGGACTGCTACACACAAAATCGTCTCCCTAGCTACTCCTTTTTAACACCTTCTCGTTACACTCCGATTTCAAACTGAAACCGTCAATAATATTAAGTGTTCCTCGAGGAGAGGACGGGTTAATGTCTACAGATAATCGAGACTAATCCATGAAATATTAATTGAGAGAGCATTAAGAATCGGTAATCTTTGATCATCGTCGAGGGGTCGCAGGGTTGACAGGTGTCCTAGGATGTCCACATTGAGGGCGACACTGGTCGTTATGATATCACTCCGCCCGGCTCGTCATGGACAATATATAGCTACCCTGTCCACGGCTTTATTGAACCGGAAATTAAGTAATGAATGTCCCGTAATGGCTTTTCATTTCCCCATTAAAGAATCCTCTTCACCTAGATGCATTTACTCTCTCTCTCTCTTTATTTCGATGTCCATTGATAGAGAAAACGAAATTGCCTAAATCGTACAAAGAAATTAAATTGTTCTTCTATCCAAATATATCTTATTCTCGTGATATTCTTGATTAACACACACGTTAAAATATAATTTTTTTTTCTTGAAAATTCAATTTTGTTCTGTCTATTTTGAGACGATCTCCCATTTGTAAATATCTAATTGAACAATCAAAGTCGTGAAGTTAAGGAGTTTGAATGTCTAATTGAAAGGAAATCGCTTGAACTCCACTAAATATAGAACATTAAAAATGTCGGGGGTATCGGCTATTTTTTGTAAATCGGTGAAGAGGTTTGAGTTAAATTTTAGTAAAAGAACGAATTTAACTGAGAGAAACCAATATAACAATGGCCGATTGACGTGTACGGTAAGACATTATGCTGGGTGGGTTTTACGTTTTCTGAACAATACATGAAAAAATCATATACTGGAGAGAAAAGTGCATCTTAAAAAGAAGGAGATTGTATTTATAAAACGGAATTCATAAAGGAAGTCGTAAAGCGGCCCGGGTTCCTTGTTCGCGGCTATATCGAGAAGTGTTGATACTTCATATGCCAAAGCTGTTCAACTGTTAATTTAAGGTCGCAAGGTTCGCTGCTCTATATGTGAGAGCCTTCATGAAAAAGTGACTTCTTGAGGAGAAGCTTAGGTCAGATTTGAGTGTATAATAAATAAATGAATCTGTCAATCATCGCATTAAGGAAACGGTAGGACACATATAGCGGGAGGGCGTGAACCTCAAGAGTGTAATCGCTCGGTTCATTCCCATACTATCTTAATTAACTCAAGTTGAATGAAATAAAAGATCATGAAACAAGTATATTGATAAAACGCATAACAGAAAGAGAGCATACATGTACCTACTGTATTTTTTTTTTCAATTCGATGTGCATTATTTCATGCTATGTTCTTATAAGACTATACTTTTACAGGGTGCCATGAAAATTATTTAATGTCTAAATGAGATACCGCGAGTACGTAATAGTATCGTATGATGACTGGGTTAAATCATTGGGTACTGTGTTTTAGTATCGTATGTTGATTGGGTTAAATCATTGGGTACTGTGTTTTAGTATCGTATGTTGATTAGGTTAAATCATTGGGTACTGTGTTTTAGTACCGTATGATGATTGGGTTAAATCATTGGGTACTGTGTTTTAGTATCGTATGTTGATTGGGTTAAATCATTGGGTACTGTGTTTTAGTATCGTTTGTTGATTGGGTTAAATCATTTGGTACTGTGTTTTAGTATCGTATGTTGATTAGGTTAAATCATTGGGTACTGTGTTTTAGTACCGTATGATGATTGGGTTAAATCATTGGGTACTGTGTTTTAGTATCGTATGTTGATTGGGTTAAATCATTGGGTACTGTGTTTTAGTATCGTTTGTTGATTGGGTTAAATCATTGGGTACTGTGTTTTAGTATCGTATGATGACTGGGTTAAATCATTAAGTACTGTGTTTTAGTATCGTATGATGACTGGGTTAAATCATTGGGTACTGTGTTTTAGTATCGTATGATGACTGGGTTAAATCATTGGGTACTGTGTTTTAGTATCGTATGATGACTGGGTTAAATCATTGGGTACTGTGTTTTAGTATCGTATGATGACTGGGTTAAATCATTGGGTACTGTGTTTTAGTACCGTATGATGATTGTGTTAAATCATGGGGTACTGTGTTTTAGTATCGTATGATGATTGGGTTAAATCATGGGGTACTGTGTTTTAGTATCGTATGATGACTGGGTTAAATCATTGGGTACTGTGTTTTAGTATCGTATGTTGATTGGGTTAAATCCTTGGGTACTGTGTTTTAGTACCGTCTGTTGACTGGGTTAAATCATTAAGTACTGTGTTTTAGTACCGTATGTTGATTGGGTTAAATCATGGGGAACTGTGTTTTAGTATCGTATGTTGATTGGGTTAAATCATTGGGTACTGTGTTTTAGTATCGTATGTTGATTGGGTTAAATCATTGGGTACTGTGTTTTAGTATCGTTTGTTGATTGGGTTAAATCATTGAGTACTGTGTTTTAGTATCGTATGATGATTGGGTTAAATCATTGAGTACTGTGTTTTAGTATCGTATGATGATTGGGTTAAATCATTGAGTACTGTGTTTTAGTATCGTATGATGATTGGGTTAAATCATTGGGTGCTGTGTTTTAGTATCGTATGATGATTGTGTTAAATCATTGAGTACTGTGTTTTAGTATCGTATGATGATTGTGTTAAATCATTGGGTACTGTGTTTTAGTATCGTATGTTGACTGGGTTAAATCATTGGGTGCTGTGTTTTAGTATCGTATGATGATTGTGTTAAATCATTGAGTACTGTGTTTTAGTATCGTATGATGATTGGGTTAAATCATTGGGTACTGTGTTTTAGTATCGTATGTTGACTGGGTTAAATCATTGGGTGCTGTGTTTTAGTACCGTATGTTGACTGGTTATATTAATAGATACTGTGTTTAGTACATTTGTCTTGGTCCCAGTGGTGCCAAAAAATGTTGGTTATGATATTAAAAAAACCATAGAAAAATAAAACGGAAAATAGCCATCGGTTTAATCATAATTTACACTTTAAGATGTAGTAAACTGCTATTAATTAATTGTTTCTGACTGTAGTTTCATGACAGGATGCCTAAAGAAAGATCAATAGAAGTTAGAGTCCCGGGATGTCCACAACATGTCGAAAAATAACACTTTCTAAAAAATAAAAATTCGGGTTTGAAATCACCACGTTATAGTATTTAACTTACCTGAATCACATGCACGTTGAGGTATTTTAATTGGAATGAGACATCTCCATACTTCCTATTGAAATAAACAATAAAATCAAGCATAATTTTATAAGTGTTTTCTTTACCTTAATTGTTACATAACAGCGTAGCGCAATTGGTTAGAGACTGGGAGATGTTCCAATATTCTGTCTTCCCACAAATGTTTATTTAAAAAATAAAATTTGGTGTTATGACTATTTAGTCATAACACCAAATTTTATTTTTAAATAAACATTTGTGGGAAGACAATTCCTTTAAACCAAAGAGTGCGTAAACTGTGTAATACTGGTCAAATTGCTGACGAATTCCATTATATTCTTGAATGTAAAAAGTTATTGACGTTTAGACATAGATATCTTGAGGATAAAAACTGTTCAGCACCAAATACTATAAAGTTCTGTGAGCTTATGTCTTGTAATAATGTTACAAAACTGAAAAAATATGTTATTTCAATATCAAAATTTACAGTCTGATATAATAGTCTGTCTTCCACAATTCTACAATTTCCTATTTTCATTGTATATATTATATATTTATGCTTACTTACTATTTATTTACTACCTATCTATTCATTTATGAAATGTACCTCTGACTTTTGAACTGTATAATTATACTGATTGACCTTATGTACCATTTCATGGTTTGAGTGAATAAACTGAAATTGAAAAAAATGAAAATTGAAATTGTTAATTACGAATCTGTAAGTCATGAGTTCTTAATCATTTTTACCTTTCCAAGAATTGTTAAAACATATTTTTTGACCAAGTATTCTAAAATTTGAAAATTCTAAGAACGTAAATTATATATACAGCCAACAACGAGTCTCGTTTGAAAGGAGTTACACAATGAAATAAAATATCTCTAAATATACTATTTAATGAGTAGGTTGTCGTACTAATGACAAATGAAAATAAAATAAAAACAAACTAAAATGTGCTAGACAATACGTGTTGTGCGTCATAAAGCCGTTTGTCTGTTATTAAAATAGCAGAGATTTTGTTTAAAATATACGTCTATAATCACGAATTCTTAAAGATATCCCTTTTCTATCAAATGAAAATGTACAGTTTTTATAAGATTTTCTAAATGAATACCTTTTAGATGAACTAAACCATATGTCATAGGCGTAGGAACCGGGGGAGGGGGGAGCTAGGTTAAAGCGAGTTTCCTGATAAGTGTAGCCCCCAACCCAACCCCCCTCCCCAACTTTCAATTTGCTTCCGACATCACTGTAAGTTACATATCTATTCATTTTGTTTCCATCTCCTAAAATGTAGAAATATGTAAGAAGAAAATGAAACAGATTATAACACGTGCTCCATATTCTAGTAGCGAAGATGTTTTTTATGTTAGTTATTATTAACAGTAACCGCCATCTTTCAATATCAAAACGGGTATCGGAGATTATATGAGGGGTTATGACTAATAGCATGAATTATTTTGACAGTCTAATACCGTTCTAATGTACTGGTGGGTGTTTTAGGTTTTATTTTTGTTTTTTGTTTTTTTTGGTTTTTTTTTTTGTGTTTTTTTTTTAAAAAACAGAATGTCTACATCAATAGGGGTCCGTCAACCCCGATTTTCCAGTAGAGCTACTGTAACAGGTAAGCTGCCAGTAGAGCTACTGTAACAGGTAAGCTGCCAGTAGAGCTACTGTAACAGGTAAGCTGCCAGTAGAGCTACTGTAACAGGTAAGCTGCCAGTAGAGATACTGTAACAGGTAAGCTGCCAGTAGAGCTACTGTAACAGGTAGGTTGCCAGTAGAGCTACTGTAACAGGTAAGCTGCCAGTAGAGCTACTGTAACAGGTAAGCTGCCAGTAGAGATACTGTAACAGGTAAGCTGCCAGTAGAGATACTGTAACAGGTAAGCTGCCAGTAGAGCTACTGTAACAGGTAAGCTGCCAGTAGAGATACTGTAACAGCTAAGTTGCCAGTAGAGCTACTGTAACAGGTAAGCTGCCAGTAGAGATACTGTAACAGGTAAGTTGCCAGTAGAGCTACTGTAACAGGTAAGTTGCCAGTAGAGCTACTGTAACAGGTAAGCTGCCAGTAGAGATACTGTAACAGGTAAGCTGCCAGTAGAGCTACTGTAACAGGTAAGCTGCCAGTAGAGCTACTGTAACAGGTAAGCTGCCAGTAGAGCTACTGTAACAGGTAAGCTGCCAGTAGAGCTACTGTAACAGGTAAGCTGCCAGTAGAGCTACTGTAACAGGTAAGCTGCCAGTAGAGCTACTGTAACAGGTAAGCTGCCAGTAGAGCTACTGTAACAGGTAAGCTGCCAGTAGAGCTACTGTGACAGGTAAGCTGCCAGTAGAGCTACTGTGACAGGTAAGCTGCCAGTAGAGCTACTGTGACAGGTAAGCTGCCAGTAGAGCTACTGTAACAGGTAAGCTGCCAGTAGAGATACTGTAACAGGTAAGCTGCCAGTAGAGCTACTGTAACAGGTAAGCTGCCAGTAGAGCTACTGTAACAGGTAAGCTGCCAGTAGAGCTACTGTAACAGGTAAGCTGCCATTAACAGATATGCACGGGAAAAAAACCTCCTAAAAGGATAAACAAGTTGTGAGAAGGAAAATGAATAGATAGATGGGAAACAAGCTTTACCGCACAAATTGCAATTTTTAAAAAAAGCAAATAAGTCTGCGCGTGACTTTGGGATATAACATCCGATCATTTATTGACGCAAAAGAGAAAAAAATCCAAAATTATAAGCGAATTCCGAGAGAACTATAACGCATGATTTTTACATGTGTAACACTATCGCTGCATTTTAAAAGAGTAACTTAGATTCTTCCTTAACTAATATGGATCTAATGTTGAGCATACGAGTGTTTCTTCTTTTTTAATTTCTGACAGTTTTATCTCTTCTGTTTACCTATCCTCCTTTTGTATATTTGTAAAAAGCAGGTAGTTCACTTCCTGATTGGAAGCCAATGTCAAAGCCGTGTGTTTAATTCCTAGGTCTATGTTATCAGCACAGTGTGTAACAAATACATAGGTCTATTTAATCAGCACAGTGTGTAACAAATGCATAGGTCTATGTTATCAGCACAGTGTGTAACTAATACATAGGTCTACGTTATCAGCACAGTGTGTAACAAATACATAGGTCTATTTAATCAGCACAGTGTGTAACAAATACATAGGTCTATGTTATCAGTGTGTAACAAATACATAGGTCTATGTTATCAACACAGTGTGTAGCAAATACATAAGTCTATGTTATCAGTGTGTAACAAATACATAGGTCAATGTTATCAGCACAGTGTGTAACAAATACATAGGTCAATGTTATCAGCACAGTGTGTAACAAATACATAGGTCTATGTTCTCAGCACAGTGTGTAACAAATACATAGGTCAATGTTATCAGCACAGTGTGTAACAAATACATAGGTCTATGTTATCAGCACAGTGTGTAACTAATACATAGATCTATGTTATCAGCACAGTGTATAACAAATACATAGGTCTATATTATCAGTGTGTAACAAATACATAGGTCAATGTTATCAGCACAGTGTGTAACAAATACATAGGTCTATGTTATCTGCACAGTGTGTAACAAATACATAGGTCAATGTTATCAGCACAGTGTGTAACAAATACATAGGTCTATGTTATCAGTGTGTAACAAATACATAGGTCAATGTTATCAGCACAGTGTGTAACAAATACATAGGTCTATGTTATCAGCACAGTGTGTAACAAATACATAGGTCTATGTTATCAGCACAGGGTGTAACTAATACATGTATAGGTCTATGTTATCAGCACAGTGTGTAACAAATACATGTACATATGTCTATGTTATCAGCACAGTGTGTAACAAATACATAGGTCTATGTAATCAGTGTGAAACAAATACATAGGTCTATGTTATCAGCACAGTGTGTAACAAATACATAGGTCTATGTTATCAGCACAGTGTGTAACAAATACATAGGTCTTTGTTATCAGCACAGTGTGTAACAAATACATAGGTCTATGTTATCAGCACAGTGTGTAACAAATACATAGGTCTATGTTATCAGCACAGTGTGTAACAAATACATAAGTCTATGTTATCAGCACAGTGTGTAACAAATACATAGGTCTATGTTATCAGCACAGTGTGTAACAAATAAATAGGTCTATGTTATCAGCACAGTGTGTAACAAATACATGTTGACTTTATAAACACTTTTAAAATCTATAAAGATTTGTTACCACGGCTATACTGACTACGGAATTTGTCGGTAAATTGTTAAATTCTTTAGAAGGCGACAAGAGCCTAGTCTATGGACTTTAACAACCCGACGTATTTCCATAGACAGTCAGTAACAAACCTAATAAGTGCACAAATCACAACTTTTTTCATTTTTTCTCTTGTAATGGCATTCTATTAAGTTATATACTAACCCACGCATATATGTTCTAATAACGTGTCCATGGGGATATAATCTTACATGTATCTTTCATTCAAAAGGAGATTTTAAAAAAAATCAATGTTTCAATAAAATGTATATGAGAATATATATTTCTTATTTATATCTTAGATAAGTCTTTTACATTACAATGTAGAAAGATTTACAGCTAATTCAGGCAAGTGCATATATACAAATTTCCTAGGTTACTGCACTGTTCAGTAAGAATATCCGTCCACATTATTCCATATAGATCCTCTAAAAATACCGAATACATGTCGATGTCAGTATATCGTTAGGGTTCTAGTATATACAGGGTGTTCGTTAGGATACTAGTATATACAGGGTGTTCGTTAGGATACTAGTATATACAGGGTGTTCGTTAGGATACTAGTATATACAGGGTGTTCGTTAGGGTACTAGTATATACAGGGTGTTCGTTAGGATATACAGGGTGTTCGTTAGGATACTAGTATATACAGGGTGTTCGTTAGGGTACTAGTATATACAGGGTGTTCGTTAGGATACTAGTATATACAGGGTGTTCGTAAGGATATACAGGGTGTTCGTTAGGATACTAGTATATACAGGGTGTTCGTTAGGGTAATAGTATATACAGGGTGTTCGTTAGGATACTAGTATATACAGGGTGTTCGTTAGGGTACTAGTATATACAGGGTGTTCGTTAGGATACTAGTGTATACAGGGTGTTCGTTAGGATACAAGTGTATACAGGGTGTTCGTTAGGATACTAGTGTATACAGGGTGTTCGTTAGGATACTAGTATATACAGGGTGTTCGTTAGGATACTAGTATATACAGGGTGTTCGTTAGGATACTAGTATATACAGGGTGTTCGTTAGGGTACTAGTATATACAGGGTGTTCGTTAGGGTACTAGTATATACAGGGTGTTCATTAGGATATACAGGGTGTTCGTTAGGATACTAGTATATACAGGGTGCTCGTTAGGGTACTAGTATAGACAGGGTGTTCGTTAGGATACTAGTATATACAGGGTGTTCATTAGGATATACAGGGTGTTCGTTAGGATACTAGTATATACAGGGTGTTCGTTAGGGTACTAGTATATACAGGGTGTTCGTTAGGGTACTAGTATATACAGGGTGTTCATTAGGATATACAGGGTGTTCGTTAGGATACTAGTATATACAGGGTGCTCGTTAGGGTACTAGTATAGACAGGGTGTTCGTTAGGGTACTAGTATATACAGGGTGTTCATTAGGATATACAGGGTGTTCGTTAGGATACTAGTATATACAGGGTGTTCGTCAGGGTACTAGTATATACACGGTGTTCGTTAGGGTACTAGTAGATACAGGGTGTTCGTTAGGATACTAGTGTATACAGGGTGTTCGTTAGGATACTAGTGTATACAGGGTGTTCGTTAGGGTACTAGTATATACAGGGTGTTCGTTAGGATATACTGGGTGTTCATTAGGGTACTAGTATACACAAGGTGTTCGTTAGGGTACTAGTTTATACAGGGTGTTCGTTAGGGTACTAGTATATACAGGGTGTTCGTTAGGGTACTAGTATATACAGGGTGTTCGTTAGGGTACTAGTATATAAAGGGTGTTCGTTAGGATACTAGTATATACAGGGTGTTCGTTAGGGTACTAGTATATACAAGGTGTTGGTTAGGGTACTAGTATATACAGGGTGTTCGTCAGGGTACTAGTATATACAGGGTGTTCGTCAGGGTACTAGTATATACAGGGTGTTCGTTAGGGTACTAGTATATACAGGGTGTTCGTTAGGGTTCTAGTATATACACAGGGTGTTCATTAGGGTTCTAGTATATACAGGGTGTTCGTTAGGATACTAGTATATACAGGGTGTTCGTTAGGATACTAGTATATACAGGGTATTCGTTAGGGTACTAGTATATACAGGGTGTTCGTTAGGATACTAGTATATACAGGGTGTTCGTTAGGATATACAGGGTGTTCGTTAGGGTACTAGTATATACAGGGTGTTCGTTAGGGTACTAGTATATACAGGGTGTTCGTTAGGATATACAGGGTGTTCGTTAGGATACTAGTATATACAGGGTGTTCGTTAGGGTACTAGTATATAAAGGGTGTTCGTTAGGGTACTAGTATATACAGGGTGTTCGTTAGGATACTAGTATATACAGGGTGTTCGTTAGGGTACTAGTATATACAGGGTGTTCGTTAGGGTACTAGTATAGACAGGGTGTTCGTTAGGATACTAGTATATACAGGGTGTTCGTTAGGGTACTAGTATATACAGGGTGTTCGTTAGGGTACTAGTATATACACAGGGTGTTCGTTAGGGTTCTAGTATATACAGGGTGTTCGTTAGGATACTAGTATATACAGGGTGTTCGTTAGGATACTAGTATATACAGGGTGTTCGTTAGGATACTAGTATATACCGGGTGTTCGTTAGGATACTAGTATATACAGGGTGTTCGTTAGGGTACTAGTATATACAGGGTGTTCGTTAGGATATACAGGGTGTTCGTTAGGATATTAGTATATACAGGGTGTTCGTTAGGGTACTAGTATATAAAGGGTGTTCGTTAGGATACTAGTATATACAGGGTGTTCGTTAGGGTACTAGTATATACAGGGTGTTGGTTAGGATACTAGTATATACAGGGTGTTGGTTAGGATACTAGTATATACAGGGTGTTGGTTAGGATATACTGGGTGTTAATTAGGGTACTAGTATACACAAGGTGTTCGTTAGGGTACTAGTTTATACAGGGTGTTCGTTAGGGTACTAGTATATACAGGGTGTTCGTTAGGGTACTAGTATATACAGGGTGTTCGTTAGGGTTCTAGTATATACAGGGTGTTCGTTAGGGTTCTAGTATATACAGGGTGTTCGTTAGGATACTAGTATATACAGGGTGTTCGTTAGGGTACTAGTATATACAGGGTGTTCGTTAGGATACTAGTATATACAGGGTGTTCGTTAGGGTACTAGTATATACATACAGGGTGTTCATTAGGTTACTAGTATATACAGGGTGTTCGTTAGGATATACAGCGTGTTGGTTAGGATACTAGTATATACAGGGTGTTCGTTAGGGTACTAGTATATACAGGGTGTTGGTTAGGATACTAGTATATACAGGGTGTTCGTTAGGGTACTAGTATATACAGGGTGTTCGTTAGGATATACTGGGTGTTCATTAGGGTACTAGTATACACAAGGTGTTCGTTAGGGTACTAGTTTATACAGGGTGTTCGTTAGGATACTAGTATATACAGGGTGTTCGTTAGGATACTAGTATATACAGGGTGTTCGTTAGGGTACTGGTATATACAGGGTGTTCGTTAGGGTACTAGTTTATACAGGGTGTTCGTTAGGGTACTAGTATATACAGGGTGTTCGTTAGGGTACTAGTATATACAGGGTGTTAGTTAGGATACTAGTATATACAGGGTGTTCGTTAGGGAACTAGTATATACAGGGTGTTCGTTAGGATACTAGTGTATACAGGGTGTTCGTTAGGATACTAGTATATACAGGGTGTTCGTTAGGGTACTAGTATATACAGGGTGTTCGTTAGGGTACTAGTAGATACAGGGTGTTCGTTAGGGTACTAGTAGATACAGGGTGTTCGTTAGGATACTAGTGTATACAGGGTGTTCGTTAGGATACTAGTGTATACAGGGTGTTCGTTAGGATACTAGTATATACAGGGTGTTCGTTAGGATACAAGTGTATACAGGGTGTTCGTTAGGGTACTAGTGTATACAGGGTGTTCGTTAGGATACTAGTATATACAGGGTGTTCGTTAGGGTACTAGTATATACAGGGTGTTCGTTAGGATACTAGTATATACAGGGTGTTCGTAAGGATATACAGGGTGTTCGTTAGGATACTAGTATATACAGGGTGTTCGTTAGGATATACTGGGTGTTCATTAGGGTACTAGTATATACAGGGTGTTCGTTAGGATATACTGGGTGTTCGTTAGGATACTAGTATATACAGGGTGTTCGTTAGGGTACTAGTATATACAGGGTGTTCGTTAGGGTACTAGTATATAAAGGGTGTTCGTTAGGATACTAGTATATACAGGGTGTTCGTTAGGGTACTAGTATATACAGGGTGTTCGTTAGGGTACTAGTATATACACAGGGTGTTCGTTAGGGTTCTAGTATATACAGGGTGTTCGTTAGGATACTAGTATATACAGGGTGTTCGTTAGGATACTAGTATATACAGGGTGTTCGTTAGGATACTAGTATATACCGGGTGTTCGTTAGGATACTAGTATATACAGGGTGTTCGTTAGGGTACTAGTATATACAGGGTGTTCGTTAGGATATACAGGGTGTTCGTTAGGATATTAGTATATACAGGGTGTTCGTTAGGGTACTAGTATATAAAGGGTGTTCGTTAGGATACTAGTATATACAGGGTGTTCGTTAGGGTACTAGTATATACAGGGTGTTGGTTAGGATACTAGTATATACAGGGTGTTGGTTAGGATACTAGTATATACAGGGTGTTGGTTAGGATATACTGGGTGTTAATTAGGGTACTAGTATACACAAGGTGTTCGTTAGGGTACTAGTTTATACAGGGTGTTCGTTAGGGTACTAGTATATACAGGGTGTTCGTTAGGGTACTAGTATATACAGGGTGTTCGTTAGGGTTCTAGTATATACAGGGTGTTCGTTAGGGTTCTAGTATATACAGGGTGTTCGTTAGGATACTAGTATATACAGGGTGTTCGTTAGGGTACTAGTATATACAGGGTGTTCGTTAGGATACTAGTATATACAGGGTGTTCGTTAGGGTACTAGTATATACATACAGGGTGTTCATTAGGTTACTAGTATATACAGGGTGTTCGTTAGGATATACAGCGTGTTGGTTAGGATACTAGTATATACAGGGTGTTCGTTAGGGTACTAGTATATACAGGGTGTTGGTTAGGATACTAGTATATACAGGGTGTTCGTTAGGGTACTAGTATATACAGGGTGTTCGTTAGGATATACTGGGTGTTCATTAGGGTACTAGTATACACAAGGTGTTCGTTAGGGTACTAGTTTATACAGGGTGTTCGTTAGGATACTAGTATATACAGGGTGTTCGTTAGGATACTAGTATATACAGGGTGTTCGTTAGGGTACTAGTATATACAGGGTGTTCGTTAGGGTACTAGTTTATACAGGGTGTTCGTTAGGGTACTAGTATATACAGGGTGTTCGTTAGGGTACTAGTATATACAGGGTGTTAGTTAGGATACTAGTATATACAGGGTGTTCGTTAGGGAACTAGTATATACAGGGTGTTCGTTAGGATACTAGTGTATACAGGGTGTTCGTTAGGATACTAGTATATACAGGGTGTTCGTTAGGGTACTAGTATATACAGGGTGTTCGTTAGGGTACTAGTAGATACAGGGTGTTCGTTAGGGTACTAGTAGATACAGGGTGTTCGTTAGGATACTAGTGTATACAGGGTGTTCGTTAGGATACTAGTGTATACAGGGTGTTCGTTAGGATACTAGTATATACAGGGTGTTCGTTAGGATACAAGTGTATACAGGGTGTTCGTTAGGGTACTAGTGTATACAGGGTGTTCGTTAGGATACTAGTATATACAGGGTGTTCGTTAGGGTACTAGTATATACAGGGTGTTCGTTAGGATACTAGTATATACAGGGTGTTCGTAAGGATATACAGGGTGTTCGTTAGGATACTAGTATATACAGGGTGTTCGTTAGGATATACTGGGTGTTCATTAGGGTACTAGTATATACAGGGTGTTCGTTAGGATATACTGGGTGTTCGTTAGGGTACTAGTATATACAGGGTGTTCGTTAGGATACTAGTGTATACAGGGTGTTCGTTAGGATACTAGTGTATACAGGGTGTTCTTTAGGATACTAGTATATACAGGGTGTTCGTTAGGATACTAGTATATACAGGGTGTTCGTTAGGATATACTGGGTGTTCATTAGGGTACTAGTATATACAGGGTGTTCGTTAGGATATACTGGGTGTTCGTTAGGGTACTAGTATATACAGGGTGTTCGTTAGGATACTAGTGTATACAGGGTGTTCGTTAGGATACTAGTGTATACAGGGTGTTCGTTAGGATACTAGTATATACAGGGTGTTCGTTAGGATACTAGTATATACAGGGTGTTCGTTAGGATATACAGGGTGTTCGTTAGGGTACTAGTAGATACAGGGTGTTCGTTAGGGTACTAGTATATACAGGGTGTTCGTTAGGATACTAGTATATACAGGGTGTTCGTTAGGATACTAGTATATACAGGGTGTTCGTTAGGGTACTAGTAGATACAGGGTGTTCGTTAGGGTACTAGTATATACAGGGTGTTCGTTAGGATACTAGTATATACAGGGTGTTCG
Source organism: Magallana ariakensis (assembly GCA_020458035.1). NCBI lineage: Eukaryota > Metazoa > Mollusca > Bivalvia > Ostreida > Ostreidae > Magallana > Magallana ariakensis. Next base: position 59,070,319 of record CM035817.1, on the reverse strand, counting down.
TTAGGATATACAGGGTGTTCGTTAGGGTACTAGTAGATACAGGGTGTTCGTTAGGGTACTAGTATATACAGGGTGTTCGTTAGGATACTAGTATATACAGGGTGTTCGTTAGGATACTAGTAGATACAGGGTGTTCGTTAGGGTACTAGTAGATACAGGGTGTTCGTTAGGGTACTAGTGTATACAGGGTGTTCGTTAGGATACTAGTATATACAGGGTGTTCGTTAGGGTACTAGTATATACAGGGTGTTCGTTAGGATACTAGTATATACAGGGTGTTCGTTAGGATATACAGGGTGTTCGTTAGGGTACTAGTAGATACAGGGTGTTCGTTAGGGTACTAGTATATACAGGGTGTTCGTTAGGGTACTAGTATATACAGGGTGTTCGTTAGGATATACAGGGTGTTCGTTAGGATACTAGTATATACAGGGTGTTCGTTAGGGTACTAGTATATACAGGGTGTTCGTTAGGGTACTAGTATATACACAGGGTGTTCGTTAGGATACTAGTATATACAGGGTGTTCGTTAGGATACTAGTATATACAGGGTGTTCGTTAGGGTACTAGTATATACAGGGTGTTCGTTAGGATACTAGTATATACAGGGTGTTCGTTAGGATACTAGTATAGACAGGGTGTTCGTTAGGGTACAAGTATATACAGGGTGTTCGTTAGGATACTAGTACAGTGGAGCCTCAGTTATCCGGACGCTTTCGTTCCTAAGTCAAATCGACCGGAATGGTGAAGCGTCTGGATATCTGAAATGTGTCTATTGTTGTCATGAATGATAATGTATTTGTATACATATTGGCTCCCAGTGATACAGGGTTTTTTTTGCCATTTATACTAAATAGCAACACATAATAGAGTTGTCCGTTGATATGAACATTTTTAAATATAAAGAACCCCGCTTTATATTATTATTTTGTCATGAAATATTAACCAGACTATGATAACCGAATCTAGCTTAATTCTTTGTGTCCAAGTGTGATATGTGCCCAGGCATTTATATGTATGTAATGTTTCCAACTATCTATTTCTAGAAATGCCAATTTTCTCAATAATTGATTTATTTTTGAACTTATTTCTATCTTTAAAATAAAGTCAATTTTATTGATAAAATTAACGTTTACTAGTTGGAAAATTGCAAGATCCACCAATGCACTTCAGATGAGTTGACATGCTTTCACTTTGTTTTCTTCCTATACTTCCGGTTTTGACTTAATCTAACAAGGCATTCATGAGACAATTCGTTTAAAAATACGATTTGAATAGGTATATAAATCACAAATCTTTGTAAAACTTTCCTGTTTTCTTGATTGATAAGCATATTTTATATTCGAAATACAGGGATGTTTAAAAAAGCGATGGCACTTGACAGGTGCACAGGTTAAGATATCCAAGCCACGTGCTGTAATGCGTGACTAATCCTGTCTGGCCAGCACTGTCGGTAAATTTGAAAGTGGTTTAGGAAGGCAATGTTTTTACAAGCTACTCATGGGGGTCTAGCACGTAAAAAAGGTGTGAAACTCAATTGACAGGCGTATTTTTTTGTATTGAACGGGGTATCATCAAATTTTACCGTCCGGTTAAATGAAGCAAGATTTGTAGTAAATCAGTGTTTTGTGGTAAAAACAGACCGTCCGGATCCGGAAGGCGGAATTCCGGATAAATGAGACAAAATAACGTATAAAAAATCTGTTCCCAAATAAAATCGTCTGTAAACTGAAGCGTCCGGTTATCTGGCGTCCGGATATCTGAGGCCCCACTGTATATACAGGGTGTTCGTTAGGATACTAGTATATACAGGGTGTTCGTTAGGGTACTAGTATATACAGGGTGTTCGTTAGGGTACTAGTATATACAGGGTGTTCGTTAGGATATACAGGGTGTTCGTTAGGATATTAGTATATACAGGGTGTTCGTTAGGGCACTAGTATATAAAGGGTGTTCGTTAGGATACTAGTATATACAGGGTGTTCGTTAGGATACTAGTATATACAGGGTGTTCGTTAGGGTTCTAGTATATACAGGGTGTTCGTTAGGGTACTAGTATATACAGGGTGTTCGTTAGGGTTCTAGTATATACAGGGTGTTCGTTAGGGTTCTAGTATATACAGGGTGTTCGTTAGGATACTAGTATATACAGGGTGTTCGTTAGGGTACTAGTATATACAGGGTGTTCCAGAATATCTTGTGCCATTTACTCTTTGAATAACTTCTGACTAACTTTATTTAACAAAAAATCAAAAGCATTTTCATAAATGTATATAATGTAAATTTTCACTCAACCAGTTTTACAAACATTCATACGTTTTTGAAAAATTGAGCATTGTATATAAAAACACAACAAAGAGAGTGCTCTAAATGACGTCCTTTTTTTTTAAAATAAAAACTTCAAGTCGATTTCTAAAATTACTCACAACAGTTACTGTACGGATCCTATTTTCTCAAATCATCTCACTATTTAAAGTATATGTTGTTTGATGAGTTGTTTGTCCTCGGACTATTCTTGAGTCGACATTATTTGAGGAAATTCGGGCCGGTTTTTATGTCGTGATAGAATAGCTTCTACAGAAACGTTTCCTTCTTTCTATGGGCCATTCTATCTCATAATAAGCATTAAATTGCCTCTTGTTTCCAAAAACTAATACATTTGTATGTAGGCTATGTACCTTAATTTGGACATATTTCTTTTCGTGATGCGATCATGCAGTGATAAAGTACCGATTTAATTCAAATTGGATGTACATATATTCAATTACAAAGAAATAAAAACAAAAACTACAAAATATTTGCGGTAGATAAAAAGGGGGTTATGCCCATAAGTTAATTGAACCGTTAATTGCTATCAACACACCCGGTCTCGCGGTGTCCAGTTGACACGCTAGACCGAGCCTGTCAACAGGTCTCAGGCTATTGTTTCTTGCTTGATTGACAAGCGGTATGTTACTGATCTCAAACCAGGTAAATTTTGGGGAGGTGGCTTAAAATTGGGTTTTTAACAACTATATTTGGAGTCTGTGTTTGATAACATAGTTTCAAAACAAAAGATGTCTGCTCTCTTATCCGATTTATCTTGAATAAAATTCAATTAAACCAAAAAAATGTGATACAATTTTGTGATATCATAAATAAAGAAACGCACGTTTTTCTTCCAAACTTTTTTGTAGGAAAATCTTACACAATTTTATTTTATGCGAGCCACAATTTACAAATGTTGGACAACTATTATTGAATTTATACAAATTTCAAAGGGTTTCAGATATTCTGGGACACCCTGTATCTAGCTTTTTGCGCTTTCAAATTATAAATTTTTTATTTCAATTCTGATCGTCAAGCTTAACCAGTGACTATATGGAATATCTAGACTTGATAAAGCTCATACATTTAGTCGGTGGCTTCTTAATAACTCTTTTAATTAACGTTACCAACAAGAAAAAGCCCAGATACCGAAGTGAATATCTGTAGGTAATAAAAATGATTGGCGCGACTATCGAGTATTACAGGGAATAGAGAATGGCATTGAGGAATCTATAGATAATTATATAACTAACGATTTTGATAACAATAATGATTAAATTTCATTTGGTAGTGAGTGGGTCTATAAATAGCCCGGTAAGTGCAGAGTTACATTGGGACTCCGTGTTTGCTGAATGGGCTGTAAATTTCAGACATGAGAATCGTGGGAGGACTAATATCAGTAATGTTGATTTATCGGTAACCATTGTTCTGTTTACAACCGCCTTATCTATTTCTACTGGCTAATATTTCTGAATAGAAACATATCAGATGGCATGGTATCAAAGAAAATACATTTGCTTAAATTTAGAGCTGTTGACTCAATAAATCAGGCAATGAACATTTGAAAATGATAATTCCAACCTAAACATAGATCAGAATTGGCTCAATAAAGCCAGATCTTGGGAAGTCTAGCGTTTCATGAACCGGATGAATCAATAAGAAATCACGTTTTGAGTTTATTAATCCGTGTTTTGAATATTTCATTAAAGAAGTCGACTTGTACTCCTAGAACATTGCTTATCAGCACCTCTATCGCCCTCGTCAGCTGATCGACTGAGTGTGACGTCACTAATGACGTCAACGAGAAGCAGGCATTGATGTGATTTTGATCTCAAGCAATTTATTTGTTAATCCCGCGTTGATAAAGACAGGAAAATCTTGGGCAGTAATCAGAAAAGAAAGCAAAGGCGGAATTAAAAGTACTAGTAATCTTTGCTAATTAATTAAATTAATTGCGAACCGGAAGTTAATGTTTTACAAGTCGTCATAGACTTGATTATGATGAAGAGAAAGCGAATGCAGTGGACACGATTGAAGTTAAACCAGACACTCTTTCTTGTAGCTCTCCGAACGTGATAGATGGGGAGTCGGGCCACGGATGTGAAAACGGACTTGAAGTGACTTCGAATAAATCTTAAGCCGGTAAAGGCCGTGTTAAAATGTTTCTACAAAATGAATATCGATATGTCTAATCGCACGTGGGCTAAATTAGAAACGAATTAGTTCCCATCGGAATATCTACGACATGAACTTTTAAATATTTTTTGTAGATTTGATAACCTAAAAGCTGGAAAATCTCGTTAAAGATGCAAAACTGTTACTGTGTGGTTCATAACATCAAGTGGGCGAGAACAAGTTTAAGTACTTTCTTAAGGAATAAGGAATCATTCTTTGAGTATTATGAGGTGATAATTTCGGTCGGGGCGTGATCAAATCCAATAAAGCCCGAAGGGCTTTATGATAGATTTGATCACGCCCCGACCGAAATTATCACCTCATAATATTCAAAGAATGATTCCTTATTACTTATATTTACATAATTTTATGCCATTGTACGATTAAATATTTAAATATAAATAAGCAAACCCCGCTGGCGCCCCAATTTGGCGTCATTTGAAGTTATGGGTTATATAGTACAAAATCAATACGTAGTGTTATCACAGGCAAAGACACTGGAAAATGTAAATATTATTCATTATATGTTGCGTATTCAGGCTTTTAAAAATGATGACTCCGCGGAACTCAGCCTCGTTTCAAAGCCATAAAGATAAAGATTACTTTCATTTAGTTAACATTATATTCATATTAATGTAGCGGTCAGAAATATATAATTTTCTCTACGATTGCCTTCCTCTTTTTCAAACTGTTGCAGTCCATGAGTACCGACTATTGCTCCGATTATTATTTCAAATCACGGCCTTCAACTTTTCTAGTCGGTTACTCGTAATGAAGATAATAACTTTGCAAACATCTATGTACATGTATTTCTTTTTTTCCTAAAAAATATTAACATATCGGTGTTTTTGTAAGTTAAATAATCTTTTGTTAAGCATTGCAATAATTGTTTTAAAAAATGTTTCATAATGATGTACAAGCGAAGCAAACACCCGCGGAAGACGGAGCGGCATCAAATTTCTTCACTTTTGGTACATACAGCATCATCTGAAGAAAATACCGGAAATACTAGCGCCCGTGAATTAAAACGTTAATCCTAGGATTTTTATGAAGATGATCACCTTTCTTACTCTTAGAGATGTATAGAGATTATATATCACACACATTAATAAATAGATAAAAGGGTTATCGCACTCGTAGCCAGTAGATTACTGTTTGGATAATTTGATATTGTTGAATTCTCACTTTGTGAGGCTAAATACTCAATGAAAGATAATGCCGCTAGATGAGACAACTAACTTGACTACATGTCAATGTCTCTTTTTGTGAAATAAAGTCATTTTTAAGACACGAAGTCATTACAACAATACAGCTGCTAAGTGAATTTTAACACAGCAAAGTCCGGCCAATCTCGCTGTATACAAGCATATAGCATGATATTTAAAGAAGTTTATGTCAAAGCAAAACCAATCATCAGTTTTCTTGGATTTTCACCTTCTTGAAATAAATCATGATTTCCGTTAGCACGATGATTAAAATAAGATTTTATTTTTAAAAAAAAAACCACTCCAGTTGACGTAAGTGTATATTTACCATTCATCCACGGGAATGTATTTTTAACGAATTTTAGGCGAGGCCCGTGTATATTGTTGAGTAGAAGAGGAGCCAGAAGAGCGTCAATGGCGGAACAAAAGCGTGTCACACTTCAAGTCTAGCTCTCTAGCTCTCTCTGCTTGTCGGTCGATCATTTCACCAGTTGTTCTCAAAATTGTTCCATTGTTCGTCAAAGAACGGAGCCAAATTGTTGAAGGCAACGCCCCGAATCGGCACCCGTTAATCGATGAGAGACAATGGGGAGAAGAGGTCCACGCCCTGGGTCCGGTGTCATATTGATGAGCATTTACTTAAACTTTAATTTGATGTTGCACTTTAATACGATTTTGTACCTGGCGCGAGATTAGAACCTGGGTTTTTAATTTGACAAAATGTGTATTGCACTGGTAGGGTATTGACAAAGGCGGCTTTTATTGTTGGCCAATAGTTTACACAACGGGAAACGTAATAACAAAATCTTCATTCATAGTCGCAACGTGTCAGAATCGATGAATTAAAATATTGAAAAACTCACTTTTATCTTCATCTAAGCAGGCGATGGTATCATTTGTCATTGACAGAGAAATAGCTACGACATCCCTACGTCTAAAATTTCACAATCTTGTAGATATCGATCTCTGAAATCACTTTACATGTCAAAATTTAGATTCTTATCAATAAAAAATAATATTTTTTAAAGAACACACGATCTAATTCAGTAACGACTGATTCGTATGTATCTTCGATATTTCCAAACATCTCTTAATTAACTTGTTTTGATTTGATATGTTGTCACCTTACTGAAATGTATAACATTGTTTAGAATTATATGAACAAACTTTCGACTTGTCGTTATCTTAAAAACAATAAAATGCTTCCTTTTGGCGATTCATGCGGGATATAAAGGTAGCGACATTGCAGAAAAAATACATAACCTGCGTTAGCGTTTCTGCAATGTTACTACCTTCATATCCGGCATTAATCATCAAAGAAAGCATTTTATTGTTTATATTTACATCTTTCCTTTAACAAATTATCGAATTAACCGTTAGAAGTAGGGAAAATTAACAATATTATTGTTAATGTACATCAGTAAGTTAGATAAGAGAAATAGAAAAGTCGTCTTATATGGGAATTTGAGTCCGACATCATCATAATTACATGTATTTTGTGCAATCCATGATTTTTCTTCAAAACACAGATACATAGGGAAAATAATAACATCTTTTTCTTACCTTTTCTTTCATTTTATTATTAGCAATTCTTTTCTCGATTCAACACACTCAATGAGAGAAATATGTAAGAGATATGCAATCAAACAATGCAAAATATTCATTTTTTACATTTTAAAAAGTACATTATATATCAACGAAACTTGGGCCATGGACGCTTCCCCGGTTCATTTTTTCTTTTGTTAAAAATGTTGGTTCAAAACTCGTGTTTCTTGTTGTTTTCTGATATTCACGTTGTTTGATTGAAAATGTTATATACATGTATTCGTCTTTCGAAGCTGTTTCTCAAAAGTAGTAATTTTGGCGTAACACGCGCCAATCGAAACGAAATACTTTTTGGATAAAATGTGTGTTCCCCTAAACATTTTATTTAAACGATGAATTAATTTAATTTCTGCATATGTAGATGTAACATAACTTAGGACATTTTACGCTTTATAAAAGTCTAGGAAGGCTTTACTAGTATTTCGGATAATTCTTGTGTACATAGTAACATAACTAAAACGTTCTGTTTCCATCGCGTCGTCAGAATCTACTACGATAGCTAACGTGATTTGCAAATTTATTAGCTACAAACATGTACATATGTGTGTTTCTTTAAATTTAAATCTTCGACTTTCCATTTTAAATCGATTTTTGTTAGTTGACATAGTGATGTGGAATACACGGTGAAATCTTCAAAAACTGTCACTAAAGTGGTTTCTACCAGTAGTGTTTGATAAAGCATCACCCGTTGATAAAGCAAAGGTTTATCACACGTAGTATACACCACACGTATGAGATGAAATTGAGTTTTCATTGTCAATTTAATGAGTCGTTACAAACAGATTTGGACTATTTTCTTTTAAATGAAAATTGGATGAGAAGGGAGCGCCTATGCTCCAAGTTCCTGCTATATATATGTATTAAGTAATAGATCATATTAAGTAAAATTAACGTGATTAAGCAAGGGGCGAAGGGAGCGAAGCGACCGAGCCCCTTCTTAATCGCGTAAATATAACTTGATATGATCTAACTTACTTAGAACTAATTGGTAACCCAATTAAATATTGACTAAATCAGGACCGACGGAAAATTTACCAATAATGTGCCTCGGACCCCCCTCCCCCACAGTAAACCTATAAATTCATCGGACCCCCTGGAAATATTTTCTGCATCCGCGCATGAAGGTTTAAATAATTATAATTAACAGTGGTTATGCTGCTTCAGATAACACTATGATATCTCACAGCAAACCACTATTTAATGGATTTGAAAGAAAAAGTAAATTTTTCCCAGCCAAAAATCAAAGTTTTTAAGTGTTTGAAGAAGAAATTGCATTAAACATTATTCATTCATTTGTCACATTTTAGTTGCATTTTGTCTCTACCTGTTTCTGTACTTGACGCATGCGCACATGACATCTGTATCTGTTTCTTGATATACTGGGTATCGTATTACCGTTAGATTTAACTTAACACTGCGGTGGATACCATATCAACATTCCAACTTAATTAAGTAAACATTACTTGAAGTATAATGGAAATAATATTTTATTAGGGAAATCATTTATTCGTAATGAATCACAACATAAACAAGAATGAAAACTGTTTCAATTTGACAACTAAAGATTTAAAGTCATTCCAAGTTAAATCAGGACTTCTTTCCTTATTCTGACTAAATATTAATTATTGTACAAACTTTATTTAAAATCGCGTACCTAGTAGCAAGTCTCTCTCCTTCTATTCCAATCTACGTATTATCACCAATACTTTAAATGAATTCAAAAATATCTAATGCAATGAAGTAAAATATTTGATAAACCAATGAACTGAATATTAATATATATCTAATCACTAAAGCAACCATGAAGATGTCCACAGACGGAGCTATAGACGTACAGTCGGGTGCTGCTAGAAAAGAAATAGTCTCCGTATGTACCCAGTGTTTATCTGTTCTCCAGTAGTAATTTAACGCCATTAAGTGGCTTTAAGAGTCCTGTTTTGGCCAGTTTCAAAGGAATCTGAAAAAAGTAAATATCGATGTGTTTTAAAATATGTGGCATAATGTTACACTATACTGTGAGAATAACATCTATATTTTTGCTGGACTTTGTTGTATGTTACTGTACCTCAGTTTCATCACACGTTTTGAAGCGGTAATGCTGAAGTATGTACACAATGGCGCATTTGATCTCCATGGTAGCCAAACGCTGACCAATGCAGTTCCGTGGACCGTGACCAAACGGAAGGAATGCATACGGATGCCGCTCGGACTTTTTCTCGGGAGAAAATCTACGGAATGATTCGATGTTTTACCAATTTTGATTAGTGTACAAACTAGACAAATATATTTATATAAGAAAATTAAAAACTCAATTAATCACTTCTTTTGAAATCTTTACTATCAACCTTAGAGAAATTGCATACTGTAAGTGATCGTATACTTTAAATTATATTTTAAGGCTGCTGAAATATTATATCGTACCTTTCAGGATCGAATTTCTCCGGCTCAGGCCAAATTTCGGGATCTCTGTGCAGTGCATAGACAGCAAAAGCGAGCTCGATGCCTTTAGGGATCTTATATCCACCAATATCAAGCTCCGTTTTGCCTACTCGACTGGTTCTAGGAAATATCAAAATATGTGTATAGCACAGGCACCTGACGTTATAAATTTTTCTCATAATAAAAATAAATACCCTATATCTAATAATACACAAGGTACCCATCCCCGCCATCTTGGATTTATTTCAAACTGTCACATCAGCTGGAAGTTTTGCTTGAAACTCATCGGTAAAATTATTTTGCGATCCTCTCCGTCTTCCGATCGGTCATTCAACATCTAAGCTTACAACCAATTCAACCAAAACGGTGCATTACAACTGTCATTAATAAAAATCACCCCTCGATCTGCATCTACTGCTTAAAATATGCGACAAAAGGCTAAAGGGTGGACGGAAGTTGTCACTTATATGTAAATGAGATTTCCATGCACCGTGTGTTTGTTTCAATATTTCAAAAGATATGCATTTATAAACATGTTTATATAAACTTTGTGTAACAAAAGATATAATTGACTGTTTATAGTATCCCTTTTCTTAGTTTTAACTTGTATGTTGATCGAATTCAAAATAGACGCCTTTTGAATATTCGTATCAGTGCTATATTTGGAAGGGATTACCCAAAGTATGATGCAATTTATGTCAACTTCCGTCCACCCTTTAGCCTTTTGTCGCATATTTTAGGCAGTAGATGCAGATCGAGGGGTGATTTTTATTAATGACAGTTGTAATGCACTGTTTTGGTTGAATTGGTTGTAAGCTTAGATGTTGAATGACCGATCGGAAGACGGAGAGGATCGCAAAATAATTTTACCGATGAGTTTCAAGCAAAACTTCCAGCTGATGTGACAGTTTGAAATAAATCCAAGATGGCGGGGGTAGGTACCTTGTGTATTATTAGATATAGGGTATTTATTTTTATTATGAGAAAAATTTATAACGTCAGGTGCCTGTGGTGTATAGCTTAAATTGATCAAGGTGGAATGATGCCTGTCTTTGTTGGAATGATGCCTGTCTTTGTTGGAATGATGCCTGTCTTTGTTGGAATGGTGCCTGTCTTTGTTGGAATGATGCCTGTCTTTGTTGGAATGATGCCTGTCTTTGTTGGAGTGATGCCTGTCTTTGTTGGAATGATGCCTGTCTTTGTTGGAATGATGCCTGTCGGAATGATGCCTGTCTTTGTTGGAATGATGCCTGTCTTTGTTGGAGTGATGCCTGTCTTTGTTGGAATGATGCCTGTCTTTGTTGGAATGATGCCTGTCTTTGTTGGAGTGATGCCTGTCTTTGTTGGAGTGATGCCTGTCTTTGTTGGAATGATGCCTGTCTTTGTTGGAGTGATGCCTGTCTTTGTTGGAATGATGCCTGTCTTTGTTGGAATGATGCCTGTCTTTGTTGGAATGATGCCTGTCTTTGCTTCAGAGGTTGGTAAAGTAGAATCTGGAGATCCGTGCGTAAGAGAATCGAGATGTTTTTCGTGACTTTTAATGGTTTTCATAACATCTTTGTCTCCTTTTAGATTAAAATTAAAAACGAAAAGAAAGACAACTCGTCTTAATTTTCGTGTTTGGAATATTCATCTGTTATGGCGGAGGCTGGGTAATGTTGGGTCACCTGGAGGCAGGTAATGTTGGGTCACCTGGAGGCAGGTAATGACGTTAAGAGGTGGATAAAGTGAGATACATGTTTTACCTTGAGTCAGATTATAGAAAGAACGTCTCATGTATGGCTCTGTTGCCTTGATCAAGTGTGATATGAGAGGGTTATTCCCACTTAGCCAACATTCTGAAATTCTCAATTCCCACCTGGCCAACATTTTGATTTTCACACCTGAGTGACCAGGAGGCTATAGTCTGTTTTCACATGTAAATGTATTTGTTATCAAGGACTTGAGAATAGTTTGTTGGAAACAAATAGCATTTAATTTTGCCTATAACATCATAATTAGAATAAAGAGATAAAAATAACCAAAGAATATTTTTTTTTAAAATATAGATCAGCAATTTTCTGCAAGATCATTACAAAAACATTTTATATGCATAAACCAATACCGGTACTTGCATGATTAAAACATTTATGAAAATAATTAAAAACTGTTTAAATTGGATGTATATATACATAAATAAGATCGATCAGCAGTTTTTAAAGAATAGACTAGAAACATGTATTACTATGTTGTAACATGATATTTAATTAGATCCTTGACATTACAATTTAATGCAAATAACACAATTTTGTACCTCGTGTACATGTGTATTTTAATGGCTTTAGAGAATAAACAAATTGAAATTGATAATCATTATTATAGCCATAAATTTACAGAATCAAAAGCCATGAAAATCATGAGCTCTGCCTCTTAATTGTTTTATGGACTTTTAGTTGAAAAATGTAAAAAATCAAAATGCCCAATCTTCAATCTTCAGGTGCAGGTCAACTTTCTAGAAAACGACAAAGGAGGATTTTATCTTCTTAACTAACTTTTGTGTTTTGTTAATTTCATATTATGTAGATTGGAATAATTCCATATAATCATAGAAACCAAAGAAAATTGAAAATAAGAATTGAATAATATGACAATATGATTTATATTTAAAATTTCAAACGTGATTCTTATAATCACAATATTTTTCAAGGCCAAGTTTAAGTTAAGTCAGCTTATATAACTAACGCAATATATGATGCAAATAGACAAACCATGATATTTGTACCTTAATTAAGGGCATAAATTAAAGGTGAATATGTAACAGTTAATTTTCATCTGAATTAATTAAATAAAATAAAGTACTGGGACAGAAGCTCAATCCATATTTATTCTTCTGTAGCCTAACAAATATTTTATTTCTCCTACTTTTATCTGAAAACAGACTATAGCTTACCTGTAATTAAATTCTTTTGTTCTCCACCTGCACCCAATTCCCACTTAGCCAACACAAATCTACCTGTATTTTTTCAAAATGTTGGCTAAGTGGGAAGACACGGTGAAGGCGTTACATGTATCCGATATCGTGAATTGGGCAATAGGGCGGTGTCAAGGACTCGTGTCTGGGTAAGTTGGTTATTGTGGTCGATATACATGTATATTACCGAGAGAAATGTACAGCTGTAGGTTAGAGTATTCTGTCCATGTTACCTTGTAGCGGGGGGATACAGTCTCAGCGTCTCGTTCAACACCCTGTCTAAGTACTCTATAGTTTGAACGTTATCGTAGGTAGGCAGTTCCTGCAAACAACAGGTATACCTGGCTCCAGGATCATGAAGCAATCTTAGACTTACGTCAAAAATTGTACACTGTCTTAATGTCTCTTGATTAAAAACACTGGCAAAATTGAAATGCTATTAAAAGTGTCTTGATATAAAGTTGTTAATTACAAATTTCAATCATTATGTTTTGATAAACAATCATTTTATGACTGACTGAAATTTTGACTTAAGTCTGAAATTGCGTCAAGATCCTGAGGCCAGTTTTAGGATGTTAAACAACATAAAAATTCATGTGCGGATTCAGAGGGGGAGATCCAACACACCCCATCCCAACAATGAAAATTTCAAACTTATCGAATTCATATAGTAATTTATCGTAATTATGCTTCGGACCCCCCCCCCCCCCCCCCGGGCAGGCAAAATTATCCCTCGGACCCCCGATGATTCCCTGTTTACCTGTCCTATAGCTGAGTCTATCTCGCTGATTAGTCTCTCTTGGCAGTCTGGATTGGTTGCTAAGCAATACGCCATGAACGCCAAAGTACTGGCAGTGGTGTCATAACCCGCGATGAAGAAAACAATGGCGTTACCCGTCACCTCATCCGTGGTTAATCCTGATATATAAATACAGTGCACGCAATTAGAGCCGTTTTAAAAAGAGCTTGGACTTTGGGCAGTACGTGTCAAACTCCAATTTGATGAAGGCGGGGTCTTCTCATGGTTAACTGTCCAGTCATTGGCTATATAATAGACATGAATACATTGAACGCAATGACACTTGCCCGACTTCATCCAGGGATGTATACCGGTATGTCAGTTGAAACAGCGTCCATTTCACACTGAAAAATTAACTTTCCTACTTTGACAGGCTATGATTATCGATGCGATTTCCTTAGCGATATTTGACAGCTTGTTTTGAGGAACAGACTAGATACTGTGGAATCATCATTGTTCGTGGCGGCCAATTTTCGTGGGGAACCAATGTTCGTGGGGGACCAATGGTCGTGGTTTACGTGTGTAACCCTTGCCCACGAAATGACATCCCCACAAACGTATATACAACCATTTGTTTAAAAAAAATTGACGAAATAGAACTATCCTCACGAACCAGGAAAATGTTGACTACCCACGAACATTGACCTCCACGAATAATTCCACAGTAGTTACATCCCAACGAAAGTCCGATCTCTTGTTAAAACGGCTCTATTACAGTAGAATAAAGATTATAAAAGTGATGAAGTTAAAAATAAAAAAGAACAGACAAACAGATGGGCGGAGTCACCTCTTTTCTTCCATTTTTGAGGATCGTCTTGGATTGCTTGTTCCTCCTCTATTTCGTTTTTGTCCGTGTCGTTGTGAGCATTGATCATTAGCTGAAGAAGGTCCTGTCTGTTCTGTAATAGAATTATACTAATGTAGCAAGATATACCCTGCTTACAACATTATGTAAGGACGGAAGTTTGTAACAATTAAAAGGTTTGTTTTCTTTTTCCGAAGAAGGGGTCGTGTGACAATCAAGTAGCATTTTCGATGGTTTTGTTTCGTGTCTTGTATTAGTATCTGGTTAAATAAATGCCAAAAGTCGACGTATTTAGGCTTATCAATCAAATTGTCACGGTCTAATTGTTCCGTTAGTGTTAAAATTCTAAGTTGCAGTATTTACAGTTTAGAATATCATATAACGCCGGGCCGATTATAGAAAAAAATAATGAGAAACATTTTGAACCTTTATAAAAACCACAGCTAAAGCAACAATTTAACACAATCATTAAGCAGCAAGGGGAAATGTAACAGAGGTTGAACACTTTGCTCCAGAGTATTTTATCTAATATATTTAAAATGCATTTCAGTATTTCAAAACTGACAATAAGAAAATTCAAAACCTTAGACTAGTTGAGGGGTAGTATTAGACCCGAAAAAAAGAACAAATATACTCAGTATTTCAATTATAAGGAAACACTTTTTAGTTAACTAGTAAAAAATTGATATAAGTAGACAACATTGAGATGGTGACCATCTCAAAGGGCCCCACTTAAATAATGGACAATAGGATGAAAAGAATTTCAGACAAATTTGCTAGGACCTTGATCTATAACTTAGAAATTTTCCAGCTGGCACATAACTTCTAATTCAATCATACAGGTATTTTTTTTCCAATATGAGCAATACTATGCAAATGGAAAATAATCTATGCTCTAAAACTAATTATAAAGAGATCCACTAAGACTTTCACCTTTCACATTGACTTGGTTCAAGGTCACTACACACCATTAACCAAAAAGCTCTGTTTATGTAAACTATTAGCCAAATAGGGCCAAGTGAAGAGTATATGTTTACATTTTTCAATGTCTTTGCCTGCGATAACACTACGAATCGATTTTGTACTATACAGTACAATAAATTCAAATAGCGTATTGTTAGGGCGCAAGCGGGATTTGCATAATTAATATTCTAATATTTAATCGTACAATTGCTGAAAATCATATTAATATAAGGTGATAACTTCGGTCGGGGTGTGATCAAATAAATCATAAAGCCCTTCGGGCTTTATTGGATTTGACCACGCCCTGTCCGAAATTATCACCTCATAATACTCAAAAAATGATTTCTTATTCCTTGAATATACACTGTATGCTCTTAAAAATGATATTTGTGTTATCAGATATGACCTTTCCCTACAAAAATCATTCAAAGGTCACTGCAAACCCTTTAATCAAAGGCACCATGTGGGTGAAGTATGAGCCAAGTTGGACCAAAGGGAGAGAAGATACGCCCCAGACAAGGATTTTTCATATAATTCTGCTATGACCTACATGTACACATTTGACCTTAAAAATTGGTTCAAGGTCGTAATGCTCCCTTTAATCAAAAGCTCTGTTTATGTGAAGTATGAACATAAATAAGGCTAAGTGGAAAGTATATATGCTCTGAAAAAAGGATTTTTGTGTGGTTCAATATGTCCTTGACCCTTGACCAACAAATTTCATTCAAGGTCACTAGACACCCTTTGACCATAGACACTCTGTGAGTGAAGTATGAGCTAGATTGGACCAAGGGGAGAGAAGATATACCTAGGATAAGGATTTTATATATAATAAACTTAGTTCAAGGTCACTGCACACCCTTTATTCAAAGGCACTCTGTTGGTGAAGTATGATCCAGATTGGGCAAAGGGGAGAGAAGATGCATGTATGCTCCGGACAAGCGATCTCAAACGGACAGACGGACGGACGGACTGATCACTACAGGGCGCCCGCAGAGGGGGGGCGGGGGCTAATTATTGGTTTCTTGTCGCCACGAGTTGAGTTTTCCTCATATATTATTAGGTAGCTAACCTTGTCTACGTCGTCACGCATTTCTATGGCCCGTTCTACAGCTGATTTGAAAAAGTTCATCACTCGTCGATTGTTCAAAGGTGACGCATTGAAGTAATTGAATATAATGTCCAGTTTAGGGATAAGTACTGCAATTAAAATTTGATGGAATTCACCAAATTGTCCTAAAATGTTATTTAATGCGGTCCATCGATATTGATGGATGCCAATTATTTATAAATTAATAGTAGAAAAATAATTCATAATTCATTGATTATCATGAAAAAAACCCACTACAGCAGTGATACGGGTTAGGTTTGAATCTTACCTAAAAGAATAATTATAGGATTAAACGAAAAGGTCAACAGTTCTTTGGCATATTTCACGAACAAATTATCTGGATTCGTTTGTGAGTCTATATCCATTCCAAATCCAAGGGAAGCTATCACGTCCATTGTGTAAGCGCCAAACGTTCTGAAACAAGACAATGCGTGGCTGAATGCAATATGTGAAGAGAAATTGTATTAATTTGTTCTTAATTTAAAATTTGAACTCCATACTGCTTGAATTCTATTGGCTTTCCCTCATCAACGTTGGTTTTCAAACTTTCAAGCAGCAACTTGTACTTCACTCTTAGTAGAGGGTCCATCTACAAATACGACATAAGTTTACGCAGAAAAATTACAAGGAAATATATACAAAACAAGAGGCCCATGGGCCACATCGCTCATTGACCACAAAATATCTGTACAATGTAGTACAAAACATGTAGATTCTGTATAAATAAAAATCTATTTTCCCCTTGAATATTCTTATGTTTATAATCAAGTCCCTCCTATAACAGGATGATTTTATAGTCATATTATGTGAAGCATTGCAGTTCTCAACACGATCCTAAACAATTTTTTATATATGGGATATAAACCTACATCAAACGCTGAAACTCTTGTAAGGCAAAAGAATCGTCCAGGGGGGAAACGTCTAAGCAATGTTAAAGAATCAGCAATTCTTGCAATAAGTAAAACCATATATTATAACATTTCAGGTTTCGTGAATTAGAATGTTTTCCTTTGTAAAATTGGATCCCCAATGTGGCCCCACCCTACTCCTCAATATTTTGGTTTTGACGAATTTGAATCTACACTACCTAGAGTTGCTTTCACTAAAGTGTCAGCTTTTCAAGGCAAATGTTTTTTTAGAATATTTTTAAAGATTTTACAGCCTCATCCTACCCCCGGGGATCATGAGTTGAACAAACTTGAATCTACCCTACCTGAAGATGCGTCCACATAAGTTTTTGCTTTTTTGGCCATTCGGTTTTTGAGTAGATTTTTAATGACTTTTCTCTATATATTCCTATGTAAAAATTCCAACCCCCATTGTGGCCCCACCCTACCCCCCGGGATCACGGTTGAACAAACTTGAATCTATCTTACCTGAGGATGCTTCCACACAAGTTTCCACTTTCCCGACAAATTGGTTTCGGAGAAGATTTTTAAAGATTTATTCTATATATATCTATGTAAAAATTTGACCCCCCCCCCCCCACCCTATTGTCGCCAGGATTTCCCCAACTTTGAATATACACTAGCTGAGGATGCTTACACATAAGCTTAAGATTTCCTGGCTGATTAGTTTCTGAGAAGTAGATTTTTAAAGATTTACTCGAAATATGTCTATGTAAATATTCAATCCCCATTGTGGTCCCACCCTACCCCAGGGGGTCATTTTTTTCCCAACTTTAAATATACACTACCTGAGGATGCTTCCACCCAAATTTCAGCTTTCCTGACTGATCAGTTTATGAGGAGAAGATTTTTAGAGATTAACTCTATATATTCCTATGTAAAAATTCCATCCACATTGTGGCCCACTCTACCCTCGGAGGTCATGATTTTACACTTTGAATCTACTGTACCTGAGGATGCTTCCACATAAGTTTCAGCTTTCCTGCCCAAATGGTTCTTGAGGAGAAGATTTTAGAAATTTCTCAATTTTTTAATAGTTCCTAATTATCTCCCCTTGAAAAAGGGCATGGTCCTCAATTTTCACAATTTTGAATTCTCTTTGCCTAAGGGTGCTTTGTGCCAAGTTTGGTTGAAATTGGCTTCGTGGTTCTGAAGAAGATGTTGAAAATCTGAAGAAGTTTACGGACAGACGGACGACATACAGAATGTGATCAGAAAAACTCACTTGAGCTTTCAGCTCAGGTGAGCTATAAAGGTTAACAAAATATCTTCCTTTAGTTTAGACTATTTGTTATATTTAGTAAGAGAGCATTCACAAACCTTCCTCATTTTTCCACTGGAAAACGTCGGTAGGAGTGTGTTCCTCATGAACCGCCAGTGATCGTCCTCCACGGCCGTCAGACCATGCCTCATCTCATTTTTTGATCCAGAAAAATGTTGCTGTAAAAAGGAATTAATTGCATAAAAAGCGGAATAAGTGCTATGTATTCGGCCTAAGGAATAATAAAAATTAGGAGCTAATTATAATCAGACTTTGTATTCAGAGGTGTCTGCTTTATTCAATGTTTCCCGAATGTGAAAATAGTCGGCATTACTTATCATTTAATATTTATTAGTTTGACGAGATAAAGGCGTTTTTGATTTGTCGTGAAAATTTACTTGATGCCCTGCGTCAATACGTATCGACTTTTTTCTACTGATCTGACTATTTATAGAACGGGAATTTCCAAAATAAACGTCGTCAACAAAGTGTAAAATTACGACTATTTGATTGTAAGCAAACAAATATACTACTATATAACAATATAATTTAATATTGGTTGTAACGCGCTTTCTGATTAGCTAAAAAAATATTTTATATCGTATAAAGAATGTTGCCTACATCATAGTAAGACTAACGTCAAAAAACGTATCAATCCGCCTGACGTTACGTTTGAATTTTGTACAATTTGATGTCATTTTAAGGGTTAGGGTTAGGGTTAGGGTTACAGGGTTATCTACAGATAATAGCAAAAAATTTAATTATAAGCAATGAATTCAAATATTTATTAGTTTTATACGATATAAAATGGTTTGGAACAGTTTACGCTTTTTAATATACCGCTTCGCGGTTTATAAAGCGTAAACTGTTCCAAACCATTTTATATTGTTTAAAACTAATAAATATTTAATTCATTCCTTAAATAAAATATCGAAAATATAACCTTGAAAAAATATCAATTCACATAAATTAATTCACGAAATGGAAAATTAAGTGGCTTCTCACGATTTCGACTGCTTGAGCCGACGATCAACATTTACGACGAGGTTGGCTGTTCCAGGAATATTTAAAATAAAAATATTATATATATATATATATATATATATATATATATATATATATATATATATATATATATATATATATAAAGAAAATTTAAAAAATGAAAGACAACACAGAGTAAAACGTAGATATCTTTTCCAGTTATTCTTTAGAGTCTGGGTGAATTCTTCACCGAATTCTTCATTTGTCTTTTTATACAGTGTTTCTTCTAAATATCCTAAGCTTAAGGTGGCGTATGTTGGGGCCATTTTAGTTCCCATGGCTGTACCTTTAATTTGATGAAAGTATTTGCCATTAAACATAAATACATTATTCTTTAAAACCAAATCCGTAGCCTCCAATAAAAACTCCTTTGTAAATCTTTTGTCAATGTCCGATCTGCAAATATCAATCCAGAAATTCAAAGCTGTAAGTCCTAGTGTTCTGCTTATATTGGTGTACAAGTTGACCACATCCACGCTTACTAGTTTAGTAGAGGAATGTTTGAGTAGCAGTTTTATTTAATTTTTTGTAGGATTGCTTTGTCCTGGTTTTAAGATATTTCAGTATAAAATTCCGTGTTTGAAAGCATATTCATTATTTTTTGCTGTACTATCTAGTGGTAAGTTCTGGAGCGTTTCACAAACAGTGTCTAGAATGTTGTTTCGTCCTCTCTTTGGGTTGAAATTTGATTTATTTTTCACTAAATCTAATCTACGTTTTACTCTGTGTTGTCTTTAATTATTTAAATTTTCTTTATATAATACCGGACACTGCGATATTTTTTTTGGATTTAACTATATATATATATATATAAAGCACTGAAAATGGCTAACGACACGAACAATTTTGTCCTGAAGAAGGGACGGTTGTCCCGAAAATTTGACAATATCAATTGTTCGTGTCGTTAGCCATTTTCAGTGCTTTATATATTCATTTTACTGGCTTAGTATCTATACATTAGATCCGACACTTTAAAGATGCATAGTGTTGTTGATTTCATTTTGTGCTTTATATATATATATATATATATATATATATATATATATATATATATATATATATATATATATATACTATTAGGGTAACACGGCTGTTCAAATTGTCAACGATAAGTTTTGAATTAAAACACGTACATAGTCGACCATCTGTACATGTATTTTCCCTTCGGTTTTAATTCAACCAGTTCGGATTGCAAATTTCTATTTGTGTTTAATCAATTAAAAAAAGTTCAGTAGCTCTACATCAGCTGAAGGTGCAACTTTTTTGGATAGTTGTGTATTCATACGCGCCGCTTCTGTTACATTATTAATTTACACTTTTTGATGAATGAAATTTCTTGTGTTATGATTATAGAATGTTTTATTAAATGATAAGAAATGAATTTAATTAATAATTTTTCTTTTGATTTGACCTGAACACTTCATCAACTTTTGTATTTATAAATGGATACGCCTTCAGCTGATGTTGGGCTATTGAGCTTAATTCAAATAGAAAGTTGAAATCAGAACAAGCTGAATTGGACACGAACGGAATATTACATGCGATGGCTTGTGATACTATTCACTGTGCAGCAAAATCGCTGGAATATGCAACTGGGTATAACCATGCAAAGAGACGCGATCGTGGACGAAAATAGTTGATATGTCGACAAATATAAGTATGTATGTGCGACTTTTGTAAATGATGTGATAACTAAATAGCCAGTAAGGTACTTATATATAAACAGTGCCTGTTTGGATGGGTTTTCGAGGGGTTTCAATTTCAACTGGTACCCTCCCAAACATGCACTATTTATTTTATTATTTATACTGAATGTCTTAATTTTATAGCAAATTTTACTGCTTTTATATAGAAAACACGCGAGTTATACGACGATCGAACCGTACGCGCATAATTTACGCGCATGTAACAATTCGTTCTATCGGCCCGTTGCCAAGTGTGTTGCTAACGCTGAGGGTATTAGAACGGATTGTCAACTGCGTCTAAACCAATCAGATTTCGGTATTTAACATGAAAGTATAATAAAATGATATATTTCCCGCTTGTAATAAGCCGAAGGAGTTGATGCACTACTTATTTGCTTTACGATCCTTATTCTGATGACCGATCATGTACGTGTGTTAATTTAAAAATCATCGTTACCAAATTTGAACAGCAGTCAGTCAGTGTTACAGTGAAAGTGTATAGGCCTATATGTCTGTTATAACTATTTCTGGAATTGGAACAGCCAGCCTCGCTGTAAATATTGATCGTTGTTCGCAAGCAGACGAAATCGTGAGAAGACGCTTAATTTTCTATTAAGTGAATTAAATTTTGTTTATTGTTTATTTTTCAAGGTTAAACTTTTAATTGTTTATATTTATAAAGATGTATATTGTTTGCTGACAATTAAACAGTCACAACTTTACATTTTGTTTACAGTGTTAATTTTGGAAATTCCTGTTCTATATAGATGTGTAAAATCTGGTTGAGAAAAGTAGATCCGGCAAAAAATGTTATTGATGCAGGTATCAAAGAAATTTTGCGACCAATCAGAAGCGCCAATATCATATAACACTAACAAATATTAAATGATAAAGATTTCCGGTCCAATTTTCCTTTGATACGTCGATCAATTTTTTTTTAAATAAATTAATTTCTTAAGTCATTAATTATCCAAACAGTATTATGATAACCGCAATCTTGTTCATAGAAATAATTCGAGCACTTGGAGTCTGGCTGATAAAAAAAAATTTCAAATGAGAAAACATACTGTGTTCTAAGATTGATATGGCTAAGTAGATTTTATTAAAAAATATGATTTATTGATAATATATTTCGAATTTAACCATGGATGTAAAATTACCTAACATAATAAAATCATCAGAACCTCAAATAATTTGAAGTTCATGTTCATTTAACGATTTGTCATTGATATCTTTTATGCTTCAGAGCAGGAAACAAATGTGAATTATTTTCAAGCGAAAAATTAACAAAATATGCAAAAAATCTTTTATAAATAAAAAAATATATGTATTGGCATGCCCGAAATCGGAAATCCAGTGGATATATTAAGCAGTTAATGTGATTTTGTTTACTGGAAAATCAAAGCTTACAAATCTGTTTGGGGCTTTGGAGAACTCTTTGACAGAGATGTTCTTTATGATCTCAGGGTCAGCTATCAGAAGACTGGGATTACTTCCCAGGTACATTCTACAACACAGAGACAAAGTATCGTATAAGATGTTCACCGTCAAAGCTAAGATTTTCTACACAACTCATTTTGCACCATCAGTGCAAGTGTCCTTTGATTTGTATGGTGTTTAGATGGGGCCACTTCGACCTTCGCACTTTCGCCTTTAGGGCGACGATGCGAGAGTGCGAAGTTGCGAAGGCGAAAGTGCGAAGACGAAGGACCAAAAGTGCGAAGATGCGACGGCGAAGCGCGAAGATGCGAAGGCGAAATGCAATTATCCCTCGGACCCCTCCCCTCCAAAAAATATTATGGAACTGCGCTGGCTGTTGAAAATACATTCTTAAAAAGTCGTCCTCTGCCGCATATGTCATTTTTACAGCTAAAATTATCTTTAAACGATAGAGAAGTCCACAAACATAACAAGAGGCCCATGGGCCACATCGCTAACCTGAGCAACAATAGGCATGATAAAATAAGCTTCATGGAGTCATAGTACAAAATATCTGGACGAATGTGGTATAATACATGTAGATCCTGTATAAAAAAATCCGTTTCCCCCTGGATATTCTTATATTTATAATCTAGTCCCTTTTCTAACAAGATGATTTTTAGTCATATCACATTCAGTATTGCAGTTCTCAAAAAGACCCTAAACAATTGTTTATATACAGGATATAAACCTACATCAAACTCTGAACCCCTAGTGAGGCCCAATAATCATCCAGGGGCAAAAGTTTCAACAATTTTAAAGAATCAGCAATATATAAAAATGCTTGCATATAAGTTAAAGCATATATAATAGCATTTAAGTTTTTGTGAATAATTAAAATGTTATCCTTTGTACAACTAGATCCCCAATGTGGCCCCACCCTACTCCTAAAGATTTTCATTTGAACAAATTTGAATCTACACTATCTGAAGTTGCTTTCACTAAAGTCACAGCTTTTCTAGGAAATTTTTTTTTTCAAAGAAATTATATTATATTCTTATGTAAAAGTTTGAGGTATGTCCAATGCACGATGTTTTATCAATATTGTCGACATCGCAATGTTGGCCAATATCGAGTAAACAATGTGTTAATATCATATTAGCATAATTATTGAATTTGCATTTGCAGCGTACCCTTAATATCCTGTTTAAATTTTGATATCGCAATGTTGACCAACATCGAGTCGACATTGTGTCCACATCGTGTGTCTTGTTTCCTGTTTACATCGTCGACATCGTCGACATCGCAATGTTGATCGATATCGGGTCGACATCGTGTCTACATCGTACCTCTCATATCCTGTTTACATCGTCGACATTGTCGACATTGCAGTGTTGATCGACATCGAGTCGACATCGTGTCTACATCGTGTACCTTCTTTCCTGTTTACACCGTCGACATTGTCGACATTGCAGTGTTAATCGACATCGTGTAGACTTCATGTCTACATCGTACCTCTTATATCCTGTTTACATCGTCGACATTGTCGATATCGCAATGTTGACCAACATCGAGTCTACATCGTGTCTACATCGTACCTCTTATATCCTGTTTATATCGTCGACATTGCAATAATGATCGACATTGAGTCAACATCGTGTCTACATCGTACCTCTTATATCCTGTTTACATCGTCGACATCGCAATATTTAGTAGAGAATGTTTTTGAATCGTGTGCCTTCTTTCCTGTTTACATCGTCGATATCGTCGACATCACAATGTTGATCGACATCGAATCAACATCGTGTCTACATCGTACTTCTTATATCCTGTTTACATCGTCGACATCGTCGACATCGCAATATTTAGTAGAGATTGTTTCTACATCGTGTGCCTTCTTTCATGTTTACATCGTCGATATCGTCGACATCGTAATGTTGATTGACATCGAGTCAACATCGTGTCTACATCGTACCTCTTATATCCTGTTTACATCGTCGACATTGTCAATATCGCAATGATGACCAACATGGTGATATTCTATGTCTTACATTGTATATTTCTACGCTGTTGTAATTTTTAAAAAAAACATCGTATAATTTTAGGAAATAATAAATAAAGGAATCATCTATTCGGTAGGTAATTGGTTTGCTTAATTGACTACAATTTATCATGTCTTTGAGAAAAGTCTCTTATGCTCTGCTTTACTTGCGGAGTGATAAACATAAAATAGGACAGAGTTCCGTCCTAGACCGTTAATCTTGTCCCCTCAGTTGAATTTCACTATCGCACCATCGCACGTTGCGATGTCGACAATGTCGACGATGTAAACGGCAAAGAAATATCGACAATGTTGACGATGTAAATTCGATATCGGTTCAACATTGTCGACGTTGCGATGTCGACAATGTCGACGATGTTAACGGCAAAGAAATACTCGGCAATGTTGACAATGTAAAATCGACATCGTATCAATAGTGTATACATCGCAATGTTGACGATATCGAAAAAGAAATATGTATTGGACATGAATGAAAAGTTTGCCCCCTCCCCCTTTTGATCCCATCCTACCCCCAGGAATCATGATTTGCACTTGAATGTTCACTACCTGACGATGCTTCCACACAAGTTTCAGCTTTCCTGGCCAAATGGTTTTTTGAGAAGAAGATTTATAAGGATTTACTCTATATATTCCTATGTAAAAAATCCAACCCCCATTGTGGCCCCATCCTACCCCCGGGGGTCATGATTTTTACAACTTTGAATCTTCACTACCTAAGAATGGCTCCACACAAGTTTCAGCTTTCATGGCCGTATTGTTATTGAAAAGAAGATTTTTAAAGATTTACTCTCCCTTTGTAAAAATTTGACCCCCTTTGTGGACACCCCACCCCAGAGGGTAGTGATTTTCACAACTTTGAATCTTTACTACCTAAGGATGCTTCCACATAAGTTTCGGCTTTCCTGGTCAAATGGTTCTTGAAGAAGATTTTTAAAGATTTACTCTATATATTCCTATGTTAAAATTCGACCCCCCCCCCATTGTGGCCCCACCCTACCCCAAGGGGTCATGATTTTCACAACTTTGAATCTTCACTTCCTGAGGATGCTTCCATATAAGTTTCAGCTTTCCTGGCTGATTGCTTTCTGAGAAGAAGATTTTTAAAGATTTACTCTACATATTCCTATGGAAAAATTCGACCCCCATTGTGTCCCCATCCTACCCCCGGGGGTCATGATTTTCACAACTTAGAATCTACACTACCAGAGGATGATTCCACACAAGTTTCAACTTTCCTGGCCTAATGGTTCTTGAGAAGAAGATTTTTGATAATTTCTCGAAAATTTTCAATAATTCTTATAAATCTCCCTTTATAAAAGGGCGTGGTCCTTAATTTTCACAACTTTGATCCGCTTAGCATAAGGATGCTTTGTGCTAAATTTGGTTGATATTACCCCAGTGGTTCTTGAGAAGATGTTTAAAATGTGAAAAGTTTACAGACGGACGAGAGACAAAATGTGATCAGAATAGCTCACTTTAGATTTCAGCTCAGGTGAGCTAAAAAGGCGAAGGCGAAAGTGCGAAGGTGCGATGGCGAGAGTGCGAAGGCGAGGTAGCGATAGTAGTATCGCTCCTTCGCCTTCGCAACTTCGCACTTTCGCCTTCGCATCTTCGCCGTCGCATCTTCGACCTTTCGCCCGTTCTCCTTCGCAACTTCGCGCTTTCGTCTTCGCATGTTCACACTCTCGCATCTTCGCCCTAAAGGCGAAAGTGCGAAGGTCGAAGTGGCCCCATCGGAACAGCATAGATTTGCCACAAAAGATGTAACTTACAAAGCATCGTTCGAAGCAAGGTTAGGAATAAACTGTATGATGACACTGATTGACTTACTAGTATTTATGATTTATTTATGTTTCCTGATTGCTATTTCAGACCTAGTGTTTCAAATGTAAAAATATTTACTCACCCAACAATTCTCCCATACTTTGTAATTAACGTTTTGTCAAACTCATAAATTCCCTGGAAAAAAAATGACGTTTGAATGTTCAGATAGAGTGAAAAACAGTGCATTAATTACATCGAACTGGCCATGGTAAACGTTTTAATTCTGTGACTTAAGAAACGTAACTTCGTTTTAAATACATTGAAGTATTATTGTTTTCAAAAGAACCCTAACCCTTTTTCCCTATACATGTATCGCATTACCCGTTTCTTGATCTCTCTCATGGTTCCAATATAAGGGAAGTAATCGGGAGAAGGAACACCCATACGCTTCCAGAATCCAAACTTCCATTTCACGTGTCTGAAACAAAAAGGTGATGTGTTTTTTGTTCCCTTTAGAGCTCCCATAGATCCAGCAAACATTACACCAACAATTTTATACGACAGAAAACGACTCATTGCAGAATGATTATAATGATTACATGAATTCAGAACAAATTTACACTGTTTTACATGTATCAAAGGCAAGGATTGTAAACGATAATACTTTTATAAAAGAAATTATTGCTTAATCAAAATACATACATGTAAATGGCAACGAGCACGAAGGCAATTAAAAAAACCCAAACGTTGACGTTTCCGATAATGCTAAAAACGTCCATGATTTACCCCTGGGTCCGAAATTTGACGAACATTTATAGACAACAAACTGGACCAATATCCCCCGGTGACTCATGTGGGTGACGAAATAACTATTCTAGTAAGTAAACACATGACGAACGAGGCCCCGATTCATTTATATAAAATGTCTGTGTTAAACAGGTATATATCCATCATGCAATACCTTCCTTTATTTTATTCATAAGGATTTGCTGTCTAACCGGCGACTATTGGTACATAGATAAAAGTTATAATAAGGGTTTTCGTTCCTATACGAATATAAAGATTCTTCATGTTATTTATATTTACATCCGTAAGTATTTTATTTCTGATTTGTATTTCGACGTTTACATTGAACGTACAAAAATAACGTTTGTTATTGAATTAAAAACTAGGTCACTTTGGCCTACTTATTATTTTTTTGTTTAAGTGATTCGTAATCAACAGCAAGACCGTGCTTGGTACATGTATGCATATATATCAAGCGTTTCGATAACAGACTGGCCTTTACCAAATTAACTCAGATAACACGGTCTCTAGGCAGGTATAGCAGGTAGGTGTACCTTGTCTGAGTTAGTATCGAACGCTACAGGTGTACACTGAATCGTCAGAATTTCACATAATTTGGACAAGACAGGCCTAATGTTCTAGGCCATGAGATTCGACAGACCGTAAGGCGATCCTGATGTGTCCAACGCCGAAGTGCGCGCAGTAGAGTCTCCTACAGCGGCGCAACAACGCTATAGCACCGCCATTGTACGGCGCGTACTTTGAGCATACTAGACAAACTACACGCCTTAGCTCTGTATTCTGATAAACACGTATTAATTCAATTCATTTATTGACAATTTACATGTCGGCATACAGTCATGAATATGAGTTACATAAAACAAAACATTAAAACATAAGCATGCAAAAGTTAAACATTAACTAATAAATCTACAATGGACAAAACATTGGGTGAACAAAACTAGGCTAGTGCAAAGACTATCATTGGTATTCATAAAATTGTATAAGTGTTCATTGTTGACTTTCCTTTCTAGTGTTGAAACAGTTTTGTAGAAAACAACATATCCTTCTAGCAGCTGTAATGTTTTTAGGACTGACAAGTTCCTTAATGGAATTGACATTTGTATATGTGTTCACATTAAATATATCATTATAATTCATTCTACATTGGTCATAATTTGAACAATACAATAAAAGTGTTTCTCATCTTCAACAAACAATTTGCAAAAATTACACAGACGTTTTTCTCTTGGAATAGGAGGTTTAGAATATCTACCAGTTACAACAAATAATGAATGAGCACTGATTCTTAGTTTTGTTAGGAAAGATCTGTCACATTTGTTTAAAGGTAGTTTAAGTAATGTTGTAGTTCGTATTCATTTTGGTTTACAATTTTGCTATAAAAAGACAATTTTCCAGAGTCAGCTTTACATATATTGTTTAGTTGTTCATGTATTTTGTTTTGATAATGTTCTTTTAACTTGTTCTTTAAAATTTTGTTACAGATATTCAAAGAAGTGATATTTAATTTTTGTAGCAATAAAGACAGTTTTCTTTGCCAAGATACTCTAGAAGACAATTTTTTGTCTTCTTTGAATGCAGATGTTACTAAGCAATTATTATAGTCATTTTTGTATTCCATATCTTCCAGTTTCTTATAAAATTTGAACATATTTCCAATACATAGATAACAAAAAAAATATTGTCCTAATTCACATAAAACAACAAGATTTGATGCCTTTCTATGTAACCCTAAGATGTCTTTAAAAATTAGTTGTTGTGTTTTTGGAAATTGTTCTGAAGACATTAAATCAAATTTGAAGTCAGATATCCATATTTCAGACCCATAAGTCATTACTGTTATTATTATTGACTAATATAATTTTAACATAATTTCCGCAGAGAAATTAATATTTGCAGGAAAATTGTATTTAAAAAATTGTATTAAAAACAATTGTAATCGCCGTGGCAGCGTGGAAAGGTATCCAGCAGCGCCACTACAGTTATGTTGGCGTGCTCATTTAACGCAGGCAATAGCAAAGACGCGGGGATAAGTCGAGTGAACTTGCACGAAGACCTCTCGGAGTCCAAATAATTATCTTAAACACGGTCAGCACATTGAGCACTCAGTGCGCAGTTACACCCCGTTGAAGTTCCGTAGAAACGGTCCAATCGCCGCCAGACCGCCGTGACATTTTTTTTTTTTGCAAGCACGCAAGTTGAACTTTATGTGCTGACCATTAACAACACCCCACAGTGAAGCATCATTAACCTTACAATTACAATTACAACCAAAAAATTATTTTATTGAAACTTTTCATTCATAATTTATCACGCACACACAAGTTGATTGACAATTTTTTTATTACAGCATTATTGTAAATAATAGCATGTATGTAAATTGTGATATGTTATATTTATGCCAGTACCAAAAAATAATAATCTAGTTAAAATATGATGGTAATTCTAATTCTTGAGTATTTTTAAGTATGTGGCTGATCGTCTTCAATCGTCTACATCAGCCAATCAGAGTGCGGCGTATAGGCGCGCGATGGTTTGACTACGTCAATTTAACTGTCAACTGTCAAATACTGCAACCAACCCACCCTCCTTCCCCTGCATCACCTTTGTAGTTAGGTATTCATGTTACATAGTATAAATAAATACATGTATGTTACATAGTATAAATAAATACATGTATGTTACATAGTATAAATAAATACATGTATGTTACATAGTATAAATAAATACATGTATGTTACATAGTATAAATAAATACATGTATGTTACATAGTATAAATAAATACATGTATGTTACATAGTATAAATAAATACATGTATGTTACATAGTATAAATAAATACATGTATGTTACATAGTATAAATAAATACATGTATGTTACATAGTATAAATAAATACATGTATGTTACATAGTATAAATAAATACATGTATGTTACATAGTATAAATAAATACATGTATGTTACATAGTATAAATAAATACATGTATGTTACATAGTATAAATAAATACATGTATGTTACATAGTATAAATAAATACATGTATGTTACATAGTATAAATAAATACATGTATGTTACATAGTATAAATAAATACATGTATGTTACATAGTATAAATAAATACATGTATGTTACATAGTATAAATAAATACATGTATGTTACATAGTATAAATAAATACATGTATGTTACATAGTATAAATAAATACATGTATGTTACATAGTATAAATAAATACATGTATGTTGCTGTTGATGTGTGAACTGTTGATTTTGTTCAATAATATTTTGTTGCATTTATATTTGGTACATGTAGATAATGTATACATCTTTGTTTAATCTGGGGGAGGTCATTTTGCTCACTTTTTAGGTCACCTGAGTAAACTCAGGTGACCTATTGCTATCTGTTTTCGTCCATCGTCGTGCGTTATCAATTTATATTTTTAACTTCTTTTTAAAAACTACAAGGCCAATTGTTCCCATTTTTGGTGTGAAGCATCTCTATAGTAAGAGGAATGTAAATTGTGAAATTGGTGGCTCTGCCACCCCCAGGGTGCCACAGGTGGGGCCAAATATGCAAAAACAGCCAAATTTTCAAAAATCTTCCTCTCTACTCCCACACATGTAAGGAAAAAACTGATTGCATGGTTATGATGTCCATGAAGCCCTCTACCAAAATTGTGAAATTCATGGCCCCTGGGTCAGGGGTTCAGGCTCTAGGGTGGGGCCAATAAGGTCATATAGTAAAAATGTATTAAATCTTAAGAAATCTTCTTCTCTCTTCTCTACTCCCATAGATATTTGTTAAAAACGAAATACATGGTTATGATGTCCATGGAGCCCTCTTCCATAATTGTGAAATTAATGGCCCCTGGGTCAGGGGTTCAGGCTCTAGGGTAGGGCCAATATGGCCATATAGTAAAAATGTATTAAATCTTAGAAAATCTTCTTCTCTACTCCCATAGATATTTGTTAAAAACTAAATGCATGGATATGATGTCCATGAAGCCCTCTACAAAAATTGTGAAATTCATGGCCCCTGGGTCAGGGGTTCAGTCTCTAGGGTGGAACCAATATGGTCATATAGTAAAAATGTATTGAATCTTAGACAATCTTCTTCTCTACTTCCATAGATATTTGTTAAAAACTAAATACATGGTTATGATGTCCATGAAGCCCTTTACCAAAATTGTGAAATTTATGGTCTCTAAGTCAGGGGTTCAGGCTCTAGGGTGGGGCCAATATGGCCATATAGTAAAAATGTATTTAATTTTAGAAAATCTTCTTTTCTACTCCTGTATATATTTATGAAAAACTAAAGGCATGGATATGATGTCCTTGTGTTAAGTGGCATCAAATAGTATGTAGGTCATGGGCCCCGGGGGTGGTCCTGTCCCACCTCAAACAGGAAGTGCCAGAATATCTTGAAAACGGTTAAGAACCCTACCCCTACCCCTACCCCTATATATTCTTGTTTCTTGTGTCAAGGGGCATCAAATGGTATGTAGGTCATGGGCCCCGGGGATGGTCCTGACCCCCTCAAACAGGAAGTGCACAAATAACTTGAAAACGGTTGAGATCCCCACCCCTAAACCATATATATTCTTGTTCCTTGTCTCCAGAGGCATCATATGGTATGTAGGTCATGGGCCCGGGGGGTGGCCATGACCCCCCTCAAACAGGAAGTGCACAAATAACTTGAAAGCAGTTGAGATCCCCACCCCTAAACCATATAAATTCTTTCCTTGTGTCAAGGGGCATCATATGGTATGTAGGTCATGGGCCTTGAGGGGGGTCCAGACCCCCTCAAACAGGTAGTGCCCGAATATCTTGAAAATGGTTAATATCCCCACCCTAAACCATATATATTCTTGTTCCTTGGGTCATGTTAGTTCACCTGATATATAGTAAAGGACCCCTGGGAACATCAGAAACTTTGTGGGTCATCCCTACTCTATATGATAGCCTTGTTCGTTTGGGAGATTTTATAATCGCCCCGATTATAATTACATCTTGTTTTCCCTTGCTTCTTCCTAATGGAGTTATCTTCCTTTGCTTGTTCATATTTTGTAATTATATATTAATCATTGAATATAATGTAATTATAAAGAAGTTGTATGATCAAAAGAGTTATGCAAGGCTTTTTATCATTTGAAACAAAAACAGTTTTTAACAAACAGACTTGTTAATAGTATAGTAATAATTGGCTAACTAAAATCACTGATGATTTTGGTATATATGTCAGATGGTGATTCAAAACGAATGTTGAATATTCAAAAACTTGAACAGGAGAAGTGAGTAACTCATTATGACTTTTATCGATAAAGCTGTTTGGTTTTTTTTTTTCGTTTGTTTAAATGCCCACGGGGAGAGTTTCTGTCTGCCCCGGGGGGATGGGGGATGGGAGGTTGTTTTAGATAAAACATGAATAATAGCCACCTTGTTATTATTATTAAATTATTTTCTATCAGAGTCTTGCACCTTTTCAATATCAGGTCATGCACTCTTTTATGATCTTTTAAGTTTTTCGCTAAAATTATAGGTTTAATAGACCTTTTTGAAAGATTTCAGGCAGGGAGGTGGTCG
The DNA here is from genome assembly GCA_020458035.1 of Magallana ariakensis. NCBI lineage: Eukaryota > Metazoa > Mollusca > Bivalvia > Ostreida > Ostreidae > Magallana > Magallana ariakensis. The sequence goes on along the minus strand of CM035817.1, from coordinate 59,037,429 downwards.
TCATTACAAATTAAAATTTTTTCTATTCCAGAATAAAACTTAATTAAATGCATATATGAGACTCTTTGACAAGTTTGTCTATCGAAAAAGTGATGGGTTATGCTACTCAGGTGACCGTTAAGGCCTATGGGCCTCTTGTTATAGATTACATTCAGTGTCTGGTAATTAATATAATGACTGTTTGAAGAATTCCCCTTATTGTCTCATTTTTCTTATATCAAATATAAAAGGCAGTATTTACACACAACTATGTTTTCTGTTTTTCTATAATGTCAGGTCGAATCAACAATATTACATAAATTTAAATATTTAAATCATTATTTCATTTTCAACTATTACCCTTCCACTAACATTCTTATTCATGTGTGATCATCATTATAAAATCAAATATCCATTTCGATAAAGTATAAATATTTCGATGAATCGAATGTATAAAAAATCACAAAACAACAAAGAATATTTATACAAAAAGAACAACTTAATGATATTGACATTCCGAAGTTAGGGAAAAAAATCGTAACTGTTCTGTATGTAAGCAATGTTTATCTTTTCTCCAGCAGTAAATTTACACCGTTAAGCGGTTTTAACAGTCCTGTTATGGCTAGCTTCAAAGGAATCTGAAAAAGAACATGTTAATATCAATGAATTTTAATTTCCATGGTATAATTTTACAGAATGACTTCTGTGCTTCCTTTTCATTTCAAAACTATCAGGAAAGTAAACAAGTCTCAAAGAATTAGGTTATCTGTCATTCAGCAGAAATTTTTAAATGAAATCCGCCTTTTTGTTTAAATAAACATACATTTCATGATTTCATCATTGTTAAAAGTAAAAAGACTTCATATTTTATAGCACTATAGATTGTAACATAGCATTCATTCAAGAATCAAGTAAAATACATGTGCGCTTATAGTTAAAAAACAATGAACAGAGCAGCAGTGTAATGCTGGACTTCCATCTATTTTACTGGACCTCTGTTTCATCAAGTAAATATCGATGAGTTTTAAAATATGTGGCGCAATGTTACACTAGACTTAGACCGACATATCTTAAGTTTTCCTGGCTTTTTTAACGAATTTGATATTTTACATGCCAGGAAAACTTGGCATGTAAAATATCAAATTCGTTCAAAAGCCAAGAAAACGTCAGATATTTCGGACTACACTATACTGTGAGAGTAACATCTATATTTTTGCTGGACTTTGTTGTATGTTACTGTACCTCAGTTTCATCACACGTTTTGAAGCGGTAATGCTGAAGTAAGTACACAATGGCGCATTTGATCTCCATGGTAGCCAAACGCTGACCAATGCAGTTCCGTGGACCGTGACCAAACGGAATAAAGGCATACGGATGGCGCTGGGTTTTTTTCTCGGGAGAAAATCTTAATGATAAATATTTATTTTTTTCATTTTATCATTCTGATTATAGATAAAAGACGTAAATATAAGGAAATAGTCAATAGCTTACGATCACCTCTTTAAAACACGTTACCATAAAGGATAAAGAACTCAATAACTTCATTTTTAGGTAGCATTGTTTTTTTTAACTTAAATTTTGAGAATGTTGAAATATTATATCGTACCTCTCAGGGTCGAATTTCTCCGGCTCAGGCCAAATCTCGGGATCTCTGTGCAGTGCATAGACAGCAAAAGCGAGCTCGATGCCTTTAGGAATCTTATATCCACCAATATCAAGCTCCGTTTTGCCTACTCGACTGGTTCTAGGAAATATCAAAATATGTGTATAGCTTAAATTGATCAAGGTGGAGTGATGCCTGTCTTTGTTGGAGTGATGCCTGTCTTTGCTTCAGACAGGTTATTTGTGTTGCCAAAATCAGGTTTGATGAGAGAGGTAGAGGTACATGTATTGTCATATATCGTCAGGTGGACAATAAGGTAAGTGACTTGAATCTAAGCAACTAAACATTGTTTTCCATATTGACAGGATGTAGATAAGAGTTACCTTGTAGCGGGGGGATACAGTCTCAGCGTCTCGTTCAACACCCTAAGTACTCTATAGTTTGAACGTTATCGTAGGTAGGCAGTTCCTGCAAATAACATACATCAGATGTACATGTACGATATATTTTACAGCCTAATCGTAAACTTACAAACTAAATATCAAGGTATATTTGTTCCTTTTTACCTGTCCTATAGCTGAGTCTATCTCGCTTATTAGTCTCTCTTGGCAGTCTGGATTGGTTGCTAAGCAATACGCCATGAACGCCAAAGTACTGGCAGTGGTGTCATAACCCGCGATGAAGAAAACAATGGCGTTACCCGTCACCTCATCCGTGGTTAATCCTGATATATAAACATACTACATGAAGTTGTTAACGTAGATCAAAGATTGTGATAGAGAAAGGAAGAACAGACAAACAGATGGGCGGAGTCACCTCTTTTCTTCCATTTTTGAGGATCGTCTTGGATTGCTTGTTCCTCCTCTATTTCGTTTTTGTCCGTGTCTTTGTGAGCATTGAGCATGAGCTGAAGAAGGTCCTGTCTGTTCTGTAATAGAATAATACTAATGTAGCAAGATATACCCTGCTTACAACATTACGCTTTGACGTACATGTAGGTGTGTGCTAAATGTATTTTCACGCGAGTAAAAAAAAAAAAATAAATTTGATGTTTTTGATCAAGAGAAAAATAGTGCGACGTTCAAAAAGCCTTTTCGACGTTTTTGTTTTTGTTTCGTATCCTGCCTTTGTACCTGGCTAAAAAAAAAAAACAAATGTCTACGTATTCCGATATATCAGTAAAATTTTCACCGTATGAATGTTCCAATAAGCGTTCAATGTTAGTTGAATAAAATTATAAAATTATATAATTTTTAAATAAGCTCGAGAACCCTATAACGTTGGGAGACGTTTTCGAACATGCAACATGTATTTAAAATTAAAAGATGCGGCTACAACCCAACAACTTAGAACCATTTTAACAGGAGCTTAGACTTTGTGAAGTTCTGTCAAACAGCAATGTGACGTAGGCCTGTCTATTTCGTTGCTGGCCTTTCAGCCATGGCTCTTTGAAATCAAAGAAGATGGGTGAATAAGGCGTGTAAACTGCCTATATGAGGATAGATAAGATACCATAAAATCAAAATATCAACAAATCTCATAATTTCTTTCTAAATTATTGAAAACAATGTATATTTACCATTACATCGATTTATAACCATTAAATATATTTATTAATTGGAATAGGTTGATTTAAACTGGCGTATGCGTGTCAAAACCTCCAAAATAGTGTCATTTTTATAACTTCAATGCCTTATCTTTTATAGAGTGGGTCTGAGCTCCATATTTTTGCCAAAGTCTATATAAGGTTAAAAGGAAATCAAACCGATTCCAATCAACGAAAACATGGAGAGATGACCCACTATACTTAAAAAATGTCATTTTGTATTGCAACAATTGAACGTTTTAGAAAAATATTACAAGTCCGTAAATTCGTGGTTGAAGTCACATATTAGCATTTAACGATGGAGATTGTTGTACCTGAAATCGCTCAGTGGTTAGAGCACCAAACAGTAGGTAACATTATAGAGCTAGGGTTTTTTAGGTTGTGGGTTCGATACCACCAAAACTTAAGAATTTATTTTTTTTCTTATCGTTTGTTAAAATATTAAAAACTGAATATAGTTAGAAACTGTGCTTTTGTAAACTTGTATTATAACATTATCAAGTATATTTAGTTAAAAACAAAATTAAATTTGAAATTGTATTTACGACTAAACCAAATGGGCATTTGCGCTATCTTGTTCCCCCATCTTCTTTGTCTTGCCTTTGAGATAAGACTACGCAATCTATGCATATTTCACATGAAACAAGCGTCATTTAAAACTTATTTTCATGCAAGAATTAGATAGTGACATCCTACATAAAGTCCAAGGTCTTGTTGAAAAGGCTCTAATAGCATTTACCCTCTTCTCTAAGGTATTTTTTTTCTCTGCAATTCAGTATTTTTAAACAAAAAAAGATGATAAGAATATGCAAACGTTTGACTAGGTGAGAAAAAGTATTTGACCCGAAATTTGTTGCTTCAAAAAAAGATGAAAACAATAATTATATTTTCAAATGAAAAAGTAACACTTGGTATCAATTTTGAAAAACGACGAACCTAATTTGCTTTGCACAGGTATATCGCGCGCCTAAAATTAGTTTTTGTTACAAACATCAAATTCTTAGTATCACGTCACAGTCACTAAAACACATTTTGTAACATGATATTACCGGTAATTCAAATTCATAATATAAGTGTCCTATTTCAATTTGGTTAGAAAATCTTTAGAAGAATTGAAAAGAATACTTTTCCTCTCACAAAATCGTTGTTTAATTGTTATGTTCAACTGACTAAGAAAATTGAGACTAACAATTTTAGAAATTGTCCCTACCAAAAATCTAATTCAATTTTTATGTTATTTTTTTTTTATTGATTTTGATATACCTTTAGTTACTCTAACTCATTTAACAATTTTATGAAAATCACTAATGTAAAAATGAATTGGGTCTGTCGCCCTTAAATATAACTATTGGAATCATGTCGCCACGAGTTGAGTTTTCCTCATATATTATTAGGTAGCTAACCTTGTCTACGTCGTCACGCATTTCTATGGCCCGTTCTACAGCTGATTTGAAAAAGTCCATCACTCGTCGATTGTTCAAAGGTGACACACTGAAGTAATTGAATATAATGTCCAGTTTAGGGATAAGTACTGCAATTCAAAGTTAACGGGATTCGTCGAAATAGCCTAATGTGATAGGAACTCAATGCAATATATTAATATTGAAGAATATTAATAGTTGATTATAAATTAACAATTCATTTATAATTTGCCCTCCAAACAACAGAATAGCTTTGAATCTTACCTAAAAGAATGGTTAGAGGAGATAACGAAAATTTCAACAGTTCTTTGGCATATTTCACGAATAAATTATCTGGATTTGTTTGAGAGTCTATATCCATTCCAAATCCAAGGGAAGCTATCACGTCCATTGTGTATGCACCAAACGTTCTGAAAACAATTTAATGCATGACTGGGATACCCTTATGCAATATATGAAGAAAAATTATTCAAAATTTGAAATTAGACGTCCGTACTGCTTAAAATCTATTGACTTTCCCTCGTCCGCGTTGGTTTTCAAACTTTCAAGCAGCAACTTGTACTTCACTCTTAGTAGAGGGTCCATCTACAGGTACGACACGAGATTTATTACGACTATTAACAACAATTAAATTCTTTAATTCAAACCAATATTCAAAAGAAAGCTTATTCAAAGTTTGCCTACAAAAATTCCGAGAAATACGTACAAATTAAAAGGCAAAAGAAAATCGCTTACTATGATTTAGAATACAGATATTAAAGACTCTTAAACTGTAAGACATCCTCTCACCGTCAGGAGTCCTAAGTCCACGGCCACGAGTGGACTCGGTACCAATGAGCTTGTGAGGATGAGTGGACTCAGGACCCCTGACGTTTTTGAGGATGAGTGGACTCAGGACCCCTGACGTTGTGAGTGTAATTGATCTCAGGAATCCTGACGTTTTAAGGATAAGTGGATTCCTGGCGATTTGAAGATAGGTGGACTCAGGACCCCTGACGTTTTTGAGGATGAGTGGACTCAGGACCCCTGGCGATTTGAAGATGAGTGGACTCTGGACCCCTGACGTTGTGAGTATAATTGATCTCAGGAATCCTGACGTTTTAAGGATAAGTGGACTCAGGACCCCTGACTTTGTGAGGATAAGTGGACTCAGTACCACTGATGTTGTGAGTATAAGTGATCTCAGGAATCCTGACGTTTTAAGGATAAGTGGACTCAGGACCCCTGGCGGTTTGAAGATGAGTGGACTCAGGACCCCTGACTTTGTGAGGATAAGTGGACTCAGGATCCTTGACGTTGTGATGATGACTATAAGAGAACATTTACACACCTTCCTCATTTTTCCACTGGAAAACGTCTGTAGGAGTGTGTTCCTCATGAACCGCCAGTGAGCGTCCTCCACGGCCGTCAGGCCATGCCTCATCTCATTTTTTGATCCAGAAAAATGTTGCTGTAAAAAGAAATGAATTGCATTTTAAAAAGTGGTAACTATATATATCCAGTCGTGCATGTTTTATTCAGTATTTTATGAAAGGGGAATAATAGAAATCGGTATTAATTTATGGTCCAGTTTTCCGTCATCGTATTCTCGTCCATACGAATAAATAAAGCACATAGAAAATGTTTCAATGAGGACAAGAAAACCACACTGCGTGCAAATATATATAAAGCAAGGTAGCTTTCTTTAAAAAAAATAATGATAAAATATAAGCAAGTTTAGAAGTTGAAGTATGAAAGTTCGCTCTTATTGAACAAGTCGTGTTATTCAGTACTGTAACCATAAAGGCAGGAAACACACACAAATAACCTTACGTTATTCATTCTTGAAAAAAATATAATTATATTTTGTCAGTGACTTTCATTAATAAAAAAAATATGTGTGTCGTGGCAAAATTTTGATATTGAAACAATATCTAATACATGTATATTAAACAGTTAATGTGAAATTTTTTATTTTTACAGAAATTGCAACTAGATTTTTTAAAGGTCTTTTATTGATAAAGAATATTATGTGTTGTGCCAAAAAAAAATATGTTTGTCGTGCAAAAAAATTAAAACAATATCTAATAGCGCCATAATATATATCAAACAGTTAATGTGATTTTTTAACAACACTTACAACAATTTTTATTAATAAAAAGATGTGTATTGTGCCAAAAACTTGAATAAGAAAACAATATCTAATGGCGCCATAATATATATCAAACAGTTAATGTGATTTTTTTTACAACAATTACAACTATATTTTGTAGGAGTATTTTATTAAAAAAAAATATTATCTGTGTCGTCCCAAAAACTCGAATATTTAATTAAAAACAAAATCTAATAGCGCTATAATATATCTCAAATGGTTAATGTGATTTTGTTAATTGGAAAATCAATTTGAAAGCTTACAAATCTGTTCGGGGCTTTGGAGAACTCTTTGACAGAGATGTTCTTTATGATTTCAGGGTCAGCTATTAAAATGCTTGGATTGCCTCCTATGTTCAATCTACAACACCAACACAAAGTATTTTAATATATAGATGTTTACCATCAAAGCTGACATTTTCTACAAATTTACTGTGCTCTGAAGAGGACTATATGCTCGTGGCAATGTTTAGACTTCATCAACTTTTCTGAGAAAAAGGACTTTAAATAAAGACAGAAAAATAATATTCAAGTTTTAAAACTAAAATATTTGGGATTTTTCTCTACGAAATAATAGTTTAAAGCTAAAGAAATCTCTTATATTTTAAGGTAGACTAGATTAGGAACCACCTAGCCTTCTTAAAGGTTTTTTGCAAAGATAATTATATTTCATAAAAATTCATACACCCCTTTCTGATTAATTGTCATATTTATGAAAGGACAGCAATCCGGGATAGGGCCTTAGAAAAGTTTCGCAAATAAATGACAACTTGTAAAAATTGTATATTATCTCCAAAACATCAAAATCTACACTTTAGACATGCAGACATTAAGGAATAACGGTATAAAATCTGTATAAAAAACTTCATGAAGTTCTTTTCTATTAATGTTTTTGATAAATAATATGGATTTTGTCAAAAACAGTTTGTTAATTTTAAATCCATTCAGTATTTCATAAATAAAGTATAAGATTTTAATCATGATTTTCATTATAAAATAGGCATACCGAACAAGGTTAGGGATACACGATAAACGGTATTATCTTTTCCTAATTCCTATTATATAACTAAAGTGTTAAATCATGTATTTACTCACCCAACTACTCGCCCGTACTTTGTGATTAAATTTTTGTCAAACTCATAAATACCCTGTAAAGAATGACATTCAAGTGTTCAGATAAAATTTCAAACATTAAACAATAGCACATTACTTAAACGTTCAGTGTTTTATTGCTAGAATCGGCAAACTATTTTTTCAATTAATCCTTTTTTCGATACATGTATCACATTACCTGTTTTTTTATCTCTGCCATGCAATTTGAGCTACTTTTGATGAATTTTTTAATCACACAATCTAACAGAAATAACACAACATAAAAACTTTCAGCTGTAACATAGATAGTTTGTATTTTTTTCGTGGAAACTGCAGTTTCTTTTCTTCATTGGCTATCAACTATAACATTTTCACACTTTTTGTACCAAGACTTCTCATTTTCAATGAATGTGTAACCATGTATATCGGTAGTGTACCCATATAAACAAAAAATTACGTGAATCTACGTGTCCTTTATGACCTTGGTAAAATTATCTCTTTTCACAGAAAAATTTCATAAAACAATATAAATTATTTAAAAATTTATTAATAAGAGCATAATGCTATCACAAAAAATGTACCGGAAGTTAACAATATCATTTTTAAATTACCGTTTCAAAATTTTCTCTCTGACGATCAAACTCAACTCATACCGATCGGGTTCGTTATTGCATGTACTTTCTGTTTCAAGTTCATGCGCATAGATACAAAAATAGATTAACTTTCGATACCCCTTGCGCATGTACCATATCTTTTGGTAATCAATCTGAAGCGGAGTCTGGAAAGCACCGTGACGTCATAGTTGTAATGTTTTTTTTTTAAATATGGCCGACTGAGCTGGAGACGGGAAGTTTGATAGTGCCATGGCTCCAATATAAGGGAAGTAATCGGGAGACGGAACACCCATACGCTTCCAGAATCCAAATTTCCATTTCACGTGTCTGAAACATAAGTGATGTTTTGTGTTCCTTCAGGGCTTCCATAGCTTCAGCAAACAAAACAACTCATTGTAGGTAATGCATGTTCAATAAAGTATTACGTACATGTAGATGCCGACAAACACAAAGGCAATCAAAAAAATCCAAACGTTGATGTTCCCGAGAATGCTTAACATGTCCATGTTTTATCCCCGGATCCGAACTCTGACAAACATTTATAGACAACAAACTGTTTTATATTCTTGTTGCTAGCGCTCTCGAGCGCTAGCAACTACGTTAGTCTTTTTCACTTGAATACGCATGCTCGACTCCATAGTAGGGGATTCTGGGAATACTGTACTACTGTAGATAAACTGTACCATGTGAATTTCGTTTTATCATATTCACACGAAGTTTTGTGTTATACTGTATTGTAAATGTCAAAATAGTAACAGTCGCTTAGGTCTTATTATGCAAAGTTATTTTAAATATTATAATAAATAGCTAGCTTTATTTTAACTACCTTCAAGCTCAGAAAACAACCTCTGATATGTTTTCCGAGCTTGACGGAAGGCCCGAGAAGATACGATTGCTACAAAACGGTACCAATGGTTCTTGAAAATTTTCACCTCGAAGTTGAAATTACAGTAGATACATAATGATTAAGGCACAGTCAATGAGCTATGCCATTGCCGATGCTTCTGTGTTTTATGATGGCTATAGCGCTAGCTTACCAATCTTTTTAAAAGATAAGCTTGTCTAGTCTCGTTCAACCAGACGCTCAGCTGTCTCCGTAAATTTCCGACAAGCAGACACGCCAGCTAACATTCGGCAAACCTCGGCCGATTCCGTAACCTACATCAAAGTTAGATGAGATACGAATCGGCCGAGGTGTGCCGAGTGGCCAGCTAATTCGGCAACGAAACAAGTCAGGTATGTTGGTGTTCACCTATGCTAGTCTATTGAAAACTACGGGTGCAGACTGTATGGTCACTCAATAAAGCTTAAATAGGATTTAAAGGATTAACACAACTTGAACACACAGTCTTAAGTACCAACTCTTTAAATTCGCCAATTTCCCTGTAATGAGAAAGTACGACCTCCCAGAAATGCAAACTTTTACCTATAGCTAAATATGTGTATAATATTAGACATTGCAGTAATTTTCCCGGTCAATTAAGCCAAATTTCAATGAAAAAATATGTAAACAAGTATTCCTTTTAAAGGAATGATCGGCAATAATGATAAGCAATCAACATGATCAGTTTGATGTAAAATAATAAAAAAGTACTGTATTTTTACAAAATATCGAATATTTTGAATCTGTACACCATAATTTCATTATTATAAACCGTCAACAAATTTAATTTTGAAATAAATTTGGGAAAAGCCGTTCGTAAACTCCTTGTCTAATTTTATATTTTTAACGTAATTATTAAATGTTAATGTATCTTTTTCTTCTTCAGAATACTGAGTAGGGCTCTTCAAAGAGCATTAACACGTATACAAAGAAAGAGTTGTATTAAAATAATTTATTGCGATTGAAAAACATTGAATGCCATCATAACTTGCTATTGAGGTCGCATTATAACGTAACCTTGTTTATAAATCAAGCTGTCTTCCTAGCTACTATTATGCGACATCAATAGATCGAGGTCAGTTCATGGAGCATCTTCTTATGATTGAGGTCAGTTCATCGAGGTCAACTGCATTACTGAATGAATCTTTCGATCGAAATTCTTACGCGTGAGACAAAATGTGCATTCTTGAATTAACAGGTCGAACTGTTTTTATGTATGTTTGCATCTCTTAGGTAAATGAATTGAAATTAAACTGAGTAAAATGTTATATAAATACTAAACCAAACTTCAAGTTTTTATAAGAACTACTTATGGAAGCGGAATGTGTGCGCACTTGGAAGCATTTGCCGGATGCCTCATATGGACACAACAGTGATCGGCCGAAGCCGATCACAAAAATTTGTTAAGACAAAAAAGGGAATCGCGTTAATTCGCCTCATGTTAAAATTAGCCCCTGACATCGAGACCGGTATGGTTGTATTACGACTTCGACATCGCTATAAATAAAGGTGATAATGTTCAGGTAAATTAAAAATAAACGTGTACATTTTGTTCGCTAATATTTCTGAAGTTTGCTTTGTTTACAATCGATTCATAACATGTGGGTTGAATAAACCCAATCATCTGGGGGACGAAACCAAACGGTTCCCTTTTCTAAACATTCCCCTGATGCATTTTAGTTTGTTTTATCGTTTGCCCAAAAATAAATTATTTTTATTTACTTTAAATATTTCTAACTTTGAAAGGAGATCGATTCTGCTTGTGTAAATAGGAGAAAGTCCATAACTTTCTGAGATAATTGGTTTGTGGAAAATTATTTGATACTGTAAAAACCAAAAAATTGGACCAAGCAGCTTTAATATTTGTCTCACATAAAAACCGATCATACACACAGTAACACAACAAACACGTTGAACTGCTAGGAAAAAATAGAAGTCAACACTGTTTATAACGAAGATTTTTCTTTATTGTCCGTCGACTATAAGTATACATACATTCATTATCTACCGCAAAAGCGTTCGATCTGTGTGAGGTTGTTTAAGAAAGTGCACTTGGGCAAATGGGAAATATTTGTCTTGTTTCGATAGAATACGTACTGTTTTATTTAAATCATTTGTAAAAGACAGGAATATAATACTTTTATTTCCTTCCAAGTCTAAGATATTCTACAAAATAGTTCTATTTAGGAATCATTCTTTGAGTATTATGAGGTGATAATTTCCGACGGAGCGTGGACAAATCAAATAAAGCCCTAAGGGCTTTATGATAGATTTATGATTTGACCACGCTCCGACTGAAATTATCACTTCATAATATTCAAAGAATGATTCCTTGGTACTTATATTTATATTATTTCCAATTTGTACACTTTAAAAATAATATTTTAAAACCACTATTTGTTCATGTTGTACATGCTATGTATTACTACGCGGCGCAGCCAATACCGGTTTTTTTGGTTATGCTATAAGACACGCCCATTTTCTGTCACTCATCTTTTACGAAGTTATTGGGCTAAAGGCTTCAAAATTTATTCGTAATTATATCACAGACAAAGACAATCGAAATTGTAAATATTGTAATATAGAATTACAGTAGAGTAGTGTATAAGCTCTAAGAACTACAAGCTATGTATGAATATGGGTTTCCGTAAAATAACAAAAAAATTTGACAAACGATATATTGAGTTATATTTAGGAATGACTCATAACATGATATGTTTTTAATAAAACTGGTTTAACAGGGTAACTTAGTCGATCAAAATCGATCAATCAGAAAAATAACTTTGAATATCGTGGCTTACTTCCGTTTGGTCATGACGCCAGTAACGCCAAGTCGCCGTATTAAAGCTTGAACCATACACTATTCTATCTATTCATACACTATTCTATCTATTCATACACTATTCTATCTATTTATATGTATTTGTTACCTTTTTTTTTAAAGGTAGGATCAATCTACTCTTCTGTTTGTTTTTTCTTTCGAGATGTATTTATCAAAACTCAATTCAGAATGTGACTGGTAATTTTAATTGACAGAAAAATAGATTAATTTTTATGACTGAAAATGTACATGTTTCTTGTTTGTTGTAAGAAATGTTCCCTTGTCAGTGATTTTACGAAAAAAAGTTTTTTTCGAATCTGATGCAGTGTGTTTCCGTAATGTTCCTGTTGGTGAGAAGTTGAGCTGTTACCAAGTACCAAGAGGCATGCTATTATGGCTAATTCATCATCTTCATCAACGGTTTGTGAAACTCAGATAATGGAATGTGATCTTACTGGATGGCAGATAGATCAACTCTTCACAGATTTTGAAACTCAGAGTCACGTAGAAGAGACTACTAGTAGTTAGTCCAATATGCTTTAGTAATTGCACAGTAAATATTGACAATATAAACATAAACACAAAAGTAGTTTATAAAACGAAAATGCAGACAGAGATTTGACTGAATTTAATTGTTTATTATTTAATGATAACATAACAGTTTATCGTTAAGAATACTGTATACTGTTGACATAACAAATGTTGATTTACTATTAAAAAAATAAATATGTGTGAAATTTAATTATGTGATCAACACTTCTTGTAAATAAATGTCTCACTTGATAGTCCTAGGGAAACAAAACACTTTTAGCTTAGTTACTGACTGACTACGAAACTGTGTCGGATTGATTAATTTCTTAGACGACTCGGCTTCTATGAGATTGATCAACCCCATATTATTACTTATTAGGTTGTTACTGACTGACTACAGAAAAATATGAGGTTGATCAATCTCATAGATGGCGAGGCGAAGCCGAACCGTCTATGAGATTGATAACCCCATATATTTCTGTAGTCAGCCGTCTATGAGATTGATCAACCCCATCTATTTCTGTAGTCAGTCAGTAACAAACTTAATAAGTGTTTCGTTTTCTCGATGACTATCAAGTGACACATTTATTCACAAAAAGCGATGATCTACGCAAACCCATGAATACAAGTTGCCTAACATTTCGTCCAATTTAACTCATTTAAACTCTTCAAAATATTAATCTCACCTTTTAAATACTCTTTGAAAATCTTCGCTTCACTAATGTTTTCTTACAATGTTATGTTGCTATTCAATTTTAAACGTTTTGTTCTGCTCCAGACACAACAATGTTACGTCAATATTCAAAGCGCAACTACTCTAATTTTAAAGAATTTCAAAGGGCAACTACTCCAAATATTTTGAAAACTTATGGTGTGCGGTCTCTGTACTTAATAATATGAAATGTCGAATGAGTAGGCGACGCGTCGGCCAATGACGGCCATATTGCCTATTATAAATTCTCACAGAACAAATATAGAGATATATGAGGCAGTCACGTGCTATGTTTAAACCAATGGAAGTGTGTCATTTCAGTCCGAGGGAAAACAAGTTTCGTTGTCAGTCAGAAACTTACCTAATAAGTAATATTGTCCTGCACCCTGTCCAAAATGTTCGTTAAAGGCATGTCTCAATATATCACATAAAAATATATATCAATGGTCCCCCTCCCACCTTTTGAGCAGGTAGGGTGTTTTAAAGGTATTTCACATATTTTGATATTTAAATATAACAAAAATGTGTTGTCTTGCCTTTAACTTGTTATTCGACAATACAGTTTTGTCTGCAATAATTAATACTTTTAAATCATAAAACGTCAAAAAAAAAAATTATAATTTTTTATCTAAATCGATGCCATATCACTTTATCCTAATTTGAATTATTACAAAAAATCTTTAGTTTCTTATGTTTCATTGACCGATGTTTATTTTATGCATATCCATGTAATGTCGTTTTATTTTATTTGTATAATAAGATTATAATACTTTGAGATGGTTGACAGTTTGTTATTGTCATTTTTCAATTACATAATTCTGACAGGAATACCGTATCACCACATTATTTTTCCAAAAGTTTCTAGAACACACCACCTGCATATGGTGTTTTTATCTCTCAGTTAATATGCAAGGGCATGCTCTTCGTAATAAACAGTTTCGAAGGCGAGGCAAGCTACTGACAAACAAGTTAATAAAACAGAACTATCAACAGTCTCGTTTGAAGTCATCTTTTCGTAATTTCTATGGCCAATACAACGACCTTGTCTGCAAATAAATCTTCCACTGGGTCGCATGCTGACTTTTTTCATACTTATTGTTAGACCGTAATTAATCACCTAATTGTGTACGGACTTTTTCCGTTTTTCTTGATTACGACAAAGAGCACATGGCGGGTGTGACCAGTCAGCAGAGGATGCTCACTCCTCCATGGCACCTGATCCTACCTCTGTTTCTTTAAAGAGGTCCGTGTTCGCTCTGCTCCTGTTTTATTATTTTCCTTTGGACTTTTGAATTTGAACACTGTTAGTTATCACCACATGTCATCTAAGGTAATGATTTTATGAGTAATGGGATTCTACTGAAGAAAAAACAGTTCAGCTTTATTTCACAAAAAATCAAAGTAAATGACATAAGTTTGTTCGTTGTTACAAACTTACAATTGCAAAGTGTAGTCTCATTCAAATAGAACTCGGAACATCAATCATAAGAACAATTCTTATTATTTAAAAAACTGAAAAACATTTTAAAAAAAACATAAAATATAATCAGAACTTTGTTTCTCAAAATCTCACGAGGTTACATTCAACACATGTCAAGAGCATTACTAAAAAACCCCTACTGTTTAGTATGAAAAAATCTAAGAAATCTATCTTCTAAAACCACTAAAACTAAATGCAACACAGTATAATAAACATATGGTTAGTTTATATTCAAAGCATTAAGAAAAATGGCATATAATTTAATTTTTTTAAACATACAAAATTAAAATATCAGTTAGCTCTTTTATAAGTAATAACCTTGAAATTAAATTCTCAAACCATTACAACAAACGAGTCGCCTCCCTTTACACCGGAATTGGCTATGAAAGCTTTGACAGCCTCCGTTTTGACATTTCTTTCCATCACATTGGCTTTCATCACGGTCGCCCCTTTGCCACCCTGCAACGTAAAGGAGAAAGGATAAGCATCGCAGTAGTAGGGATACCGTATTCCGTGCGTTTGAACGTAATTCGAGCAAGCTTCTTTGTTGTTAATTTCCACAATTCTTTGATTTTCCGTGAAAACCATAACATCTCCATGGTACATTTTCCCCATTTTAATGTTCTCACATACGGCTTGCATTCTTGAACAGTATGGCCGTAGATCCAATACCTTTGTGGTAAGCCTAGCTTCAAACTCACAGGGTTGGTGTGATATCAGATGTTCTTTGTTGTTTATTTGTCTTGAGCTCAACTCGCTTATTTCATTCCCATAAGCCAAATCCGCTAAGATATTTGCAGGTGATCTTTGCAGTGCTGTAAATTGACCAATTTCGTTGAGCTGGATGACTTCGCCTAGTTCATTTAATCCATACCAGTCACCATAACCTGTAGTCAGTATTGGTAAGATTCCAGTTTGGAAATGAAGTTGGTTTTCTGCATTAAGGTTTTTCGACAGAGTGTAATCGAAAATATAAACACCCCTTTTCAACAAATGTTCTATTAAATCTGTTGGACAGTTTTCAGATTTATTTGAATGGTAACAAAAATGTGTGGCGTTAAAAAGAAATAGAGCATCGGATATTTTCTTCTCAGCCAAAGACTTTGGAGAATGAAATGTAGAGGGAATTACCAGATTTTGACTGTTTGCGAGAAAGGCAGAGGGACAGCAAAACGATTCAGACACCGTAGACGACACCTTCGCTCCACCCCATTCAAATAATTTCCTTCTAAAACTTTTAGAGAGAAACGAGAATCCAAGTTTACCGGAAATATAAATGGAACCTCTCAACATTGTGGCATTCACATGTAAAAAGTGACAAAATTTCCGACTGGGAAGGTTCAAAGCTATGTTTGTTTGTGCAGACCCTGTCACTACTTCTAGGTCTCCCTGAAGTCCGACTTTTATAATAGCTGCATTTACATTAACGTCAAAACTCGCGGTCAAATTTGCTTGCGGTTGGGCTACAACGTTGACTTGTTGGGGATACATATCGCTGTCATTCCCGATAATATTAAATCCATAACCAAAAGAAACTGGACCGTTTAGGCCCATTTTAAGGTTAACAGACGCAAGGCCAGCAATACCGTACACAAATTCAAAATCTCCAAACTTGAAATATTCAGAAAGAGTATGCCTAATGATACCATTGTTTGCTCGACATGGATTACCTGCGGTAAGACCCAACCCTAAGCGAAACTTCCACGACTTCATGAACAGATCATATTCTCGGCCAAACAGCTTTAAGGTCATGAATGCAGATGACATGAAAAGGTTTGTATCAACCAGCGAGTTAGCAGATCCCGCGGTTACAAGATTTGCCCGCTTTCCAAACACCTTTACATCCAGATTTGTATTGGCGTTGAAATCAAATTCGGATCCCCGAACTTGAGATTCAGTTTTAACTTGCACGTAAACCCCAAAGTTTTGCGATTCTCGTTTGACCTCGTGAACATTTTCTTCGATAAAAAGTTCTCTTTTGATTTTGTCTATCTCCAATGTCTTTGCAATTATATCTGAATAATATTCTTTAATGCAATATTTTTGCAGATCAAGGAACATGTTTTTCACTGCATTGAGTATATCGTTGTCGTTTGACTTACGTGCGATATTTACTATTCTGTTTGAATCAGTTGGGTTCATCCATTCGCCTTTGTACGCGAGAGTTTTCAAACACTGAAGGGCCTCAATCTTATTTCTTGTGTTCAAAAGTCTTCTTAAAATAAGCTCATAGCTTTTTTGGCCCGGAATATTTTTGAACGCTCGAATGCTTAGAATTCTATAGTATGTTTCATTATCCTTGAATTGTTCCACTAAAGGTCTTAACGCGCTCTCTGAGTGCGTATTTCCTAAAGCCGATATTAGTGCGCATTTTTCATCATGACGGACATTATTCTTGGATAAAGCTGCACTCAGAATTGGAATGATCTTGTGCTGCAAACCTTTACTTCCCAAAGCTCCCAAAACAAGAATGGATCGAATCTTTACGTCTTCATCAAATGTGCTCTTCATTCTTTTAGATATTGCAGAAACAAAATCTTCAGAAACGTTTGAAAGTTGTGTTATGGCGCCTAGAGCGAGATAATGGTCACCTTTTATTGTTTCTTTAGCCTCTATCATCTCCAGCAAAACTTTTTGTCCCTGGATTGTGTCTGATGCCCCAAGCATTGCGATAAGGACTGATCTAGAATCATTATCCAAATAATTCTGAGTGAAAATGATCTTTTTGATTACAGAAAACGCAGACGTGGTTTTTTTAATCAGGTCGATACCAAGAGACAGTCGACGGTTTGGAAACGGGTGGTTCATTATCTTATTGACATCTTCATAGAAATTACTGTCTTTATACTCCTCCTGATATGGTATTGGTTGAAACGCCATTTCGTCAATCGCAGAATATTTAGTATTTTTGGCCGCTAAAGTTATATGTATGTAGTCCAATTCTCTGCTGGCTTCAAAGTTCGTTATTCTTGTCATGGAAATCAAAGAACCTAACGCGGTCACGTGACCTTTGAAGGAGGGTAAGGGGGCCAGGTTCGTGTCGTCCCCATCGGCTGACTCCTCCCCAAGGTCAATATCCTGACCGATATGGAACACCTCCATCATGGTGATAATTTCAGGAGACCCAGACTCCCCCATGCACACTTTCTTCTCCTCACGATCAGTAACCATGTTCTCTGTTTTCACTGTCCTGTTGAAGTCGTAGCATTGCATGCCAAGTTGGGATTTTGAAGGAACGCGTGAAGATAGAACCTGTTTTCCATTGTGTGTTGACATTTTCACCTCTTTCTCCTCCATAGGCTGTATTTCGCTGTCTATGAACCGCAGTATGCGAGATATGAAGGTAGCCTCCGCTTCCGTAGAAGCATTAAAATAGACGTTTAGAATCTTTCCAGTACTTAGATTTTGAGAGAACATAACTTTTATTGTTAAAAGAGACTTGATCGAATCTTGGTTGCAAGTCATATTCTTAAGTGTAGTTTTAGTCTGATTTTTATAATCAGATGAGCATACTGCATTCAGAATTCTAAGTACACCGATAGAGATATTAGATTCTCTCGGAAAAGCTGTTACGGAGAATGTGATATTGACTTCCGAAAGAAAATTCCAAACATCGAGACCTTTAAATTGCGTGGATTCATTCGTTTTCATCAAAATGTCGCTCTCCATTGTGTAAGATAGTGACAAGTTGTAGACATATCTCATCTGTGACTGAAACCCTGGTGCAAAAGGCATTTCGCACGTCATTCCCTGCCAGCCACGTTCACACGTACACGTGTCTGGGGCCGTACAGTTACCGTGGCTAGTACAGGGCATACCACAGTTTGCTACGTCACACTTGTCTCCAGTCCATCCTGTGTCACAATGGCAAGTGTCCGGACGCACACAAGCACCTTGGTGACACATGGGGCGGCAGACTGGTTCGTCACAGAATTGACCTGAGTATCCAGCAGAACAGGCCGCTGTAAAAGTGAAGGGTCTTTCTGAATAATATATGTGACATTAAGAAGTGTTTAAACAAAGTTTTTTTATGCAAAACTTACCTAGCGAGCTATGCTCTGGTTGATTGAACGGTTGGATTGTGAGTGGGAGAGAAATGGCTAACACTACAACCACCAGCAAAGAAAGGCCCAGCAGCGACCACAGCAGTCTCCGACCAGATCTCTGCAATCAAATGACAAGTTTAAATCTACCTATACTGAATTTTCTTAATTCAAAATTGTGTTTGTATTCGACATTGCAGGGTTTTTTTTATAATTAGTTAAATAAGAAAAGTACAAATGTATTAAGGAAATATATTACTTAAAATCTAATCGTGAAACAAGAAGTAAAGCGTATGGGTTTTTTTTTTTTATATATTGTCAGCTTTTTGAATCACAAATCATTGATAGTATAGCATTGAATCATGATTTTTTAAAGTATACACTCTCATAACTGCAGCGGTGTGTGCATACAAATTGAGTAACGCGCGTTAGCGTGTTATGAAAATTTGTATGCACACACCGCTGCAGTTATGAGAGTGTATACTTTAAAAAATCATGATTTAATGCTTATATTTACATTTTTTAACTTCTTGCCTTGTCTGCAAATGTGATTCATACTTTAAAATCCCTATCTTATCCTAAGGGTAAGTTAATATTAATGGAAGAGCCACAGTAACAGCCACAAGCGTGAACTTTGATTTTCGCTTGTGACGTTGCAGTTTACAGCGTTCAACGTTTGTGACGTCTTTTAAACCTTTGACTACTTGTTGCATTTAGAGGCATTTGAAGATCACAGGATTTAATGGAAAAACACAGTAGAATGTAAATATTATAGCATTGAATCATGATTTTTTGAAGTATACACTCTCATAACTGCAGCGGTGTGTGCATACAAATTGAGTAACGCGCGTTAGCGCGTTACTAAATTGCAGAAAAAAGTTACATATCTCGCTGACGTGTTGCTTGCACATCAGGTACATATGAACACAATTAATTGACAGTATAAAAAAAATGGAATGATATCTGAAATATGTTGTCTTAGATAAAATTGTCCTAAAATATTTCTGGTTCTATTCAATGTATTTAATGAGCAAACTCATAAACTTCGGTTCAGTAGGACGTCACTAAGACGTCATTTATAACATATTTTAGGTCGCCAAATACAAAAACATATTGAAATGAAACTCATTAAGGACATCCGTTTAAAACTTAAACTTTCATTTACTATACAAGTGATTTACATCTACCATTTGAAGCAATAAAATGTAATAAAAAATTGCGATAGTATCAAATCAAAAAATCGACCCGTTTATACTGGTGAATACCTCATCATTTCTCATACTGGGCTTTCTATTTGTACTTCATTGTTTTCTGTAAAGTTTAAATTTCTATAATCAAAATGTTATCAAAATGTATTTAGGTCTACCAAGATATTTAATGTATAAGAATCACATACATAATGGAAACTTTCATTTTGTCAAATATGTTAATATCTTTTATCTTTTATTATTATTCTTATATGCTAGTAACTGATACTAGTATTCATGAAAAAAAAAATTACCACCAAATGGTGTTGTGCTCCGTATTTTCTATTGGTTGTGGTTCAACATTTTATGTCTCTGTCTGCGATTTTCAATTATATTTACAATCGATATAAAAATTTTCACAGTCTATTCAGCTGATTACATGATATTTATTTTATGTGTTGAGTGTACTTTACCTACGTAATTAAGATTTGCAATGTTCATCCAAGTACTTATGTATAATTAAGGGGTGACTATGTGTTAACACAGTACTCTTAGAATACTACATCTTAATTAAGAAATCAAAGTACTGAAGTACTGACGGGAGTTGATTTTATCGATTATTATTTATTTTAAAATCAACGATATTATTTTGCATGGCAAGTAGTTTCCTATATGTATTTGAATTACGCATATTTTTTATAATATAAATTCTCCAACAGAAATTTCGTGAAAACCCCATATGAATCATGTTGTGTATTATTCAAAGAATTAATTCCATCAAACTACGTATCAGTAATCGAAATATTCCTGAGATATTGTTTGGATCCAAGCAATAATCAACTCTAGTTTCGTTTAACCAGACGTTTGGCTGTCTCCGTTAATCTCCGACAAGCAAGAGAGGCACTCTGCTTGTCGGATATTTACGGAGACAGCCGAGCGTCTGGTTGAACGAGACTATATTGAACTCTGGCGTAGGAATACATACAATGTACGACTACAAAAATATCTAAATTATTCGCACCATTTAAAATCTGACTATTTACAAGGTATCTATAAATAAGTTTCCTTAAAAATCAATGCTTTAGAATACATTTCATCGAATTTATTGATTATTTTCAAGAACTAAATGTTGTCAGCGGTGTTGATTTGTGCTTAGGTCCAAACACTGTTTCACTTTCGGTTTGCCTGAGTAACTGCATAGGAGAGTTGATTAAAATCAACTCCCAAAAAAAGGGATTATCTCCTTTTCATTTTTTTTATTAAGAAGCATGTACATCCGGGCAAGGACGAAAAGTTACCCAACCCCCACTCCAAAATATTTTATTTAAATATGATAAATATAGGCAGGCTATTGAAGAGCACTGCTTAAACTGAAACGGAAGAAACATATTTTCCCCCATTCTATGAGTATTTGAACCCTCCCACCCCCGACCCATGTATCCACTCCTTAAGAAAATAATTACACAAAGACCAATAATTGTATTTTTTTCTACGGTTGTATTTTTTCTACAACGCAAAGAGATAAAAATAAGATTCTAACGACATAATTTTCTACGAAAACATCTAAATATTCTATAGCAAAATCGGTTATTTTTTAACGTAAAAAAATGACTATTTTGAGGGGGGGGGGGGCATTTTTCTTCGTTAAACTGGTATCACCTGTACACTTTGATTATAATTGTCCCGTTCATGCAAAATACACGAGGAAGCTAATAGTTTTCATATATCTTTTATTTTCTAGATATTAATGGGTTTTTTTTGCTGATTTATATGATTCTTCTAATGTTAAATATTTCAAAAGTTATAAATTATTTGAAGTAAAACTTACCGTTTTGAAAAAGTGGATTTTCAAGTTTTCCCCTGACGTACTGGAAAAAGGAAAAAATAATTTAAAATGAAGAATACTTTAAAAATAAAGAATTTTGATGTTAACAAAATTTAAAACAAATTGAATAATAAAACTTAATTTTTACCACATTTGCTGTAGATCATCCATAATGGTAAAATCTTTAAACTTCCTCAGTATTAAAGTCAGTCGGAGAATTTATACGCGTGTCCTAAAGATAAAATACTCTATATAATAAAATGCTTAAATGACACAACTCATGAGAGGATGCGGCAGTTTGAAGAATTCATTTCCATAAACTCTAAATGAAGTGACTTAAGGAAGTATCACCAAATCATACGATTACTCATGTTTAACTGTAGTGACTTGCGTATCATGAACGTTTTCCGTTTTTTGTAAATGTATGTACATGTAAAACATAACTTGAAACAGTTTGCACTTTTTGTAAACCCCTTCGCAGTTTATAAAGTGTAAACTGACCAAAGTTATGTGATACCGTATAACGTAGGTAAAGTTATGCGATACCGTATAACGTAGGTAAAGTTCAAATTAAAGTGGTATTGTTTCGGGTATTAATTTCTAATTGTACATGTACTTTTTATTTTGTTTTTTAAGCATAATGCTTTTTAATGCTTAACTAATGCATATCTAATGTCCAACCAAAAATGTACCGCCAGTTGTCAAGTTATAAGCGAGGTTAAGAGTTCACATTTCTTTGTTCTGTAAACAAAGTTTTTGTCTTGTTTACATATGTTGAACAGGTCGGGTACTCTACCTTATACGGATAGCATTATTTAACATGTGACAATATTTACGTCAAACAGGTTCTCCAATCCAGTGAATGAGTCGCAAAGCATGACAGGCTACAACGTGTTGACTTTTCAACACATACACGTGGTTTGTGGCTGTTTTATACACAATATTTAATTGCTTGCCGGAAAATTCATACAACTTGATTTTTACTTTAAAAGGTTAAAAAGGAAAGATTACGTACCGTAGACATTGTTCCATGCTCACATTGAAAAATACTGTTGTTTTAATTTGTCAATTGTTGCTTCAAAAAATCGATCAGTATCAATAGACTGGCATACATACGCATACAAAAACAAGCAGATTTTGATAAGGAAAAAAACTGCATACTTGTTTATTGGTGACTTAATTATTGTACACCATTAATAAATGCAGGTAATTGTACATTTTTAACATACGTAAATAGCCATGATGGTCAGCTGATAGTAGAAATGCACAAGCATACAAATACAGAAGTACATGTACAAGTTATGTATCGTGTAGTATTTTGTACACTAAGCATTCTGATTAGTGTCTCTGAAGAAAACTTCAAAATTCTACTAATGTTGTCCCAAACCTGGGGTATCACGTGAAAACGTACTCACTGCTTCTAATATAATTCGACGTACCTCTCTATTGAACTTTGACAATGGGGTATTTTAAAAATAGGTTGATATAAGGCTTCAAAGGCAATTTCTTTAAATGTGAGCATAGAAATGAAAGATCAGAAATGATTTACCATATTTTTTTCATTAATTCTGAAAAATAATTGAAAATTAGTTTCTAAAGAACAATTCAAAATGGTATATATTTTCAATTCGCTTTGTAGACACTGAAACTTGTAGTAGCCCACAATGCCTTGCAACTCATTCACCTGATTGGTTTGTCAATAAAAGTAAACAGATACATGTAGCTAATTTTGTATGCAAATTTATACCCACGTCACAAAATCTAGTGGTCTCGACCTGTTGAATATACCGGCAAAAGCTTCGTTTCCCTTTGATTGTTCTATCTGCAAGTGTTATATGTTTCTAATGTTGTTACCGCTTATTTTGTTTCAAAAAATATATTTCCTATCCTATGGTGGCATATTTCTGCCCCTACATGCAAATTAAATTTTGTCAACATGCAAGATAATTATGTCTACATGCGAGTACCGGTAAATAGTATACTTGTATCTTATAGAATATATTGGGTTATGGAGAAAGAGTGATCACATAAATTTTTATACATGGCTTTGTTATTCATGCTAGTCTAATTTTAGTACCATTCTGATAATGTCAGCTCCACCTCTCATGCATATTAATATCAATCTTATGTTTGATCAAGGGCAGATAAGCAAAAATTCTCCTTTTTTCGAAAGTTGTAAGGAGAAAAACATAGACTGAGCTTATTGTATCATAGTCTAAAATCTTAATTCATGTTGGAAATTGACTAGGCTCTTTATAAAATTCAACATAAGTGATATTAAGTTAAGAAATAAACATCAGAAGTGACCGAAAAGGGCCAAAAACCCGGCGCTAAGTGCAGTCATCCTTTACAAAAGTTTTGTTATCTAAATATTGTTTTCTTCCCTGGCATAATGTTTCAAATTTTGGTTTATATTTTTTTGTATAGACACCTGTTTCCTTGTCAAAGAAGGATATTCACTGCAAGTGTAGTGATTTTGTGTAAACTTAATACTGTAGAATCATTAAATATTACTTCACAAATATTTACATTTATTACATTACCTTAAGTTTATCAAATTTTATTTTTTAATATACTTTTAGACATTTTATAAACCAAATTTTGAAATATTAATTGATACTTTGAAGTATGTACATTATCATTTAAATGATATTTAAATATAGATTAACATGTACATTAACAAATGATAATGAATCTACATGTATTCATGCACATTTAGTCATTGAATCAAACATGTTTAAATTTAAGATATGTAATATCAAATTGTGAATTCGATATTAAATTTGTTTTACATTCCATTAGTACAGTCAAGTATAACAATTTGTTTTATTATACTTTCATGTTAAAAAATGAAATCTGATTGGTTTAGACGAAGTTGACAATCCGTTCTAATACCCTCAGCGTTAGCAACACACTTGACAACGGGCCGATAGAACGAATTGTTACATGCGCGTAAATTATGCGCGTACGGTTCGCCGTAGAACTCACGTCTTTTCTATATAAAAGCAGTAAAATTTGCCATAAAATTAAGACATTCAGTATAATAAAATAAATAGTGCCTGTTTGGGAGGGTAGCAGTTGAAATTGACACCCCTCGAAAACCATTGTCAACCTCCGCTTCGCGTCGGTTGACAATGGTTTTCTCGGGGTGTCAATTTCAACTACTACCCTCCCAAACAGGCACTATTTATATATTACAACTTGTCATATTTTTTTTAGTTTGGTAATTAACTAAAGAATTGATTGCTTTTTTCATTTTTAATTTATAATTATATTATGCCCTGGCAGAAAAAAAAATTATATACCTACCTACCTACCTAACTTCAAAATTTAGGGTCGGGTAAGAGGAAACAAAGATACTTTTAATGGTGGCCCTACATTTGCTCATTTCATTGTTTACTGTAACAATTCCCCCATTAAATGGACAAACTTTTAAAGAAAACTGTACAAAACCGATGCACAGTGCGCTGTATACGTGAGACAATTGGACGGAAATAACGCAGAAGATAAAGGAAGTTTGATACATGTATATACTTTTGTATTTAAAAAAAATTACAAGTGTCTGGTTTCAGTGTTTAACGTAGCTTTTATTAAACCGAACTTGTGTTTTTAGTCAGAATAAAGCAGTTTAAATGTTCTCATGATAAAAGACATACTTCTTTTTATACTTTTAGTCGATATATAACAAATATCAGAAGGTTAAAAAATAATGTACTGTTTGAAACTGAAAATAGAAACTAAATTGTGTGCGATTATTTATATAGGAGTATAGTCAAATGTGTAGTTTAATAGATACGGGTGACTATTACAGCAGCTATAGGTGAATACTATAGTACTATATATACGGGTGACTATTACAGCAGCTATAGGTGAATACTATAGTACTATAGATACAAGCTACTATTACAGCAGCTATGTGTGAATACTTTAGATACGGGTGACTATTACAGCAGCTATGGGTGAATACTAGTACTATAGATACGGGTGACTATTACAGCAGCTGTAGGTGAATACTATAAATACGGGTGACTATTACAGCAGCTATGGGTAAATACTGTAGATACGGTTGACTATTACAGCAGCTATAGGTGAATACTATAGATACGGGTGACTATTACAGCAGCTATGGGTGAATACTATAGATACGGGCGACTATTACAGCAGCTATAGGTGAATACTTTAGATACAGGTGACCATTACAGCAGCTATAGGTGAATACTATAGATACGGGTGACTATTACAGCAGCTATAGGTGAATACTATAGATACGGGTGACTATTACAGCAGCTATGGGTGAATACTAGTACTATAGATACGGATGACTATTACAGCAGCTATGGGTGAATATTATAGATACGGGTGACTATTACAGCAGCTATGGGTAAATATTATAGATACGGGTGATTATTACAGCAGCTATGGGTGAATACTATAGATACCGGCGACTATTACAGCAGCTATGGGTGAATATTATAGATACGGGTGACTATTACAGCAGCTATTGGTGAATACTAGTACTATAGATACGGGTGACTATTACAGCAGCTATAGGTGAATACTATAGTACTATAGATACGGGTGACTAATACAGCAGCTATGGGTGAATATTATAGATACGGGTGACTATTACAGCAGCTATTGGTGAATACTAGTACTATAGATACGGGTGACTATTACAGCAGCTATTGGTGAATACTAGTACTATAGATACGGGTGACTATTACAGCAGCTATAGGTGAATACTATAGTACTATAGATACGGGTGACTATTACAGCAGCTATGGGTGAATACTATAAATACGGGTGACTATTACAGCAGCTATGGGTGAATACAATAGTACTATTGATACGGGTGACTATTACAGCAGCTATGGGTGAATATAATAGATACGGGTGACTATTACAGCAGTTATGGGTGAATATTATAGATACGGGTGATTATTACAGCAGCTATGGGTGAATACTATAGATACGGGTGATTATTACAGCAGCTATGGGTGAATATTATAGTACTATAGATACGGGCAACTATTACAGCAGCTATGGGTGAATACTATAGTACTATAGATACGGGTGACTATTACAGCAGCTATGGGTGAATACTATAGTACTAAAGATAAGGGTGACTATTACAGCAGCTATGGGTGAATACTACTACTATAGATACGGGTGACTATTACAGCAGCTTTAGGTAAATACTATAAATACGGGTGACTATTACAGCAGCTATAGGTGAATACTAGAGATACGGGTGACTATTACAGCAGCTATGGATGAATACTAGTACTATAAATACGGTGACTATTACAGCAGCTATGGGTGAATACTATATATACGGGTGACTATTACAGCAGCTATGGGTGAATACTAGTACTATAAATACGGCTGACTATTACAGCAGCTTTGGGTGAATACTAGTACTATAGATACGGGTGACTATTACAGCAGCTATGGGTGAATACTATAGTACTATAGATACGGGTGACTATTACAGCAGCTATGGGTGAATACTATAGTACTTTAGATACGGGCGACTATTACAGCAGCTATGGGTGAATACTAGTACTATAAATACGGGTGGCTATTACAGTAGCTATGGGTGAATACTTTAGATACGGGTGACTATTACAGCAGCTATGGGTGAATACTAGTACTATCGATACTGGTGACTATTACAGCAGCTGTAGGTGAATACTAGTACTATAGATACGGGCGACTATTACAGCAGCTATGGGTGAATACTAGTACTATAAATACGGGCGACTATTACAGCAGCTATAGGTGAATACTAGTACTATAAATACGGGTGACTATTACAGCAGCTATGGGTGAATACTATAGATACGGGTGACTATTACAGCAGCTATAGGTGAATACTATAGTACTATAGATACGGGTGACTATTACAGCAGCTATAGGTGAATACTATAGATACGGGTGACTATTACAGCAGCTTTGGGTGAATACTAGTACTATAAATACGGGTGACTATTACAGCAGCTATGGGTGAATACTATAGTACTATAGATACGGGTGACTATTACAGCAGCTATGGGTGAATACTATAGTACTGTAGATACGGGCGACTATTACAGCAGCTATGGGTGAATACTATAGTACTATAGACACGGGTGACTATTACAGCAGCTATGGGTGAATACTATAGAACTATAGATATGGGTGACTATTACAGCAGCTATGGGTGAATATTATAGATACAGGTATTTATTACAGCAGCTATGGGTGAATACTATAGATACGGGTGATTATTACAGCAGCTATGGGTGAGTACTATAGATACGGGTGACTATTACAGCAGCTATGGGTGAATACGTGTACTATAAATACGGGTGACTATTACAGCAGCTATGGGTCAATACTAGTACTATAGATACGGGTGACTATTACAGCAGCTATGGGTGAATACTAGTACTATAAATACGGGTGACTATTACAGCAGCTATGGGTGAATACTGGTACTATAAATACGGGTGACTATTACAGCAGCTTTGGGTGAATACAAGTACTATAAATACGGTTGACTATTACAGCAGCTGTGGATGAATACTATAAATACGGATGACTTTCGCTTTCGCGTAGATAGTTTACAATATAATGTCTTAAAATGAAATATAATCAAAATGGATTTTCATTTTCTTTAATATTTGTATTCTCAAAATGGCAAGGTCTTCTTTGTCAACATACAGCGTATGAACAATATATAGCTATTCTTTTATATGGATCAATTTACACAAACAGGAAAAAATGTTCCCAGTGGTGTACATAAAGTATAGTAATGTATTTAATCGAGGTTTTCTAGAGCGTTCCAACAACTGACACGTATCTCATACGTCAGGAACGGGGGGGGGGGGGGTAGCTTGCACGTGAGCGGGAATTCGCTGGAATCACAGCTGACCTGGCTCTGGCAACAGACTCTGAAATTAGAGGATTCCATCTCTTTCTTTTATTGATAAGGTAATTGTATATCCCTGGGTTTTGTTTTATCTTTTTCCTGGACCGATTTGATATCGCTTTCGGCCGTGTAAATCTCAATTAAATCTCATTAAGTGTACAGAACGGAAACCCATCGCAAAGGGTTTTTTTTATTGAGATACTCAACAAAAGTTTCTGAATTTGCAAAACATTATGAAATTGTAGGCTAATATCGTAAATACATGTTGACAAGGAAGGTATAAACACGATATTTCCAAAGTGGTCATTAATTGTCTACTAGAAAATTGTAACGTGGAATCAATCTTCTAAAACTACAATGAAAGTTTGCGCATCAAGGCTTACTCCTCTCTCCCTTGCCTCACAAAATACAATTTAATTATTAATACGAGGGGTTAATACAAAAGTTATGTCACCAATGCGATAAAATAATGAAAACTTACCGTAAAGTGACAGAATATTGCACATTAAAATATATTTTTGTATAATACATGCATTGATAATTTTAACGATAACATATTTTATAGAACGTGAGGTAAGGAAAGTAACCGCACATCTGAAATAAAAACGTAAAAATAGATATAAACTAATGTCGGGACGATATTGCGTAGTTAAACTGTTTCGAAAATTGATAACTATTTAAAACTGCTTGGTCCGATTTTTGGCTATTACAGTATCAAATAATTTTCCATAAACAGCAATTACATTAAAAAATTAAAAACTTTAAACACATTAACACAGTCCTTCAGAATCGATTTCCTTTCAAAGATAGACATATTTTAAGTAAACATAATTTCTTTATGGGAACACAAAATAACAAAGCTGTATCGTAGGCATGTTTTTAAAAAAAGAGTTATATGGTTTCGTCCCCCGATTGATTGGGTTTCTTCAACCCTCATATTATGCATCAATTGTAAACACAACAAACTTCAGACTGATTAAGGAAAAAAAGTATATGGTTTATTCCTGATTTGCCAAAAAAATTTTGAACTTTTTTTTCCTTTATTTAAAACGAATGTGAACGCCGTGATACAATCATACCTGTCTCGACTTCGGGGCGAACTTAACAAGAAACGAAATACCTAAGTACTTTTTTGTGTATAGGTTATTTTGTAAACAAATTTTATATATCATTTTCCCATTGGAATTTTCCTTAAACAACCGGAAAAACAACTGTAATACCTTTTATCATACACATACTAAACAAAGCTATCATTTTAAAGCGTACATTAAATTTGATAAAAAAAATCAAACCGAGCAGCTTTAATTATTCAACGAAATTATAATATATTTTGATATATAATTTTGAAAACATCGCCATTGAAAAGCGTTCAACCTTTGTATACAGAGATAGTGTGTCTTTATATAACTCTACCTGTAATTTTTTAAATGGGGAATGCTTTTAGGCGGATTTCTATTCTTATTTTTTTTTCTGCTGACATTTATCTGTAAAATTTACTGTAGTTCGATATAACGTGACTTTGATGCGTTTACTAAACAAACATTCTAATATTCCACCAATCAAAAGATGTGCTGTCAGTTGTTTCTTTGTTTTGGGGTTGTTGGGTTTTTTCGTTTTTGTCTTAATTTTGTTTTTGACAGACAAACCCTTGTGCAGCACTGTCACCATACTGTATAATCATACCTCTATAAATAGTAACATCCAATATACTTATACCTTAATACCTGTCATATATGTATCTTTTGTAACATTCAGTATATCTTGGCTTACACATGCAGTTTTTTTTAAAGCAGGCATTATCACAAATGAGCTAATCTTTCAATTGTAATCCCCCAAATTACCCTCCTGTGTACCTCTCATTAATCAAAGACAACGAAACCAGAAATTAAACTTTCGTAAAGCCTCATTTAGTTTTTGCCGACATCAGTGCTTTCCTGTTACTGCGGCAGGGGTTTATAAGGCCCCGGGATTCCGGCTCTGTCAGTCTCAGACTCGGCTTTACACTGTGATCACCATGCGGGCTTGTATACTATTGTGCGTCCTCGGGGTAGCTGCCGTGTACGGCGCCCCCAACAACGACTGTACGACAGAACTTGGCAGACTGAGAACAGAGCTAGAGATGATGAAGGACACACTGAGCAAGCTTCAGGAGGAGATCATAGAGACCGAGGAAAGTGAGTACTATTACACGTCACTAATAGATCATAGAGACCGAGGAAAGTGAGTACTGTTACACGTTATCTTTAATATGACTATTACACGTCACTAATAGATCATAGAGACCGAAGAAAGTGGGTACTGTTACACGTTATCTTTAATATAACTATTACACGTCACGAATAGATCATAGAGACCGAGGAAAGTGAGTACTGTTACACGTTATCTTTAATATAACTATTACACGTCACTAATAGATCATAGAGACCGAGGAAAGTGAGTACTGTTACACGTTATCTTTAATATAACTATTACACGTCACGAATAGATCATAGAGACCGAGGAAAGTGAGTACTGTTACACGTTATCTTTAATATAACTATTACACGTCACGAATAGATCATAGAGACCGAGGAAAGTGAGTACTGTTACACGTTATCTTTAATATAACTATTACACGTCACGAATAGATCATAGAGACCGAGGAAAGTGAGTACTGTTACACGTTATCTTTAATATAACTATTACACGTCACGAATAGATCATAGAGACAGAGGAAAGTGAGAACTGTTACACTCATCACCAAGATAACTATTACACTAGCTAGAGATCATTGACACCAAGGAAAGTGAGTAGTATTGTACTCCTCACTGGTAGTTCTGTCGCGTTGTACTTGTTAGAGAAACTAAGTGATAGAGACAGAGGAAAGTGAGTACTATTACATTCCTCGCCTAGAGAAATATTGTATTTTACTAGTATTACTAGTATTATTTCATAATGATTACTAACATTTGTTGAAGACCGAGGAAATTGAGTACTGATATGTTCACAGACTATAGACAACAAGGGAGGTGAGTACCATTAAATGTCACGAACTTGACATTTTCATCTCATTCATATTACAAACGTTAATTGAGTCATTACAGTTTTTACAAATGTAACAAGTTACATGTCAAACTTATGTTACTGTCTGGTTACTAGTTTTACCAATGCTATAGTCTGGTTCCTAGTTTTACCAATGCAATTACATAATTCCTGTTAATTAGAGCTGTCAATATTTTTTCGCAATTGTCACTACTTAGGTTGAATTTCAATACTATGACTGTTGAATATAGCACATAAAATAAGTAGAACTACACTTCTGTCTACAGCGAGTATCTTTTTTAAAACATATTTTGCCTACACCGTCGACGTAGATACTGTTCAAATAAACTTAAGGTAAGGTTTGCGGCTCGCATTTTTTAGGAGTTGTACCAAAGTTACATACCATTTTGTTCACTATACTAAAGTCTTTTTTTCTCATGAAATTCAAATGATTTTGCCGGTCCCGTTTTATAACTACAAAAGGTCAAAGTTCATGATTTCAAATTTTCATGTTGATGAAATGTAAATAGTTTCGTGAAAATATGTACATTTTATATGTGACTATAATGGGGGTTGTTTATGCATAAAATGTTCGAAAATAATGTCACTAAATATATCATGATTATTTTTTATTAATTTCTAATGTACTATTTAAAAATAGAATAAAATGCAACATAAGTCTTAATTTTGGACTACTATTCTGTAAACGAAAACATCTTATTTGAAACTTTTCCAAGTCCACCGATTTCAGGAAAAAAGTATCTTAGTATATGTGTATTCTGATGTTTCTAAAACACTATTCAAAACCATATAATGCGGACTTCGTTTTTGTGGAAATTGATAAAACGCTTGTATCCTGTTATTTTTTCAATGAAACTACAAAACCCCGGGAAATAAAAGAAACCTGAAATCAATTATGACGTCATATAAATTTTGACGTCATAGCTGAAATAAAGGGTAGTTGGTGTTACGTCACAATAAAAATCTGTGAGTTATCTCCCTGTAACCGCAAACCTTACCTTAACGCGCTTCGACAATGTTCTTTTGAACCGAAATCCAAAGAATATACTGAAAACAATTACTTATACTTACATACAAAAGACCATTGATAGAGGGGATTGAATGATACTTTTATTTTTGCAGCAACTCCACACAGCAGAGGGAAGCGAGCCGGGTCTTACTTCCTGAGAGGACCTGCCGGACCAATGGGAGCCCAAGGTAATGGCTTCAATTAATTTTTTCCAAACATGTACAATGTAAAACTGACTTTCTTGTTTGGGTAAATAATACACTTAAGGATTCAAATCATTGAATAAGTATATCATACCGCCTCCTCTTTGTGACAGGCCCCAAGGGAGAGCCAGGCGCCCCAGGAGAGCCAGGACCACAGGGAAAACAAGGTTACCCAGGATTCAGAGGAGACAACGGACCTCCAGGTGTCCCCGGAGACCAGGGAGCCCCAGGTCAGCCCGGACCTCAGGGTGACACTGGCGTCCAAGGTGAAACAGGTGCCCCAGGTGAGCCTGGACCCATGGGACCAATGGGACCTCAGGGACTGAAGGGATACGAGGGAGCCGTAGGAGCGCCAGGTGCCCCCGGAGAGCAAGGTCTTCCTGGAGAACCAGGACAGCCTGGACCAATGGGACCTGTAGGACAAATGGGACCTCAAGGAGAGAAAGGTATTGCATACTTTCTCTTGTGTAAACCAGATTAACAAAAAAGCGGAAAAAAAATGAAATGAATATCAACTAAAAATCTTTATAAATATGTTATTATTTTATTATCTAGGTGAAACCGGGTACCCAGGAATGCCAGGCGAGCCCGGGCCTCAGGGACCAGCAGGCGAGACCGGACCCGAGGGGCCTGCAGGACCCATCGGACCACGTGGACTTCAGGGATATCCCGGCGCTCAGGGTGCCCCCGGAAACCCAGGAGAGAAGGGAGACCGTGGTGTCCAGGGAGCTACCGGCCGCCCAGGTGCGCCTGGACAGGCTCAGTTCGCCCCCGCGGCTGTCAAGGATCAGTCTTATTACGCAAGAGCTGCCGCCCAACAGGCAAACTACAAGGGAACGTAAATAAAATATAGGTTAAAATTCCAAAAAAGCTTTTTATAAATTCCATCCATGCTTGTTATTTTTTGGCGTATTATGTATTAGTGTTATTAGATATGCTTGGGCTATCCCGGTCTGGGGATACGTGAGATGTGTTTGTGATGAGGAAAAAATGTGAAAATGTCCAATAAAAAACATTAAAAAGAATTTGTGAATTTTACTCTAGCTCACTATTGCTTTACTGCTTGAGAGTACTTACTGATTTATGAATGTAAGGCAACGTGTGTTAATCAGAATAGGGTAAAATCTCGTGAACAAGATATTCCAGTGCATATGGTAGAAGCGTTTTAATTCTAAATAAGAGATAAACTAATCTTTCCTCATAAAGTCATCTGATGCAAAGCGAAAATGAAAAATAATTAAAGATGTTTAGGACACTTTGAAATCATGAAAGTATAAATGAAAATTATGATGAATGATTTTCAATGATTGATTTAAACATTTAAAATATAGTATACTTTGCAATCAATTGCACAGATAATATATTCAAAAGATGACTTGTTTTTAAGGCAATCGATTGGTGATCAAAATTAATCAGTAAATATAATATGTTAATAGTAAATGTTCATGGTGGTTCAAACATTAAACCAATCGATTATTGAAAAATTGGCTCTCTGACATTCATTGTTTAAATTTTGGAAATTCCTGATCATTTCCCCGTTTGGATCACAAAAGAAAGCAATTTATTATCTGAATATTCATCATATCTTAATAATGAGGCTTTCATATATATATATATATATATATTCAGGCCAAAAGAAATAAATTACATGGGTAAAAACAAGGAAAACGAAATCTAGCACTACAACTAACACTACTTAAAAACTTTAAAAAGAACAAGTACGTTTTAAACAGTTCTGAATCACATTGTTGGAGGAGTTGTCGGCAACGCAGTCCGTAATTTTTTCTTACGTTGATGAAAGGGCGTGTAGATTTCAGTCCTATCAGTTTTTACAGAGCTATGAATTACTATCAATATTCGTAAGAAACAGAAGGAAGCATACGTGGTGGATGTAGATATATGTTAATGTATTGATTGCTACCTCGATAATAACCGTGCCGCCTCTTAGTGTTAGTGATTTCGATGAGTTCTTCTATATAGAGGAAATTATGGAATAACTTCCCTTTCCTTGTCTTAAAACACGATATAAATAATGTGATTGGTTGTAATCAAACCGGAAATAGTGTAAGCAAGCATACTTGTGCGAGGAAATATATTCGAGAAATCCTATAACATATGTTCGGGAAGATGAGAATTAAAAGGACATGGTCACGATTTGAGCTGAATATTTCATTTTTGTATCCTTGATGATTAGAATTCTTCATTACTATATTTAAATGAGATGAATTAGAATTTGAGTGTCAGTCGTGGCGTTATAATCGAGATACCCAGCTCATGTGTTTGTCATTTGTTAGGTAAATATAACAATTTAACAAATGTTCAGCTGGTGCTCATGCCGCTTTAATGAATTACACAACCATCAATTCACCAATACGATCAGTCGAAAGTCACTAAGACACAATCGAATTCACCAAGACACAAGTTACAAAACTAATTGGCCTAGCTTACAGTTTTGTTAGGTATACTGATTATCTCTGATTGGTCAACAATACTGGCATCTGATTGGTTAAACACCTGATACATTTCAATCCGGAATAAAAATCATTACATAACCATCCAAAAAAATGAAATACAAACAAATCCGAACACATTCATATATAACATACATTATTATTTTCATTTTACGGGTGTAACGAAATCGAAGGGTTTATATACCAGGTACCTGTGTGACGGTGCCTATTTACGAGCGGTGTTCAGCTTTAATATTGGTTATATACGCGTGGGGAAAATCTAAAATATCCCCGCACGTATGGTAAAATATTCAAGTTTTAGAGTGGTAAATCACGCATCCGTGTATTTTTCACTTACGCGTATTGTTTGACTATAGAAAACGTGTAATTAACCACCAGCGTACTTAAATAACCAAATTTACAGTAAACCATTTATTCTACACACTCATATTTAATAATCAGGTTTAGCTGTATTTTTTTTTATTCCTAAACTTATACTCCAGCCATTGTTTAATATATTTTACAAAAAGTGTTTATCCAAAGACCTCCTGTAGATACATACTTAACTTAATCTTTCAATGCAGATGAACTAGAATTAGTACAACCTTCATTAATACAGGTAATTGTTATTGTAGCATGTATTTATGGGCATCGTCACTGGATCCAATAGATAATCCACGTGCCTTATTAGGGTATGGATAAGGTGTTATTGAGAGATAAACCATGCACAGGTGCCTGTGGCATACATGTATCTTTGTTTTCATGGTTGTCCTGTAATGTATTATTAGATCCTAGCTTCAAATATACATTGTATTTCAACTCCTTTTAAAGTTTTTGTTTTCATTTTTCAATTCAATTCATTTATTCTTTCAAAACCAAAAATGACACAAGAGGCGGAATACATATAAACATATTTACATAAATACAGACCGTCAGGATGAGCAAAGCTGGATCATAATGTCTGTGGAAAACAGAAAATCTCATACAGTAAATTTTATTTATGAAAATACGAAGTAAATACCAAACAGTTCCTTAACTCTTTAAATCTTCTGCCGACCGGTCGCCTTCTGCCGACCGGTCGTACCCGCCGTGTGCTCATTGTCATTCTGCCGACCGGTCGCACCCACCGTGTGCTCATTGTCATTCGGCCGACCGGTCGCACCCGCCGTGTGCTCATTGTCAAGATCATGAAAAACAGAAGAAACCGTAGTCAGTCCGGTGTATAAATAATGGTCTAACAAGTATGAAAAACGTCAGTCAGCATGTGTCCTAATGAAACATTGTACTTGCTGACAAGCAAATGTATCAGTGTACCGACCACAGAACTTGCGCAAAGATGATTTTAATCGAGGTTCTTGATATTCTTGTTCCAACAAATTGTTTGTAAGTAGCTTTCCTCGTTTAATAAATTGTTCGTATGTAGAGCATGCTCTTGCATGAGAGACACAAACTTCATAAGCAGTGATGATGATATATTGCTACATGTGTAAGAGAAAGAGGTGATGATGATATATTGCTACATGAGTAAGCAGGTGATGATGATATATTGCTACATGAGTAAGAGAAAGAGGTGATGATGATATATTGCTACATGAGTAAGCAGGTGATGATGATAAATTGCTACATGAGTAAGAGAAAGAGGTAATGATGATATATTGCTACATGAGTAAGCAGGTAATGATGATATATTGCTACATGAGTAAGCAGGTGATGATGATATATTGCTACATGAGTATGAGAAAGAGGTGATGATGATATATTGCTACATGAGTAAGCAGGTGATGATGATATATTGCTACATGTGTAAGAGAAAGAGGTAATGATAATATATTGCTACATGAGTAAGCAGGTAATGATGATATATTGCTACATGAGTAAGCAGGTGTTGATGATATATTGCTACATGAGTAAGCAGGTGATGATGATATATTGCTACATGAGTAAGCAGGTGATGATGATATATTGCTACATGAGTAAGAGAAAGAGGTAATGATGATATTTTTACTACATGAGTAAGCAGGTGATGATGATATATTGCTACATGAGTAAGCAGGTAATGATGATATATTGCTACATGAGTAAGCAGGTGATGATGATATATTGCTACATGAGTAAGCAGGTAATGATGATATATTGCTACATGAGTAAGCAGGTAATGATGATATATTGCTACATGAGTAAGCAGGTGATGATGATATATTGCTACATGAGTAAGCAGGTAATGATGATATATTGCTACATGAGTAAGCAGGTAATGATGATATATTGCTACATGAGTAAGCAGGTAATGATGATATATTGCTACATGAGTAAGCAGGTAATGATGATATATTGCTACATGAGTAAGCAGGTGATGATGATATATTGCTACATGAGTAAGCAGGTGATGATGATATATTGCTACATGAGTAAGAGAAAGTAACAGTTGTTAATGGATAAAGCATAACCAATACATGTAAATGTGGAGTTGAAGGCCACAGCAAGAGCTTTATTATTTTCTTGCACAAGCTTTTGAATAAATTCTGCTTCATAAGAGTATAACAATAAGCCAGCCAATAGAGGAGCAAAATTTGTCCCCATGGGAATTCCGACTGACTGTTGGAAGACCTGGTCTCCAGACATTACATAGATGTTGTCAATCAGAAAGTCAAACATATTTTTATGTCATCTTCAGAGTACTTGTGTGTGCAATCAGAATGGTTTTTAACAAAATACTGGTTTCTCTTCACTTAACCTGTTTCCTACTCAGTCACAAAGAGGTTGTTTCTGTTGTCCACACATAAACCGCAACTGGAAATTAAAGTTGTCAATGCAGCGGAAATACTGTCCGTCGTGATCAAGGATGTGGATACAGTGGTTGTCAATATCCGACCCTGTCTGTCTGTTTTGATGCCGAGTAGTTTGAAACGCCCCTGAATAATAGAGAAAGGACCATTGTAGGTAAACCGGAGTTCCCGGCCTGATTGACCACCACTATGGCACGGGATTTACGGTGTCTCAAACACCTATGGAAAGAAGCTTTTTGAATAGAGAGGTTGTCCTTTATCATCGTACTGAATACTTTGTTTCTCTGTGGAGTCAGAGTAACAAACAACTTAAGTAGGTTTATCATGATAGACCAAGGCAAGTAGGAGTTCACCAGAGGTGGTACTACAGACATTGAGAGCTATTCTGTAGTCTGATCACTGTCTGTGTATTCTTCACTAAGTTCAAAGGTCCATCATCTTCATCTGTATAAACTCAGTATAAACTTGATCCCCACTCATTGTCACTGTTATGTCAATTTGCATCTTCCCAGAAATAGTTTAAATTGACTTTACCAGTTCCTCTTGCAGGTTGTAGAGTCTCATCTTGTTATCCAGACCACAGTTCTACATCACTCGGACAGGACAGGACAGACTCCATACTCGGTATTTATCTGTGTGATGATCCGTGGTACACCAATGAGCGGTCTGTCGGGGGAAAGGATTCTGCACCGAGAGAAACAGTGGCGTAAGCGTGTTTTTCTGTTTTGATATATAATGCTGACAGAGAACCAAACTATTGATAAAGCTTTTTTATGTTAATCGGATAAGAGATAAAATTTGGTACCGAAATTGCGGCTTTAGGAGGCAATCTTCTGAATTCGGCATTCTTGGATTTGTAGGCATAGACAAGGCTGACATCATTGGAGTCAAGTAACTTCTTTATATCAGCAATGCATTGTGCAATTTCAAAAATGGTGCGTTTGATTTCATTTTCCTGTTTATATAAGACAGCAAAGTTTTTGAAATCAATGTTATGAAGATATGATCATAGTGTCTGCTACGCGCATTGATGAAGTTTTCCGGTCAATTTTTTCTTTGATACGTCGATCAATAGAAAAATTATTAAATTCATTTCTTAAAAAATTGACAGGTTTCTTGAGTAAAATATGACATCATGCTGCTTATTGTGACGTCATATCGATCAGAGGAATTTTTAATCGATCGATCGCTGACAGTTGCCTTATCATACCCGCGAAGACGGCGAGAGACTGATCAACCCAATATATATCTGTAGTTAGTCAGTAAGAAACCTAATAAGTAATAATATTCTATATCTTTGTAACAAGATGTAACTTATCTCTGTAATTTACAAAATAAAGGTAACTTTTGTAAGTAAACAAAAACATGCGTTTTCAAGGTCATTAAAAATTGACGAAAATTACAATGTGTATAACTTTAATGAAATATTGTATAATATTTAAAATTTCATATTTTGCAAAAGCGCTAAATGTATGTGAAATCGTATACGAAGAGCGGTATATTTCTTTCTGATAAGATTCTTAGGTTGAAGAAACTCTATAGAAACTAACCACTTTTGAAGTTTTAGATTACTCTAAAGAAGATTTCGAAATAATTGCCTGTTAATAAACTTTCCATGAATATATTCCCACTACTGATATTTCCCTCGCTTAATGTTCCAAATATTTCTTTAGAAAAAACCTTTGTGTCCTTTATGAATTTAGATATTGAAGACGAAGAGAATGTTGCCCTGAAATGTCTCTTTTTTATTGTAATTTAAGAAGAAAAATGATGTTGACCTATAAACTACACTATATAAATAGTGCCTGTTTGGGAGGGTACCAGTTGAAATTCACACCCCGAGAAACCATTGTCAACCGACGCGAAGCGGAGGTTGACAATGGTTTTCGAGGGGTGTGAATTTCAACTGGTACCCTCCCAAACAGGCACTATTTATTTTATTATACCGAATGTCTTAATTTTATAGCAAATTTTACTTCTTTTATATAGAAAATACGTGAGTTATACGACGAACCGTACGCGCATAATTTACGCGCACGTAACAATTCGTTCTATCGGCCCGTTGCCAAGTGTGTTGCTAACGCTGATGGTATTAGAACGGATTGTCAACTGCGTCTAAACCAATAAGATTTCAGTATTTAACATGAAAGTATAATAAAATAATTAAGGTCTTCCGTTTCCAACGGAAGACCTTTATATTATTGTGCAGATTAAGATTATTAGGGTCTTCCGTTTCCAACGGAAGACCCTTTTGTTATTCTACGGTTTCTTTTTAGGGTCTTCCGTTTCCAACGGAAGACCCTATTGTTATTCTACGGTTTCTTTTTCTTTATTAAGGTCTTCCGTTTTCCAACGGAAGACCTTATTGTTTTCGTTCGGTTTCTTTTTCCCTATTATTATTATTTTTTTTTTTCTTACAAAATTTGTGCACGCGATTTCTCGAAAATGGCTCGACCGATTTTCATGAAACTTTCAGATCTAATAGATAGTGATCTGAACTTAATATATATTTTTTTATTTTGATGACGTCATTTCCGTTCTTGAGATAATGACGTTTTAGCGATTTTCAGAGGGTCGGCTTGTCACTCGAACTCCTCCTAAACGATAAAAGATATCAAATTCAAATTTTCAGGAATTGTAGACGAATGATTGTAGTTTTGCATAAAGTGAATCATTTATGTCTGGCGCAAAAGGCACCGAAGCTCGCCTGGACCCGAAAATTGAGATATAAAAAATGTAGTGATTTTTCTTGGTTTTCTTTATTTATCTCTTTTCTCGAAAATATTTTGTTAAGACATGTAGAACAATTAAAATTTATTTTTACAAGAGCTTTCGTTCAACATCAAGAAAAAGGGGCTGGCCCCTAAAATTAGGGGCCAAAAGGTCTCTAAAGTCTTTTATTGATATCACTTAATTGAGAATTATTTTGTAATACGTTTAAGAAGCAAAAATGTTGATCTTACAGTTATATAACTATAAATTATAAATAAAAATTCATGCGTTACGTAATTAGGGGTTTTAAGGGGCCAGAAGTTCCAAATTTTGATCACTTATATCACAAGAAGGACAAATATTTTGAAAAGCAATATAGAATAAAAGATGCTAAAAGTGATGTTCTAAACAATATTCAACCATCAAAATTTCGTTCTGTGGCCCCTATAAGGAAATAAGGGGTCGGCCCCTAAAACGTTCTTTCCCAGATAGCTCAAGAACGGTAACGAATTTCTAAACACTTGTTGGACAAAATATGTTAAATATCAAAAGACCTTTCATTTGACATTAAGAAAAAGGGGCTGGCCCTTCAAATTAGGGGCCAAAAGGTCTCTGAAGTCTTTCATTCATAGCACTTTACTGAGAAATATTTTGTAATACGTTTATGAAGCAAAAATGTTCATCTTACAGTTATTAGCCTATACATTATGAAAAAAAATTCATGCGTTACGTAATTAGGTGTTTAAAGGGGCCAGAAGTCCAAAATTTCGATCACTTATATCACAAAAAGGACAAATATTATTCTTAGCAATATAGAATAAAAGATGCTTAGAATGATGTTTTAAACATTATTCAACTATCAAAATTTCGTTCCTTGGCCCCAATAAGGAGATAAGGGGTCGGCCTCTAAAATGTTCTTTCCCAGATAACTCAAGAACGGTAACGAATTTCTAAACACTTGTTGAACAAAATATGATTATTATCAAAAGACCTTTCATTTGACATCAAGAAAAAGGGACTGGCCCCTCAAATTAGGGGCCAAATGGTCCCTAAAATCTTTTATTTATAGCAATTTACTGAGAAATATTTTGTAATACGTTTAAGAAGCAAAAATATTCATCTTACAGTTAAATAACTGTACATTATAAATAAAAATTCATGCGTTACGTAATAGGGGATTTAAGTGGCCAGAAGTCCAAAATTTCGATCACTTATATCACAAAAAGAACAAATATAATGAAAAGCAATATAGAATAAAAGATGCTTAGAATGATGTTTTAAACAATATTCAACCATCAAAATTTCGTTACGTGGCCCCAATAAGGAGATAAGGGGTTGGCCCCTAAAACGTTCTTTCCCAGATAGCTCAAGAACGGTA
The DNA here is from genome assembly GCA_020458035.1 of Magallana ariakensis. NCBI lineage: Eukaryota > Metazoa > Mollusca > Bivalvia > Ostreida > Ostreidae > Magallana > Magallana ariakensis. The sequence continues at coordinate 58,995,009 of CM035817.1, read as the reverse complement.
AAGAATTTCTAAACACTTGTTGAACAAAATATGATTATTATCAAAAGATCTTTCATTTGACATCAAGAAAAAGGGGCTGACCCCTCAAAGTAGGGACCAAAAGGTCTCTGAAGTCTTTCTTTCATAGCACTTTAATGAGAAATATTGTGTAGTATGTTTCAAAAATGTTCATCTTACAGTTATGCATCCATTATTGAAAAAAAGTTTTCTCATATGTTACGTAATTAGGGGTTTTAAGGGGTTAGATATCTTTTGATAATACCTTTAATTGTGAAATATTTTGTAATAAATTATAGAAGCAATTATGTTTATCAAAACGTTATAAACCTGTAAATGACAATTGTTTACTCCTTTGTTACGTAATTAGGGATTTTAAGGGGCCAGAAATCCGAAATTTTGATCTTCAATATCTCAAAATGGAGACAAATTTGAAAAGTAAACTTTAACAAAAGATAGTTAAAATAATGTGCTTAACAAGATGCAACCATCATGTTTTTTTAACCGGTCCCTTAACGGGGTTAGAGGGTCGGCCCTTAAAATGATCTGTTCCAGATTTCTCAAGAACGATATATAATTTGTAAACACTTGTTGAACAAAATGTGTTTGACGTGAAATGAGCTTTCTTTTGACATCAAGAAAAAAGGGTCGGCCTTTCAATTTCAAGATCCAAAGGAGATTATAATTCTTCATCCATCGCACCTTTAGATCCCACCCGCATTTCCTGATATGTTTCGTTGATGAAGATCTAAGGCAATTTCATTTCCTCTTCTAAAAATCGGACGGAAGACCTCCTCGTTGCTCGCAACGAGATCGTGTCTAGTTATTCTTTTTTTTCTTTTTCTGACTTTTTTGGAGCGTTATATCTCAAAAACTATCCAACCGATTTACATCAAATTTTCAGGACTGATAGAAAATCATCGGCGCTACATATTATTAAATTTCCGAATGATGACGTCACTTCCGGTCTCAGATATTGACGATTTTGTAAACTTTTAAGGGTCATTTTGTCCACGCATCTTCTCCGAAACCAATCAAGATAGAAGCTTCAAATTTTTACAGGATTGTAGATAAATGTTTGAAGTTATACCCCCTTGCTTCCAATTATTAAAATTGCGCAAGGCCTCGAAGCTCGCCTGAACCTGAAAATTAGGACAAAATTTTTTCACGAAATTTTCGAACATTTTCTCTAATATCTTTTGATGTATAAATATTTTGTTAAAACATGTAATGCAAAAGTTGTTTCAATTTCCACGGGCTTTCATTTGATATCAAGAAAAAAGGGCTGGCCCCTCAAATTAGGGGCCAAGAGGGCTCTAAAGTCTTTTTGCAATAACTCTTTACTGAACAATAATTTGTTATCAATTATAGAAGCAAAAATGTTTATTGTACAGCTGTTTATCTATACAGTACCACACCTTAATCATATGTTACGTAATTAGGGGTTTCAAGGGGCCATAAATCCGAAACTTTGATCATTAATATCAAGAAAAGGAGAAATATTTAGAAAAGCATTGTAGAAGAAAAAATGCTTAAAATAATGTTCTCAACAATATGCTACCTAAAAAAAATTTGTTGGTGGCCCCAGTAAGGAGTTTAAGGGTCGGCCCCTAAAACACATTAGTTCAGATATCTCTAGAACGGTCAACAATTCCTGAACACTTGTTGAACAAAATATGTTTATATTTGCGAGATCTTTCATTTGATATCAAGAAATAAGGGCTGGCCCCTTAAATTAGGGGCCAAGAGGGCTCTTAAGTCTATTAATAATAACTTTTTACTGAAAAATAATTTGTTACATATTATAGGAGCACAAATATTCTTTGTACAGTTATTTATCTATACAGTACCATACATAAGTCATATGTTACGTAATTAGGGCTTTCAAGGGGCCAGAAGTCCAAAACTCTGATCAGTAATAGCTAGAAAAGGAGAAATATTTTGAAAAGCATTGTAGAGGAAAAGTTGCTCAAAATAATGTTTTTAATAATACATGTATAATACCTAAACCTTTTTTGTTGGTGACCCCATTAAGGAGTTTAAGGGTCGGCCCCTAAAACACAATTGTTCAGATATCTCTAGAACGGTTAACAATTCGTGAACAGTTGTTGAACAAAATATGTTTATATTTGCAAGACCTTTCATTTGATATCAAGAAAAAGGGGCTGGCCCCTCAAATTAGGGGCCAGGAGGGCTACAAAGTCTTTTAATAATAACTATTTACTGAAAAATAATTTGTTATACATTATTGAAGCAAACATGTTCAACTTATTAAAGCTTAATTTAAATCTGAAATCCGTTTTAAAATCGGACGATGCATTATAGAGATATAGGGGTTTAAAAATTGATTTTTCCGGAAATTTTGATTCCACATTCTTGGTTAAGAAAATAGTGTTATGTTCAAAGTTAAATTAACTCGTACCTAGAATGATTCGATATTTGTTAAGTCGTTCTTAAACACATTCGGATTTTTTTTGTCAAGTCGTTCTTGAAATCGGTAAGGTTTTTGTTAATTCGTACTTAAAGTCATTCGGATTTTGTTAAGTCGTACCAAGAATTATTCGATTTTTTATATCTTTTTGTTTTAAAACTCCTGGTATTGGTTTTAGAGCTCTACTTCTTATAGGAACATCTAGCTTTTCTTTCGACATTAACGGAAGACCCACTCGTTGCTTTGCAACGAGCTTTGCTCTAGTTATTATTATTATACTTTTTCTTTTTTTTCTGACTCCTTTTCGGCTTCATAACTCAAAAAGTCTTTAACCAATTTCAATGAAACTTTCAGCGATTGTTGCAAGTTAGCGTCCCTCAAAGATGTTAAAGTTTCATTGACAACGTCACTTCCGTTTTGACGTTACGTCATTTCTAAAATTTTAAAAAAGTCATTTTGTCCGGGGCATTTCTCAAAAACGCTCAAAGAGAGAGGCTTGAAATTTTCCATGGTTATGAATTTGTCAATTAACATGTGCAATAAGGCTGGAAATGGAAATCCGTTACTTCCGTTCGAAACCGGAAGTGAATCAAATTTTTCGAAAAAATGAATTTTTTGATCAAATCCAAAAAGTATATGTGTTTTGTAAAGCACAATCAGTTGAATCTAACAGTGAAATCCGTTTTAAAATCGGACCACGCATATCAGAGATATTTGGGTTCAAAAATTGATTTTTCCGGAAATTTTGATTCCTCAGTCAAGATTAAGAAAATAGTGCAATATTCACACTGAAAGTAACTTCTACTGAAAACAATTCGTACTGGTCATAAAATTATATATGAAAACATAAATTTATATGCATATTGTAGAGTTTGCAAAGTTAAATTCAAAACTGAAATTGGTTTTAAAATCGTATGATGCATTGCAGAGATATCGGGGTTTAAATATTGATTTTTCCGGAAATTTTGATTTCGCAGTCAAGATTTTGAAAATAGTGCAAAATTCACACTGAAAGTAACTCCTGCTGAAAACAATTCGTACAGGTCATAAAACCGAACTCTGTTTTTTAAATAGTTAATATCTGAGTTTTTATTGAAACAATTTCGTTTGATAATTACATTCAATGTGTAAACTTCGTTTGGAAAAAGAGAAAATTTTGTCAACACGAATCATAACAAAAACAAAGCAGCTGGAATTGAAGACACATATCCCGATTCTAACAGCGAAAAGCGATCGAAAGTCTTTTTCTAAAATTTTGTAAAAGTGTTATTTAAATCGCAATATTAAGCCTAGCTTAATCGTCGCAACACGTACAATTAATGTAGATTGGATCACAGAATATTGAGTTTGTAAAAATTTCAAATATGAAAATATATTTATTGTAATTATGTACTTGAAAAATAAATGCATTAATGTAATGCATGCTAATTTGTGTTCTGCATATTAAACACAAACTTATTAGCTTTAATCGAAATAATAATCGTACGATTCACCATGTCAACTCGCCGTGTTTTGACTGCGAACAACAGCTGATAGCGGTGTGTCAACATTTTTAAAAGAAGCATGGCCTGCAAGACGTCGATAGTGGGAAATTCAGCTCAACTATCGTGTGAGAGATTATAAAGGTATGTTTCAATACAGGATATGTCGTGTTGACTTTTTCTTTTCAGTATTTGTATTTTCAATCTAATCCGAGATTCCTCTGACCCTAAACTTCGCTTTTGACGTGCGTCCCAATATTAAAGCGGATGTTAGAGTCAGAGGAATCTCGGAATATTTTCTGTCCCGTATATTTTCACGTGTATGTTTTGCACATCACTCTTTCGAATTTCTATTTATTATTTTCCTATGTTTATGTATGTCTTATTGTTTATTGACCAACACACCATATACAATGTAAAACAGTGCAATTAAAATGGCTGGGGGTCCCAAGGTACACAAGAGTAGAATGCTGTAATTAGAGTGCATGTTTGCATGATAACTTTACCTTAAATATTTGAATATAGCAGATCTTTACCATATCGCCTTTCACTTAATTTATAAATTAAAAAACTCAGACAGGCTTCATCTTTGCTAGCCAAGGGTTTTCGGTCCACTCCGTTCCCCATAAACGGGGAACGATGTGGACCAAAAACCCTTGGCTAGCGAAGATGGACAGGCTTGTGCTTAATTAAATAAAGATATTTGACATGGTAAACATTCAATCTAACTAAAATTAGACCTTTTGTCTGGCTCTGTTATATATTGTTATAGCTGGGGAAAGAGCATGTAAAACAGAGTGCAATCACATTATATCAAGCTCAGATTTTAGGTTAATGTAATGATAATGTTCCCTGATATCTATAAAATATTCTTCTCAAGATTTAATTATTTCACTTTAAAAATTGTTTACATACAATGCATATCACATCTACATTGTATGTAAACAATTTTTAAAGTAAGACAAATGTAATAATTTTTACTGCATGTGCCTCAGATCTCTCTCTCTCTCTCTCTCTCTCTCTCTCTCGTGCTTTTCGTTTTGGCAAAGCATCATAGAGCAACTAAATTTTGTAACAAAAATATCTCTGTCTAGTAAAAGAAATCAACAGTGCATTGAATTTTAAAATGAGCATGTTATCAATCCCTTATTTTTTTGAATGTGCAACCAAAATGCAAAGCTTTGTAAAATTGTTCATGGATTTTTATTCGCATTATGCATAGTATTGTGTTTAAAGTATGAAATTAATAAGAAAAAAAACCTCACTAAATTTATTCGCAAAAAACAAAACCCAGTAGAATTGATAAAACATGGTATAGCAGAAGCTATTACTTAGACGCTGTTCGGATGGGTATAATTATATTCCTTTGTAGTTTACAAATAGAAATATTGACTGTCGCACGAGTAAAACTCTCTCTCTCTCTCTGTTGATTTGATATGTGTCTATACCTGAAAAAAAAGGATTAAAAATTTTAATGTTATATTATGACTTAATATGCAAATTTTTGTTTTTGTACTGCCTAAATGTTAATGTCATGTACATGTATTGGGATATCTCATACTTATTAAACTGCATGGTCAGTGTATTTTTTCCAGAAATACTATGCATATGTTAATGTAAACACAGCTATTATTAGTACATGTATGTTAACACAGCTAATTGATTTTTTTTTTATTTCAGCTCAAAACGGACTCTTGTTACAACATGGCAGTCACAAGGCACCTGATGATTCTTGTGGTTTCAGCTCTTAAGGTTAACCTGTCACCTCTACCCACATGCATATTCCCTGTGTTCTACAGACTATTTACTGGTAATTCAAATTAAATCGGATAATGCATGAACAATAATGGAACTTTAAGAAAGCATCATGCCTTGTTGTGGTTTGTGTTTGATAAGAAATTATGACAAACAAAATTAAGGCTGTTTAAAGAAATCTACAATTTTTAGTTGTGAAAATTTTTTTTTCAATAAATGTATGCAATTATGTTTCATTTATTTTGTATTTTATGATAATATTTAGATGTGTTTACATAATTGAAAAATCACCCCCCTCCTTTTCAATTGTTACCATTAAGATTACATGTAGGATATGTAATTGTACATTTGACCTTAAAATAATATCTGCTAATGCCTATGATAATTACTTTTGAAATGAACAAGAAACAACATAAGTATTTTTACCTTTTTAAAGGGACTTGGTCACGATTTTGGTCAAAAAATATTTTTCCGATTTTAATATTTACAATGCTTCAAAAAGGCTTTTTTAATAAGCAACCAAAATTTGAGTGTCATTTGTTGAGTTATAAAAGAGTTACAGAGCTTGAAATTTTTCGCTATGTAAACAAAGCGTTTGTTTACATTTTAAACGTTGAAATAAAAATTTCAGTTTTAAACGGAAAACGAATGTGTTAAACGTTAGGAACTGTTTATCTATGCTTAAAATAAATAAAAAGATAGACAAATAAGCTGGAAAAAGATTTTTTACTGGTATATTGAACCTATGTAAACAAACACAGGGCACGAGCCTTGTTTACATGACAAAGAAATGTGAGCCCAGTATCTTGCTTATAACTCTATGAATGACTCTAAAAATTTATTTGATCGTTAGAAATGCATTTCTAAAGCAATGTAAATAATAAAAACATAAAAATAAAATTTGACCAAAATCGTGACCATGCCCCTTTAATGTATATATGCATAAAAAAAAATGTAGGAAAACAAGTCAAATTTGAACATTTTTCATGGAATTCTCCTCCGTCTCCAGCTACCTGGGTGTGTTTAAATTTAATTTTAATTTAAGGCAGATGTCTAACTTGTTGGTCTTACTGTTTTAGCATGGTTAAAAGGAGACTAGAAACCTGAATAGATTAGATATTCACTAAATATGATTGTTAGCTTACTCTTTTTCATGGAAACAAGAAATCACATGCAGGACGGCATGTCTATTTATTAATTAAAATGCTACAAATCATTCAATAAACAAAAAAAAAAGATCAAATTCTATTAGCATTGATACAGTGATTGATGATTGCTTCCAAACATGTGTGAGAAATGACTCAAAGAAATAGCCACAAGTTTCATAAAATTAGGTAAAAGATTTCAAACCATGACTGTTTATGAAAATCAAAAGATAGTGGGAGGGTATACATGTAAGGGCATTTCTAAGTGATATGATGCTTTTATCATGATAATATCATGTAGATGTATGTTATATTAAATAAGGTTTCTTGTTAAAGGAGGTTGACCAACAATTGACCTCTAAAAGGTCGGGTAAAGATGTTTTACTATGGAGAACCCTATGAATCTGTTTTAAATAGAGGAAAGTGGAAATGGTGGGTTCACTTAAATGGCCATATTTTTATTAAACCTCAATGGAATTCGCAATAAGTGGTATACTTTTTCTAAGAATTGTATTAGCTTTCAAATTCTAAGACAAAACATCTTTTCATAAAATGTTAGTGTACTAAGGTAAAAGTAGCAAGGAACAGTTTCGGATAAAGTACCCGTTAATATTTTTGTAAAATTGAGAGTTGCTGTATTTGAAGGATTATGAGTGTTGCTAAGATTCATGAAATGAATTTTGATGATTATCATTAGTTAGAGGGATGTCTCTTGTTGGAATTGGTATGCAATATGAAGGCCCCTAATGTTAAGTACAGGAGAAGCAGAAGTAAATTGTGAAACTTGCGACTATGACTACATTTTGAAATTACAGGTTACAAACGGGACATTATATAAATCGAAATGTAGGTGGATGGGACATTATATACCTATTTACTGGCTTTGAGTAAATAGGTATTTTATTATACCAAAGAAAACTTTATTTGTCGGCGATGCAGAATTTCTTAATGATAAACAAATAAGAGTTATTGGACTTTGAATTTAATGCAGCGATTGGATTACGTCAGAGGTGTTCCGAGTTTAAAAAGGAGGGAAATCAAATGTCGCCGGTGAATAGTTTTGATGACTATTCACCATGGGCAGATAGCACGGAAACAATTTCACGGTTAGATAGAATAGCATGTTTATTCATTGTAATTTTACATAGAAAATATTCACAGAGGTGTAATAAAGTAATTTATACATCAGCATGTTTCTGACATGTGATGGTGCAACAAGCACACAGTAGGAAGGTAAACCCTTTGAAAAGCAGTGTAGAGGAAAAGTTGCTCAGAATAATGTTTTGAACAAAATGCTAAATAAAAGGTTTTAGGTCACCTGAGTCACTCAGGTGACCTATTGCAATTGGTCTTCATCCATCGTCATGCATCGTGCATCGCTATTATTTGTGAACTACTAGACCAATTTGCATGAAATTTCCAGGACTGCATGAGAGAACATTAAAAGATCATGATGTTAAAAATTTTTGGGCTGATGACGTCACTTCCGGTTTGAGATCTTGAGAATTTAGTGAATTTTTAAGGACTATTTTGTCCACTTTATCTCTACTCCTCCAAAACTAATTAAGATAAAAACGTGAAACTTTCAGGGATAGTAGATAAATGTCTGTAGATGATCCTTTTTATTTGATAATTTGAAAAATGCGCAAGGCATCGAAGCTTGCTCGAGCTCGAAAATTTGCAGCAAAGTATTTTACGAAATTTTTGCCCATTTTCTGAAATAGTTTTGAATGTGTAATTGTTTTTTAAAACATGTAACGCAAAAGTTGTTAAGATTTACATGCTCTTTCATTTGATAGCAGCCAAAGGGGTGTGGCCCCTCAAATATGAGGCTAAGAGGGCTCTAAAGTCTTTTTATAATAAATCTTTACTGAGCAATAATTTGTTATTACCAGGTAATTATAGAAGCAAAAATGTTCATTGTACAGCTGTTTAGGCCTAAACAGTACCATACTGAAATCACATGTTATGTAATTAGAGGTTTTAAGGGGCCAGAAGTTCAAAACTTTGATCATTTATATCTGAAAGAGGAGAAATATTTTGAAAAGCAGTGTAGAAGAAAAGTTGCTCAGAATAATGTTGTAAACAACACGCTACCTTTAAATTATTGGTTTTTGGCCCCAGTAAGGAGTTTAAGGGTTGGCCCCTAAAACACAGTTGTTCAGATATCTCAAGAACAATCAACAATTATTGAGCACTTGTTGAATATGTTAATATGTTTATATTTACAAGACCTTTCATTTGATATCAAGAAAAAGGGACTTTTTATTGAACAATAATTTGTTATTCATTATAGAAGCAAAAGTGTTCATTGTACAGCTGTTTATCTATACAGTACCATACTTTAATCATATGTTACGTAATTAGGAGTTTCAAGGGGCCATAAATCCGAAACTTTGATCAGTAATATCTAGAAAAGGAGAAATATTTTGAAAACCAGTGTAGAACAAAAGTTGCTCAGAAAAATGTTCTAAACGATATCCTACCAAAGAATTTTTAGTTGGTGGCCCCGGTTAGGGGTTTAAGGGTCGGCTCCTAAAACACAGTTGTTCAGATATCTCTAGAACGGTAAACAAATCTTGAACAATTGTTTAACAAAATATGTTTATATTTACGAGTCCTTCTATTTGATATGAAAAAAGGGGCTGCAATCTCAAATTAGGGGCCAGGAAGGCTTCTAAGTCTTTTTTATAATATCTCTTTACTGAGCGATAATTTTTTATTAATCATAGAAGCAAAAAATGAGCTTATTTAGCTGAACCTAACACTGAAATCCGTTTTAAAATCGGACGATGCATTACATAGATATTGGGGTTTAAAAATTGATTTTTCAGGAAATTTTGATTCCGCATTCTTGGTTAAAAAAATAGTGTTAAGTTCAAAGATAAAGTAACTCGTACCTCAAATGAATCGGTAATTGCTAAGTCGTATTTGAACACATTCGGATTTTTTGGGGCTAGGTCGTTCTAGAAATCGTTAAGGTTTTTAGCTCACCTGAGCTGAAAGCTCAAGTGAGCTATTCTGATCACATTTTGTCTGTCGTCCGTCTGTCTGTCTGTCTGTCTGTCCGTCTGTCTGTCTGTCCGTCTGTAAACTTTTCACATTTTCAACATCTTCTCAAGAACCACTGGGCCAATTTCAACCAAACTTGGCACATAGCATCCTTAGATTAAGGGGATTCAAAGTTGTGAAAATTAAGGACCAAGCCCTCTTACAAGGGGAGATAATTAGGAATTAATGAAAATTTTCGAGAAATTTTCAAAAATCTTCTTCTCAAGAAGCATTTGGCCAGGAAAGCTGAAACTTATGTGGAAGCATTCTCAGGTAGTGTAGATTTAAAGTGGGGAAAATCAAGACCCCCGGGGGTAGGATGGGGCCACAATGGGGGGTCGACTTTTTACATAGGAATATATAGAGTAAATCTTTAAAAATCTTCTTCTCAAAAACCGTTAGGCCAGGAAAGCTGAAACTTATGTGGAAGCATCCTCAGGTAGTGTAGATTCAAAGTTGTGAAAATCATGACCCCCGGGGGTAGGGTGGGGCCACAATGGGGGGTCGACTTTTTACATAAGAATATATAGAGTAAATCTTTAAAAATCTTCTTCTAAAAAACCGCTCGACCAGGAAAGCTGAAACTTATGTGGAAGCATCCTCAGGTAGTGTAGATTCAAAGTTGTGAAAATCATGACCCCCGGGTGTAGGATGGCGCCACAATGGGGGGTCGACTTTTTACGTAGGAATATATAGAGTAAATCTTTAAAAATCTTCTTCTCAAAAACTGTTAGGCCAGGAAAGCTGAAACTTATGTGGAAGCATCCTCAGGTAGTGTAGATTCAAAGTTGTGAAAATCATGACCCCCGGGGGTAGGGTGGGGCCACAATGGGGGGTCGACTTTTTACATAAGAATATATAGAGTAAATCTTTAAAAATCTTCTTCTAAAAAACCGCTCGACCAGGAAAGCTGAAACTTATGTGGAAGCATCCTCAGGTAGTGTAGATTCAAAGTTGTGAAAATCATGACCCCCGGGTGTAGGATGGCGCCACAATGGGGGGTCGACTTTTTACGTAGGAATATATAGAGTAAATCTTTAAAAATCTTCTTCTCAAAAACTGTTAGGCCAGGAAAGCTGAAACTTATGTGGAAGCATCCTCAGGTAGTGTAGATTCAAAGTTGTGAAAATCATGACCCCCGGGTGTAGGATGGGGCCACAATGGGGGGTCGACTTTTTACATAGGAATATATAGAGTAAATCTTTAAAAATCTTCCTCTCAAAAACCGTTCAACCAGGAAAGCTGAAACTTATGTGGAAGCATCCTCAGGTAGTGTAGATTCAAAGTTGTGAAAATCATGACCCCCGGGGGTAGGATGGGGCCAAAATGGGGGTTGACTTTTTACATAGGAATATATAGAGTAAATCTTTAAAAATCTTCTTCTAAAAAACCGTTAGGCCAGGAAAGCTGAAACTTATGTGGAAGCATCCTCAGGTAGTGTAAATTCAAAGTTGTGAAAATCATGACCCCCGGGGGTAGGGTGGGGCCACAATGGGGGGTCGACTTTTTACATAAGAATATATAGAGTAAATCTTTAAAAATCTTCTTCTAAAAAACCGCTCGACCAGGAAAGCTGAAACTTATGTGGAAGCATCCTCAGGTAGTGTAGATTCAAAGTTGTGAAAATCATGACCCCCGGGTGTAGGATGGGGCCACAATGGGGGGTCGACTTTTTACATAGGAATATATAGAGTAAATCTTTAAAAATCTTCTTCTCAAAAACTGTTAGGCCAGGAAAGCTGAAACTTATGTGGAAGCATCCTCAGGTAGTGTAGATTTAAAGTTGTGAAAATCATGACCCCCGGGGGTAGGATGGGACCACAATGGGGGATCGACTTTTTACATAAGAATATATAGAGTAAATCTTTAAAAATCTTCTTCTCAAAAACCGTTCAACCAGGAAAGCTGAAACTTATGTGGAAGCATCCTTAGGTAGTGTAGATTCAAGTTGTGAAAATCAAGACCCCCTGGAGTAGGGTGGGGCCAAAATGGGGGTCGACTTTTTACATAAGAATATATAGATTAAATCTTTAAAAATCTTCTTCTCAAGAACTATTTGGCAAGAAAAGCTGAAACTTATGTGGAAACATCCTCAGGTAGTGTAGATTCAAAGTTGTGAAAATCATGACCCCCGGGGGTAGGGTGGGGCCACAATGGGGGGTCAACTTATTACATAGGAAAATATAGAGTAAATCTTTAAAAATCTTCTTCTAAAAAACCGTTAGGCCAGGAAAGCTGAAACTTGTGTGGAAGCATCCTCAGGTAGTGTAGATTCAAAGTTGTGAAAATCAAGACCCCTTGGAGTAGGGTGGGGTCAAAATGGGGGGGGGGTCGACTTTTTACATAGGAATATATAGAGTAAATCTTTAAAAATCTTCTGCTCAAGAACCATTTGGCCAGAAAAGCTGAAACTAATGTGGAAGCATCCTCAGGTAGTGTAAATTCAAAGTTGTGAAAATCATGACCCCCGGGGGTAGGGTGGAGCTACAACGGAGGGTCAATTTTTAACATAGGAATATATAGAGTAAATCTTTAAAAATCTTCTGCTCAAGAACCATTTGGCCAGAAAAGCTGAAACTTATGTGGAAGCTTTCTAATGTAGTGTAGATTCAGAGTTGTGAAAATCATGACTCCCGAGGGTAGGGTGGGGCCACAATTGTGACTTTTTACATAGGAATATAGAGTAAATCTTTAAAAATCTTCTTCTCAGAAACTAATTAGCCAGGAAAGCTGAAACTTGTGTGGAAGCATTCTCAGGTAGTGTATATTTAAAGTTGTGAAAATCATTTCCCCCAGGGGTACAGTGGGGCCACAATTGGGGATCGAAATTCTACAAAGGAATATATAGAGTAATATATAGGGTTATGTGCAAGTACTATGCCTCAAAAATATTAAAGTTTCAATGAGAACGTCACTTCCGTTCTTACGTTACGTCGTTTTTTAAATTTTTAAAAAGTCATTTTGTCCGGGGGATTTCTCAAAAACGCTTTAAGATAGAGTCTTGAAATTTTCTGTGGTTATGAATTTGTCAATTTACCTGTGCAATAAGGCTGGAAATGGAAATCCGTCACTTTCGGTCGAAACCGGAAGTAAATCAAATTTTTCGAAAATTTGAATTTTTTGATCAAATTTAAAACGTATACGTGTTTTGTAGAGCTTAGTATGCTGAATCAAACACTGAAAACCGTTTTAAAATCGGACGATGCATTACAGAGATATTTGGGTTTAAAAATGGATTTTTCCGGAAATTTTAATTCCGCATTCTGGGTTAAGAAAATAGTATTAAGTTCAAAGTCAAATTAACTCGTACCTAAAATAATTCGAAAATTGTTAAGTCGTACTTAAACAAATTCGGATTTTTTTGGTTAGGTCGTTCTTGAAATTGTTAAGGTTTTTGTTAATTCGTACTTAAAATCATTCGGATTTTGTTAAGTCGTTCTAAGAATTTTCGATTTTTTTAAATTTTTTTATGGCGTCGAGCAAAGCTCGAAAGCCATCTAGGGATCGTACGGCCGGAAGTTGCCAATTCTAAGGAGCCAAACAACTCAAATGAGTGCAAAGTTTTCTTATGTGTTCGAAGAAAAAAAGATGACATACTTCCATTTTGAGCAGAACTGTACGTCAACAAAACAAGTTGGCAGATACAAAAATTGTTGAGGTCTTTGATAATGTTAATATTTTATTGTAAACAATATGTCTGTGTTTCGGCGGATGAATACACTTTTACCGAAGAACATGCGATAGTTAGGCCTACATACTCAATTTGTTTTTGAAACATACCTGCCTGCAAAACAGATTATTTTGTTTCCAAATCGAATGTTAACAATGCACAGATGTTGATCTTTTAGAAACAAAACTTCCTACAACGGTGATATATCTACACCAAAAGTAATTCTAAACCCTCTACTTTCACTTCGTAAACAACAGGAATGGGTGCTTTCTTATTTCTACCCCTGTTCTTTTCGGCCCGCGTCATTTGGACCCATGTGAATTTTAAATCAAATTGATAATAAGAAAGAGAGTGTTTATCAGCAGTATACAATATAAAGAATTAAATACAATCATACTTTTGATATACAAATATATTCTATTTGAATAGAGAAAAAATATCTGAAAAAATTTTAACTTCTAAGATATTTTTAACTAGCATTCAAATTTTTTTAAGAATTAGGTGAGTCAAATTGTAATGAATTGTAATTTAATGAAATATGTGATAAAAAACATAATTTTTATTTATTTGAAAGTAGTCAACTAATGTATTTGTCTTTATGTTTGTTTTAAATAGTAAGTATAATTGATACCAATTTTCTAAATGAAGGGTCAATAACAAAATTAGAATGATATCTGAAAAAAAAAATCATACTTCATTTTGAGTTTTCCGTATTAAGTTGACTGCATAAAATCCATATAAAGTATCTGTTTTATTAAAATTGACCATCCGATTCAATTTTTATAAACATTAATCTCCAGCAAAACAATAAGAAAAGTTGATCTCAAGTACAATCATATAAGATCATACTTTGTTTAAAGGATTTTTTTTAATCTATAGTACCTAAATGTATGTGTGATCAATGAAGGAGAACCATAAACAACACAAATAAAAAAAAATATATGCATTTTTGTTAGGTGAGGGGTTTATTTTGAATTTAAAAATAATATTCAGGTTTTTACTCTTCAAATTAATGTCAACTCGACGCCATTGTGGCCCTTCAGGCCTTTGATTTTTAATTTAGTAACTTTTGTTATTGGTTTAAGAACTCTGCTTCTTACAGGAACTTCGAACTTTACCTTCGACATTAACGGAAGACCCACTCGTTGCTTTGCAACGAGCTTTGCTCTAGTTCTTATTTTTCTTTTTTTTCTTCCTAGACGCGAACTTTGAGGCTTCATATCTTGCTCATTTCTGAACGGTTTTTGCTCAAATTTTCAGAGCTTATAGACTTTACAAAACACTATCTAAACCATTTCATAAATTTTTAAAATCCTCTTCCGTTAACGAGTTATTCCCCTTTTTAAAAAATTTAGGGCCTTTCGTTTCCAGACAAAGGCTCCGAGACTATGATAGCAGGAAATAAGAATCCAACGAATTTGAATAACAGAGACATTGAAGTTTTGCACATCGGTTTTTGTTTTTGGATTACTTTCTTTATTTAGAAAAAGGTAGGGGGTCAAAAAACAGGGTTCCAAAAAGTGCGAAAATTTAGACATATTTTCCTTTGTATCTTTTAAACAAAAAATATTTTGTTAAGACATGTAGAATAAAAGTTGTGCAAAATGTCAAGGACTTTCATTTGACACCAATAAAAAAGGGCTGGCCCCTTAAATTAAGGGCCAAGGGCCCTTAAAAGTTTTTGCTAAATAACTAAATAACGGCTAGGATTTTGATATAGCTGTCGCTGGAAAAGTTGTTTGTTGGGATCCTATAAATGTCGTTACAATGTTATTTTGTTGGTGAGTTGTGTAGTATGAGTGTAAAAAGCTTTACATGTTAACATGTACCTGTGTTTATTTGGCAAGTTAAAGCTGAACACCGCTCGTAAATAGGCAGTGTCCGCCATATTTCTCTCTAACCACCGTTATCCCTACAACCCCTATATAAGCTGCAGACCTCTTAGCAGTTTAAAGTATTTTGCTGTAGAGGTCTCGCCTGTGTGGACGTACATCTTGCCTCGCCGTGTTACTCGGTCGCGATGAAATTATCAAGTTTTACGCACTTTTTTCAAGCCTGGAGAATACTAACATCAAATAAACTGGTCAAAATATAATTTTCAAACAGAATATGCACATAAAATAGGAATTAAATGCATTAAGTCCAAAGACCACGAGAGGAAAACTACACGTCGGCCACGAGTTTCAGGTGTGCAATCGGGTGTAACGAAATCGAAGGGTTTATATACCAGGTATCTGTGTGACGGGGCCTATTTACGAGCGGTGTTCAGCTTTAACGAAAGTCATTGTGCGTACAACTGACATTAAGTTACGACAGACAGTATGCCTGTTTAAAAAGGAGGCTTTAATTCATAAGAAAAAAATATTTTTTTAGGATACATGCTTTTATGTGAGGAGTTTAAGTCATCTTCGTAAATTCTGCACAATCCTAAAAAACGAGAAACAGAAAATATAAACATTCTTTTTCTTTTCTAGTAAATCACACAAACTACCGGAAAAAAATAAATCTATGTGATACATTTTAGTTATCATGCTACGTGCATTTAAAATATATCTGGAATCAGAGCTGTGTGTGTGAACCATTACGTAAGCTATCCCTCGCTTGCGGCCGAGAAAGTCGGTCGCCATGGTCGCGGCTGGACTACCTAGCGGTCAGCGGTTATCTAATACACCGGAGTCACGTCTCTCAATTTATGAGTTCATTTAGCCGAAAACAAGACTTGTTTTAATTTTGATCACACATAGACGTTTATTCTTCTCAAATTGAACTAAATGATAGAGTGTCAATTAAGAAAACGTTCTGTTAATTAATAAAAGAAATGTCATTCTCAATCGGAAGTAATATCAGGCATAGATCAATTGTGGGTTTTAAGTAAAAAAAAAATAATAACTTCTATTTGGTAGATTTTAGTCATTATTATACTGCAAACATTTCAAATCTTCCTGGGTTCTGAGCTGTGTGTGTTGTAACTTTACGTAACCTATTCCTCGCCCGCGGCCGAGGAGATCGGCCGCGGGTGCACTACCATTCGGTCAGCGGTTATCTAATACACCAGATTCGCGTCTTTCATGTACTTGTTTTGAGTTTATATAGCCGCAAATACAGGAACTGTTTTAATTTAAAGTTATTAATGTTTTATTTAAAATGTAAATTAATAAGTCATTCTGAAAATTATGAAATCCGATATTATTCCTAATCCAAAACATCGTCAGACATAAGTCAATGGTGGGTTTGTAAGTATAAAATGTTCTAAGAACTGTACTAATAATGTTTTAGATCAACAACAAAAAGCCACAAAGATTACCCCTTTAAATGATGATCATCCCTCGCACGCTCGCACATGGCCGAGAAGATCGCGCGCGAGGGGACATCTACATGTACCTTATCACACGTGTATGTTTATTGATATTTTGTACGAACACAAAACTATTTGTTTATTTTATTTTCATTTATATTGGTTTTAGATGAAAGATGAATTTATCTCCCTTATTTAGTTGATTTAGCGTTGATTTAAACGTAAGGGGGGAAAATCTTATAAAAACCTCTCATTAATTGAATAAAAGTAATCTATCAATTTGATTCTAAATATGCAAGGCCGATTGTATAAATAAAAGATTAAATATAATAAAACTCCCAGATATTTACCGGCATATGTAAAATTGATATGTGTTTAACTTAAGATTAATATACTGCATCGTCGGAACCCACGGGTTTTCAATCCGTTACACTGATTTCAAGCAATGTAACGGATGGAAAACCCGTGGGGTCCGACGATGAATCGACTGTAGTTACTCATGATCATTTCCCTTAATTATTGCTTAGACTTTTTACAGACTTTAACACTTTTAAGACAATATTCAAACTTTGCCAGGCCAACGAGACATATATGCACATGGATATATGTATATATACTGGTGTAAGAATTAATATTCGACCAACGCAAAAATTAAATAGTGTAGAAAGTAAAATAAGTTTTCTTAAGAGTTGTACCAAATTTTAGCAGGGTTTACATAGTAAAAAAAATCATTAATTTTCGAAGCGTTCTAGGAAGTTTAAAAACAAAGTCATATCTGTGCTGCTCCGCCCCCCCCCCCCCCCCCCCAAGTGCTCGAGCTGAATTTTAAAGATTGGCGAACAAAAATCGAAAATTTATATGTGTCGAAAATCAATTTCTGGTGACTCCTTATTTGTTAACGTTCTTTCTAATGTGTTTCACTTTGCAATCTGTGTTTATTCGGCCAGTCTGCGTGTTAATTCAATCACTCCGTGCGACCTAAAATCTCGTGTCCCTTTAAGACCGAGAAAATAAGCACCGCCTTCAAATTTACGTGGTCAGTGTAACCCTTGTTAATCAACTAAATCGAGGCCCCAGTTTGGATGTTAGAAAATGATTGGCATTTGTTTACTCGTCCTGTGTTTACCATGCCTAGCGCTCGCGACGAGGTGCAATAAACGTTTTTCTTTTGATTTGATGCATACCGTGACGATAAATCGCTATTTTTAGCACTTTAAACAAAAGAAATATTAAAAGATATGAATTAAAAATTTACTCGTACTTGGTTATGTACCACACTAAATGCGCTGATCACCTATAGTCTGTCAAAATCATGTGGTGCCGATCATGTATCCATGAAAGACGTCGTTTATCAATAAAGATGTTTGTGAATAATTGAGAATAAATAATGAAATGAAATCAAATATTGCGTTCACGATTTATATCGTTAGTTAGCACATTTCTGAGAGAAATTTCACGAGCTGAAACCGGAAGAGAAAGAAGTACAGACAGCTCTGGTGCATGCGCAGCTGGTAGAATTATTGTGCACTTTAATTTAGCAGCTGATCGGAAAAGATTTACAAGCATTGGTTGCAAAGTTGCATTAGTATTTGAGTACGGTGGGGTGATTGTATAATTCACAAAACATCAGGATATATTCAATTATTTCTCAGTTAATCCCGACAGAAACTTGTTCAATCAAACGAAAGATTTTGCACATGTCGCACGGGTTTTTCATGCGTTTATATTCATTTCAACGAAGAACAATTTGTTTTATAAGTACATATAAATACGATATTTTTTTTAAATAAACGGAAAAACTCTTTTGAGAGCACTTTAATACTCCGTGTATATAGACATGTATACACAAGCGAGCGTGTTTCCCTCGGGGTTTCACACCTCTTTCAATATAGGCTCCACCCCCACCTGAACTTAACTAAGGTAAACTGACCGGTTAAAAACCTCGGCCTTTAAGTGCACACAACCCTGGACACAGATAGCCATAGGTAATTTATGGATGCAGATATCATCAATTGTTATGTAATTAAAATACACTTGGAAGTGAGCTATCACTGTAGTGGTCAATTGTTGAATATAAGTTTAAAGTTTTAAGTCAAAGATGTTAAATAATAATTATTTGTTCTCACGTTTAGAAGTTATGAAATACGTTATTCAATGCAGTCGGTCGCCATAGAAATCATCAGAGTACTGCAAGTGTTGACAGTTTCTTATTTCGGACATGATTTATTTGACTTACAGACTAGCGACACAGTTGCCTCCCAAAAATGTATGCACTTCTCAAAGTTACAATTAAATGGTATAGATATGTGTTGTTCAACGGATTTTATTAATTGTTGTAAATGTTAAAGTTAGAGAAATCGTATTTTCTGGAGGTTGACATTATGTAGAACTCTTTTGTTTAAAAAACAAAAACAAATTGTTTTGACGTCACACCATCTCTTTTGGTTTGGTTTAAATATACAATGTACACAGTGCTCTGAACAAAACGCTGGTTTAGGCCTTTCTGTTACTCTAGTAAAAAACTGAACAAAATTTATTACTTTTAGGTTCACACGTCACATGTTAATACATGTATGCATAAATATATGATTTTTATCAAATAAATGACATTGTATCTTTAAAAAATTCCAAAATATTATAACTAAAACATGTATATGTGACATGATAGAAATAATTGTAAACCAGAGGTCTCTCTTCCTGTCACACAAAAGTGACAAAAAGGATTTTTGATTCAGTTGGAGTTCTGCCTCCACCTCTGCCAACATTTTCTGAAATTTACATTTTGAAAATTAAATTTTGGGGTACTGACACCCCCACCCCCACACACTTTCTAGGTGAGCGCTCAAGACAAAACAAAAAAATATTGGGATATTTAAAACAAAATCCTATTTGAAAAAAAATGAAGTTAGAGATGCCTCACAACCCCTACCACTGCCGCGGATTATGATTTTGAAGATTTGTGAATTTCTTTTACTTGCTTGTGAAGATTTCAGATAAATATGCTCATCCTTTCAAAAACAATACTGAGGCCTGTATGGCCAAACATTATACGGATAGTTATCCCTACCACTGAGCACCTCAGTCTCGTATACTAATAGCGCACCCTCAGACAGGAGAAGGCATTATTGTTGTAGTATTGGTGTTCTTTTCAATCTCTAATTTTAACACTGCACTTTACATAAACTATTCCATGTTTTAGCGGTAGAGGTTTAAGTATGAATATAGGGAATCAAAATGTTTATGAAACATAACACTTTTTTCCATGCATCAGCGCAGTGGATTTCGTGTTTATTACACTATGATATAGGCATACCAGTAGTTTGAATCCTGTCATCAGTTGTATATACATGTAAACGTATTTATCGATTTTCTGGTTGGAATAATTAAACTCATGTACATATAAGAGATGTGTTTTAAGTTATCATAAATTGATATAACCGTGAAATAAGTTAAAAGGAGAGTTTGTCTGGTAGGAAAATAATACTTTGAAAGTGAGCCTCGTTTTCTGAACTTACTATTATCATATTGACAATCCAGTTTAATGACAGCCCACCCTTTTCTTCTTACACTCAACGGGGTCGGATAGGTATCAATAAGAGGTCACCTTTATATGACCTTTAAATTTGCATACAATCTAAATATATACTCCTAGCTTATCACAGACATGCCTTTATCTGTTTTATGAGAAGTGTAATTCTTCAATACTATGCAGTCTAGAGGTTGCAGTAATATATAGAAAATAGGCATGAATTAATTTTTTCTGTCTCCTTTTGAAGAGTTCAAATTGATTTTCTAAAGCCCTGATTGGTCAGAAGTTAAAGTAGTGTGAAGATGACCTCCTATCAATAACTGTCAGACCCTGACAAGTGTAAGAAGAAGAGGGGTGGTTTTATTAAGACTGAATGACAATCCTTTCTTGACTTGCAATCTGATTAAAATTTCTATAGTCGCTGTACGATGATTTGAAGAAACCCCACTTAAGGTCACCTCCTGGTGAACTTTGCTTTGACCAATGAAATCGTCGGTTCCATTCCTCAGTTACATGATTTGGAAGTTATGCCAATACATTCTTTAGATTCCCTAAGGGCGTCTAATATCAACTTATGCTCCATCTCTTACTTGCTGATACCGAAAGATTCACGAACATGTGGCATCATTTCGTCGTACAACTCCATTTTTGTTTGTAACCCGAAATTACCGTTTCTAACACTTGCTCTGATTGCTAGAATAACTCATGTATATTTATAAACAAATGTTCAACAGGGTGTGACCTCAAGAGGGGTTTCTTCAGATCCTCTTGTAGCGAAAATAGAAAAACAAGGAGGGGATCAAGGATATGATTTTAATGAGATTGTCTCGACTTGAAGCTGTAACGGAAGACCTTCTCGTTGCTTGCAACGAGCTCGGCTCTAGTTTGAGTCTCTTTTCCTTGCATCAAACTACAGTAACCAAGTTCTTTTCAGTTTTAAAGACTGATGAAGTAATTAATCTGCTTACGGTTGAATTCCCATTAAATTAAATATGAAATTTACTATATATTTTTATTTATTCGAATTCTTGTTAACATTTTAATTCAATGAGAAATGTAAATGTCCAATCTATTGTTAATTTCCTCGTCAATTTGTAAACAATATCTGTACATATGAGCGAAATACAGACACGTACATAACAATAAGCTCCTATACCAAATAAGATAATACTTTACTTACATTGTAAATAGGAGTATTATATATTATACAAAATATATTTAACGTTAATAGCCCATGGATCAAGCGCATCTTGTTTTAATATTCTTCGAATTTGACACCAAATCTTCTACTCGGTAGAAAGGATCTCAAGATATTTGTACTTTTATCGAATGCTTAAATGTTCCTGCTAATAAAGGCAATTGACCACAAAACTAGAAACAGATTAGGATTCAATTTACAGTTAAAGCAATCAAAGCTATGGGCAGGTGTTGACTTAGAGTTTGGTTAGCTCGTTCTTATTCATTTATTCTCCTGCACAGCCTCTTTTCATTCCGTCCTTAGCATTATGCACATGTACATCCCATTTCTGGTTTTCGGGGCCGCATCTGTGTTGGCCGATATTCATGATGAAATACGCAAAATTTCGGACGAAATGGATTTGGTCAAATCTGAAATCTTATCCCTCCAAGAGAAAATCCGTCTGATGAGGGTCAGTGAGGAAGACCTACACCGCATTGCGCGTGAGTACAAGTGAAGTGACCCGCACCAAGTCTTCTTAGAGGTTATAACACCTACTTTATTCTTTGTTCTTTCTACCATTTAGCTGGCCACAATAGAAAGAAGAGGCACGTTTTTGTGGAGTTTGCCCCTAGAGGCTCCCCCGGTCAGTCAGGTAAAATTTTATAAACATTTCATTTTTGAGTATATATTGAATACCATCTATATGAAATGTGGTAGTATTATTTTCAGCAGAATGCTTGATAATGGTTGAGGGTTAGCCATTTTTTAACCGGTAAACTGGTTACTCGGTCGGAACGATGGTGACCGGTTACAAAATTAGTATTCGGTTAGTCGTAAAAAAAAATAGGGATGGCAATCGGTTACAAAATTGTTATCGGTTAACCGTATGACGTTACGACCGATTAACCGGTTAATCGTATCAAAACTACTTTTTGGTGACATATTTGTTTATTTCAAATAAACTTTATTCATACGTGCAAGAAGACTCAAGATACGTAATTTATAATAAGTTCAAGTTTAATGAGAACATATTTCAAAGATGCAAGAAAAATAGTTATCCACATGTAACGAATGAACATGCATTAAATATCATGAAAAAATATATTCCGATAGCTACATTTTCACACTCACCATATGATAATCAGCACTTTCGTTACAATTTTTGTTCAAAAGTACTATCTGATCTATAAGACAGATGATAATCGGCTTCTGAGTAATCTGACAATGATGTCTGCCGTTTTGCGTTCCTTTCTATTTAAATATTTCGACACTTCACTTTCCGGTTTGTTCGGCTCGTCTTGAAACGCTTTGCGTTTTTTATGGGGTTGTTCTTTCTTATGGTCTCGGACTGCGCGCATCTGTGCATGAGTTTCATAGAGCAGAGTGTGCATTTTACGATTTTGCCATCTAGTTTTCTCTTGAGAGATCGCCATGCTTGCGATGGCGTTTGAGGTGGCATGTTCACTGACACTGGAATCCAAGATTGACAAAAGGGTGACATAAAAAATGTAAATACATGTAGTACTCAATTGCGATTTCATTGTTATTCACGCATGATTAAAGAAACGGTTGACAATTAGGATGGTCAAGGCAGTGCTAGGTGTTTAAACAATAATTAGCCCCTTACAATCCGGTACTTATCCCTTTAATAAGACAAGAGTAAATCAATTATCCCCACATTAAGGCTCTAAGCGATGTATGAAAATATCAAATTATGAACGTTCATAGTTCTAAATGTTGAATTTTTATGAAAATTTGTCCGATTTTATTTTTATTCCGACTAACCGATTACAGAATTTGTAACCGGTTCCCATCAATCCGACCGATTAATCGGATAACCAGTTAGCAATTGCCATCCCTAAAAAAATATCAACATAATTCCATTTTGATTTTAGTATCTTTTGAGACATTAATATCTAATCAAGCTGAATTGTAAGTTCTGCACTGGGTATAATCCTACTCTTAAATACCAGTAAATAGTACATTTTTAGTTCATAAATACGATATAACTTTTATGGATTGGACTAATTTAAAAATCCAGTCTTATGATATAGATTCCAATTTGGTCAGAGTTAGTAACGTCAATATATTATCTATTATTAATATATATAATAACAGATAAATATAATACGTACATATGGATTTTATAAGATTGAAAATGCAACATGTAAACAAATCGCGGTTAAATTGTTATCTCCCTTTAAAAAATAAATATGACTGTTATGAAAACAAATGTCATCATAGCATGGGTACTTGTTCAAGTAAGTGGGTCATTTTAATTATACGTCAGGTGAGAGAGGCCCACGAGGGGAGCCTGGAATGCCCGGATTACGGGGACCTGCCGGTAAAGACGGGGAAAAGGGTGCCCGAGGGGATCCCGGGTACCCAGGACATCTCGGCTACGTCGGAGTGAGGGGTCCTATGGGACCGAAGGGCGAAACTGGCTCCAAGGGCAAGCAAGGCGCAATGGGATCACATGGAATGCGTGGACAAACGGGTCCAAAAGGAGAAAAAGGAAACCAAGGACCCCCTGGGCCCCCAGGTGAGTTAACTGGCAAATGTACACCAGCGATGAATGCACAGTTATCGTGAGATAACTTATTCAATAATTTACATCAGTAACCTAAATAATTTGATAAATAAAGGATTTAGATCCAGCAAAAAAATGTACTGATTTTATAACTGCACAATTCATGTCGGTAAACTTACTATAGTTCGATAAATGCAGTTTACATACTACTAATCGAGCGTGCAAAATCTACATTATCGAGCATACTATAGTCTAAGTGCACGATTTACCTTGGTGAACTTACCTATCTTATACAAGCATGGTTTACATCGATTGGTAAAATATTAATAGTTTGATAAATACAAAATTGTTAAACTAACGCGGGCATTGGAAGTTAACGTAAATATATTGTATGTGAATGTTTGAAAATGAAACACATATACATGTTTAATATATTTATATTAACTTACAGTGCCCTTGGTTGAACTTACTAATTTAATAATGCACGATTTGTATCAATGGACTATATAATCAATGCACGGATTTGATGATAATTGATTTATATCCGTGAACTTGATAATTTCGATAAGGCACGGTTCACAATACCTTGATAGTCCGATAAATCTAAGTCACAATGATGCTTATATGCAAAACCATTTCGGGGTTGACTTTCTCAAAGATTATTTGTTCGTTAACTAAACAAATCGAATACATGTATATTTTAATCTACACGAGTTTGTTGTTTTTAATTAATAATAATAGAATATTGCTTAACTCAGTGTAAATCCTACCAACCATGTCTCCTAAAGCCATTTTGTTTCTACAGGTATTCCTGGTTTTACCGGTTTTGCTGGAGAAGACGGGATCCTGGGCATGATGGGCGACATGGGGGAGCCCGGGCACAGGGGCGACCAAGGGGAGCCCGGCGAACCGGGCATTGTTGGACGAATGGGAGAGACGGGAAAGCCCGGGGACACTGGGGCCCCAGGGCTCATGGGATACAGGGGCCCTCGGGGGGAGTACGGGCCGACAGGGGAGGATGGCGTGCCAGGATTCCCCGGTTTACCAGGAGACCCCGGACATCCAGGTCCTCAGGGACCACAGGGGGTGACATACGCCGAGTACATCATCGCTTACAACGAGGCTCTCGCCAGGTTACGTGAAAGCCAACAGTAATACCATGTGCTTGGACGTTTGGCGTATTTTAATGACAGGCTTTGCCAAAATATACATGTTTATAATAGAATTTAAATAGTTCCTTCCAATATTTGATGAATTAAAATCATAAATCATTAAAAGAAACTTGATTTTATTCATGATCGTATGTATATGTACATGTTCATGCATAATTCTTAGTACTGGTACAAGTGTGCGCGTGGATCTCTCACCCACAAATATAACAAATATGTATATCTGTTGGTTTACTATGTACGAAAACTGAATGGTTTCTACTTCAAAGAAGATATACGGAATACATCTGCGCACCGGTTCCAAGAAGTCTACGAGAATCTTACAAGATTCCCTAATTGGTGACATCCTGGGAGGTTGGAAAATCTCATTCTTTTATTGGTTTCCGCGATTTTAATATTGGAAAGCAGTTTTACGAAATGAAACTTGGTGGACTCTCAATGGTCTTTATTAGAAAAACCAGAGGATCACGAGATAATATTCGCGAGAGGTGATTGCTAGGTTTCAAGAACTGAAAAACCCAATGTTCACCAAATATATATGAAATAATTTAAAACAGTGTGCGCACGAATTGACCGCCGGTGATAGATTGATAGACATCTCGAATTGTTATATAATCAATGTGTGTTATATATATATATATATATATATATATATATATATATATATATATATATATATATATATATATATATATATATATATATATATATATATATATATATATATATATATACACACACATATGCTTTGAAAAATTATGTGTGTACAATGTATTAACCCCTCAAATGATTGTACTTATACATGTAATAAATATTTGGTGAAACTCTAGCTTATTTCACTTTTTCATAGTTAATTTTTTTTTTTTTGTATAGCAAGCATTTAAGAGTACGGTTTTTGGAGAGATATGGACACCCCGCCCCCACAAATTCCAAGATTCTACTGTCCGAGAGTCTGGCAAAGACGGAATACGTCACATGACAATATTGGTGCATGCTTGAAATTATTCGCTGAATCTCTACTAAGATGCCGTATTTTACGTCCGAGTTTCTACTGCACCCTTTAAAGTACTATTTGCAAAAAGTTTGCGTGCATTAAAGTATACTGGTTAACTGAATACTACTTGATTGCTGAACTATGTCTCAGGACAAGTTATATCGTTACCTTTTGTAGCTGTGCCTTTTTTCCTCTTCTACAAGAGATATAGGACTAACCCCAAAACTAGGATTGACCGAATCGAGCGAAGTCAAAACATACCTACCGGTAATAAACATGTATGTTTATAAAATTTCTTAATAAGGTATGAAACAATTTGGTCAATGTATGTAAACCTTATAACTCATGGAGATTGAAAACTGATTATAGAATACATCATTTGGCATGTCCATTCTCAGTTTATTGTCTTGGAGTCAGCTGACTTATCCTCTACTACCAAAATATTGTGTTTCATAATACACGTGTTAAAAGTAAGCTTCCACATAACATTTCTCCATTCAAAACTGAGCAGCAACTCACCAACTATAAACAAGATGACATAAATTCATTGTCTTCTTTATTTCTAATACATAAACTTAACAGGCTGATCACTTTCTTCCTTTCCTCTTTGATTTAAACTTGGGTTTCTTTGTTATCTCCCCCGACCTTTTGGCCTTTTTGTTACTAGGTCTGTCTTTCTGCTTGAAATGTTCACCCTTCTTGCCTTTCACTTTTCCAAAACTTTCCTTTTGGGGCCTCTTGGAAAATTTGCCCCTCTGTTCCCCCTTGTTGTGTTTCATATTGGGTTTATCCCCACTTCTAACACCAGCACCCATTGCTCCAGAACTTGGTCTCTTTTTCTTGTATGGAACTGGAGAATTGTGGGATTGCTTTCTCTTTCGGTTTTTTCTTTGAAACAAATCTACAAGTATTAAAAGGAGAAAAGTTAGTTCCCAGCCTCTACATGTATTTATTCTTTAATGACCCTCAATGCAGTAGAGAGTTCAGTTTACCCTGATAAAAAAGTTTCTTAAACTTCCAAGAAAATTATATCTCATAAAGGGGTGCATTTTTACTTTCATGCAAATTAAATTAATTTTCATTTACTTCATCTTTGTCTAATGTTCTGAAAACTTACAGGGATTATAAATTAAGGGAACAAGGAAATTAGGAATACTTAAATTTTGTGGATTTTAAAAATAAAATAGATTTCTTTGGGATAGTCATCACTAGAGCAAAATTTTCACATAGGAATAAATAGGGGCTGATGACCATGACAAGTTAATTTATATGTATAACTGCACTCCCACCCTCTCATTAGAATCTAGGTCAAATGAGGCATATACCTGGGTCTGGGGCCTCTCCCACCTCCTCCTCATAGTATGCAGCATCATCGTCCTCATCATCATCTTCATTACCTACAGGCAACGATAAGTCGACTATAATAACATTGTAATATCTTCATAAACTGAACAGTGAGCAATATGCATTTTTCTGTATAAAGGAGATATCCTAGTAATTTTTTTTCTAGCAGTGAAATATAAAACACTTCTATGGCCAAAATATAAATTTATTGACAGATAAAAATTCTACAGCCAAGATACGTTCAATCTTCGTTATCTCCAACTAGATGGGACTGTTTAAAAACTTTGAGATATCCGAGTATTCAAGAAATCGAGTGTAAAATACTTTTAAAAATCAGTAGTTAGGACTTACAAATCACTTCGACATATCCATTGTATTCAAGATATCAGTGTTTGAGATATCAAAGTTCAACTGTACTGGTATACAAGACTTGAGTTCTCTTAGACTAATAGAGATAGAAGAGTCTACTCATTCTGTGGACAAGTCCTGATTTTTATTGTCTAATTGTAACCAGTTACCAGCATGGACCTGTCACAGCCCAGTGCCTGCCTTCTGATGTTAAAGACTAGTTCTATTTGTTGTTCCCTCTTATTTAAGGTGGAAGCAGTGTTACTAATATATTCTTTATCTTGCTCAACTTTCTCCCGTTTTATTTTCATTCATATCAAACAGCTGTTTTGGATCATTGACTAAACAACATTTGTTTAAAGCAAACTTCTCAGACCCCAAAACAGAAAAAAAAATTCCAAGATAGAATTGGTTCATTGATAACAGCTACAGGAAATTAAGCTCAATTATCCAATCAAGTTCCAGATGTCTCATTTGAAATAGTTTAACACAATCACCTTATTTACCCAGTGGGTTCTTAACCTGGACAGTTCAGTTCAGTTTATTTCACTCAACACCATATAATGGTGTTGCATCCAATGCATCCAATGGTATAATGGACAACATTGATGGGTTTTTTAAAATTGCTGTGGAATCGTACACTTTTTAGGGCCTATTGTTTTACAAAAAAGCTCAGTTAAAAGTTACATGCATTACATTACATTACATTTCTGTTCTTTAATTAATGTTCATGCAATCAGAGAAAATGTACTATAAGAAAATTGAAATCTTGTGGAAATTCTAACAAAAACTCCTTTGTAACAAGCATCACTGATATTCAAGATCCCTCCCCCCACAATAAAAAAACATGTGAACATCCTTATATAATTCTTGAAGCCCCTTCCTCTAAGTGATTTACAATTCCTATGTATATATATGTAAGTATACAATTATGAAAAACAATCATATTTCTGTCAACCTTAGAATATTGAACTTTCTATGGAGTGAATTCACAACCATTGTGTGCCTCTTGTACAAGATAACAGCCTGTCGGGGTCAGTGACCGATTTAAATAAGAACTAAGCTGCCAGGGTTGTGAGAGAATAACTTTCTCTCAAAAATACTTGGAAGATTTCCCTTGTACCCCCCATCCCCTTTTATATAGGTCACAGATTAGAGACTCTAAGAAATCGAGTGATAAGCAGACAAATTGATGTATATCATGGTGTAACACAAATGGACTGGAAAATTAACCTCGTTTGATCTCAAATTCTTCAACATTCTTACATAACATTGATGTCTTAAAGATCACAGGCTTCCCCAGCATGTTAGACTGACCTCTATATTACTGGTACATTACCCAGATATTGAAGTTGACGAACAGTGCAACCTGTAATTCATTTCTCAGGCAGACAAAAGTCAAATGACTGGACTTGTCCAGGTTCAGAAATGCCTTTCTATATCTGTCTGATCATACATTAAAGCTGTTTCATTTATACAACAAGAAAAGAAGAGCTTATGGCTACCTATCTATGGATAAAGCAACATATTAATTACTTTAAGTGTATGTAACTAGAATGTAATTCATACGGTTTTCATAATTTGTTTTTTTGAAACAATGATGAACTTTATTGGGTATTATTATTATATACTAAGATGTGATAATTTGGAAAATGAAACAACATATATGATCATCAAATTTTGAGAAATACACCAAAAAAAAAAATTCAAATAAATGCAGAAAAGTAGGAATGCTGCTATAGGAGAAAACTTGTTAGCTATATCTAGATTGAGATTCTCTTGTTTTGATTTAGTCTGAATTGAAGATCACATAATGACATTTATGCGTTTTGTTTTGAATCTTTGTCAAAGGGTAATTTTTTTTATAATTGTGTTGTCTGCTTTTAAAATGATAATTTTGGGCAATAAATAAAAACACACCAATACCGGTATATATTTTAACTTTAATAACTCTCTATAATTATTAATTTGTAATGTATATTTTAGAATTTAAAGTGTATTTAAAATTGTTTGTTAAAGAGAACAAAGTGATTGATCCAATCATGCAACAACAATCAAAGCCCTATACACACAGGGCACATAGAATTCACTTGGTCTAAGCAGTTTACACATTCCTTACCCCCCGTCTCTGGCTTCCCTCGAACATGTCTACCCCCTACTGTTATCAAGGATATCAAAGTCCTACACATTCCTTACCTCCCGTCTCTGGCTTCCCTTGAACCTGTTTACCCCCTATTGTTACCAAGGATATCAACGTCCTACACATTCCTTACCCCCCGTCTCTGGCTTCCCTCGAACCTGTCTACCCCCTATTGTTACCAAGGATATCAAAGTCCTACACATTCCTTACCCCCCTGTCTCTGGCTTCCCTCGAACCTGTTTACCCCCTATTGTTACCAAGGATATCAAAGTCCTACACATTCCTTACCTCCCGTCTCTGGCTTCCCTCGAACCTGTCTACCCCCTATTGTTACCAAGGATATCAAAGTCCTACACATTCCTTACCCCCCGTCTCTGGCTTCCCTCGAACCTGTCTACCCCCTATTGTTACCAAGGATATCAAAGTCCTACACATTCCTTACCTCCCATCTCTGGCTTTCCTTGAACCTGTCTACCCCTATTGTTACCAAAGATATCAAAGTCCTACACATTCCTTACCCCCCCGTCTCTGGCTTCCCTCGAACCTGTTTACCCCCTACTGTTACCAAGGATATCAACGCCCTTCACATTCCTTACCCCCTGTCTCTGGTTCCTCTACATCTCCCTCCTCTTTCCTCATTCCCTTCAAACTTTTCTGTTTGTGTTCTTCCTTCATTTTAATTTTCTTGCGGACATTTTCTTCTTGCTGTTTTTTGCGAAGTTCTTTGAGTTTCCTAAACAAAAAATTAACATGTATCATGTACCATATAAAACTCAGAGTAAACAGGGAAATTCTTCAGATTTATTATATTATGCAGTGTTAGCATATTAGCATGTTTCATAGAAGGAACGATAACTCTTTCAAGTGTTTGCATAATAATAACATCCTATTTGTTTTCTGTTATTACATTTTAAGTCAAAGAGACAACTACAAACTGTGTTTGATCGACTACTTTAAATTTGGAAAATTCCACACTTATTAATCTACATTAATTAAAATATGAGAAAGCATGCAATTAAATTTTGCTATCAAAACTAATTATTTATAAGAAACATATCTTGACCATGTAAATCAATGTCAACAACTAAATGTCAACACCTGAATATCAACAACTGAATGTCAACACCTGAATGTCAACAACTAAATGTCAACACCTGAATGTCAACACTTGAATGTCAACATGTCAACAACTAAATGTCAACACCTGAATGGCAACAGCTGAATGTCAACACCTGAATGTCAACAACTAAATGTCAAGACCTGAATGACAACAGCTGAATGTCAACACCTGAATTTCAACAACTAAATTTAAACACCTGAATGTCAACACCTGAATTTCAACAACTAAATTTAAACACCTGAATGTCAACACCTGAATGTTTAAATTATACAACAGTGTGAGTTACTCAGAGTGTGTAACATGGATCATCACCACATCAGAGTGTGTAACATGGATCATCATCACATCAGAGTGTGTAACATGGATCATCACCACATCAGAGTGTGTAACATGGATCATCACCACATCAGAGTGTGTAACATGGATCATCACCACATCAGAGTGTGTAACATGGATCATCACCACATCAGAGCCATGGAAGTAGGATTTCATCACTGTAACTTCACTTACTGTCTTTAATCAGGACAAGACTGAAACATAAACCAGCTAACACTGGATGTTTAGGAAGAATCCAAATAGAGGATTATCTGTGTAAATATTGGTTAATTATGTACCTTTGGTTACATATTGTACAAAATTTTAAGGGGAAAAAAATAATTTCAGTAAAATTTCTGTGTAACAAATCTCAAAAAGTAAATTTAGTATTTTTGTACAATATCTGGGAAATAATTATGACTAATACAAAAACAGAATTGAAATAAAATCAATACATTAAAATTATCCCAGTTTATAATAATAAATCCTAGAAGGGACAACATATTAGGCCTAGGATTCAACACACTTTATGCAATGCCTTGTAACCAGATAGCAGAATGATCTCGAGACAATATCACAGAATCTCACTCAGAGGTATGAGCTCTGCTACTCTCCTATTACCATATAAACAGTAATTTAAACAATAAAGTAGCAATAAAGTTAACCCAAACTTTATATTTTTCACCCTCTATATTGTCATCTAGAGGCTAAATTCATTTTTTATTTCAACAAAAATTTTTACCTTCAAAAGAATTATTAAATCTTATCATTCTTACAACAGAATTTAAAATTGTTAAAAATGGAATACACTTTCAAACTGATGTACTTTTATCAATATCACTAAATCTCTAAGCATTCCTGACTCTAACTTATCCATTGGTCTCACTTCTTAGTCTCTCTGAGTGCCTTTATACTCTGACTTATCCGTCAGTCTCATCCATTTGACTCCCTGAGGGCCTTAATACTCTGACTTATCTGTCAGTCTCACCTCTTGGACTCCGTAAGTGCCTTTATACTCAGACTTATCCGTCAGTCTCACCTCTTGGACTCCCCAAGTCCCTTTATACTCTGACTTATCTGTCTATCTGTCAGTCTCACCTCTTGGCTCCCTGAGTGCCTTTATACTCTGACTTATCTGTCAGTCTCACCCCTTTGACTCCCTGAGTGCCTTTATACTCTGACTTATCTGTTAGTCTCACCTCTTGGACTTCCTAAGTGCCTTTATACTCAGACTTATCTACAGTCTCACCTCTTGGCTCCCTGAGTGCCTTTATACTATGACTTATCTGTCGGTCTAACCTCTTGTACTCCCTAAGTGCCTTTATACTCTGACTTATCTGTCAGTCTCACCTCTTGGACTCCCTGAGTGCCTTTATACTATGACTTATCTGTACATTTCACCTCTTGGACTCCCTGAGTGCCTTTATACTTTGACTTATCTGTCGGTCTAACCTCTTGGACTCCCTAAGTGCCTTTATACTCAGACTTATCCGTCAGTCTCACCTCTTGGACTCCCTGAGCACCTTTTATACTCCAACTTATCTGGTAGTCTCACCTCTTGGACTCCCTAAGTGCCTTTATATTCAGACTTATCCGTCAGTCTCACCTCTTGGACTCCCTGAGCACCTTTTATACCCCGACTTACCTGGTAGTGTCACCTCTTGGACTCCCTGAGTGCCTTTATACTCTGACTTATCCGTCAGTCTCACCTCTTGGACTCCCTGAGCACCTTTTATACTCCGACTTATCTGGTAGTCTCACCTCTTGGACTCCCTGAGTGCCTTTATACTCTGACTTATCCTTCAGTCTCACCTCTTGGACTCCCTGAGCACCTTTTATACTCTGACTTATCTGGTAGTCTCACCTCTTGGACTCCCTAAGTGCCTTTATACTCAGACTTATCCGTCAGTCTCACCTCTTGGACTCCCTGAGTGCCTTTATACTATGACTTATCTGTACATTTCACCTCTTGGACTCCCTGAGTGCCTTTATACTTTGACTTATCTGTCGGTCTAACCTTTTGGACTCCCTAAGTGCCTTTATACTCAGACTTATCCGTCAGTCTCACCTCTTGGACTCCCTGAGCACCTTTTATACTCCGACTTATCTGGTAGTCTCACCTCTTGGACTCCCTAAGTGCCTTTATATTCAGACTTATCCGTCAGTCTCACCTCTTGGACTCCCTGAGCACCTTTTATACCCCGACTTACCTGGTAGTGTCACCTCTTGGACTCCCTGAGTGCCTTTATACTCTGACTTATCCGTCAGTCTCACCTCTTGGACTCCCTGAGCACCTTTTATACTCCGACTTATCTGGTAGTCTCACCTCTTGGACTCCCTAAGTGCCTTTAT
Organism: Magallana ariakensis; assembly: GCA_020458035.1. Classification (NCBI taxonomy): domain Eukaryota; kingdom Metazoa; phylum Mollusca; class Bivalvia; order Ostreida; family Ostreidae; genus Magallana; species Magallana ariakensis. Next base: position 58,961,163 of record CM035817.1, on the reverse strand, counting down.
ACTCTGACTTATCCGTCAGTCTCACCTCTTGGACTCCCTGAGCACCTTTTATACTCTGACTTATCTGGTAGTCTCACCTCTTGGACTCCCTAAGTGCCTTTATACTCAGACTTATCCGTCAGTCTCACCTCTTGGACTCCCTGAGCACCTTTTATACTCTGACTTATCTGTCAGTCTCACCTCTTGGACTCTCTGAGTGCCTTTATACTCTGACTTATCCATCAGTCTCATCCATTTGACTCCCTGAGGGCCTTAATACTCTGACTTATCTGTCAGTCTCACCTCTTGGACTCCCTAAGTGCCTTTATACTCTGACTTATCTGTCAGTCTCACCTCTTGGACTCCCCAAGTCCCTTTATACTCTGACTTATCTGTCAGTCTCACCTCTTGGCTCCCTGAGTGCCTTTATACTCTGACTTATCTGTCAGTTTCACCCCTTTGACTCCCTGAGTGCCTTTATACTCTGACTTATCCGTCAGTCTCACCTCTTGGATTCCCTGAGGGCCTTTATGTCTTTGATGTCCTTGTCTGATTTGTGGACCAGTTCATGGAACATGACGTCTCCCTGACACACACCGTCCTCTACCTTCAGGAGCTGGAGGGTCATCCTGGGACCCACCTCTGTCAACCTAGCAAAAGAAACAAAACTATAGCAACCCTGACAGACCTCTGTCAACCTTGCAACAGAAACAAAGACAAAAGTTATACAAAGTAAGAGCATTACAAGTCAGGAACAACACAACAATATGCATTTTAAGTAAGAGGGATGAAAATATTCTTGTAAACTTTATATAGATATAAAAGAAGTATAAAACTCCAGCAGTGTAATTGTATGAAACATCTTTAATAAGACACAGACCATTCAGAGTGTGTAACATGGTTCATCATTGTAGTCAGAGCCATGGAAGTAAGATTTCATCATTTGTCCTGTGTCTTGAATAGTCTTGATAAACCTAAGTCTTCGGGGGGACTTTTCTCTCTCTCTCTCTCTCTCTCTCTCTCTCTCTCTCTCTTAATATACAATCAGCAAGCTGAAAAACACAATTCCATTACGTTTAAATTAATTTCTGAAAGACTAGAAACAAAGATGAATAAACTGCTAAAGCAGTACAGAACAGTAAAGGTCAGATGTAGATAAGAGTTGTATGGTTAGATGTGAGTGAGTTACTCAGAGTGTGTAACATGGATCATCACCACATCAGAGCCATGGAAGTAGGATTTCATCACTGTAACATCACACAAGCAGGACCACTGTACAGTAGCTTTTCTAAAAGTATATTTTTTTATGACTGAAGCCAAAAGGATTTTGTATAACTGAACAAAGATTTCCTTGGTTCTGTATAACTGTATATTAACATTCAGTGTACATTTCCCCTTTTGATTGCACTGGAAATCTGCAACATTCAATATTCATATAACACATCAAACCTGATCAGAGGGTAACACCAGTAAATGTAATAGCGGGTTTTGAATAGCTATATTGATAGATAAACATGCTATATTCAATTTGTCTGCACGGCCTAATGTGTTAAAGGACCGACAATATCCAAAAATAGGCATTCAATGCTTAAATGTTGCAATTCTTTGATTTGTAATTAACTGTATCATGTGTATAGATAGATTTTTTTGTGTTGTATAACTGTATGCTTTCCATTGTTTTATATGAAATTGATTGAAAAATAAATTACCAGTATGTAAAATTGCACAAACATCCAAAAGTAAATCTGTGATAAATTTTAAGATAATTTATAGCCATCTACTCAAGAATTCTGGCTCTGTCAATTGTTTCTTATATCAAGATTAAAACTTGAAAACTAAAATTAAAATATTTGGATTTTAAAAAATATAAAATTAAAAATTCCATGGCTTTTTAAAATAAATTTCCTTTCAAATGAATAATATTGAAGTAATACACCTTTGGAGGCTATGAATGTAGTGTGTGGATTATTATTTTTATGTGATACAGACAATTCAGAGTGTGTAACATGGTTCATCATTGTAGTCAGAGCCATGGAAGTAAGATTTCATCATTTGTCCTGTGTCTTAATACTGTTAAACACTTCTCTTGAAATAACATAAAGGTTGCTTTTATTTTCTCCCTTACACCTCTCTCTCTTTCTCTCTCTCTCTCTCTCTCTCTGGTTTCTCTGACCTTGAAAGTTACCATGTTTTCTCTCAATCTTTTCCTCAAATGTTTGTGATAGAGCAAATTTAGACCTCTCCTTCTTTGGAGCACAATATCACATTTGATTAGAACTGTTAAATTTATACAATAAAAAAATTATTTACCTGTCTATACTGAAATAAGAATTTCATACGAAATACAGGTTTTGACATGTGCAACATTGTGACATCACAATAGAAAATATCATGAACCAAACATTTTACAGTTAGAGTCATGAGGTATCATCTATACTACTATATTAAAATAATAGACTTGAATTTTTGGGCTTTAATACCGACAAATCGGAAGAGTACTGTCTTTTGTTTTATATATTTTAAACATCATTGGTACTTGAAGATTACCAATTTGTTTTGATTTTTTCTCAATCAAGCTTCACTAATTAATAATGAACGAAAATTCCTTTTAAAAATCCAGAAATCATCTGGATTTTTTGGATTTTACAATCTTGCGCATGCGCATTACATTCACGCTAAATAACGGGCTCTTTAGTTTATGTTTCCATACTATCACATTTGCATGGATAAACTCAGAAACGATAATACAAATACGTGTAAATTTCATTGAAAGTTTGCTTCACGTATATATTCTGTTCATCAAAGAAAATACGGGAGATATAAACTCTCAGTGCATTTGATTTGAAAAATCCCGAGAAAAAGTGTGGAATTCTTCATTAATATGATATAATTCTTTAGATGAAATGTATTTACAGCCTCAAAATGGTTTGTTATGAATAATTTGACTTTTATTTTCAATAAAGCTTCATTAATTTTCTCAAAATCGTATCGGAGCAATTCTGCATTTTTTTGCTACATTACGGGTATATGGGAGGCATTTTAACTGTGGTGAAGGCCTGTCCCGAGACACAGATTATTCTATTAGAATAAAATTAGATTATTCCGATATCATATGCAATGTCAACCCGTGCACGCATGGGTCAAAGTCTAGTTTTAGATTTATTATAATGAAATGCTTATAGTCCTTTGCTAAAGGTCAATACATATTTTATAGATCTAGTTAGAATATATAGAGTTATACTCTCATCACGTCTATAAAAGCATGTACAGACCTATCAACAGCCTATAGACGTAAATGTAACATTTCAGTTGAAATTGAGAAAAAAATTTAAGCAAGGAGGGTAACATATAACATCTTTAATAAGACACAGACCATTCAGAGTGTGTAACATGGTTCATCATTGTAGTCAGAGCCATGGAAGTAAGATTTCATCATTTGTCCTGTGTCTTAATACTGTTAAACACTTCTCTTGAAATAACATAAAGGTTGCTTTTATTTTCTCTCTTTCTTTCTGTTAAAGTAAAAATTGTGGTATATCAAAATAAGGGATCTTTGCCTTAAAACAAAATCCCCATATTGTGTATTCACTGATACACATGTCAGATATTGTGTATTCACTGATACACATGTCAGATATTGTGTATTCACTGATACACATGTCAGATATTGTGTATTCACTGATACACATGTCAGATATTGTGTATTCACTGATACACATGTCAGATATTGTGTGTTCACTGATACACATGTCAGATATTGTGTGTTCACTGATACACATGTCAGATATTGTGTGTTCACTGATACACATGTCAGATATTGTGTGTTCACTGATACACGTGTCAGATTAACTAGCATCTTTCTTCCATCCTTTGTATTTATGAGCACTTTTAGAACTGCATACTTGGCAGGTGCTCCTTTAATACTAGAGTCACTACTCAATTACCCTACTTCTGACAAGAATGTTTAAAAATTACCAATTTTGATTGGCTGACATTGGTCACATGAAAATTGTGTATATTTTAAACCCTATACTGGCATTGTAACTAGTATACCACCACTAGTTGTCTGGCATTCTAACCATGTAACTAATATACCACCACTAGTTGTCTGGCGTTCTCACCTTGTAACTAATATACCACCACTAGTTGTCTGGCATTCTCACTTTGTAACTAATATACCACCACTAGTTGTCTGGCATTCTCACTTTGTAACTAATATACCACCACTAGTTTTCAGGTGTTCTCACTTTGTAACTAATCTACCACCACTAGTTGTCTGGCAATCTCACCTGATGGCACTCTTGGCTGAGCGGATGTTTCCTCGACTCCTGATGTCCTGGGGTAGAACCACTTCATTATGGTCTCCATCCAACTCAGCCTCACTCTCTGACAAATTTCCTCCCCTACAAATGAAATGGCTACATCAGCACCCTCCAGATCTACATCAGTACCCTCCAGATGTCTTCACATAATAAAGATTTACACTGAAAGAGCTTACTTGGTTATAAATTAACTAACTTCATAAGAATTGCAGTTGATTGATCCTACTTGGTTACAAAGTCATTTACAATTTGATTACAATTGATTACAACTGACTGAGCTTACTTGGTTATGAAGTCACTAACATCATTAAAACGACTGAGATCTGGAATTTCCGCCTTAATCAGCTTCTTTACGCCTCGACTTAAACCCACCGGTACAACCTTCACGTTACTGAAATATAAAACAATGTCAGATTCAGTCATACCTCCACATTGCTTAAACCAACACAGGAACAATGTTAAATCAATTTATCACTTTTTCCCAAAATTAATAGCAATACAACAACATCCCATTCAGTTTCTTGATAATCATTTTTTGCAAGATTAACAAGCAAGACAAATAAAGAATTTGTCTTGAATCAAAACACACCTTACATAAACCAAATCCCCATGCAACACTGCAAAGCAAGAAAAGAAAAACCCAATATTTCCTTATTTATCTGTATGAACTGAGCACTTGATCTCGAGTAAATGGTATTCAGCCAAGAGATTGGGTGATTAGACAGAGATTGGATTATTAGACAGAGATTGGGTGATTAGACAGATGACCAACGATTGGGTGATTAACAGAGGTTGGGTGATTAGACAGATGACCAATGATTGGGTGATTAGACAGATGACCAACGATTGGGTGATTAACAGAGGTTGGGTGATTAGACAGATGACCAATGATTGGGTGATTAGACAGATGACGAACGATAGGGTGATTAGACGGATGACCAACGATAGGGTGATTAGACAGATGACCAACAATTGGGTGATTAGACGGATGACCAACGATTGGGTGATTAGACCGATGACCAACAATTTGGTGATTAGACAGATGACCAACGATTTGGTAATTAGACAGATGACCAACGATTTGGTAATTAGACAGATGACCAACGATTGGGTGATTAGACAGATGACCAACGATTTGGTGATTAGACAGATGACCAACAATTTGGTGATTAGACAGATGACCAACGATTTGGTGATTAGACAGATGACCAACGATTTGGTGATTAGACGGATGACCAACGATTTGGTAATTAGACAGATGACCAGAGATTGGGTGATTAGACAGATGACCAACGATTGGGTGATTAAACAGATGACCAACGATTGGGTTATTAGACAGATGACCAGAGATTGGGTGATTAGACAGATGACTAACGATTGGGTGATTAGACAGATGACCAACGATTGGGTGATTAGACAGATGACCAACGATTGGGTTATTAGACAGATGACCAATGATTGGGTAATTAGACAGATGACCAACAATTTGGTAATTAGACAGAAGACCACCCAGGGAACCACTTACTAGTGTCTGAAGTCAATGGTTTTATCCTCACTGTTGTGATTTATCATCACACATCTCTTTATGTTATTCAAGTTTACCTGAAACAAAAGGAAAAGATTTCAAACATATTCACATATCATAAGTGGACAAAGTAGATACAAAGTCATGGGCATGTGATATATATAGATTATTACATGGCAATTTTTATATCGCATGCTATATTAGCCCGAGGTCGCTGTATATCAGCCCGAGAGCCGTCAGGCTCGAGGGCTGATATACAGCGACCGAGGGCTAATATAGCATGCGATATAAAAATTGCCATGTTATAATTTTTATATCATATACTTATAGAAAATATTAAAGAAACAATAAAAAACATCATGTAATGAATGATTATTGTTAACAAATCGCTCTGTGTCTACATATTCCATCTCTAATAAGCTTCCCTGAATTTTTTGCGCCAGCTGTTTGTGTACCAAGTCGACGTCGACGTAACTATTTGACGTCATACTCGGAGATCGGAGTTGAACGACGCATACCGAACTCTACGTCATAATAGCCGATGATTAACGGAAAGGGGTGTGATATAACATCCGAAGATTGCCGGAGAGGGGTGTGATATAAATCTTATATCACACCCCTAGGGTTTATATCACACGGGTAGGCGAATTTTCGGTTTATATCGCACAGGGCGGAAAAGGGTATATTTTCTATAAGTATACGATATAAATGTGTACCGAAATCCAAACTGGAATGAAAGAAGACTAAAACTATAAACCTATAAACATGCATTGTTCTGTTTCCACATTTCTTAAGCAAAAATGTTAATGTTTGTACATGTACTTCTAACTTTGCTTCTTTCCCTCGCTTCTTAAAATATAAATTTTAAAAACAAGAGGCCCAGGAGCCACATCGCTCACCTGAGCAACAATAGCCTTAACTCTGATCAAATTAGCATTACAGTATCAAAATTAAAATATCTTGATAACTAAGTAAAGTAGATCTTGCTCAAAAAAAATCTGCCAATTTTTATCCACATATTTTTATGGTAAATACCAAGCCCCTTTTGTTGTTGTACCTGTAAGAAGATTTTTCTCAATTCCTTCAAGGTATCACACCGGTAATCGGCCAATCAAAATGAACTTAGTCAATTGTAGTTCCATATATACTTTAGAATTATTTTTTCCTTGACTGCATTTTTACATTTTCCTTTACCGGTACTTAGTTTTAAAAATTTTTGTACCACTGAGGAGGATATTTCATGTTTTTTGTTAGATGATGATCTTTTTTCACAGGGACTACTTCTTTCAGGGCACAGGCAGCAGCTTCCTTGGGAGTGTGCAGTCTGTTTACATACAAAAGGAAAACTCGTGGTTTTGAGGGTAGACCTGTTTGGAGCTAGATATTTTGAGAAAATGCCGTATCGTGTGCCCTTTTTTTGGTGTTAACTGATGAGATAGGTAACAAATAACATTTCCTCTGAATATTTTGTCATGAGAAATTCAAACTGATTTTTAAGAATTTTTTCCCCTCTATAGTGTTATATAGTGAAAACAATTACCGGTGTGATACCTATATATCCCCCCCCCCCAACTTTGTGGCCCCACTTTTCTCTAGGGAATCATGGTTTGATCAAACTTTAATCTGCAAAACCCGTGCTTTCATACAAGTTACTGCTATGTGGACTGAAAACTTTCCCAGAATATTTTTAAAGATTTTCTCTATATATTCCTATGTAAAAACTCATCCCCCCATTGTGCCCCCGCCCTACCCCAGGGACCATGATTTAAACAAACTTGAATCTACATTTTTTGAGGATGCCTTCACACACGTTTGAGCTTTTCTGGCCTAATAGTTTTTAAGAAGCTGATTTTTAAAGATTTTCTCTATATTATTCCTATGTAAAAATTCATCCCCCCATTGTGGCCCACCCTAACCCCGGAAACCATGATTTGAACAAACTTGAGTCTACACTACCTGAGGATGCCTCCACACAAGTTTAAGCTTTTCTGGCCAAATAGTTTTTGAGAAGAAGATTTTTAAAGATTTTCTCTATACATTCTTATGTAAAAATCCATTCCCCTATTGTGGCCCCACCCTACCCCCGGGGACCATGATTTGAACAAACTTGAATCTACACTATCTGAAAATGCTTCCATACAAGTAACAGCTTTTCTGGGCTAATATTTTTTGAAAAATACCAACAAATTTTCAATAATTCTTAATTATCTCCCCTTTAAAGAGGGTGTGGCCCTTCATTTGAACAAACTTGAATCCCCTTCACCCAGTGATGCTTTGTGCTAAGTTTGGTTGAAATCTGCCCAGTGGTTCTGGAGAAGAAGATGAAAATGTGAAAAGTTTACAACAACGACAACGCCAACGTCAACAAAAACAGACAACGGACAAATTTTGATTAGAAAAGCTCACTTGAGCTTTCAGCTCAGGGGAGCTAAAAAAAAAGAAGAAGAAATAAAACATTCAATTACAAAGCCAGCAGAAATAACACATTCAGTTACAAAGCCCCTGTCCTGGATCACTCTTCATCCCTCAGTAACAGTATACATAAACTTTTCCAGAATGAGCAACTCAATTTCTACCTGTACATGTGAGAATAAACATAACTTCCTTACATATCAACATTTCTAGTAGAATGCTTTACATCAAGAATTGAAACTTGAACAACTTTGTTCCTACAATATATAGAGAGGAGTTACCTCTCTTAGTTGACAATACTCAAACTGACAGACAAATGAGTGAGCGCCTGCACCCACCCACCCCTCACATAGACTCTGCAGATTGATAGATTCAAGGACTAAGGTATCTACCTTGTTAATGTTAATTGAAGGAAACATATTCTGAAACATGGTAGACATCAGCTTCAAATGCATTTCTTCTCCAGTAAAATTGTTCATCACTAGCAGTGGGTGATGATTGAATTGTTTAGGGTCCATGTTCGGCTTTTTCAGGGCCGACACAATGTCTTTACACAAAGTGTACTCATGAACTCTGAAGGTCAAGGTCGGTCCTCGAGGTAATCGACACATCCTCAAGTGAACGTTTATGTCTGATTTTGTGTAGATCAAAAAATGAGACACTCCTAATTCTCCTGCTATATTGACAAAGTCTTTCAACACATTCTTCTTTCGGACCTGTAATTTATTATTAAAACATAACCATTAATTTAGTTTGTTCATCTATAATACTTAATAATCAGAGTGTTTTAAATGAATTACTTTTGTGAAGCATATTTAGGCAATAGTGTTAACAAATGATTAATTGCAGACCAAGGTTAATATTACTGACAAAGTACCTTCATTACTTTGAAATAGAATTTAAATAACTTTTTCAGCTTAACCAAATTATGTTTGATATCTTTACAGATACAAACGCTCTACTATAGAAGTATTGTTGTGGTTTTTTAATACCTGCTATAACTATTTCTGTATGACACATCGATCACCACTAAATTTGTTCATCAATCATTTGTATATGAGGGAAGTGAGATGTAATCTCGGTAGAGATTTGGTCGGACTTGATATTTGGACTGATCCCTTTACCTCAGGACAGTCCTTTATAATTCCGCTTGTCCTGGTTAAAATCATGATATTTGAGTGCATTATCCCAATAAGTGACCAAGGTTGGGATGGAATTTTCAAGTGTGAATTTTAAAGGACTGTCCCGAGATTCAGTGAAGGTGTCAGTCCAAACATTAACACCCAGCCAAATCTCAGCTGAGATCAGCAAAGAAAATTGGTACCTGAAGTCTAGAAAATGTATAACCACTACAAATATTCATTGATCATTTGTATGTGAGGTGGGTGGTACCTGAAGTCTAGAGGCTGTGTATGGTTCCATTAACTGTCTCATGTCTTTAACAAGTTGCAAAACATTTTTTCCCACATGACCACGTTGAAACACAAATGAATGGGGCGCCTTTTTATACTCCTCCTCCTGCCCAGTACTTTGTTTTGTTCTTATGGAACGAATGGCTTTAGTCTTCAGAAAAACAAATGAATATATCAGATATATTCAAAAGGAATTCATTTCAAACTGAACAAGATTTTAATCAATAATGAATTTCTATAAAAAAATATATGATTACAAAATTAACTTAATTATAACATATCTGTTCTGGTATATTAAATAGATGGATCACTGCCATTAGGGACATACAATACAGGTCCAGTACAATCACTAGATTTAGCTATGTAGCTTGATTTACCTACATAGCTTTATTTACCTACCTGAAGTAGATTCATTTCGCTATCCTTATGCAATTTTGCATTTTATGTAAAACAGACAAAAATTCACAAGGAACTGTCAACCTATATTTGTACTGTGTAGTTTTATAATAAAAGCAACCCAGAGCAAAAATAGTTAAAGCATCACTGCTTTTGAGCAGTTTTAAGGAAAACATGCATTTCTATTGTTTGGGTAACCGTATGACACCTTGTGTGCGATAAGGCATGGATAAGTGTTATTATTTCACATTGTGCTGAATTATTACCAATCAATCATCTTGTAATAAACCAGAACTGTTCTTCTTTGTTATTTTATTTAAGAAGTAGCTGTTTGGTAACAAATAAACAGTTATACAAAGCCCCAAAACTTTAAGAACTTTGACTGCATTTGCACAAAAAAGCAACATAAGAAGGATTTTTTTTAATGAATTGTTTTCAGATCAGTTCAAAGTTGAAAATTATTGCTGCACCTGATACTGAATGCGACTTTTAGTACTTATGCCCATTTAAGACAAAAGTATGGTTAAGTAGCTAAATAAACCTACTTCAGGTAGGTATATAAAACTATGTTGGTAAACCAAGCCACGTAGCTGTATCTAGTGATTGTACTGGACTTGCAGTACACGTCCCAAACAGCATGAACGTTTTTCACAGTGTTTCATTATTATACCGAGCGCAGCGAGAGGCGGGCGAAGCCCCCCTCGCGAAGCGAGGATTAATGGTAACACGTATATATACGAAAATTAGTTTTAAATGAGAGTTGAATCAGGGGTACTAAGGGCCAAAAAATTTTCTTCCAGCCCTGGGCGCCGCCATATTGGCCGCCATTTTGTTTTGAAAAAGTTAGCTCGATCATTAAATAACTTGCGCTTATCGATGTTTATTGCCCCTAAACTCGATTAAAAACTTTCCACTGTTTCAATTAACGGTAATTTAAGTTTAAAAAAATTAAAGTGAATACCAGATAAGTTTCAATAGTGCTTCAATCAAGAAACACGACTAGTTCTACGTATGTCTTATTAAATTATCAGATGGAAAATAAAAACATTAACATCAAGTAACTGATCTTTTAGACACTGAATAAAGTAATTCAATTTTATTACCGGTAGTCGACATAAGAATTAAATTGATAGACGATGAAAGAAGAAATAAATTTTTGTCGGAATCACGTATCTCTCTTCGGCTATTTCCGAAGACAAAACTTGTACGTTTAACGAGACATGACGTCATAATATGTAGACTGAGCACGCGACGTTTAGTTTAACTTTGGCTAATGATTTGAGTATAAGGCGGATCCTACTATGTGCGTTTCAAATAATCAAACTGCACTGTGTTAAATCTGCGCTCGGTCCAACGGTCACACCGTTTACATATTAATGATTATGAAATAATAATGAACCATAAACTTGAAAATGATAAGTGATAATTACAATAAAAAGCATGAAAGTATAAAAACATCTATGGTTAATTACCCGTTTCTTGCCCATCTTTTATAGTTTGTGTGATGTTGTCTTCACCAAAACATTATTTTGCTCAACACGTGCAGGAACCGGAAGTTCTATATTTTATACGGATGTCGGATAACTTGAACAATGAACAATTCGATTCAGGTTTTTTATTTTTCACAAATCAAAGGGAAACTATTAACATGATTAAGGTAATATTTTATTTGTATAAATAAATGCAATATAATTGGCATTTAATATGATTTTCAGCTCTTGACCACTGTGTTCTGTATATCATGTTACCAGAGACATAATCATGTATATCTGATGTTACATATGGTCTTTTGACCACAGTCCATGACTGGATGATACTTGCATTTACGGTGATTTTCGCGGACAACCCTAAGTTCTATATTGTTATAATATGCTTCATTTACTACAGTATCTATAGCTATATTTTCTATATTTGAGAGTTTTTATTGGCAGTGGCGCGTCGGAAGCAAATTGAAAGTGGGTGGGGGGACTAGCTAGACTTATCAAAAATCTTGACAAGCAAAAACTAAAATTAAAATTTTTTTATAAATTTGCAAAAAAAAGTGGAGGGGGGGGGGCCTAAGCCCCCGTCCTAGTCCCCCCAACCATCCCGGTTCCGACGCCTATGTATTGTCTAACTCAATTATGTTATTAATATAATACAATGTTGTTAAAAATCAAAAATTGACATATTTATACACCTTTATTCTTTTAACTTCTTTTCCAAGCTACTTATAACCAAATTGAATTAAATAATTAGTATGTTTTCTTGTTCAAAATTTAATTCACTGACAAGACATACTTTGATACTTTTCACATCAATTTAAACATTTAATAAAAGGGCTTTTTTCTGATTTTGTGTATATTTTCGTCAAGTTACTTAAATATTTAAGTGACTTCCATATTAATGGGAGAATTAAAGTTGCCTTTTTCCTCTGATAACAATATTTTTCGCACCCGGGGAGGGGGGCGGTCAACGGAGCTACAGGATCCAGCTGCATGTAGAACGGACTTTTACTTAATGTACTTTAGTATTCAGAACTACATTTTATATGTTTCAATTTGTGAAATTAATAAAGAAAGAACCATATTTACAAGAAGTTTCAAATGAGTTTATATTCTATGGAAAAAAGGAAGGATTCCAAAGTTTGGACAATTTAAGCTTTTATTTTACGTTTTGTCTAGAACATTTAGTTTATCGCCTTGCATGAGAGGCAATGATTTGTAATATAAGCAAAGCGGTAGAACCAGAAGTTCTTATTAAATGCAACCTTTACGTTCAGAAAGGGGCCATAATGGAACATCCACATTTCTAGAAATAAAAACCCATATTAAAAAAATCCCTCATGTACGGATCCGAGTAGAAAGAGGGGAGGGACCGGGGGTCCGGACACCCCTGGAAAACCAAAACTTATAAAAGTTGGTTCACAGTCATCCCTTGGACCCCCTCTAGAAAACTTTTCTGGATCCGCGCATGCTTTCTCCGGAGAATATTAAAGCTGATGAGCTTAGGTTGATCAGGTGAGCGCACTGGCACCTGACGTTGAATGTTTTTATCAAAATTACAAAAATATACCCCATACCTATATAATAAATGTATTACCTGTATAAGGTAGGGGTATAATTTTCATGAGAAAAACGTCAGGTGCCTTGGGTGAGCGATGTGATCCATGGGTTTCTCCAAAGATGACACTGACGCACACGCGCAAATAAATTTATTGTTTTAAGTTGATAAACTTATGCAGATACTCTCTCTCTCTCTCTCTCTCTCTCTCTCTCTCTCTCTCTCTCTCTCTCTCTCTCTCTCTGGCATGTGTTTCTTCTGTATGAATATTATTCGTAAACGTAAAGTATCTTTTTCCTAAAAAAAAAAAACACATGATCATGCAAATCTTCATAAGCATTACACATACATGTATACGACGCGACGTATTCATGAAATTTAGAGGGCGTTAATACAACGTATATTTATGAACTGTTAAAAGATTTTAGATTCCTTTAACTGCATAAATTAGGGATATAGTAATTAAGTATGGTACTGAGCAGTGCACCAATGAAAACCCGCGCGCTTGCTATTACCAGACCAACGGTATCGGATTCTTTGTAATTGAATTAGTAAAAATTGACTTCAAAATTCCAATCAATAGCAGGTTGTTTACAAAGTTCATGAAAAAAGACTTACAAAAAATCAATGTAATTGTCATTAATGAAACCGTCCCTGGAAAAGACTTGAAAAGAAAACTGATTTCAATTTCCTTTTTTATACTTACAGTGTATTGTGTTCGACTGCGTGCAATATTGAAATTGTCATGTATAATTCTAGTATCTTTAAAAACTCTATTAAGAATGTCAATTTCATTTTAAAATTAAGAGTACACATTCAGGTTAAGAAAGGCAGTCTTATTGATTAGCGTGAATTATCAGCATCTGTGCTTTAATATATTGGAAGTTTTTGTTGGAATTTGCTCGATACGTTAGTGGCCACCGGTCGATCGATTCCGGGAGAGTGTATCGGTCTGATCCTTCATGCGCTTCCTCCACAGACGCGGAATTCCACCGGATTGTGGAACTCTGGGACAGCGACAGATTGTGACCCCGATACGCTGACCAGGGATACAGGTAAGGGTGCCTCGTTCTCTCCTCATTGTCTCCCCGAACCACTGTACATTGTTCATTATAACTGTGTGTGTATGTGTGACTCCAAAGTACGTGTGGTTACATAATCGATACTGAATATGTTACTATAACCATACGCGTGCACGTGTTTAGCATGTACTTTAATAATTTTTATACTATTTATTGGCATGTCTTTCCCTTGTAATTATGATAATATGTCATGATCCGTTTCTGTAATATTTATACAGTAAATGTCTGTGTAATTGCGTATATAATATAACATACGTATATGTGCCGTGTTTCTATCATTCAATAATTGTATCCATACCATTTCTATATATAAACTTCAGCATCCATGTAATAACGTGCTTCGGTGTTTTTATGTCAAGTATATTTACGTACATGTACAATGCATACTCCTTATTTGTGTGTACAATACGTGATGGCTTTTGATCAATTGCATGATTCTCACCAACCAAACATAAAACCAACTCACCCAGATGTGATGCTGAGGACACTAATTATCCAGTGTGCCTGTCAGGTGACTTCTGAGTCAAGGGAAGAACGGAGAGACGCCCAGCATCCGTGCAAGAAGTGTTTCTCTGCGGGGAAAATAAGCTGGTCAATCATACCGGACTAATGATAAATCTTGGTGTTCTGAAATGCAGTCTACGTGCGTTGTACTGTGTTGTAGTGCATGCCAACCTGCAGATCCTTATTAAATATAAATGCAATAAAAAAAATCAATGCGTAAAAACGTCAAACAAGCTCGTCCTGAGCAACACCAATAAAAACCACAATATGGACAACAAAAATATGGACAACAGCAATATGAACAACTACAAAATGAACAACAACAGCTTTAACAACATGATGTCGACAACAGCGCTGGCACAGCGTAGGCAAGAGAGGGAGGGGTGGGTGGGTGGGCGCGGTCTCTCTACTTATATTGCTTTGACAACAGTCATTTTAGTAATAGTTTAAAGTTATTGTTTAAAGCAACTGACTCCCCTGCGATCCTTGAAACAGTTTGATGATTATGTTCAAGTTGGTGAATAAAAATATATACCCCCAAGGATTTTGCTGAAGTGTCAGTGGTGGGTTTTTGCGTGGGGGGGGGGGGGGGGGGGGAGGGGGAGGGATCGAGTTGCTAGTCAAAATGTTAGTGTAGGTCTCCACTATTTTGAAAACGATACTTAGTGTCTTCTATATGAGACCATGCTAGGCGCCATTCTGTGACGTCACTCCTTGGTTTTAATTAGGTCCTTAGCAAAACTTGTGAATTATGCGGTTGATCGGAGCCGTGTTATTAATTGATGAAAGGCCGTGGAGCAGAGATCGATAGCACAAGGAGGCTTGATAAACGCGCGCTTAATTACATTACCGCAGCTATAATTAGAAAATGTTGTTTTCACATTGTCAAAGTTGTTAAAAAGTCCACCCAGAACAAAGACATTCTGGAGATTCAGAAAAATTTTCAAGAAGGATATTAGTTCAAATTTAATATTATTTATTAGTTTTCTTTCTGGCGTCAAATCTTTGTACCAAGCAAAATATCAATGTAATAAAAATTTATCTTTTAAAGTTCACTCACAGTCATTAAAGATATGACAGAAACCATTAAAATAAGATCTACGTACTCTCGAACCAAGTAATTGCCATTTGCCTCTATCTACCATTTTCACGTGTTCATTGCTTTTTTCCTTACTTTTGCACGCCGCTTCACGCTCCAGGGAAAATTGCCAACGTGCACGTCTATTTCCCTTTGAGCCAATTAAATAACTCGTGCAAGTCGCTTTGAGACTGTTCGTTTATTTAAACACATACATTTTGAATCGTAGTGTTAGCACACACTGAGCATACACGCACACGCCTTGAGTTATACCTAGTATATTTATTGTTAATTCATCAATCAAGGGCTCTCTAGGACCATGCATGATTAAAACAATACATTAGTTATTTTTCAAAATACGAATGAGAAATTTCTATTAATTTTTCACGATGGTCTTACATTGTCTCGTAGAATGAGAGATACCATATCAGATGGGATGCAATTTGTATGGATGGAACTGTGGCTCTAGGGTCCATCAACTCGAATTTCCTGTAGAGCTACAGTTCTGCAGCTACAATAGAGTTCAATCCCAGTGAGTCGAGCTAGCCTGATAGGTGAAACGCACTGTATGTATTTCAAATCCAGTCCACAAGGCACGATTAAAACCTTGAGAATGAGACCGAGGCACTTAATACGAGATCGGGGCAAGGATATGGACCCTATCTACACTTCACACTGAAGAATTCTTACTCAGTGACAATTTTGTGATTTTATAAAAGAGGCAACTCTTATGATGGCAATGATCATATCATTCATTTATAAATCTGACCATCCAGTAAGAGTATTTTGTCTGGTGAGCTTTAGATTATTCTCTTTTGAGAAGTGGACAGGCATAGCCTACATCCTAGGCTATGCCATGTCCACGTCTCAAAAGAGAATAGCTTTAGATATGCTGACACATAAGTGCATTATTATCACAAATGCTATACAGAGGATGCTGTACAAAAATTAATCAGCATTCCTCCGATAGAGGATGCTTGCACGGTTAAATGATTAATTTAAGATCTGTGAAACTGATGTCGAAAAACTGCATGTAGATTTGTTTCATCAGTGAAATTAAGACGAAGTACTTAAATGTATAATGCACTGTTCATCAATTTAATAGTCTGAGCGACTTCGATTGCAATCACCTTGTTCCTTTTTTTAAGCCATTCGATATTTCCCCTTCGATTAGTCCTGGTAGACAGCTCCTGATTCAAAAAATCAAGCATCTAGTTTTGAGACTTCTACACATGTTTGGTGTTTGTGGTATTTTTGCTTAAACAAGCAGATATGGCCCACACTCTGAAAATTTACGGTACTTTCAGGACTTTGATTTTGCTTTTTTTTGCTTGTCTTCTCTATCATCCTAAATTTTCTGGTACAGAGGAAGCTGTCACTCGTCGTTTTTCTCCTTATGCTTCACGCCAAAAAGATCTTAAGATTGTTTCAAACTTTAAGGAGTAATAGAGATACATCAATCGCAGCAAATATAGCCTCCATTACTTAGTGACAGATGATCGAATCTCTCCGCCACTGATGTGCTATGCATTATAACTACCCATTCAAAGTTCATTCAATATTGCATATTCTTTCATATTAATTTATTTTATTTATCCAAGATACAACTACTACAGAGAGAGAGAGAGAGAGAGAGAGAGAGAGAGAGAGAGAGAGAGAGAGAGAGATTGCATGACAATTTTCAATCTGCACATGTTACGTAATTTTGCAGAATATCGGCAACTTGCAAAGCATAAAAGGCCCGATGCATTCGATATTGGGCATTTTTCAAGACTGCACCAAGAGACACGAGATAGGAGAGACCCATTAGGTATTAGTGAGTCTTGGATTGGTGCTTGATTACAAAGACATAACGTTTACAGATGTACACTTTCACTTCCCGGACTTATTTGGCTGTAAACATTTTGAAGTTAACTAGCCTCTATGAATATTCCATCTTCATTAATCACGCTATCCGCTCTTTTAATGATCTTCCGAAGCCAAATTTATTTCCCTATCCCCATCATTAGCAACAAAAATGTAGAACAACTTCCTGCGGAACCCGGCCGTCTTGCCGTTAAAACTGTCTCGGTCATTCAATTTAGATGGAGATTGGTCGGGCTCGGCTATTAGATTTGGGGGAAAGCTAAAGAAAAAAGGAAAAGCAGCAACACTCTTTTGATTTTGTTGTTGAATTGACATATGTGGATCGATTGGAGAGGGTAACAAGCGAGTTATTGTTTGGCGGCCTTTATTTTCAGAGAGGCGCTAGATGTATTGGGTTGTTGGTCAAAGTTCTCGACTGGCCGGGATTTATTGTATGATGCGATGACCCGTACTGGTGGACTTTCCCGCCGTTGGAAATCAGCATACGTTAGTTTTACGGGTGTCTGTTTGCTCGTTACCGCTGTTCCACTGCTGCTGTTCTCCTGGGCGGACAATGCGGCCGCTAACAAGATCTCCGAGAACAAGAAACGTGAGTAGTAATAAACGTCAAGTTTACCTTAAATAATCTCAGTGGTCATATAGGGGTTTTACGTAATTTATCAAGAAAAAATTGCAATACCACGTATATATTGCTCATTATAAACGATTGACCCAATATTGTGTAAATTAACTTTTCTTTGTCAGGGTTCTCTTTTAAGACTAGTTGAGTTGAACTCTGTCCTTTTTGCGAATGGTCTTAAAATTTCTAACAGTCTTAATATAGACATATAAGTTTAATATTCCATAATTATCTCTGTCAATTTTTCTCGTAAATTCTCATTAAAGAGTGAGTTGCTCTATGGTTCTGCCTATGGATACATCCTGTAGACTCTAATTAAAGAGGGATTGATAGTCGTGGCCATTTTAGTACTGTATGAATTTCCTTAAGAAGAAGAGCTCTGTAAAATAGAGGCAAACACTCAAGATTTTAAACCTTAAATATATGGACGTTTTCTTTACTAAATGAAAGCTAGAAGCAAAATAAATCATTCTAGTTCTGTAGTATAGATAATTTGTCGCGTTTTTAATTTCCACAATGTTGATTGTTGTTTGGTGTTTGTTGTTGTTCAAGCAGACGACATCCTGACAGAGAAGTGTCACCCGTCGTACTATACCCGGCCCAAATGTCTGAACCACACGGATGGGTACGGCTGCTCCTGTGGGCCGGGCTTCCACTGGAACACCGAGATGTGCATGTGTGAGTACTACGTCATTCTACGTCACTCCGTTGTCATGTACAGTGCAATAATGTCATTTTGTATCCAGAACGTCACTCCTATTGAGGTCGCTCAAGTCATTGCTTTCACGGAGTTTTGTTAATTATAACGGTACAATTACCTGTCGCACTCAATAGACGCAACAACCTCTAATTAATATTAAGGAAAAAGATACTTTGAGAAAATAGAGAGCAATAATCTGTTTATATTTAGCATTCTATTGGTGTTTTACGGTATTAAATATGATTATAGTCTGTCCACAGATATTTATGCTGCACATTTGGACGATTTTTAATAAAAATACACATACCTGTGAAAGAAGTGCAATTGAAATCGATGAAAGGGGAAACTTCCAAGATAACTTCATTCACACATTATCAGTTTTCCCTCGTAAAAATTCACAGAAACGAAAACAGATTTCCTACGGATATTTATAATGGGGAATGTTGACATCTTTTCTCCATTCGAAAGTACTCGGAAGACCTCGCGCAATTTTTCAACGTTATCATCCGGGCGTCTTCATCTCCTTGGCAATGGAAAATCCCTGTAGACTTTTTATTTTTAGCCGTGTATTGATGCCCGACAAGCTAGAGGGAACGTTTCAAAGGGGAAATCTTGGGATTTTTTCATACTATCGAATGAACATCGTCTGAACCAATAGGTATTTATAAATATCGAATAATTTAAGAATTTAAGAAAATATGCGGCAAAAATATCTTGGGACAGACTATAAATGACGTCAACAGACCATTGAAACTAAAACAAACAAGCAAGATAATTCTTGAAGAGAACCAAAGGCTCAAGTAGAAGTAGACTTTTCTGAAATTAAGTGTTTCATTAAATGTTATTCAGACCTCCAATGACCAGTGTTTTGTAACCTATGGGTGAGCTTTTTTTATAAAGAGAAAAGTTTGCTAGAACTATGACCTTTAACCTTTGGGTGTTAGGAAGTGATTACAAAGGTTTGATTATAGAAAAGGAAAAAATCTTTAAAAACCTCTCAATGATAAAGATGGTATAATTTGTGAAATCATTACAGAAGCATATTAGTATGCAGAAAAATGAAGAGGACAGGGGAATTATTTTTTTAAACGATCGATGGTTGGAATCAAACTAACATGTAAACACGGGGTACACCAAGTGGATTTAATGGGGTCTTAATTATGTAGAAAATTAAATTTATTGGACAACAAATAAAAAACTAACGTTTAATAAGTTCTCTTTAACCCATAATCTATAAGTTTCAGAAACGGACCGAACTGGGAAAACATATCTGTTAATAAAGGTTAATAAAACATGACTCTTAAGAGGTCTGCGAAAACGACATATTTTGTGTCAATGTTTTCAGATGTTTTTTCATCAATATTAATACTTTCTCCTGCAAGATATCGACACTATCGTTAGTGAAACAAGCTTATACCAGGTATGCCTTTGCTTGTTCTTGTTAAATATCTGTGCTAAATAAATTTGTGTAAATTTTATTTGGCATTTTAAATTACAGTAATATTTTATATAAATGGATACAATCTAGTTCAGGCAGCCTAAGACATGGCCAAATCAGGTTAGCAGTGTTGTCCATGAGCCGTTGGTGCATTTAATAACCAGTGTCAACTAACCAGGAAAATCAGGGTCTCTTTTCAAAATAGAAGTCAGCGTTAATCGGATGAGTTAACGCATGGCCTCATCACAGAATACAAAGTTGCCCCTTTCATTCATCTAGTATTGGCTATATCTGATAGGGGTTAATAAAATAAGGAAATTGGATAAACCAATTTGGCGGTAGATAATTGGGACCCTGCTCTGTTGCAGCTTCAGCCATTGATTCGCGGCTTGAGTTTTCGGCAAAGGACCCGGTCCGCTACACATTGTTATTAGATAAGGCCTTTCCTAAGCTGTCGAAATTCACTATTGGATTCTGGATCCGGCTGAGGAAACACGAAAACGAGTCTGTTGGCACCATCATGTCTTACAAACACAGCAAGAAAGGCGAGGTGTTCCGATTGTACGTCAATAACTCGGAAGACGATTCGCTGGGATTCACAGTATGGGGGACTTCAATAAAGACGGACATCAAATTAGGTCACATTTACTGGTCCCATGTCTTCTGGATTTGGGAATCAAAATGTAAGACCCAGCTGACTCTCAAACAGTTTCTTTAATTGGTATTTACATGCATGTGCAATGGTTAGACTAATCTATATGAACCTTTAGATACTTATCAATTTAAATACATGTAGTTATTATAGCATGAAACATAAAGAATTTAAGAAAAGGACGCTAACGGTGTCGGTAATATATAGATTTCAGTACATACAAAGTTAACTGCAATCACTAATCTAACCTGATATCTTATAATGCACTGCTTCTTAACATAGTCGGATCCTGGAAAATTTTGATCAACAACACCAAGGAGGACGAGGGATCTCGAACGTCCTTGGCAGCGCCCTTCCCCAGCGATGGGGAGTTCGTCGTGGGACAGGCCCCCAGGAAGAAGTTCCTGTTCAACACTAAATACGCATTCGTAGGCGACATCGCTCACCTGAATTTATGGAACGAAGTCCTGGATTACCAAACAATGAGGTCGATCTTTAGTTCGTGTATCTTCATGTACTGCGGCAATGGCGTCCAGTGGGCCGACCTTAGGAGCGGGACCAGGGGGCCCATGAGGATGAGGTGGCCGTCTGCGGTTGTATGTGAGTACAAGTCAGTGAGTCACGTGTCACCGAGAAAGACGCTTACAATAGGATGACATTATATATACGTGTCACTTAGAGAGGCCGACTACAATGATGATAGAAATGAAATTTTATGCAAAAATCACTGATGAAGTTTGATCTTACTAATAATGTATGCAAATGATATTGTCGAACACACGAATAAAAATGCACCGAAATCATGAAAAAGCTATAGAATCAGAATGAAATGGGGTCTTGGCGAAAACTTGAATTAAATGATTGGCAGCTTGCTGTATAGTTGAGTTCCGACATTGTGTTTCTCTTCAGGAAGAGATAGAAATGAATGATTGTTATAATAATGTCCCGACAATATACAACCAATGATTGGTCTTATTGCAGCCGTCATACTAAAGGGAGATAAACCGTGTAACACAAAGCAGGAAAGGGCCATAGCGTGCAACAAATACTGCAGTGACGTCATAGGTGGGATACCCCCTCTCTCTCTCTCTCTCTCTCTCTCTCTCTCATGTATTATATTTAGTATTAATTTAGTGTAGTGTTTTATAAAAGTGAAAATGTTTTTAACTGCGTTGCCTTGGTTACAGGAGCACAATGTAACTTGGAGACGGTAGAGAACATCGTCTGGGTGCGCACACCTGCCGTTACCAACGCAACCGTGCCTTGTCCAGGACAGGAAGACAACAAAGCTAGGAACGAAACTTACGGTAACTTTATGCACGTACATGTATCAAATATCAAATAAACAGGAAAATTGTAAGAGAATACAACATTGGTTTGACATTGAAATTGTGTTTTAATCCATCCCAGATTCGACCTCAAGAACATGTTACCGAACTTCGGAAAACGAGGGCATATGGGGAAAGCCGTACATAGATGAATGCATTGCTTACGATCTTCTAGATATGAAACAACAGGTCAGTTATTCAGTTTTATTTTAAATAAATACAAGCATAAGGTATAAAATAACATACAATAATGTTTATAGTTAAACAATTCCCATATACTTGAAATGTTTATAGTTAAACACTTGTCATATACTTAATCGGTTTGTATTTTAAATACATTGTATGTATAAACATACGACCATGTTTACATTACATTAAACCAATCACATTTAGGATGATTTTATGGTTAATTATTGGTTTCCTCTCGTATCATTGGTGATTCTACGTCATAGATTCTAGGAAAGTCCGGATCCTCGTCAGTGGACGCGGCATGGATAAGGAACTTCGCCTTGGACCTACAGAACCACACGGCTTGCAGCGTCTACACTAACCCGATAGATGTCGCCACCGTCATTGATCTGTTAGAACTGATTGTTAATCTCCAGGCCAAGTCAATTTCCGTCGATGTCCAAACATCAGAGAAAGGCTCCAAAGAATTCAAAAAAGCAACAGTGGAATCCCTCACACAAGAAGATGTACAGGAATTTATCCAGGTTTGTATGTCTATTTTGATGGCTTTTTGTCTGCATTGATAGTATGAAATATATATAGTCATAAATCATTTTCTTAGATTTTCTTGGATATCGTGAACAATCTGCTAGACTCTAAGCACGATGGCGCCTGGAAGAAGACCAAGCCCCCGGGAGTTGAGGGAAATAACCTGCTAGTTGTGGTCGAGAAGTTCGCGGCGACGGTAGCGGGTATACTGGAGGAACAGATAGAGAGGGGAGACCTGGAATACTTCGACAAATCAAGAGCAGAGGTCCGAGAACATATAGGTACGGGCAACTTGGTCTTTTCAAATTGTTCACTACAAACAGGTAAAGAAGAACCACTTTGTAAAAATGTAAGACTGGGGACATAAGATTCCAATGGTGCTTTCTCTACTTAACACTATACAAAGTACTCGTATTTTTATACGTTGTAATAAAAATTCTCAAAATACATGGGTATATCTAAAAGGAAAAAACTAGATTTAATCATTTAAACAATCTTTAGTACTAATTATATAAAAACTCTTAGCTAAGCTAGGTGATATTACTGACAATTTTTTTAAAGAATTTAAAACTTAAAATCTTTCTCACACCTTTTTCTTACGGGCATATTTTTTATATTCAGTGCACGCATTGAGATGTTTTTACATTTTAATAATTATTTCAGAATATAAACTTGATATACAGATGAAGGACTCCATAAGAGAGTTCATGTACCCCGACACTTCTGATGGCCTCAAGTTTGGTTTGAATGGAGAGGCCGGAGAGGTCCGAATGGTTCCTCAATTTGATGACGTCAACGGAAACGTGACGATTTCTTCCGGTTTGTTTTTGAATCAATAACTAGTGATGCTATGGCTTACAGAAATTTAAATATTTAAAATTCAGCTTTTAAATATCTTATCAATGAAAATATGTACATGTTCTTAGAATTCTTGCGATGATTTTTTTTATTCTTTTGTAGAACTTATTAAGATATCAGGATTCCGGTTTAAACATTTAGCAAAATATTTGCCAAACCACGAGGGGTAATTATGAAAAAGTTAATACAATAACCAAAGAATAATCTACACTGTATCACGAATGAAAAAGAAAAAATAATTGCTTAAAAAGTAGAAAGAGTTTCAAAACATTAAAAAATCGTTAACATGTCATCAAAGAACTTGAAAAAATGATTTGCAACATTTTTTATGGAATGATTTTATAAAAAGAAAAAAAAAAGACAGCGAATGCCGTTTAACTTTCAGTAAAAGCAAGGAAGACAACGTGAACACCGCCATTTTGGCTCTGTATGTGCATGACCTTGATCACGTGGGTCCCTACAACCTGACCAGTCCCATCCGTTACCACGCAGCCTACCTGGATGTAAGTCCGCGAATGCAGCGCATGCGCCACCTTAAATGTCAGAAATAAAAAGAATGTTGTTATGTTGTAATTTTTAATAGATGATGAACTATAAATTTTGCCAATTTATTTTTGCTATTAAGTGGCTTTTTAAAATTTATTTAATAAAACATTCGCTTTTTGGAGAAAATTTAGGACCATGTATAATCTTTAATTGAAAAAGTAAACTTTATAAATCAACTGATCCTCAAGCATTAGTACAATATAAATTTCGTTCTAGATATTCAACATATCAAATGCAGAGTGTGTGAGAATTGAGCATCACCATAGTAACAGAACAAGGTAACAAAAACACGGGGCGCGAATTCATGTACGTCCATCGAGAGGGTGGGGGAGAAGTAGAAAGGAGCAGGGGTTAATGTTGTATATTCATTATAATGACGTTTTGAACAAAGATTTAAACAGATGATAATGACTTATACTAAACAAAATATGAGCAGTGCAATGACCTCCCCTATCGTTATAGTGCGGGCCAGTGGCGGTGGGGGACAGACCAGTGCATGCTTCTCTCAGACACAGGGACGGAGGGGTTCTGTAGCTGCTACCTCCCTGGCGTGTTCGCCCTCACCACAGACATGTACAACGTTAACGTGAGTGAAATCTATATCTGTTCAATCTCACCACATACAACGTTAAAGGGAGTGAATACCGGTACATACATGTCTGTTCACTCTCAACACAGACATGTAACGTTAACATCGGTGAATACTTTTTCTGTTTCTACAGGCACGTATTCGTTCAACGTTCACATGCGTGAAATCTATTCATGCTTTTCTCATTACATACGACTTTTAATAAATGTAACTGTTCCATCTCTCCACAAACAACATTAACGCGAGTGTATATTTTTCCTGTTCGCTCTATTACCTGACACATTTGTAGTGTAAACGTTGGTGAAAACTATTCATGCTCCTTCTTACTACATGCAACGTTAACGTGAGTGAATGCTTGCTTCTCTCCCTCGCAAAACAAAAACTTGATAAATCGTCTCTTTGTGGAATTTGATAGGCTTTCTTTTTAATTAAATGCTCGCGCTTCAAATTGCTCCTCCCTTATGTTTTTTAAAACTAGTAATCTGAATGACTGATCATCTTGTCTTGAAAATATTAGGTGTTTTCTTGGCAAAATTAAACTTAATTTCTAAAATTCGGCAAGAAAATCAAAAAGTAAACGTAATAAAACCTTTAATGTGTCCACAATGTGATGGAAAATTAATGGTAAACCCCTAATAATGATTTCAAATGATGAAAATATTGTAGGGAAACTTCCAAGATGTATGGCATGTCAAACGTTGCAATATTCTATAATTTTCCATTTGTATTCTATAATTTTTCATTTGTATTCTATTATTTTCATTTGTATTCTATAATTTTTCATTTGCATTGTATAAATTTCATTTGTATTGTATAATTTTCTATTTGTATTATATAATTCTCAATTTGTATTCTATACTTTACATTTGCATTGTATAAATTTCATTTGTATTGTACGATACAAATGAAATTTATACAATGCAAATGGAAAATTATAGAATACAAAATGAATCTTTAACTCACAATAATTGTTTTTGATAGGGATTAATTAACAGGAATCTAATTGTTAATCCGGTAGGGGAAATGATGGTCTAACTAGGAAGAGAAGGGGACGTTTGTTTTACAACCCCAACCCCCCAGCCAAGTTCTCTAGAAACTTTAGAAGTGAACCAGATACACTTCTCTTATATATTTCTTTTGGACGTAAAACTGGAAACATTAAAAAGCGCCGTTTAATTTGTCTCGAATTAATAAAACGTTTTCTTCTTACTTAGTGGGACAGAGGCATCAAGAGACCCATTCTAATGAACATAGCGTCGTACGCAGGCTGCGCGTTGACAACCTTTATGTGCCTTGCCAGCGTCATCATTCACATCAGATACAAGTGAGTACAAGTCTCAAGCACTGTATTATTTGTGACCACGTGATGTGAGTTTGTACACCGGAAGTTGATTTTTTAGGTCATCCACCACTACTGCGTCCCTCCACAAGAACCTGGCCGCCTCCGTGGTCCTCGGTCAGATCGTCTTCATGGTTGGCATAGACGAGTACGACTACCCTGTAAGTAAACTTTAGCGATATTTTTAATTTTAAGAAATGCATTTGTAATGCAAGGGAAGAATAGATTATTACTCTCTGCTTGAATATCATCAACAAAGTTAATTTTTATAATACGAAATGAATTTTAGCTCATTAAAAAAAATTTATGGACTTTATGATATTAAAATTTACTCAAGATTCCAAAAATTTCTCTTCTAACAAAAAAATCAAGAACCTTTATTACTTGTGTTTCAGATGTTATGCCACATTTGCGCCATTTTGTTGCACTACGCCTTCATGTCCAACTTCTGCTGGCTGATGAACGAAGTGTTCAATCAGTACATCGTCATCACGTACGCCGCCCACTCCCACTCAGACCAGCGCGCCGACAACGGGTCCATGATCCGATACTACGTCCTGGGCTGGCGTAAGTCTCTCTCTCTATCTATCTCTCTCTCTCTCTCTCTCTCTCTCTCTCTCTCTCTCTCTCTCTCTCTCTCTCTCTCTTGCTGGATCGATTGATCGTTCAGATTACTTAACTTGTAACTTTCAACTAATGTTTGAATTTTCACCTACAGTATATTGTCACATGCTTTTAAATGTACTAGAAAAAACATAGAAGATACGAACTTCTATAATGATTTTAGGAAATTTGAAAACTTTTTATTTGAATGTTTGATTCTTCTGATAGGGTAAATTCCGGATAGATTACTTGAGTATAAAGTAATTATCAAAAATAGTAATGAAGAGTTATGTTGATTTTCCAGTTGTTATGCTCTGACTACTTGAACATATTTACCAAAGTGTTGCTAATTTTGTGTTAACCTGTATGTATGCAGTTTTTCCCGGTGTTTTGGTCGGAGCTTTCATCGGATCACAGGGAGAATCTTACTATGCCAAAGATATGTACGTAACATTCCAATTCTCAGATTGCTTTTTCAAAAATATGTACATAACAATCCAACTCTGTAATTACTATGCCAAAATCATGTACGTAATATTGAAGAGGTGTACCTAAAATCCCTGATCTGCTCTTAATACCCTTGATGCATGCATATACATAATGTTCCAATTCTGCTCTTATTATGCCAAATAATTGTACGAAATAATTTTTTTATATATTTTTACTATGAAAGAAAGATATTCGTAATATTCCAATTTTGCTTTAAATATTATTTAACATTTTAATGTAATAGTCTAGCTCTGATCTTAAAATGCCAAAAGTACATGTACATCACCGTTTTAATCAAATTTTTCTTTAACGTTCCCTAAGACAACAATAATATCTGCGCTTACTATGTCAGAACGTTGTACATGATATTCCAGTTTAGTTTTCTACATGTATTTCAAAGACAATCGAATAACATTTCTACCCGTCCTTTACTATTCCGAAGACATTTACACGTTATTCTAGTTTTGCTCTTACTATGCTAGCAACATACACGCGATTTTTGCTCTTCCGTTAGTTACTGCTAGCTGTTTGACCTATTAACACCGAGCTGTTGACCGTCTGTTTGTTGACCGTCTGTTTGTAGGTGCTGGATAGCCTGGGACAGTATCTGGTTGTTCGTGGCCCCGGCCCTTGGACTCCAGGCGGTATGTCATAGTTATCTACATGTATATAATCCGGGGAAACGTAAACATAGCAAAGAACACGATACCCTAGACGTACTGCCTTTATTTCAAATTCAGAAGGCTGAATGGTCGCGGCCATTTTTAGACTATGATTATCTCCTTGAAACGGAGAGCTCTGTATAAAGATATAGGAAAATATTCAAATGTTAAAGTAAAATTAATATTTAGATTTTTGTCATTTCCTAATTATATGGCCTTAAAATCACATCTTAAGTTTAAGGTGGATATGTTGGTAATTTGTTGACCAAGCAGCCTCCTTAAAGACATGACAAGTTATAGTTCCTTAACTCGAAGATAAACAAAACATCAATCAGATGGTCTGCGGTTTGTTTTTGTGCTAAACGTAATTCGTCATCCTCCTCCCTAAAATCTTACCATGCAAGGCAGAACTGACTTTTAAAATGCGATGCAATTAAAGAAACCGTAAACTATAATTAATCAGAGTAAGAGGCAGCAGAATCCAACGAATTAAGTTTCTTTTACAGGTGTCTGTCATGGTATTAATATTTGCCACAAAAGAACACAACGAAAATTCCTACACAAACAGTGAAAAGACCAACAGAGTTATCATGTAGGTATATAGCTGCAATAATGTAGCACTCTCCCGATTTTTTAAATTCGTTTTGGGAGAGGGCTACAACTCCATTGAATCTCCGTATTGGTGCAAGTGCGGGAGTGATTTACTCCCGCAACGATTTCGGCTCAAATCGTATATAAATGACAATAACATTTGCATTTCTTACCTGAACTCAAACATTGTAGTTGTATATAACATAAATTAATCCAAAAATATCAAGTATAGTCCATATTTCGGTTATTTTTCGTGTATGTCAACAATGCAAGTTGAATTTGTCCGCCATGTTTATACTGACTTTGACCGGTTTTATCAGGGACACACATACTAAGTCAGTCCACTTCTATTACTCAACAATGAATACACATGCATTTTATACAGTTATATACCTCAAAGGAAAAGTAATTTGAAATTAATATTCTGATTTGCAAAAACGATATTGTTCTTTTATTTCCATAACAATGTGTATTGTTTTATTGGTTGTACAGCGTAAGACTCTTGAAATTTAGACGCATTAAACGTCCTTCTTACTTGATATAATGATATTTTTATATAAATATAATATATCAAGTATGTGAATGCATGTAACGATATAATAATGTTACTGTAGATACACATACCGATATAACTGGTCAAACTAATGTTTGTTTTTTCTCTATTTTTAGGATTCAAATGCGTGGCTTATGGATTCAGATAATTTTAATCACAGTTTCATGGGCGTTTGCATTTTTATCTCTGAGAATGCATGACTCCGTCATCAAATACTTGTACG
This sequence comes from Magallana ariakensis, assembly GCA_020458035.1. Lineage (NCBI taxonomy): Eukaryota > Metazoa > Mollusca > Bivalvia > Ostreida > Ostreidae > Magallana > Magallana ariakensis. Next base: position 58,931,638 of record CM035817.1, on the reverse strand, counting down.
CAATGATGAATATTTTACAGGTATCATGAAATATTACCATAATCATTGTACACGTTTTCAGCAAATAATAAACTAAATAAATGCTTTTACGTGCTTCATGATAAAAATAATACGAAGTTTTTGTTCTCAATTCAATCTATTTTTTAAAAAACCTGTTCATATACCTTAACAATAATTCAGTCATAGATTGTGCGGTCACTGATGATATCGGAGACTGTTCGTTTACTGATGAACCTTTTCTCTCTCATTCCCAGGGTGCTTTCGTTCTTGTGTTTTTCGTCTTTTTGCATGAAGAGGTAAATATGCTTTTTATACATAGTCAGTATTAATATTTGGTTAAAATGCAAGATCACTATCAAACACAGACAGGTAAATTTTCAAAGAATTTCGTGATGAATGAACAGTAATGTACATCATTTTCCTCAAATTGCTGATTGCACTGTATTATTTCTCCACTTTAGCAAATATTTTGGGGCCTAAAAAAATTAATTAATTATGCGTCACAATTAAAAACCAAATAATTATTAATTATTATACTAGTTATACATGTATTAAATGAAACCGTTTATGCATATACAAAGTTCCAAAGGGAAAAAGAATTAATTTATTAAAATGTAAAAGTAATTATGAAAAACTTTTTTAAATGTTCTGTGATTGTTGGACTATAAGTCAATTCTGTTACTCTGTCATACTGTATCTGCGCCATCGACCTAAGCAAAATTACTTTTTCGAATTCTGTGATGTAGATTCAAGCAGTCCTGAAATCCAGAAAGACGAGAAAGACGCTGATAGTGTACGATCCAGACAGGGACCAGTCCATGGACTCACTAGTCAACGAAGAGGTCAAGGTAGCTCGGGGGTGGGGGAGGGGGTCTGTTACCTTGGGGATTTCAAACAAATTTAGCTCATTGTTTGAACCATAAGCCTAAAATCGGTGAAAATGTTAAGTTTAAATGCATTAAAACAAGAATTGATTAAATGGTTGCTTTTTTAATGTTTGAATGAAGAAAAAAACCATCAGTTGAATGGTTTTTTTTAATTCATTTAATTTTCTTTCCCACCAATTGTAGGAGTACTCGGACACGGAGCCTCTGAACAAGAGATCGAAGAGCCCGGATGATACTGCTAAACACAAAACAAGAGACTCCAAGAAAGACATGTTTAGTTTGGCGGAGGCATGTGAAATGGTGACAAGTGTGTGAAAGTAGTGTATCCCTCCACCTTGTGAGCTTAGATAATAAAGCATTTTATACGGTTTTATAGATAATTTATTTGTAATTTTTATCAATTATTTATTTTATTATAAAATGAATATTCGTAAATAATTTTTTTTGTTTTTCTTTCACGTCGAGGGAAACATATTTTAAAAAATATGGGGAAAAAAATGATCTTCGGGAAGAAAAAAATTCTATTGAGACAGCTGGTGAAATATCCAAGTGCACCAAAGACAGTTCTCCAGTCCTCCTTTTCATATTACATTTGCTATGTTCTTATTCACCAGTTCAACCGAACAATTATTTATAAAATAAAACGCAAACACATAATTTATAGGATGAGCTTGCATGCGCGAATGCAACAGACTTTCACAACAATTATATGTATAGTACAATGTACATGGCTCTCTTAGTCTCTTTACTTTCATATACATGCATACTCATTCTACAAAAGAAGAAAAATCATGTAAAAATAAAACTGACAGACGTTCAATAAATGTTATAATTTGGGAGGGGTGGGTGAGCATCGAACTTCGAATAACTTTTTTTTGAAAAACCCGAATTCTACTTTAAACGTGTCCAAGTCATGCGTAGCACGGATTAAATCACCTTATTCACCCGTAAACAGCCAATCGATATGCAATATCGACACGCCCACTTGGTTGATAACAAACACGTGTTTTCTGAAGCTTTTATAAATATATGAATTAAAGTGACCTAGACACGATTTGAGTTAAACATATTCAAATATTTTTCCGTTTTTAATGTTTAGAATGATTAATATGGGTATATTGAATGCTTCACCAAATTCTGAAAGTAAAATATCGAGTTACATTGTACAAGCAAGATATGGAGTTTGAAATTCTTTGTTTAGTTAACAAACTCCGAGTCTTTGTTGACGTATACAGGTGTAATATTGGTTTAAGATTCAATCAAACGTTGCTTTTTTACATAGAAATTGACAGTTAAAAACGTGATTTTTCTTTGAGTTTACCAAAACATAATTAAGCCCCGGTACACGCTTTAAAACAAAGCTATTTTTATGAAGCATTAATGAAAGAATTAATTTCTATCTGAATTTTCATAAACATGTAGGCATTTTTCATTTCCAAGATCTTGACATTTAAGCAAAGTCAAAACGATTCGGAACACACAACTTGGAATGTTTTGAACTTGCAATTGTTTTTCCGTTGCATTGTCATCATCATCTGTCTTAAAGGGGCATGATCACGATTTTGGTCAAATTCTATTTTTCTGTTTTTATTATTTACATACTTTATAAATGCAATTCAAATGATCGTTTACATAGGTTCAATATACCAGTAACAAATCTTTTTCAAGCTTATTTGTATATCATCTTATTTCTTTTAAGCATAAAGAACCAGTCCCTAACGTTTAACACGTTCGTTTTAGGTCTAAAGCTGTAATTTTTACTTCAACATTCAAAATGTAAACAGAAGCTTTGTTTACATAGCGAAGAATTGAAAGCTCTGTAACTCGTTTATAACTCAAATAATGACAGTCTAATTTTGGTTGCATATTAAAAATGCCTTACTGAAACAGTGAAAACATTTAAATCGGAAAAATAATTTTTGACCAAAATCGTGACCATGCCCCTTTAATCTATGTATTTTCAAGGTGGGATTTAATTAAGTCATATTTATTTGGTACTAAAATAATTCGTTTTTCTTAAAAAAAAAAAAAACCCCAAAACTGGAAATATTTACTTTGAAATAGAGGTCTTTTCTATACATTTAGAAAGAGAGTGTAATATTCCCTAACGTGAAAAGGACCTGCTTGGTCCGATTTTATATCAAATTTTGTGCACGCTTTTAAACGATGATTATGCTAAGTTTGTGTATAATAATAGACATTGCAGTAGTTTTCCCAGTCAATTAAGCCAAAATTCAATGAAAAAGAATTATGTACAAAATTTGTTGACAAACCAAACGACATAAAAGGGTATCGCGTTAATTCGCCTCATGTTAAAATCACCCCTGACGTCGAGACGGGTATGGTTGTATTACGACTTTGACATCGCTATAAATAAAGATAGTAATGTTCAGGCAAATTACAAATAAACCTGTGTACGTTTTGTTCGCTAATATTTCTGAAGTTTGCTTTCTTTACAATCGATGCATAGCATGCAGGTTGAATAACACCAATCATTCGGGGGATGAAACCAAACGGTTCCCTTTTCTAAACATTCCCATGGTGCATTTTGGTTTGTTTTTTCGTTTGCATAAAAAGAAATTATCTTTATTTACTTTGAATATTGCTAACTTTGAAAGGAGACCGATTCTGCTGGTGTAAATATGAGAAAGTCCATAACTTTCTAAGATAAATGGTTTGTATGAAAAATTATTTGATACTGTAATAACAAAAAAAATCGGACCAAGCAGCTTTATATTTCCGTATCGCTTGAAGAGTCATATCTAAATATATACATATGTAGACACATTGCGTAGACGACTATATTTACACAGCGGGTATGTTTACGCGCATTTCTATCGAACACGACAACCACCAAATACAGTTAGGAAGATGACCATATATTCTGTATTTTGATGTTAACATAGGTCAATTGATTTCAACTGTCCAGCGTGTTTAAAGTACCATTTTTTGGAGCTATATTCTGGCTCTTCAAAACCGTCAGAGTTGTACATGTAATTATAATCATCGCATGTGTCTATAGTATCTAGATAAACGACTAGTCCAGATAAAAAAGTGGAACAAATTTATCCGTACATATTTTCATTAACCTATTGCTTTATTACCGATTCATACCTTTATAATGATTTTTTTTTCGCTTTTAACAACCTGAACATGTATTTTTGAAATCGGCATACCCGCGGTTATTTCATACAAAAGGAAAAAAATCAACCTTCTACATTGATGCGTACATTGTTTCAAAATCCTTTGTTAAGAAGAAAATGTTTATAATTCAAGTTTATAACTGGGACTTTACACAGTAATTGATTTTGAAAAAAAAAAATAAGCACGCATGCAAAATATTACATTAACAATGTAAAAACTTAAATTTTATGTATACATTACCTTTTCATGCGATTAAAAGAAATATATATAAAAAAATTCCAAATGTTCGGGATTCGAACCCAATCAAAAATGTCGGACACGGTTACTCTCTATCCTAACTGCGTTACTACTCTACTACTCTAGACATGACTTTCAGAGGGGGAATTTAACAGAGCGTTCTTAGATTTCAAAGGTATTAAGGATTTTAACCAAAAGTTAGATTTTTTAAAAATATGCCTCTATAAAACAAAAATCGGAAATGGCAGTTTTCAAGAAATTGTCTTACTCTAAACTTTAATTTTGTTTCAAAGAGGCAGTTTTTCACAACAATGAGGATTCCCCTTTTATAAAGCGTGAAATCTGCCACATTTGCCTGTGTAACCATTTTCAATTTTACATAATGTTCTTATAAAAGTTAATATAAACTTTCCAGATAAAATTTTACGCTGCTTTATATACAATGTTGCCAGCAAATAAAAGAATTACACCAAATTCTGTAACTTTAGATTTTCCACTTTATCTGTAACTCCTTTAGGGAAAATTAGCATAGGAACTGCAACATCTTCTTTCAATTTCGTCTCTTAAGAAATAACTCTTCATTTACATGACCGGGATCCAACTATTCATTGTAACAGTGATGAAAATGGAAGCAAGATGATTATATATACATATATATTCACAGTACGCGTGGATATAAATGCGGTCTACAGAACAGTCTGTCCTTAATTGAGGAATTTTTTAATAGATCATAAAACTGAAGTCTTAATAGAACCATTTTATCAAGAGCTTGGACTTTGGGTAGTTGTGTCCAACAGCAATGTGACGTAGGTCTGTCTATTTCAGTACTGGCCACTCAGCCATGGTTCATTGAAATCAACAAGATTTGTCCGGCTTCTGAGCTAAGACTACGCAATGGTTGCATGTTTTGCAAGAAACCCGTCATTTTTAACTTGTTTTGACGCAAGAAATGGATAGTTACGTCCTACCGAAAGTCCAAGGTCTTGTTAAAAAGTTATCATGGTAAGATTCTCGTTCAAAATGCCCTATACAAATCTACAAAATTTCAATCATAAATACACAAATATACGGTGTCCGTTTAATAAAAATATTTCAAAGTATAGTAATATAGAATATTTGTCACCACAAACATACGTTAGCGCAATTGATGGATTTGGACCCGGTAGCCTGGTTTGTCGTTGTCGCGTTAAACGGATGTCGCCAGGGGACAATATGTAGAAGTCGTGAGCAGCATTTTACTTTGCGAGCAAGACTATAAATCCCTGCTTTTACCTTTTTGTGATCGGCTTCGGCCGATCACACTTGTGTCCATATGAGGCATCCGGCAAATTTTACTATTTGCGCACGCATTGCGCCTTGCACTACTTTATTTACTGTGCAATGACAACCTCATTTAAATTTTTAATAATACGTAGATTACTAAAAACGTTATTGTTATCCGTTTGCCTTGAAAATAAAACATTTATACAGTTACATACATAATGATTTAAATCATGTTTTTCTTCACATATGCGTAAGAATATTTATCGGAAGTATAATTCGCCTACTAAAAGTAAAGCTTATTCATTATTCATGCCTTGCTATTTCGGAAATCAACAAAACGGTGCCATGTATAGCATAATGCATGTAGCGTTATGCTTTTACTATCACATGAACAGAGCTGACCATTGATATTAAATGCCGATCATTCCTTTAAAAGGAATACTTGTTTACCTTTTATGTAAATTTCGTTATTTTTAACATTAACGGGACAAAAGATAAACATGCTATATTGGTATGTGTTGTTTATGTTACATCAGCTTGTTTATAACCGTAGGAATCGTGTCGGAGATCTCAGACAACCTCGCTATATGAGTGTTCGTACTGAATGATGCTTTATAATACGTGATTTGTTTGATTTGTTGAATTGTTTAAGGTGGTATGGGACACTTCCATGTTGTGACGTACTATTTATCGAAATAAACAATAATTTCAAGTGTAATTTTATAAAAAGTTTCTTTCCCAATGGTGTCAACTAATGGCGTAAAGCAGTGGGTTAGAGGATTCACTACGAATGTGTAAGGCATGAGTAAGTCGCTGGGGATTTTAAAATTTTTATCTTTCCCAAAAAATTTTAAACGTATTTTTTTTGCTAAATATTGTGAAAGTTGATAATTCTAAATCGGTGAAAGAATTCTAATTATAATGTTCTTTAATTCATATTAATATCGACAGATGTCATATACCATCTTAAATGCTAAAATGATGTTCTTATTTTGTGTTATAAACAATCATGATCTCTTGTTGACCTTGCTGATTCTTATTGCATGTATATATACACAAAATCCATCCAAACATTATAACAAAAATGTTCCATACCGTTAAAACAAATTTATTAAAAGGTGCACATTTTGTTAACTTTATATAAAATGCAACATATGCTTTAAAATGTATAAATAATTAGCCCCTTTCTCTAATGAATACTAGTACTCCCTAATTTAGATGAGACCATTTACAAGTCATCACAGTGAGATAAAGCTCGTGCGTTGAGGGATGACAGGACATCGTCAACGTTTATCTGTTGTTTAATCACGGCCAACAAAGCAGAGGGACGCGTCCGTGTGACGCGTGACAGTGTCAGCGCCGGCGTTCTTAGTGGTCGAGCTAATTACTGGTACGGTCCGCCGGCCATTGTCAGCCTCCTCCAACACGACCGCTACAAACTGTCTTTCCATCTGTGACTTGTTAATAAATGAAGCTATTAATTGTTCATTTATTTCACATATAGACTGATATATACACAGACACTGAATTCCAAATTACTGTTTAAATGTATCTAAAATATATCATTGGTTGTGTGCGTTGCCAGAGAAAACTGCAAAATTACAAACACCGTACGCGTCAGTATTGCATTTGGTCTTAAATTGGCAGGTTATACAATAACTATAATGTTGGATGTTAAATTTTTTTACGGCATCCATTCAAAAATTTATCCAAATAATGTTAAAAAAAATAGCCAAAATGTTTCAATCGTCTTCTTGTTTACGGCATGCGCCATCTCGTCGGAATCCTTAATTTGTGCCCAATCATTATTAGACAGAAAAATAAATGCATTTACTTGCCCCATTGCGACTTCTGCAGATAATTGAAATGACAACACTCTTGATTTGATACAAAACAGTAGACAAGCGATTCTTAGCTGCGCGGCAAATCTCTCGACTCTGATGGTTCCTGTCTTGCTTTCCCTGATGCTCGCAGCTATCAGGCTAATTTGTCTTTCCCAAACATGATAACTTGGGATCAATATCAATTCTGACCACTAATTTGTAATTTATAAAATCCAATGAGTGTCAATCTGTTGAGAAGCCTCTGATGCCGTGCTGCGCCGTCCCTGTTACTGGGAGTGATTGGAGTACCCTCCAAGCCAGAGACCGTACAACTGAGGAGCCAGCCAATTATATATGGCTATTTCCTGAAGTGAGCTACCATACCTCTGAATTTCGGTTGAAATTAACGTTATTAACCCATTCTGAAATTTTAAATGGACGTATTACATGGCGATATATACAGCTTCTTGGATTCTGTGTATGCTAGAACGGTCTGGATCCTGCTTTATTCGGAGATTTGCAGCGACAGTCACTCATACAGCCAATATACTGTTACACTTTATCATAAACATCAATATTTATTTGTTGTCTTTGAATCCTGACAGAGTAATTTTGACGCAGAACGGAGCGTGAAAAGACTGAACATAATTTGCAAGAACGGTTCTCTTGGGCCATAAAGGAGCCGGGCCTATAGAACAAACAGTTGATTTAGGAGATGTTTCGTGAGAAACCGTTAAAGAGAAAAATTCCACTTATTGAAATGAAGCAATATTTACCGTACATCATCTATACATTTGCATGTAAATGGTACGTCCAAACACTCATTATTATAAGGTTGCAGAAATAATGGTATCACTAATCTCGGTGAGTAGGTTGTCCTTACTCTCTGCAGAGAGGTAGGATAAAGCCTTCATCTACAGCCTGCCAACTTCACCAAAGAGAATAAGTTTTCTCATAAACCTCATAATCACCCAATATAAATCAGGATGGGTGTTTAACCTGCATACCTATATTTAAGATTAAGCACATATATATCCAGTACCAAAGTGAGCGTTCGCTTTGCTTTCTTTAATTGCATATGCAATTACTAAATCAATGATAGTACAAGCTAAAATATAAATTATCTATATCATTGTTTAATTGATATAATTTTCTTTGCCTTTTAAGTCCTTATCATTCAGATGTTCATTTTTTGTGTCTGGATATTCGCATGTTCTTAATGGTTGTCTCAGCTGAACAATAGGAGCAACTGCCAAGATGTTGTTGATCTTGTTGAGTCTGTTTTCTCTGTCTGTCAAAGTCTGCTTCCATAGACAGCTGTTACAGCCCGGTTTTATTCTGATGGATGAAGAAAGGCCATACTATGTACATTCGAACAAATATGGCGATTTATGCAAACAAAAAAAGCACGAAAAGCCAAACAATGCCTTTAATGAAATGTCAACTGTGGGGAAAGAACATCGCATTTGTTTGGTGTTTGGTCCCTCGAATCTGAAATAGTAATAAAGAGAAGCCACAGACGATTGGTGATAGCCGAGAAGTCCGGGAGAAAGGCGATGTATTTGGCGCTGATCCGAGCGTGGACTGGTTCTAGGCGCACTGATTACTGCTCACGAAGGTTCTTATCAGAATTAACAATTTCAATACACGTATGGATGCTTCAGTGCTTTAATAAAATGTCGTGATTGATTTTAATCCCGCAGAAAATGTTGTTTGTGACGTAAATAATGAGGGGAACATGGCAAAGTACAGATTCGTTCCATCAGTCAGGCAGCCCCTGATGGCCCTTAGATTGAAGTTCTGGAATGTTTGTAGTCCCAGCAAATTGATATCATATTGGAGTTGTCCGCTGTACATAAAACCAATCGATAGAAACACAACTGTAAATATAGTTATGCTATTACACTTTAGAAAATTCACGAATTTTTGTGACTACATTGTATATGTATATTTTTTTGTAAATGTGTACAAGGATATCAACACAATACATGAAAATTCTACATGTACATATGTAAGCAAAGTATAATTGAGAAATTTGAATTATGAAACTCGTTGTTTTTAGAATAAGTTGGCCATTCATTTTTATTTCTATATCAAACTTGTTTGGTAATAAAAATAATCGTAAATCCAGTCAAGTTTGTCTCCGTTCTGTGTCCCTCCGTTCTGTGTCCCCCCCCCCGTTCTGTGTCCCTCCGTTCTGTGTCCCCCCCCCCGTTCTGTGTCCCTCCGTTCTGTGTCCCCCCCCGTTCTGTGTCCCCCCCCGTTCTGTGTCCCTCCGTTATCTGTCCCTCCGTTATATGTCCCCCCGTTCTGTGTCCCCCCCCCCGTTCTGTGTCCCTCCGTTCTGTGTCCCCCCCCCCGTTCTGTGTCCCTCCGTTCTGTGCCCCCCCCCGTTCTGTGTCCCTCCGTTCTGTGTCCCCCCCTCCGTTCTGTGTCCCCCCCCGTTCTGTGTCCCTCCGTTCTGTGTCCCCCCCCCGTTCTGTGTCCCCCCCCGTTCTGTGTCCCTCCGTTCTGTGCCCCCCCCCGTTCTGTGTCCCTCCGTTATCTGTCCCTCCGTTATATGTCCCCCCGTTCTGTGTCCCCCCCTCGTTCTGTGTCCCTCCGTTCTGTGTCCCCCCCCGTTCTGTGTCCCTCCGTTCTGTGTCCCCCCCCCCCGTTCTGTGTCCCTCCGTTCTGTGTCCCCCCCCCGTTCTGTGTCCCCCCCCCCGTTCTGTGTCCCTCCGTTATCTGTCTCTCCGTTCTGTGTCCCCCCCCCCCGTTCTGTGTCCCTCCGTTCTGTGTCCCCCCCCCCCGTTCTGTGTCCCCCCCCCGTTCTGTGTCCCCCCCCGTTCTGTGTCCCTCCGTTATCTGTCCCTCCGTTATATGTCCCCCCGTTCTGTGTCCCCCCCCCCGTTCTATGTCCCTCCGTTCTGTGTCCCTCCGTTATATGTCCCAGATCTACAAGTACATAGCTCACATAACTATTTTTCCCCGTTTTTCTCTCCTTTTTTCCCTAATTGATGATCTGATCTCTCAGTATAAGACAGTTTTGGTCTCGTCAAAATACCAACGCTGAACTCTTCTAAAATAGGGGGCAATCATGATGATGCTTATGCTGGTAGTATATATCAGAAGACGAAAAATTAACAAGTGAAACGTTCTACGTACAAAATAAACATTTGCAATTTAAAAAATCTTCTTAATGTCTAACCATGCAATTAATTCTTGCAATCCCTTGTGTTTTGCGTATTTGTCAGAGGGTGTGAGAAGATGTAAACCGTCTTCGGAAAGTCAATGTAGCGACAAGTTTTGGCCTCTCATTACTGTTAGTGCGTGGACCAGCGACAAACATCAATGTCTGTTATCTCAGCTCGGCAAAACATAAATTGAATCCGCCACGAGGCCATGCCCCCGCAGCATATAGAGGAAGATGATTTCCCTATGTTCAATACAGAGGTAGTCATACGCGAACATTATTCGCACTTTGGAGATTAAAAGTGTTTAAAATATGAATAGAGAGTCCAATGATAATAGAGAGCCATGTCCAGGCGTCCGTCAAGGGATCTCAAAGCCAAGTCTCGTCAGCGCATTGCAGGAAAGCTTTTTCTGTCGGAATTTAATTATGAGTCTCCAATGGAAGAGTTGAGGCGATTGAAATGTTTTCAAACAAGAAATGCATGCATGGTTATGTATAGTAAGGTTATTACAATTTGGGCTGAGATGACAGACCAAGCGCTATTTTTTCCCAGATGGAAAGTTACTGTGTATAAAAACATAATCAAAAACAAGCTTAGGTACCTATCTAGTAATATACCAGGCAAGTGGTGCCGGGTAGTTATACCACTCCCAATGTGGCATTTTGATGCGTCTTCTAAATGTCCTTACATATATACGAATTGTATAAAATGGTAGACCATCTGATATAATCAATTATTTATTGTTTGTTATTATCAAACAATAAATAATTAATTGATATATAGTCTCGAATTATGTTGGGATTTTTTAACCAGAAGTACAACTTTTGAGATTTTATCATCTGTTACCATAATCGTTTAAAAAAAATAACTATGTACAAATTAAATTAAACCACTTCAATTCTTTGAGAGATTCATTTGCAATGTCATCTTTTTGTTGTTAACAACCATCAAACAGATCTAACTGAACTGTACAGCTGCAAGTGTGTTTATTAAAAATCTAGATTGAAAATTCGTGCAAAGCTTAACAAGATCAATTGCCTGGTTTTGGAGTCAAGATGTGAATTGCAATTAAGTACTCAAACTGTGTGCATAGGCCTCTGGCCCTGCACAGGGGACGACCCGGTGTGCATTCATTTAGAGATTTTAGGTCCTCCCGGGTAGTAGCCCGATCTTCCCCGGAAAAACGCGATAAGAAGTACCAATTAATCCCCCAGAAGAAAGGCGATGTTATTGGACGATCTCAGGGTACATTTCGTCTTTTCTTTGGCCATTAGCTCTTGTAGCTTTTTGATTTCTCGGTGATCGCTCTCGGTGTAAAGCTTGAAAGTAATTGACGGGGTAAGAGGCTTGAAGAGGGACAAGTATTAAATGATCCGATTTGTAAGTTGAGCAGATGGCAGCACCAAACTTTAAACACCAGGCTATTCAAATTAACAAAGTTGTCCTGCCTTCCCTAACAAAGCGCTATTTTATATAAACTTCCAATGTGATGGAAATTATTGACGGCGAATCTGACAAAGATGAAAGCCCTCACTCGACCATTGTGTGAGGCATATGCTGATCCGGGTCCGCGCTCGGCTCCGGTTTCCCCCTTGGTTCATCGTCTCGAGTTTTAACACTCGTTATAATTACAAAAGAAGTAACAATTCATTACAAATACATGAAATGTCAATGTTATGTAGAGAGGACTATTGGATCATTGCCGATATCCAATCGCTGGATCTTGATTGCGCATGTGCGAGCGATCATTTAAACCCTTCCAAAGATGTTGTTTGTACGGATCTGACGTTAGTTATGATGGAGTGCGATTCCACGCTCTGGTTCAAGATTTAACATCTGCTCAAGGTAATTATACCACATGTTTTTTATTTTCTCCCAAATTTGCGGAACACGATATAAATTTGTTTTATAGAGAGACTAAGGATAATTTTTATTTTTATTCATTTTTTAAAATATTTCTTAACTCATTTAATTGTCCATCAAATTTTAGTACTACGTCAATATTTGTCAAGAGCATATATCAGTGGCCGTATTGGGCCTGTTCTTTGCTTATATTGTTTTTTTTTAAAATAATAAAGTTTAAACGTTCCTACATATACGTGACGTCTAATGACATGCTTGTTATTGCAATCATAATTCATAACTACAATAATCAAAGTCATGTTGTGATTGTTTGAATCACCAGTCAATCCAAGACTAAAACATACATGTCTTACATCAATGGTTTTGTTTTTGAAAGGGAAAAAATTATATTACTATAGGAAGGGTATCAAGAAGCAAACATAAACTATATACTCTGATTTTGAAAATCATGTATTTTTCTATATACTTCCAAACTGTCCAATCTATACGCTGTTACTTTTTATTTACACCGATATATAAAACAAAAAGTGCGGTTTTTATTTATACATTTGTTTTATTATTTTCATTTATTGTATCAAATTTACACGCAATGCAAACAATATACCCACAAATATATACAACTTCACATATATGCTATTTGTCCGTGGCGTATACCAGTATTTATCCTAAACCTTGGTTTTATGCAAGTTGAAAGTTTTCAAGTTTCAATTTTTAGCTGACCTCGTATGATGGTGGTGATCACCAGTTCAGACCTTGATTACGGCGTCATTTTTGGACCAATTGTTGTCCAGCCGTCCATACTCAACCCAAGTTGTTTGATAGGACTAATGACAGAGGATACCAGGAATGACTCTAGTGACACCAGGCTATCGGTGAGTGGACCTGTAATTTTACTTGACTTTCTCAAATGTGTAGAAACAAGCGATAAATGCTACTCTTTTCATAACTTTAATTCATATCTCATATCTATAATTTATGTTCTCCGGAAACATAATTTAGCTCCGATCTTCCAGAATGTTTGTAAATACTTACATGTAATTCGTACCTCTTGTACCATTTATATGGGTTTTAGTGAATAACGAAGTGAGTTAACGCCATATCTTTTGGTAAGTCTGGTGATGAGGGGGTATTTGTCGTTATTTAGTTGAACCTCCTAGGGCTGTCCCGGCGGAGTCCCTCCCTGGACTGGCTGGTGTGTATCCCCCCGGCCCGACACGAGGAGGAACAGAACATGGAGGCGTACTGTAAGGACGGCGGGGTTTTCTACCGCACCCTCAGGATCATCAGGGCGGGGGAGCCGCTGTTTGTCTGGTACAGCAAGGACTACTGTCAAACCCTACAGATCCCGGCCGTCAGGGGGCGCGGTGACCAAGGTAAGACAGGCCGGAATTACATACTCTAGTACTGCTGGTCCAAATATTTAACTAATTTCTATAAAACTTTATAACAGTAAACTTTTAACTGCAATATTAATTATGAATTTTTTAATTCTTTAAAATAAATATATTTGCTCTAAGACTTTTAATTCTTTGAAATAAATATATTTGCTCTAAGACTTGTTAGCCCACCTAAGCTGAAATCTCAAGTGATTTTTCTGATCACTTTTTGTCCAGCGTCCGTCTGTCCGTTCGTCTGTGCACTTTTCACATATTTGACTTCTTCTCTAGAACAACTGTGTAATTTTTAACCAAACTTGACACAAAGCATCCCTAGGTAAAGGGAATTAAAGTTTGTTTAAAATGAAGGGTCACGGCCTATTTCAAGGGAGATATGCTATAGCATTGAATGCCTCCACGCCAGGCCGTGCAGACAATACCGCGTGTTAGGTATGATAAGTTGTCTGCACGGCCTGATGTGTTAAAGGACCGACGATATTCAAATACATGTATAAGCATTTAATACTTATATTTTTTTGCTCTTTTTTTTTTATTTTTGTCGTCGCTTTGACTCATTATATACGCTCTGTCAGGGATATGAATAATAGATGGAACAGCCATAGAACATGTAATTTAGAGCGCTTCCGCGGCTAAAAATATAATCCCTGAAACCTTGCCGGACTATCTTTTCTTTTCTTTTTTTGAGTTCGAATAGATATGATTTAACGTACGATTTTGTTTAAGAGAACGTATCAAATTGGTTATGTAAGTTTAAACGTTTCATCTAATCTTACAATAATAAATCGATTCAAAACGCGTGATGACGTTTACTTGTGCTCATACACCGAGATCAGGCTCCACCGTCACCAAAATTTTCAAATCACTCAACTCATTACTCAACTCAAATTCCTTAAAGAAAAGTGCTTAAATTTGAGGTCAATACTCAGACTTGAGGCTGAGTATTGACTTGAGGAAAGTTGGTGACGGCGGGGCCAGATTTGACGTGTGTTATTGAAAACTGAACGTCCCAGATTTCCAATGCAGACACAATGGGAAATGTACACCGAAGGTCAATATGATTCATTGAAAAATGTTGGCATTTTTTAAAAAATCTTCTCAAAAACCATTTGGCCTGAAAAGCAGAAATAAGTGTGGAAAACATACTCAGATAGTGTAGATTTAAGTTTGTTCAAATCGTGAATCCCGGGGATATGGTGGGTTCACAATGGGAGTTTAAATTTTTTACATAGGGATAAATGGAGCAAAGTCTATAAAAATCGTCTTCTCAAAAACCATTTGGCTAGAAAAGCTGAAATTTGTGTTGAAGCATCGTCTTGTAGTGTAGATTTAAGTTTGTTCAAATCATGATTCCCGGGGATATGGTGTATGGGAGGTTAAATGTTTACATTGGGATAAAAGGAGAAAATTCTTTAAAAATTTTCTTCTCAAAAACCATTTGGCCAAAAAAGCTGAAAATTGTGTGGAAGAATCATCTTGTAGTGTTGATTTAAGTTTGTTTAAATCATGATTCCATAGGTAGGGTGGGGCCACGATGGGACTTTGGGAGGTTGAATTTTTACATAGGAATAAATAGAGAAAAGTCTCTTTAAAAAACATTTGGCCAGAAAAACTGAAACTGTGGAAGCATCCACAGGTAGTTTAGATTCAAGTTTGTTCAAGTTATGATCCCCAAGGGTAAGTGGGGCCACAACGGGAGGTTGCATTTTTACATAGAAATAAATTAAGAAACATCTTTATTAAAAATTTTCTGCTCAAAAACTCATATAACAAAACAGCTTGTTGTTATATGTGGAGAAATTTAAAATCGTTTAAAACAAGATCTAATTGTCTAGATGTTTTGTATTTGATAGCAAAAGGCAGATTTGAAAAGTTATGGCAATTGTTGCTCAGGTGAGCGTTCTGGCCCCTGGGCCTCTTGTTTTTCAATCAAGTGTGCGTGTGTGTGTGCGCGTGTGTATATATATATATATATATATATATATATATATATATATATATATGGTGTTATATTCCTCGACACATTTCAGTAAAGGACCACTTGGTTTGTACAAGTTGTGGGGAAGTGTTCATGTACGAGTTTTCACTAATGGCTCACAAACGTTTCAAATGCGAGGAATCAGACATATCAAATTTTAAAGAGACTAGTATTGAAAAAATCAAGACCGAGTTAGAATTAATGACAACCAAGCTTCAGAAAATACTTGAGGAGATGGTGTTAGATGGGGACTCCATGGCCTCGAAAGACCGTGGTACCAGTAGAATACAAAAACGTCAGTTTACAAATGAAGAAAACACACAAAGCAATCCACGAACAAAAATTGGGAAATTTTCTTGTAAAACTCTGATGAACTCATTTTCAGATGCCAGTGCTTTTCGAAAAGTTGAACTACAAAAAAAGCATCCATCGTCCAATTTTCCCGCAAAATGTTTGAAACTGTCTGAATCTCCAGACCTAAATTTATACGTTCAGAATGTCAGTGTTCAGGATACACATTTAACGTCCGTTTTACCAAAAAGTTTTCCAAACAGAACAGTGCATGCGCAACTGCCATTGTCACAACGAGGCTCACAGGAAGTGCCGCACAGTTCTAATATGATGTCTGTATCTGATCCATGGAAGCAGTACTTCCTGTCAGAAAGACTAAATGCAGGGATACCGTACATGAAGAATTCTAATCCAATGGTGGAAAAGATTTTACAGAATACCTCCCCTGTAGCCATTTCCTCTCCCGTCAATGCGATGGCGTTATCCCAGAACTGGTGCGCTAAATGCAACGCTTCCTTCCGAATGACGAGTGATCTCGTATATCACATGAGATCTCATCACAAACGAGAATTCGATCCCGTGAAGAAGAAACGAGACGACAAATTACGGTGTAATATCTGCCAGGAAACGTTCAGAGAGAGACATCATTTAACTCGTCACATGACATCACATGTTTAATTCTAGAATCAAATGATTTCTGTAGTATCATAGTATGCATAGAAATAAAATTATTTTTAAAAAGGGGGAAGTTATTGTTTGCCTATGCTATTAATTAAAGAAACTTTTGAAATACAAGTGTATTATAAAAATTGATGTGTGTAAAACTTTACAAAGGGAAAAAAACGTCATTATTTTCATTATCGAAAGTTTACATTATTTACAATTACATGTACTTAATAATAAGGATATTGAATCACAATAAACAGATAAGTGCATTTATTTATACTAGTAACAGATTTTGCATTTTGTATATGTGGTTCCAAATCGGTAAATGATTTTTTTTTACTTCTATTAGTAATTGTTATTATAGCATTGTGCAAGTAAAACTTTTTTTAATTAAAAGTTTAGATTCTTCAATACGACCAAAATATATGTTTCGATATTTTGTTCATGTGCCCTCATTTCATTTGTATAGCAGTTAACACTAGCACCGATAAGATTTTGTACAATTACAATATTTATATCAGAATTGATTTTACTCCGATACCGATATGTATTTCTTGTGGGTTTTTTTTATAGTTTTTTTTTGGGGGGGGGGGTTGTTTTTGTTTTTATTTGTTGGTTTTTTGGGTTTGTTTTTTTGGAGGTTTTTTTTTTGCATTAAATAATCTGCTATATTTTCTTCCTTGCCTTTATATATTATCTTACAAACAAATTGGTTATTTGCGCATGCTCCGTAAAAATCATTCAGTCAAATGAATTGTTTAGTCTAATAGACACATATATCTTGAGGTGTCGTATAAATCCCTTCTAACTCGGTCAAAGAGGAATAAATCGCTATGAAATCCTCAGATTGATTTGACTTAATTTAGAAAATATGACAATGACAACGGTGTTTATAAGAATGTATGTCAAAATGATGCCTCGTAAACGTACAGGCCTTCGTCTACGTCAACCATAACCCTCTTTTATCTCACCTGCTTCATTTAAATTGATTGTATTGTACCACAGTTTGAGTAGGTGAGATAGATTTAAAATTAAATTATTTAATTACTTCGTAAATTTAATGGTTATTTTAATACTTTTTTAAAAATACTTTATTTTACCGATGATAAACTTTTTTCTACGCTGATTATTAACATATTTTGTCAAAGATGATAAACCTCTATTTTCATCGATGATAAATGTTTTAGCTCACCTGAGCTGAAAGCTTAAGTAAGCATTTTCATCATCTTTTGTACGGCGTCCGTCTTTTTATCTGTCTGTCTGTAGACTTTTAATATTTTCGACTACTTCTCCATAACCACTTGCCCAATGTCGACCATACTTGGCTCAAAGCATCTTTAAGTGAAGGGGATTCAAGTTTGTTAAAATAAAAGGGCACGTCCCCTTTCAAGGGAAAACAGTTGAGAATGATTAAGAATTAAAAAAAGAGAGACCCACAGGCCTTGACGGTTACCTGAGTACCATAGCCAGTATAGATAAACTGTCAGGGAGTCTCATGTTTGTATTTTAAGCTTCATAATGGAGTCTGAACCTTTGTGTAAGACTTCTCTGACTGTTATTCCCGCTTTTATTGTTTAATGTTTGCAAACATCAATTCATGAAAGGGTGAAAGAGTCTCGGATTATCTATACCCTAGCTCCAAGGGCTAAAATTATAAACTTTTGGTAAAGAGACCTGCAGGCCTTTAATGGTCACTTGTCAATGAGTAAAATGAAAGTTTGTAACCGAGAATGTTGTGAAATTTAATCGCCTAGGCACACTTTTATTGTGAAGCCAAAGTATTTTAATGCATTTGCTATGGGCTCCGTGTACAATAAGTTACAAAATCATTTTGATTTTAGTAGAATCAATAAATTGCCATTTAGAGCAATACATGTTTGCTATTTTCTGCTGTAATACAAGCCGTTATCCAGCGTACAATATTACCGTCATAATTGACATTACTCTTATAGGTGATGAGTTCTGTATAGCAAAAGTGGTTGTCATTTGACTGCTTTGAAAATAAATCTGACCCATCCTGGAGAGAAAATGCATGCATGAATTAACTAGTCTTCCCTTTGGTGTTAAAGGCTAGCCCTTGCTAGCACATTTTCACTGTATGGTCATTTCGGCCCCGCCCAAGGGTCTGAACCTCTGACCTAGGGGCCGTAGATTTCACAATTTTGGCAGAGGGCTTCATGGACATCATAATAGTTTTTTCAAATATATCGGTATATGGGAGTAGAGAAAAATATTTTCATAGATTTAATACATTTTTACTAAATGGCCATTCTGGCCCGACCTTAAGGTCTGAACCCCAACCAAGGGTCCATGAATTTCACAATTTAGGTAGTGGGTTTTATGAACATTATTACCATACATATAATTTTTATCAAATTTATATAATGGGTAGAGAGAAGATTGTTTTTAAGATTTAATACATGTTCACTATATGACCTAAGGACTGAACCCCTCAATCAGGAGCCATGAATTTTACAATTTTGGTAGAGGGCTTCATGGACATCATAATCATGCATTTAGGTTTTTTCCACATGTATGGAGTAGAGAAGGTGGGTTTTTGTTGTTGAAAATTTGGCCTTTTTTTTGGCATATTTGGCCCCGCCCATTAGGCCCCCAGGGTGGTAAGGTCATGAATTTCACAAATTAGATCCCTTTTATACTAAAAATGCTTCAAGCCAAAAATGGTAATAATTGGTGTTGTAGTTTTCAAGAAAAATTAAAAAAAAAAAACGGACGAGCGCGACGCTCGTCGCACACGGACTACGCACGAAGACGTAGGAGGACCAATGGCAATAGGTCACCTGGATAACTCATGTCAATAGGTCACCTGGGTAACTGTTGTCAATAGGTCACCTGGGTAACTGATGTCAATAGGTCACCTGGGTTACTGATGTCAATAGGTCACCTGGGTAACTGATGTCAATAGGTCACCTGGGTAACTGATGTCATTAGGTCACCTGGGTAACTGATGTCATTAGGTCACCTGGGTAACTGTTGTCAATAGGTCACCTGGGTAACTCATGTCAATAGGTCACCTGAGTAACTCATGTCAATAGGTCACCTGGGTAACTGATGTCAATAGGTCACCTGGGTTACTGATGTCAATAGGTCACCTGGGTAACTGATGTCAATAGGTCACCTGGGTAACTGATGTCAATAGGTCACCTGGGTAACTGATGTCAATAGGTCACCTGGGTAACTGATGTCACAAAAAAATCTTCTCAAAAATGTTTGGACAGAAAAGTTGAAAGTTGATCAGGTAGAGTACAGTATACCGGTATTCAAGTTTGTTTAAAAAATTAATCCCGTGGGTAGGGTGGGACCACAACGTGGGTAGGGTGGGACCACAATGGGGGATTAGTTTCTTTTCTTGTTTTTTTGGTTGTTGTTGTTGTTGTTGTTTTTTTTTACATAGGAATATTACAGAAAAATCTTTTAAAACCTCAAAACCTATTTGGCTAGAAAAGTTGAAACTTGTGTGAGGTAGTGTAGATTACTATTTTTTCAAGTCAAGAACCCGGGGGGGGGGGGGGGGGTAGGGTGGAGCCAAAGTAGCTTGGGGGACAAATTTTTAGCACAGAAATGTAAGAATTTTTTTAAATTCCTCTTTTCAAAATTCATTATGCTAGTAAAGTTGAAACTTGAGTAAAAGCCTTCATGTAGTGGATATTCAAGTTTGTTCAAATGAGGATCTCGGGGATAGGGTGGGGTTACAACCATGGAATATCGGAATATTAGTTAGGAATATAGAGAAAAAAATCTTTAAAAATCTTCTTCTCAAGAACTAAAAGGCTATTATTTATTATATTATCCTACTATGAAATCATCCTGATAAAGTTTTGATATTTTATTATTTAAACTTTGACCCAGACCTAGGACAGTCCTTCTGCCCCAGAAGGGTTTAAAGTTTAATATAGGAATATTAAGGAAAATTGTTAAAAATCTTCCCTATAACTGCAGTGCTACAATATATCCTTATATAGTTTAAATTTTAAATTCTTAAAACTATGATCCCCAAATTAATAGAAGTATCAAAGCATCCTAATTTAGTTTTGATTCTAAATTGTTGAAACAGTAACCACTGGGAAAAAAAACACTGGGTCCAACGGAGACTCAATGTTTAACATATAAGAATTTGTGAGGAAATTATTATATACTAGTATATATCATTTTAAACAATGCATGATCTACTAAATTGTATAGATATGTTTGTATTTGACTTCATAAAGCTGCTTTGATTAAGGAATAAAGAAGAATCATTCTTTAAGTATTATGAGGTGTTCAAATACGGTCGGGAGTGATCAAATCTAGTAAAGCCTGAAGGGCCTTATGATAGATTTGATCACGCCGACCATATTTGATCACCTTGTAATATTCAAAGAATGATTCCTTATTACTTATATTTACATAATTTTCAGCGATTGTACAATTAAATATTAAGGTGGAATGACACACCTGGAAAAAGTCACTCAAATTAAAAGTAAATTATTTGATTATGAAAGATATAATGATAAATAAACTGTACATATGTCAAATAAGCGAAAAATTTGCAGTTTGAGGATAAAAATTGAATATATAAAAAAAAATCAATTCATTAAGTAACCCATGCAGGATTCCAACTCGGGATGTACGGATCGCAAGCCCGACACTTTATCCACTCGGCTATGGAGTAAGTTACGTGTTGCCATAAAAATTTTTTAATAGAACGAAATGTCGTTTCGATCAAAGGTCAGCCATTTTGTGATGATGTGTTATTCCACCTTAAAATAGTCACCGATGAAATGTATTGGACTATACATTACAAAATTAAATTTATTCGTACTTTTATCTCAGACAAAGACACTGGAAAATGTAAATATTCAAAATTATGACCGTTGTTGTTCAGGTGAGCGATGTGGCTCATGAGCCTTTTGTTGTTAATGATTATATCATAATAATCTTTTTCTTCGTTAATTTATAATAAACCTATGTCGTTGATGATAATCCTTTATCGTTGATGATAAAACTTTGTGTTTTTGAATTTTTTGATAAACATATTTTTCATATAATTCCATTTACATTTTTGTAACCTCTTTTGTTGTTGATAGTAAACCATTTTAGGCATGTAGCAACAGGGAGTGGGGCGGCTCTTTTTTATGCAGATTGTCGACGCAGGTTCTTTTTATGTTTAACGTTATGACTGTCACTTTCTTTTAGTAAATCTTTCCTCTCCTCCCCCCCCCCCACTTTAAAAAACGATGCTATATGCCTGTTTGTTGTTAATAATAAATTTATGTTGCTGATGATGAACATCTTTTGGCGAGGATGATAATCCATTTTGTGTCCTTTTTTTAACCAAGAACCAATATTCTCTATTACAGAGTCACTTTTGACTTTATCTTACAAAAGTGACCCTAGCCTAATTTTATTTTTTTTAAATAATTTTCCTAACATGTTTCATATATTTCGTGTGACAATTTTGATTTTGATGTAAAAAAAAAATGTTCAAATTGGAATTGTGATTTCTTGCAATTGAACCCACGCAGTCTGTTTCGAAGTTTTTGGGTTGTTTTTTTTTACTGTATTCGTTTTGTTATGAAGCTGTGAACACTGTAAATTTCAATATTCTGCAACTAGTACAAAATACTTCAATTCAATATGCATCGTTCGGTGCGAAGTTATGAATGCAAGATTGATGCGCGTGTTGGAATAAACAGCTTCTAAGGGTAAGACGTTTACTACAAAACACGTAACACAGAGATAGGTGTCAATCCTTGTTAAGGCATCCCCGCTAGAACAGCCAAGTTACAACATTATGGCGGCCCATCTTCATGTTCTCTCTGATTAGGCAATAGAAAGGAGATTACCGAGGGAGACTGAACATATTAGGTGGGAGCCCATGGACTCGTAAAGCAGACAAATTGCGATGGGCAGAAGACGCTCTCTGGTGTTAAAATATGCTCGTCATCATTTTCTTTGACAGGCTATCAGAAAGAAAAACACAAACGAACAAAGATGACGGCGAATGAGATCTGTTCCTCTGGTGTCGACAATACTAGTCAGACTTAATGCCAATTCTGGTGAATTTCTTTGAGCGAATAACGGAAAAACTAGTATCGATTTGAGGCTTTACAAATTGTTGCAATGAATAAGCTTATGAATAAATATATTTATTGTTAATCACTATTGTTTTGAATTTCGAATTTTTTATATCGTACAAGATGAGAGATAGTGTTGCAAATGCTGGTCTAACTTATATATCTTTGTATCATTTCCTTTCTAAAACAGATGTTCATAATTTTGATCAAGGAAAATTTTGATCAATTTTAAAGTGAGCTGGGGGTGGGGGGTGTCAACAGACCATTCGTCAGATCTACCCTTATTATCTTGATATGATATTTTTGGCCATATAAACTATAATTAAGTTTTAAAAAACAAATATTTTAGCTTAAAAATTTTCCATAGTTTTCATATCCAGGAGGTAAATATAGTTTTAAAATGGCTACGACCATTCAGTTGTCTAAATTCATGAACATAATTTTCTACTACCCATACAGTTTATAAAAATCTCCAGTGGTCTATTATTGTTTTGTTAGTATTTTTGGTTTTTGTTTTTGTTTTGGGGGTAGGGGGTTTAATAAGTTCTACAGGCATTGCGTAAGATAGTTGACATTAAAAATGAAAACTTAACCCAGAAAACGATATCTTTTAAAATTATAATTCAAAACAAAGTAGACAACTTTATAAGGGTGAAAGTCTTAACTACCTCTAATAATGTACAATGTATGGTCTAGCCATTTTAGCTGATACAAGTACAGTGCTAGACAAATGCAAGAATTTTGTAGATTGAAACAAATCACAGAACTTAAAGATATTTATTTTTCTTAACGTACAACCCTATAGCCTGTCATAAATAAAAATCATCTTTTATCCAATGGAACAAAGAAAACAGTAACTGACTATAAGAACCAGATAAACATTTCAATTCTAGCTGTAGGTCTGTAGCTCCCAGTCTAAAAAAAATTCGGATGGACGACCATCCGATTTTTTTTTCAGACAGGGAGCATTTCAATTCTGGACATTGTAATGCAATAAAACTTCGATAGGAGGAAAATGTAATTCAGCAGCTGAACTGTTAAACTGATAAAGGGAGCTAACTTGTGTGGTGCTGTTGAGCTTTGTCGGCATCTGGCGAGAAAAGTACACTCTTTTTTTTTTTCTTTTTTTTTAACAGAAATCGCTTATTGTTAAAATAAAAATCAACAATCAGGTTACCTGGTATTTTCAAAAATGTAATTAACTTTTACTATAAAAGTTTGAAACAATCACTGTAAAGTCACAAAATTAGACCCTATATACTTAAAAAAAAAAACGAGTTATGCATGTAAATAACTGATATTGACAATTTCATTCAAGGATGCTATTCAATAATTTTATGTATGTTTCTCTAAAGCATTGACACTATTACTAGCTGTTCAGTGTGTATGTCAAATCTTCATGGACAGCTATATTACCGTCCAAACATTTTGTGTTAAATGTTCGATTTTATTCTATTTTTTAATCTTCAACAAAAATTAAACTTAACATCTTTAGATGTTTCCATAAGGATTTGAGGTTTAAGTTAAATAAAACTTTTGTTGATATGATCTTTGAACAATTGAACAAAATCTCATCCTCTAACTCAGGAAAACTTAATATTTACAGTAAAATATTAAATTCTAACGAGTATAAGTTGCAAGATTACTTAAAGTTTTCCTTGAAAAAGCATGAAAGATCCCAGCTAACAAGATTAAGAATAAGTGCACATTCACTATTTATTGAAACAGGTAGATATTGTAAACCAATTATCCCTAAGGAAAAGCGTGTATGCTATGCTTGTAAATTATTAGTCGAAAATGAAAACATTTTGTACTTTACTGTCCTGTGTATGACAATCTTCGATTTCAATATTGTGATATTTTCAATGATAAATTATACTGTTGTATTGATCCTATAAAAGAAACAAGTAATAGCTTTCCAAAAAGCTTGCCTGACTAAACATATTTATTTCATTGCAAGAACTTGGTTGTATGAATTTTAATCTGTCTTTGATTCGTAGTTCGTTCAGAAGTTCTCGCAGTTTCCTAGCTGCAGGTCTGTAGCTCCCGGTCTGAAAAAAATCGGATGGACGACCTGGGAGCTACAGGGCTACCCATTGAAAAAGTTGTATATTTATTGCGCAGAAAAATGTGCGCTAGTTTAAGACTGATTTACCGTATTTATACGCAAATTCTGTGAAAACAATTAGTACCATTAAATTATTCATGCAATTTACTACTGATATCGCCTCTTTATTTGCCTCAGACTTTCTCCGAAACACGCTACCGACCTCGAAAAATCAAGTATGTTGAATTTACATCGAGATCGAGAGTCGCCATTTTTACATGTAAACAAAGTGCACCACATGAATTTACGGGACTGGTGATGGTGTTTAAAAGACTATCCGAGGCAAGTGAAGAGATGACATCAGTAGTAAATTGCATGAAGAGTTTAATGGTACTAATTGTTTTCACAGCATATGCGTATAAATAAGGTAAATTAGTCGAAAACTAGCGCACGTTTTTCTGCGCAATAAATATACAATTTTCTCAATGGGTGGCCCTGTACAGCTGTAGCTCCCAGGTCGTCCATCAGATCTTTTTTCAGACCGGGAGCTACAGACCTGCAGCTAGCAGTTTTCCAAATGCGCGTCTCTAAGGGTGGGGGGGTTACTTTAAATGAATTTTACATATTATTTATTTTAAACCTAAAATATTTTGCGTACATGTAATTTTCTCTTAAAACTTTATTTGCCGCCAACAAAATAAAAATATAGCAATTAAAACTTAATTACGAACACAATACAGCTTAGCTTCCTATCATGGATTATTCCACTGTAGTGGCGCGTAAAATTATGGACTGCTCCTAAGATTTTGACGATATGGCGCGGAGTAGAATTAATCCTGTGCCTCCTTTGGGTGCATTCCATAATACCCGTATCTGTGGAGTCAATAGAACTCTTTTTGGCATTTGTTTAGTAACAACTTTTACTTGTTATATATTAATTTTACTTTAGTTTAGCAAGAATCAATCGATAACTATGCACTTATTATTTACATTGAGTAAAACACGGAAGTTACACCCCCTTTACAATGAATGCAATCCCTCAAAGCACAGTAAACGACCATGCCCGCTTCGTTTCTCTAATGAATATTAAGCTAACGTAACAATACTTAGTAAATACTTTAATACAAACTGGCAATTTTGTTTAGAAATGATAACCGAACACAATTATAGTTTACATTCTACCGTGTAATATTATAATCATTAGGTACAACTTGTAAAAAATTGCGATGCCCCCCCCCCCCATTCACCGTTCAAATGTAGGATTGCACACATGTGCAGTGAACTGTGAACTTGCTCAATGCTGCTTTTTACATCCAATACAACAATTTTGTTTTTCTTTTAAACAAAAAAAAAATAATATCAACCGATGCATGTTAATGTGCCGGCCTTTAAATGATTGCATCGTTAGGTAATAACTTGTTGTGATGACACCCCCTCCCCTTCAACAGTTCAAACAGTGCTATCTATTTTTAAGCATGACAAGGTTAGCTTTTTTTAAAAGCTAACTGAGAAAGTCAGACAGCGGAATTTTACTTTTAGGGCAAAAGTGAATACACAATCTTTTAAAATACTAGGTAAAAAGCTTCCAGAACAATATAATAATATGCGGGTGCACATTTAGTTTGCAGCCTTATTTTTATGGCTGTACATGTAGGTGACGAGATATGCATGTAGCGGTGTACATGCAATGTATGACTGCACACCTACTTAATACTTAAAGTTTTAATTTTGTTGACATAGCTCTCTGATTTTTATGGTTTGGTGGCAAACTACTTCCAATATATTTACTTTTCAATCTCACTAAGAGAGTTGGGAAGATATACGCGGACTCCGGACTGTGGCTGCAGACGATTCCCAATGACAGTCTTCCAATACATTGATGCGCAGTTTGACCTAGAAACTGACCGGTTTCATAACGTCTTCGAATATTTCTAACACGAACTGTCTAATTTCTTCCCAGAATTCCAATTTACGCAAGCGCAATTGAAGTTTCATCCTAACTAATAATAGTCAGCCCGAATTACACACGTGCACAGTGAACCTCTTTTTTGCTTTAAACACTTGCTCACTATTGCTTAATTGTTACAACCATTATAACGTTTTCGTTAATTGCGAATTTGAAGGTCGTCACATTATTAATATGCATTGATAAATCTTTTTTCAATGAAAAATGATATTGCTAGCTTCCATTGTTGACTGCACTGTTTCGGATGTTGTAACTTTTAAACCTTAGATATGCCTGACGTCATGACGTCAGGCAATGACTATATTACGCATGCGCGGATCCAGAAAATTTTTCCATGGGGGGTCCGAATTGAAAGTAGGGGGTCTACACTATTCATCAGAAATGTTGACAAGCAAAAAAAGAAAAAAAACCTAATTTCCCAAAATCATGAAATTCCTAATCCGTGGGGGTAGGGGGGGGGTAACGTAGTATCCCTGTGACTCGAAAAAACATTGGGACGGTGGGTGGGGGGGGGGAGCCGAATATGCCTATAACTGCAATTTTTTTCAATATCACTCTTAATATTTCCGCTTCCGACGCCTTTCCAAAACATATATGTGTTTTCCAGGGGGGGGGGGAGGGGGTCCGAGTCATATTTGCGATTATTTCACTATGTAAATTTAATAACTTCTCATTTTCCAGGGGGGGGGGCACAAAACGTCTATGTATCTACTTAGATAAATGCTTTATGCAGAGAAAACACTTCCAGGGACTATGAAGTATTGTACAGAACTATTTTGCATGCTATAGCCTTTATGTAATATTATTCTTTTGTCTGTCATTTGATTTCATTTAGACTGTATGCCAACATGGTGATGTCAATAAACCATTGAATTGAATTTTTCCAACATACTTTTTAAAGAATCAAATAGAAATATGTTAAAAATTATATTAGTGTTTCAAACATTATCTTAAAAAAAGGGAAACAAACAGTTGAATGGTTCTTTAATGAAATCGAAAACAACAAAATATAGTTTACGTCCTGTGCGCAATCAGGACATAATACCTATCCTGACATTATACTTTCTTGGTTGGTGCAAGATAAGTCGTTCGTTAAAAGGTAAAAATGGTTGGTTTTGGGAGATTTTTTCATAAAAAAAGAAAGAAAATGCTGTTTAAAAAACGTAGAATTAAATCAGATTTAAAGAATATGAAATGAAAGTAAAAATTTCAGATACCAAAAATAGAAATATCCATGGAACGATCTAACAGTGTGACTGTAATTGGCACACTTCCGGTAATTTTTCAGCGTTTTCACAGGTTGGTATCTACAGAGTGCCAAATCCATAAAAAGACACAAACGTATTTCTGTAATGTCAGTTTAATGTGAATATACTGGTTAAAATGTACCCTGCCTCAATGTTGAAATAGATTGTGAAATGTACGGATTGCGCAATCTTCGCTAGCCAAGGGTTTTCGGTCCACTCTGCTCCCCATAAATTAGGCATAAACCCTTGGCAGATTTCATTACAAAAACTCGGTGCGAGCTCCGTTTAATGATTGGCTGCAGCTGCGAGTAGCTGATCCAATCGCAGCGTTGTAAACATTCGCTTATAAATAAACTTTTAAAAGAAACACACGTGTGATCTTTGGTAAAACAGTCGGTGCTTTTCACAAGTTGAGGCACAAGTGCTCGAGTAC
Organism: Magallana ariakensis; assembly: GCA_020458035.1. Taxonomy (NCBI): domain Eukaryota; kingdom Metazoa; phylum Mollusca; class Bivalvia; order Ostreida; family Ostreidae; genus Magallana; species Magallana ariakensis. Next base: position 58,903,146 of record CM035817.1, on the reverse strand, counting down.
AATATCTATAAGGATGGTCTAACCAGATCACTTTAAAAAACGATATATTTTACTGGATTTAACATTTACAAACTTGTCAAGGCTCGTGTGATCGTAGTATGGGAAGTAAACATGGCGAATGAAGAAGTTGCCTATCCCGTTAGTATATACATGTACGTCCCTGCTTATGGTTAGAGTTTCAATTGTTCAATGAGCTGTATTTTATTTATTTCTTTTGTCCACAATAATTACGTCAATGATACCTGGTTTTATGGCTTGAATGCATTTATATATAGCGACTTTTTCACTCCCGGTACAGGTCTCTACAAACACCTGGCCTATAAATAAAACATTCCTTGCGTTCTCTAGGTTATATCTTCATTCCCATTGAATAGCATTGTTGATTATGTTCCTTTCCTTGCTAGTCAACATGTTTTTAAGTTGTATTTATGCCGTAGCGTGTATATTACCCGTTGTTTCATTCGATTAAAAGTAGATCTTTTTAAATCTATCGAAGACGAACGCAAGTTTAAGCCAGTAGATCTTTTCAAATATATCGAGAACTAGAAAGAATAATCTTACTGTGACCAGGCTACGCTGAGGTCACAGTAAGAATTCGTCCCATAAACTTGCAATGTAGCAGCCGCAAAGCGGATCTGCTTCACGTCAATTTTAAGTCTGTTTAAAATAATCTGCAGGGGAAAAACATATTTTTATGCATTACAAACCTTTTGGAACATGCATATGAAGTTTAGTCCACAAAATATCTATTTAATGGGTCGCACCAAGGCATTTTGTTAATATACACATTTAAATTTGCCTGCCATTTTGTCGGAAATCGCACTCGGGATATCTCGGATTCTATCATCAACATGGCGGCCATAAACAGCAAATTTTTAAACGTGGTGTTAAAAGTGGCAGTGATTTCGTTGCAAAAACAGTTAATATGATAAAATGGGATTATAAAAGAGCAACATTGTAGGTGTTTGAGACCAATCATATGAAAATTTAGGCGAGATATAGCGCGATTTATTTTTTTTTAATAGCTACGAAGCGAGTATATGCAACTAATTCTATTGTTAAACCAAGTCCGTAGGACATCTGTCATTTTAATGATAGAAAATTCTATCTAATCAAAAACGAGGGCAAGTTTCTTTTGTTACATACGTATTAAAAGAGCAGGTAATATAAGAACATCAAAGGTTTAATTCTATCTCGCTCTCTTCCTTTTTCCTATCTCACATTCTCTCTCCTTAAATACATTGTACACTGCACAACACCAAACACCATTAGGCCTCCCCGTTAAGGCATTAGACACCATAGTTGGGGTGCCTGTTAGGGCAATAGGCTCCAGTATTAGGGAGTCAAGTGAAGTCGTACCCAAACTGACTTGTACCCAAACTGACTACAAAATCAAGTTTTGATATAATTACAATAATTAAGAAATTATGGAATAAATTAATGTAGAATTTTTGATAATATAATGTCATTTCCTAGACAAGTTTGCCAAAGAGGTCCCTATTATCAACATTTGATAGAAAATTTCTGTTTACATGCAATCTTTTCTTTAAAATCCCAGAGTTTTTTAAATTAGCCGGTCCCACTGGCAAAACTGGTAAATATTTCAAATGTCTGGTAATTTTCCTTATCTAATCGGTCAAAATGACCGGTAATATAGAAACTACCAATTCAAGACTTTAACCTCTTTACAAGCAGGATTTAAGTGTTTGCAAACACCTTTAATTTGATTTATCAAAGCGATTCATTCTCGACAAGATCTTAGTTAATGCATTGTAAGGGTAGGCTAATTAATGAAATAATGCTAGATGGGATACTTACGATAAGGTCTCAGACAGCTATTCAACAACAGCTATGATTTCCAATTTATTGCTCATAGACGAACTGTGTTTTAATTTCATAAATAAAAAATCATAACAAATTTTTAAACACCTAAAACATTTTATCGTAAAGGACTATATATGGTTTGAGCCTAAAACGGCCCCCTAAAATGAACATCATCATTTTACTGTAATTCTTTGTTTTCTTTGTATATATATACATTTGAAGTTTATTCATAAATTTCATTTTAAATAAAGTGTCTTCAATTTCGCATTTTGAGCGTAAAACTGTTGGTTTTCAAGCAGTTTTTCTATAAGAAAACATTGAGCGATTGCTTGAACAAACAAAATATTTTCACCAAAGATGTATCAAGGCAGTACTTATAAATGACAAAAATTTTGTTCTTGTTCAAAGCATCGCTCTATATTTCCCTTTCGAAAAAAGATAAGAAAATTGTTAAATAATGACTGATTTTGATTGAATTATAAAAAAAGCGTCACTTCTGACGTCATATACTTCCAGTGCGTGCAAATTAATCAAATAAATAGGTGAAAAATAAAGTTTATATCAACTCTTCTAAAAAATAACACAACAATTTTATGTACCTGAAGCACTTTAAAAAATGGCAAATTATGGGGGCCAAAATTTGACTAATATCATATATAGTTCTTTCCATCCTTTTTATGTTTTGTCATTTAGTGAAATCAAACTAGTAAACAACATGGCTCCTGTCAACCACGAGAAGTAGTAATCGCTGGTTAAGTTTGACCAGAGACATAAATAACATTTTTTTTGCCTCTGGTTTGACTTTCACTTGACAAGAAAATTACACAGATTTTCAAACATGTTAATCATTTTCAGAGAAAAATAGAAGCGTATATAACTTTATCAAACATCCTGCGCACTAAATAATAGCTATTACTTGATAGAATATATGCTTTCGTTTTCAATTTAAAGAAATTAAAAGTAAAGAGTGGAGATTCAGGGAAATCTTCTTTACTTATAAATATTACTTTGTTATTTTGTAAATAATGTTTTGTATCTTTTATTTGAAAACCAAATATGGACCTGTGAATATTTGTTCAGACCGGTAAATTTCATCAAATCACCGGTCCACTTGACCAGTGAATTTTTTTTTATTTCAAAAACTCTGAAAACCGATTAATTAGATTGACAAATTTATAAATTCTTCTCACTCTTTGAAGGCAGGCATAATATTATAATTGAAGTCATTTTTTACTCGACAATTTGATTACAATTCTGTTTGGGTACGAGTCAGTTTGGTTACGAGTTGACTGTAATTTGTTCATTCCAGTATAAGGGCCTGCTGCACCATCATCACAGGTGTCGAGAGACACCTAATGCATTTAGGGTGTCCATTGGGCTCCCATATTTGGGCACTAATTAAGCCTCATGCTTAGAGTCTTTTTATAACTAAAATTATTCTTTAATATGTTTTACAGTGCGACTGATGGGGCAAGCTCAGCTTATGATTAAATGTGTATATATTTACATGTATCATTATAATAAATTAATTAAAAAATAGTATACATGTAGTTTTACAAATGGATGCAAGAAAGTACTGGGTAACTGAATTGGAATACAAATTCCCTAGAACTTCACATAATAATTTGACATGTAACAATTTAGGCTAAAATAAAATTATTGTTTCTTTGGAAATGCCTCCCATCTCAATGAAATTCCCCCAGCTAGTAAAATTTTATTAATAGCAGAAAATAAAGAAATGTTTTTGTTGTTTTCCTTTTCATTGTACAATGTTTACATATTAGTTAATTCATCAAAATAGTCTTTTTGTTCCAAATTAGTTTCAATCTTATAAAATTCAACAACACAGATCAATAATTATAATCTTTGTAGTATTTATGATATAGAGATTGAAATTCCAAAGAGAAACCCTATAAAATAAACTGGTGTCGGGGATGAAATTAAATCTTAAAGATTGGACTTTCGTTTTATGGTTGCGTTATTTTTGAGCAACTCCTTTGTGTGTTTCTTTCTTTTATTAAAGAAAAAATGACAAGAAAACAAAATAGGCATTAAATTTCCACTGTTTATGTAGATTTTTATTTTTTACCAATTTTTAATAAGTTAAACTTCCAGTTTGAAAAAAAAAATCCCCCCTCCCTCCCTCCTGGGTCTGGAAACCCCCAGGCGGCAATTCCAAACAAACATTTTTTAAGAATGGCCTTCTGTATAGCTCATTATTTTTTCTGCTTGGTTTTTGTTCTAGTAATCACAGATATGGGAAGAAGGAAGAAGTCAAGGAAACCTCCACCCAAGAGGAAGATCATTGAGGCCCTGGACACCATGTTCAACTGTCCCTTCTGTAACCACGAAAAATCATGTGAGGTCAAAATGTGAGTTATCTTAATTACAAAACAAGGACTTACTTTACTAGTCTACCAATGATGAAATATTGCAAATACTGTCTGAGATGCCTTTGAAGTGTTAAATATGAATTGTGAACAATTCAGACCTTTGTAATTCATTTTGGTGTGAAAGTTAAATCATTTAACTTAAATGTAATATAATGATTCAGAATTTAGATTTAGAAATTCTTAATATGTGGGGGTTTTTTTTATCCATTGTTGACAGGGATCGGGAGAGGAACACTGGATTTATAACGTGCACTGTGTGTCTGGAGGATTACCAGACAAGTATCAACTGTATCCTTGTCATGTCCATTATGTGTTAGTAGTAAAAGTCTAACTGAGGGTCAAGGTCAGTGTTGTAGAGTGACCATTGTGACACAAGTGATATTAGCTGTGTGGAAACATGTCCATTATAGGAAAGGGCAATCTTCTCCTTAGTAATTTTTGTTTGTGTTATCCAAATTATCAATTTCAACAATTTGATCTTCTTTCAGCAGTCTTTACAAGACCTCTAGACTTTCAGAGTGTATAGACTTTATTCCGCTAGTACTGTTGCTGCACATATTGCCAAAAAAAATAATAACTTGTTGGGTCTTTGGAAATTTTTATCAAACATGTACTGAAACAACTAGTTTTCAAGGAATAAAGATGATGAATGCATTGAAGCTTTTAATGTAATTAAATTATATATACCAATACTACAGTAAACTGTTTTTTGGTATTAACTTTAGACCTACTGTCAGCAATGAGAATTTGTGTTTACTACCTTCCTTCTTCACTGTAAAATGATATTATTGCATATTTTACATTGTTAAGTCTAGTGAAAAGACCTATTCATAAGGTAACTGTATAAGAGTAATACACAATAATTTTAGTGCAATCTTCATCATAAGCTGAAAGCAGACTGTCCTACTATATTACTATATGTTTTCATCATCTATTTGCCTGTGCTTGAATTTATTAACAAGGAGCGATGTGCGAGTTGTTTGGATGTGTATGTTAACAGAGACACTTATTGCCTCTGCTGGGGTTTGAACCCGGGTCCTCTCGCATGCATATACAGCACTCTACCGATCAAGCCAAAGGGTTAACCCACTAGCCAGGACTATACTGTAGTAGGAATGCCTTGTACCTGGTTCTACCAAATTTATTTAATTATGTATGCCCACATTATGTATAAGAGAGTTTTACCCTGATTCTTGCATATCATGGTGGGAAACTGTTTAATTTTCAAAAAAAATAAAATTGAGTATATAATTCATAATCACTGAAAAATATACTGCCTTTTAAATTATCTTGGATGAAAAGAGAATTTAGATATTGTTTTGGTAAAAGACAGTACATTTAAGAATTTAATGCTTGCAAAATACAAGATATATATTTTTTTACCAATCAGATGAATGATAGAATGAATTATGTATTGTATACACACCACTAAAGCAAGATGTGTTCCTTTCTGAAAAAAATATTTTTTAATTAAAGAAAAAAGATTATAAATTGTTGCAGTAATTTATTCAAGTTCAGGAGGATTGTGTTGCAATTTTCCAGTTCTTCCACTTGATACATTTATAGTCTGTCCCAAGTTATTGCTTCCACCACTTTTTGATGATTTTTAATAAAAATACACATACCTGTGAGAGAAATGCTGTTGATATCGATAAAAGGGAAAATATCTAAGATATCTTCATTGACAAATTATCATTTTTCACTCATAAAAGTTCACAGGAACGAAAACAAATTTCTTACGGAGATTTATAATGGGAAATGTTTACATCTTTTCTCCATTCGGAAGTTCTCGGGACACCTCGCACAATTCTTCAACGTTATCATCCGGGCTTGATAATGGCTGATGCAATGCTAAATCTCCGTAGACTTTCTATTTTGGGATGTGTATTGAAACCTGAAGCGGTAGAGGGGGCGTTTCAAAACAGATAATCTGAACATTTTTCATATTTGTGGATGAACATAGTTTGAGCACAAAGGTATTTATGATTATCGAAATATCAAGCAAAAAGTGGTGGAAGCAAAAACTCGGGACAGAGTATAGTAATGCCCTGATACTGTATGAATGAGTTTATAAAGTGATTGATTGATTCATTGATTGATTGATTGATCCATGCGTCAGTGAAGTTTTTCTTGACTACAGACAGATTTATCGGAGCCCATTGATGTGTACAGCGATTGGATAGATGCATGTGAATCAGCCAATACATAACATGCAGAGAACGGGAGGCGGGTCATGTATATATCTCTACCACGTGATTCACAACGTCATAAAGACGCTTGTATTTTAAGCTTGTGTGACAGCTTCATTGCAGGATGCAATACTTTACAAGGAAAAAATCCAGTTATTCACACAGAAAAGATATTTATATATAAAATAACGTGGTTTACATGTTGATGTCATCATGAAAATGGTTTGTGAATTTTAATTTGGTACAGTAGGTTCTTATGTGTTCATTTTACGGTAATTTCTCATGATTTCATCATTCATTTGTCCATCTTATTGTTATATTCGTCAATAAATAGCCAAACTTTCGTTTTGCTTGATTAACTTTTGAATATCTACAATCTAAATATTTTAAAATATCCTATGTGTTTATTATGGATAATTAAGAAGGGTTTAAAACTTCCGAGGTTCATTCTATTAATGCTGTAAGTGGAATCTATGATGGCGTGCAATTTATGTTCTATAGAGTGTAGTAAAATAGAGTTCTTGTTTTCTTTGAATAGGAGGTAGACTTTGAAAGGCAACGGTAGAGTAAATGGCGATTAGAATGTTCAGAACGCTTTACATTGAAAACTAGGCCGTGTAACGGGCGGTGTAACTTTATTAATGTCTGTAAATTTGTCTGTTAAATCTGTGTCGGTCATATACCCTAGCTTTGTGGAAATGAACAATCAATAAAAATGAAATAACCCGGGAGTTGATCCTATCTTTATGAAGTGAATTCGGTATTTAGCTTCCTGTGAGCTTTCGGCAAGCAGACAACACCCCGGAGGTCCGCGCGCGCGTCCATGATAACGACCAGCGCCCTCTCCATTTTGATGTTACTGTTCCTCCGTCTCTATGCCAGCGCTCTCTTATTCTGCTTTATTGTATGGATATTGTTTGTTCGCTAAGCTTTTAATTGAATCCAATATTACCTGACAGAGGTTCTTTATTGAAAATAAAAAAGCGGAATTTCTAATTCTAAATTGCGTATTAAACCCCTAAGATTTAAAAAGATATTACTATTCATTATAGAAATGTTTATAAATGTCTTTAGACAGATCTTATGCCTTAATAAAAAAGAACTATATGCAGGGTTTTAAACTGATCAATTTTTAGAAATCGAAAATTCACTTGTTTTGCTTGAGTTATTTGACATTTACATGAGCTCTGTTTTTGGTTGAATGGTATTTCATCCTTCAGAGTATTTCCAATTATGTTTATAATGCACATAAGAGACCTTAAAATGGGTATAACGTCAAATATAATTATCAAAAAACTTATGGGCTCTTTCCTCCCCTAATAAATCGATAGAAGTACCCACAGATGGTCGCTTGGTCCCCCCCCCCCCACCTCGACAGTCACCAGGAACGGTACTTCTTGATATGGCCACCACCCAATACTGCACCACCGAGTGGTGATACTTCTCGGGTTGATAAGTAGAAAGTTGTGCACTATAAAACACTTCTCTGATCTCCTGGAGCGCCTGACAAATGATTTAAAATTCCGATGAGTAAGTGAGTGATATCTAGGTAACCGCGGACACACGGAGGTTTTCCCAATAATTTCTGTCAACATTGACACGCGCGATTCAAACAATATATCTAGTATTTTTAACCATTTTGCTACCGATACCAATATTTTGTCTCGCCTAATTTATTGGCAGTAACAGTCGGGACATGGGTCTATAAGAGAATCTGTGCATGCTTCTCTAATGGAGAGATAGTGCTGCACTAAAAGCAGGTGCCCGAATCTCGCGGGGACTGTCTCCGAGCTTCAAAGCCCTGCCTCCTGTCACCGTATTGATCGCAGTGGGAGATTTCTTACAAGACGAGAGATAATGCAGTACTTTACACTTTTTCTAAATCGACCTGTTCGGACATGCCAGAGTGATTGATTGAGAGATTGAGCTTCAGGGTTAAACAAAACAAACTCTCCAAAAGAAAATAACTTTCGGTCACAATCCGCGTAATGGTTATATATGGAGGTTTGTTTTCAACACTGTCATTTACTGACGAGAGTCTTCAAAAAAAATATAATGGGTCGAGACTGTCTCCTGAAATAGAAGAAATTTACCGTTCCCATTTAAATGGAATTCTTCGCTTGGCTGTGTCGATTTTAAAATTGTTGAAAGTTTTTAAATAAGATATTGACATAGACCCCTTGCCACAGTATTTCTGATCACCGGTCCCCAGTGTTGATTACTTTCGAGTTTTGGAAACCATGTAGTTTGGATTACGTGTCTCGGTATCATTGAAATATCCAGTTTGTGTATTAAAGAGGAGTATGTTGTCTAGTGAAAAACACCAAAAGTGTTCTTAACAATTTCAAAATAACGATGAAATTCAAAGGAAGGGGCAAATCTGCCCCGATAGTACAGTTGACGGATGTGATGGACAGGGGCTATTTCCAGCAGGTCCGGTTCTTTATTGACCTTGGGATCGACATAGACTCCCCGAACGGCGACCACAGGACCCCGCTGATGCTGTGTGCTCTGATGGAGCCCGAGGAATGGGGGACCGGGATCGCGCGCCTTCTAATAGAGAAAGGCGCCCTCCTGGACTGTGTGGATAGGTACGGTATGAATGCAATGCATCTATCCTGTATTTACGGCCGTGTGGAACTAGCTAGAATTCTTCTCAATGCCCTAGACTTTGATTTAACAGAGGCCGACAAGTGGGGGAATACTGTCCTTCACTACGCCGTCAGAGCCGGAAGTGTCCCCTTAGTACGACTCGTGGTCCACGCCCACAAAAAATACAAAATCCCCATGGACCGGAAGAACCGCGATGGGCTGTCGGCGCTGGAGGAGGCCTTCCGGTTCTCTCACGGACGGTGCGCCGAGATTATCGCAGCCTCCGAGAGGATCGCCGAGGAGGACGTAGAGTTACTGGTCCCCCCTCCCACGCTGGACCTCAGATTCTCTAAGGATACGTTCAGCAACCGCACCGTCTCCGAACGCTCAATGACGCGGCCGCGGACAGCGTTTGTGACGCGCCGGAACTCAATGTCCAGCGGAAGCTCGACGTCAAGTTTATACCTCGCACAGAGACCTATTTTTGTGCGGGAATTTGCTGGTGCCAAAAGGGAAAAGTTGCCGAATGAAAAGGACTTTAACCAAATCATACGTTGTGCTAGTTTGTCAGACTTTAGGAATAATCCTGAATATCTTTACAATTTGACTGTTCCCGGTGCGATCGTCAGCAATGGTTCACATGTGGGGAACCGACAGACAAACAGACCAAAGTCGTGCTACGTGAGACGGCCCGTGTCGGTGTCCAGTGAAGGGCCGGGCTTCAGCTGGAGAGTCGAGTTCAAGAAACTGTACGTCCACTATGAGTACCAGTGTTCTCCCTCCTACAGGGACGCTGCTAAATACGTCCCCGGGGAATTTCCCTCTCTCGAAGGAAGTGGTTCCCCGGTACCCAACGAAGACACGGAGGACGGAGAGCGCGGGAAGAAAGGAAAGCGGTGTGGTAGCGGAAAAAAGGAGGCGGCGGAGAAACAGCGTAAACAGTCCCAGCAACAGAAGCAGCGCAAACAGTCCAGTGTCCAGACGCCGCAGGACAAGGGGAAGCAATCCAGTACGTCACTGGACGGGTCACTGGGGTCAAGCAGCGAGTCCATCGGAAGTAGTGGCGTGTCGTCCAAAAAGCAACAAGCCTCTTCCGGTGATACGCAAATGACAAAACCGACGAAGTCCACAACAGAAAGTCACGGGCGTATTAGTAGGACAATGCATTATGGGAAGACCGTACCCCACGTAGCGGTTCATGATGACGAGGGGATTTCCGGAGACGGCCGATCATCAAAAACGCCACCAATCGACCAAAACAAATTAAAACCATAAATCTTAACATTAGCAATATACCGTAGATAAAGACTTTGTTATAATTGTAATCATGCCTTCGACTATAACCAGAGCTTTGGGAAATTAATGGCGCCTTGTTTTAAATCCGTACATAATAAGATATGTATGGATTTAAGGATATACTAATTGTAGCTAACAAGACAGTTTTTAATGTTTATTTTACTCGTAAAGGAAACATGAGAGTGAAAACTTAAATGAAACACAAATACGGAAACTAATCCAATATTGACTTAACCAATTCCCCGAGTCGTGCAGAAAGGAAGCGACTTCATTTGTCCGCCAAGAGTGAGCCCACTCCGCAGTGGGAACGACACGTATTTGTCTGCAATGACAAATATACGCGATTACCCGCCAATCTTTCTGGCTTTTCAACTGTGCTTATAGAAATTAAATTGAATACAAATATCACACGGGTCTTTCATTGTTGGAGTATTTCCGATATGATTGTCATTAAATTTCTCCTTGATATGGAATGATTTCTTTGCCTTCGATCTATCGACTGCGAGTTTCTGGCAATGGAGGAATTCTCAATGAGAAGCTCGTAAAACAACATGGTTGAAATGCTGCCAAAGGCAGAAACACGTAGTGTTTGGTCTGGGCTTTAGTACACACCGAAACATCCAGTGTTCTCAGTAAACCACATAAATATGTTTTAAAGTAAAACCACTTATAAACAAAGGTAACATCTCATCGCGTTCATTGTGTGGTTTTATACACACAACATCCAAGTGTTTGACCAGCGAATTTTTTGTTTAGGGATTAGTGTTCAACTTAGAATTTAAACAATTTTCTTTCTCGCACACTTTAAAGTTTACTCGTTTGGATTCTTGATGTATTGAAATCCTTTATTCCTTAAAATTCACACTGGGAGTTTATTTTTGTAGATAAGAAAGACAAACAAACCATTGATATCTTTATAGGAGAATAAGGAAAATCTAACATGTCGTATAGCCTATAATAACATGCTCTGTCGATTTACCCGTGCTAATTTCTTACGTGTTTAATATGCACGGTTTTCCGTGTTCAGTAACTTCTACACGGTTTCTATTGTTCAGTAACTTCTACACGGTTTCTATTGTTCAGTAACTTTTTGACGTGTTACCCGTGTCCAGCAATTTCTTGATGTGTAATTATGCATGGTCACCCGTGTGCAGTTACCGTTTGATATATAACTGCGCTGGTGCCTGTGTACTTAGTGTGTTATATATAATATAACATAATTACAATTACTTGAGTACAACTCCTGTTGATGGGTAACTATAAACCAGTACATGTGTGATTTTAACACACAGCTTTAGATCGGTAACTTTGTAAAATTACCTGTTGACTGACACCTGTGTACTGTAGTTCTTGTGTACGAGTATCTGTGTATCAGTACTTAGTACCTGTATACGAGTACCCGTTGACGGTTTCCCATGTACTTGTTCCTTAGTAACAGAACCCGCTGACAAACACCTGTGTACTATAGTGCATGTGTGTGGGTACCTGTTGATGTGAATCTTTGTACTAGTTTCTCTGTACGAGTACCTGTTAACGGGTACACATGTATATATATTATAGTACCTGTGTACTAAAATCTCCCTTCAGGTGCCTTGTACACGTGTTTTACCTTTTGTCCATTGTGATGAATGGCTGGTTTTGTTTATATTCGACAGAGTCCCACATCGGTCAACACTGCTATCTTGATGCCTTTCTCAATTAGGTGGGAAAAAGTGGAGCTATTTTGATCGAGCAGTAACTGTTTACACATGTGTGAGATTGGCTTTTTATCAATTCAGCCCAAGTTCCCAAGAGTCTATAGCAAAGGACGTTGAAATCCGCCGTCCATTCTGTATGTATGATTCCGTTGTAAAGAAGTAATTCTGTCATTAAATTTATCAACAATATATAAAGTATTTGAATTACAACAAAAGATTGCTCGGTCTTTCTACTGGTAAAACATGTTTACAAAACAAGGAAATGCATCGCAGGTTGATGTGGTTTTAACGAATAATGCTCAAATTAAACCTTAATTGTGGAATAAGTGATGTTCACAATATTATTGCAGTTCAGTTAAAGGATGACTGCACTTAGCGTCGGGTTTTGGGCCCGTTTCTGTCGCTTCTGTTGCGTTTATTTTTTAACCTAATATCACTTTTGTTTATTTTTCTAAAGAGTCTAGTCAATTTCCAACATGAATTAAGATTTTAGACTGTGATACAATAAACTTATTCTATGTTTTTCTCCTTATAACTTTCGAAAAAAGGAGAATTTTCGCTTATCTGCCCTTGATCAAACATAAGATTGATATAAATATGCATTAGAGGTGGAACTGACATTATCAGAATGGTACTAAAATTAGACTAGCATGAATAACAATGCCATGTATAAAAATTTATGTGATCACTCTTTCATCATAATCCAATCTAATCTATATGGTACAAGTATACTATTAACTATGGTTTCAACTATAAGACCACGCCCATGTAAGTACAGAAGACTTTGAATCAATGCATGACACCTTAACGTGTTCGAAAACATTGTCCTAGTTAGCACATAACATGCTACCTTACACGTCACGTGATAGAATTTTGTATTCACAAAGATACCCGAGGTGAGGAATCACGTATTGAATTATAATATTCAACATGCATCAGCCCTTGGTTACAACAGGGAAAGCGAAAGTAAGAAGAAGCAGTTTTTTCTCATTTAAACCATGAGCGCATGTTTGTCTATTAATCTCCTTTTGACATAACTTTGATAAATCAAATATACAACTACTGTTAAACGGAGAACAATAGACAAACATGCGCTGACTATGTATGAAGTCAGTATAAAAGTGGGCGTCCTCATTATCGTATGGAGATTCAAGAAATCGCGATAACCCCCGCCTATGAAAACAAATTCGTACTTGGTAACCACATACTTTTATTTAACGCAATTACGTAAAGTTGCAGTTTAGATGTTGACCATTTCTGCAATTGAAAGAAAAAATCTTCGTTTAAAAGTTTGTTTTCTCGCAAATATCGCATGTCCTTAAGTGCAGTCATCCTTTCAAATATTTGTTCTATATCAGCGATGTACTTTTAACTGAAGACATTCATGAGTGCGAGTTTTATCAAAGAAAATTCCGTAATGTGTACACTTTAGATTGGTGTTGGCGAAAGCTAAATTCATGATGCCATTAAAACTTTAAAGCTATACACGCTATAATTTGCGTCAATTTTAAATGACGGGGAAAGTACGTGTGTTTGATTCCTTACAAAAGTTACCTATATGCTGTTAATTATAATGCCCAATTCGATCACGTAATAAAGATATCAAATTTTAAACAATAAAAAATATTTATTTTCCTGCCAGGAAAGTAATGCCTTCTCATGAATATCAATCTGTCACGTGATATCGACAGCTAATTTTAGACAATCACACAAAACTTGGTGGGGGTCAACATCTTTATAATTGTTGTAGTTTCACGAAGGAAAGGATATAATTTTTTTCAGTAAACCATAAATTTGTCCTTTATACGAGTACGAATTAAAGAAAGCAAAAACCCAAGCGTGTGAGCATGTTCATGTACATACATGTACTTCCCCTGAACAATGACGTAGGCTTATGTGTTTTCCCCTAAGTGCTATTTTTAGTTCGTGTGAGTGTTATCCTATTTAAACGTTAAAAAATAATGGTACCGTGAATGACAAATGTATAACACTCATAATACATGTAACAACTGTTAAATCTGTATATAAAATCGAGACGGATATGTAATTAGGCAAACAATAACGGCTACCTGATTTCCCGCGGACATGCGCAATGAGGTCGGTTTCGCTCCTTCTTCATCAATATTCATGAAAAAGCATTAGGAAAATAAACAATTAAAATTCTATATCTTTGTAACTAGAAAGAATTAACCACTGTAATTTACAGAATATAGTTAACTTTTATAAGTAAACAAACACATGCGTTTTCACTGTCATTCAAAATTGACGCAAATTATAGCGTGTATAGCTTTAAACTGTTTTAAGATGTTTGAAAACTTTCAAAAAAAGGAAACCATTGTTCCATATAATTTCTACGAACTCCTCGTATTTTTATAAATTTAAATTATTTCACGGAATTTTAAAGAAAAAAAAATTACTCACTGTAGTATATATATATATATATATATATATATATATATATATATATATATATATATATATATATATATATATATATAAACCCTGACTAACTGTGGTGTCTATACGTCAAAGATATAAGATAATTCTAAAATGACTACAGAATAGACTACAGAATAGACTACTAGTATCTGTGTGGGGATTCTGCAGTACTGGGGGTGGTTTGACGGGGGATGATTCAACCGGACTGGGGAAAATCAGGACACAAAGACTAGCTAAAGCAGCTGTGCTTTCTTTTCAATTCAGAAAAACTTGCAAAATTTATAAAGGTGTCCTAAAATCAACTCTCTCTCTCTCTCTCTCTCGTATTTTATTGTAAAAACTACTCGGTTCGTACCATAAAAACTTTATACAACTGTCTGTGTATGAAAAAATGACAGTATATGTCGTACTGTCGTACTGCTCATGTATTGATATCAAAATTGTAAGTACAAATTTGAGCATTTGATAATACATAATTGTTTCACATCCAATTTAATTATATTTAAAAAGTATGAGGCTAACACTAATTTTCTTCCAATAAAAACATTCTAATTAGCATATAATTTTATAGAAAATGAAACAATTTCGAATCTATGAGCTATTTCTAAATATCTCATTTTTCGACAAACATGTAAAAAGAGAGAACTCTCTATTTAAGCGTCAGTCACAAACAAGTTACATTATCAAGTAAGTACGTGTATTATGCACAAGAAATGACCTCAGAAAAAATTCTGTTTCTAATAAACTTTGATCAAATTACTTTAAGAGTTATTCCTCTTTGTACGTTTGCCATAGTATGTGAGGAACATGGTGTTGAGATCCATACAACGAACATGTAAATAGGAAACACCTCCATATAACGTACAGGTCCTTGATGTTTTCATTAGCTTTTTTACTAACATTTCTCAGGTGGTTTATTTATATATATTTATTTGTTATAAGACACATTTATCAGAGTTTTATCAATACGTTTTATTGTCAAATATTGTAAATTTAAAAACGGCGACTATAATTTAACTCTCTTATCAATAATATTTCAAATTGATCGTGTAATTTCACCTAAAATTCAATATTTTCAAAGTATGTTTTATCTCTTCACTCCCATTTTAGGGGTTTTTTTATGGGTTTTTTTTTCTGTCTCTTAAAATATTCAATATACCCTATTTAAGTGTTGTACATTTAGATGGGTGGGGGTGAGACGGTTATGGTATATTTTTCCAACACACTTTGTTAAAACTTTTTTCTTGGACAACATTACACATTAATATACTTTTATTTGAGTCAGAGATGACGCCACATTGTCCGTGTGTTAAGCAGTAGGCCGTCCGTCATGGACTGACTACATGTTTACAGAACATCATCGTAGGGTCTTTGATAATATTGGTCGTTTTGTTACATGTAGATTTTCTTACTTTTAATAGGATAGCCTCTCTGAGTTTGTTTTCAAGATTGACGACTTTAGTTTTCATTGCGCATGCATTTGCACATTTTTGTAAAATATCGTACATTTACAAATTTGGCGAAATTGTTTAGATGCCATTAATGAAATTGAACACAATAAGATCAGTATATTTTGGATTTTTCAAGAAAAGTTTATTTTTTGTTCGTTAAGTGAACGTAGTCACTGTACAGTAATTATGACGTCACGATAAACCTAAAGCTCTGTGGGGGTAGGTAATACTGACATAGAATAGAATTCAAAAATTGTACGCCTTGGAAATTTTACGTATAGAAATATGCTACCTTCAGAATTATTTTTTCTTATTTTTTTATATATCATGAGATGATCCCTTTTAAAAACCACAAGGTAGGATTGTGTTTCCTAATTAAAAAGTAGAAAATGATATTATTTTAAAATAACATATCACAATTTAACAAAAACGTCAATCACATTATATTTATATTATGATTCTAAATGCGAAAAATTGCATTTCATAATATATTCCTTATAATACACTGTATATTCCTATAGTAAATGTTCGTGTATTTTGAGACTGTCCCTTTAATTAATGCGTCACAGGAACAGTATAGTTGGTGTACGTTACAATGAATAGATTTTTTATGTAAGTGTTTGCGCGGAAAAAAAGAACATCTCGGCCTCCTTAAATTGTAATGTGAACAATTGTAAAAACGCGAGGTTAAAGGTGTCATTTGGACACCCTGTGAGAATTACTTCACAATGTGCCAGATATGTACACACCTTTTTAGGCTGTCAAAAACAACGCCACCTTTATGTTGCGGGTATAGGGAATTTTGGCGAGCGCTCGCTTTGTTGAACTCGCCTCTGTTTAATGTGATTGATGAATGTTTTTTGGTACAAGTTGGTAGTTTTAACTTGTATCTTAAACTCACCGTATAGGTTTTCTGGGGTTTTTTTTTTGGGGGGGGGGGGAATTTCTAGCATATTGTCCATATGTAGTAGATGTTTAAGGGCAAGTTACATGATTAAAAACTTTCAAAAATAGTTTAAACATTTATAGAAAACTTCATAGGTTCATTATGTACCATGCAATGCAACTTGTACTTTGCATCAGACTTTTGAACTTCTACCAAATTTTAACACAGTATTATTATGTACATGTGTTAACCCTTGCATGGCTATCACATTTGATTTCAAATGTGCTGTTGTGAGTTTTATTTCCAAAATTCAAAATCTACGAGGATAGGAGACACATATTACATAAACACAATTTTCAAGCAACTAATTTTTATTCATTTATATGGTCATTACAGACTGAAAACTCTTCACAATCAATCCTCGACTCATCCGAAAGGTATGTTGTATTCACACTATTTCCCTATTATCCATTAACACGCAAAACATTCACATGGGAACACGTTGTTTCGATAAAGGCTGGTCTGAGACGTCATTTGTCTGTTCCGATGTTGATGGTCTGATTTCTATCCAAGTTTCTTTATTTCGGTGTACAATTATACCTAAAAGGCGACATTGCAAATATAAAATTTATTATGTACGCAATTTTAAAAAGTGACTAAAATATGAAAAGTTCTTTACCATGTAACATCAAATTACAACAGTTTTTAATACATCTGGTAACATGCACGAAGCATTGTTTCTGAAAGGGGGCATATCTAAAATCTTAACAAGCATAAAAAAAACCAAGAACAATAAAAAAAAAAACCAAGAAAAGAAAAACAGAAAAGAAAATCCTAATCCGCGCGGGGGGGTTAAGTTTAATTTCTTAAATAACCTTAAGCTTTTTTACCAGCTCCGAAAAAGGTGGGTGGGGGGGGGCAACGGCTCCAAATATAATTTTTTTTATTCGTAAATTTAAATTTGCTGCGAGATATGGTTTGGGGTGGGGGGGGGGTGGTCCCCTCTGATCATGCTACGTGCCTGAGTAAATTACACAAAAAAATATATGTCGCTTATTTTATCAAACCTTCCTAAAGAAAAAAGTTTTATTTAGTTTTTAAAATTCACGTTTGTTTTAGCATACACTAGAAAGAATAATCTTACCGTGACCAGGCTACGCTCAGGTCACAGTAGTTAAACCGGGTCCGTAGGACATCTGTCATTTTAACGATAGAACATTCTATCTAAGCATACACATGATCCACTTTAGCCTGGTGATGTCTTGTACTCCAACGAGGAACAACTAATCATCTACAAAAAAAAAAAAGAGTTATTGAACTTGACATTTCCCAAAATAACTGTCCATAATTTAAAAAGAGAATGATTTTGCGGATAAACTTTGAATTACATATGTAGGACGTTCTTAGCAATATTAAATATATTTTCTTGAGTCAGACAACAATCACGTGATCCTACAAAGGTCACCATGTCACCAGACCAGGAAGAGTAAATACCGGGAGTCGCCATGATAGAAGTTTAAGGTTTGTACAGTTTGTCGTGTTTGAGATCGTAAATGTTGCTGCTATCTGTATTTTCCATCCTTATTCAACAGCACATTTTTATATTCCTTATTAAAAGTTATTAAAGGTTAGATGGTTGTACATCTAAATGTGGATCATAAGATTTTTCAGATACATGTATGTGCATGGAAATGAATATAACTACAAAAAATGAAACGAATTAAAGAGGACGATTTCACATATGAACACAAAATGTATGTCAGGGATTCAAAATATGTACACACGGTAACATGTAAATAAAATACAATCTTTTTTTTCAGAATCCACGCAGGTTCATTGCCTGACCATGGACGAGCGTTGGGCCCAGGATGTGTTACGGTGTCGTCTCTGTGAGACCCCGGGCCCCCCTATGTACTGTGACATTTGTCACATCCATCTGTGTAAAGCCTGTGTGGGGGAACATCTCTCAGATCAATCCACAGAACACAAAGTGGTGACATTTGAAAAGCGGGGATCTACTCCAAATTACCCTAAGTGTCCTAAACATTCCACAAAACAATGTGAACTTCACTGTGAACAATGTGACATTCCTATTTGTGCACTCTGTATTTCTGGAGAACATTTAGGACATAAACCAGTTGACATTGTTAAACATATTGAAAGCAAAAAACAACTTTTACAGAGAGAAATGCAAGAGTTACAAAAATCTATTTATCCTAAATATCAACAGATTGCCTCAAACATCCCAGTTCAGAAAACTGCTCTGAACAAAAACAGCCAGAAATTGACATCAGCCATAGACAAACATGGAGAAGCCTTGCACAGAGAAATAGACACCATGATCCAGAAACTGAAATCTGATCTCAATGAAATGGACACCAACCACCTGGCCATCCTCAACAAACAGGATGATGAAATCACACGCACCATTTCTGAAATCACACAGAACATTGCAGATCTGAAGAAGTTACTGGACTCCAATGATGTCAGCCATGTCTCTGCCTACAAATCCAGGATGGATGAATTCAGAAGATTGCCTCCTAAACTCACAGTGTCCTTACCAAGTTTTACCCCTCAGAAGATCAACAAGGAACAGCTTTATTAACAGTTTGGTTCTCTGTCAACGTCATCTATTAAAACAGAAGAACAAGTCTACACCATGGATTCCCCCGGTGCCGAGTCCTCTCCCCCGGACAGACCGCTCATTGATGTACCACGGATCATCACACAGATAAACACCGAGTATGGAGACTCTAATAGATTAGTCGGTGTGTCCTGTCTGAGGGATGAAGAACTATGGACGTGTGGTGAGGACAACAAGATGAGACTCTACAACCTGATGGGAAAACTAGTGAAGTCAGTCCAAACCAAGTCAGGGAACGTTCCATGGGACATAGCAGTGACAAGGAGTGGGGATCTAGTTTATACTGATTACTGGGATAGAACTGTGAACATAGTGAAGAATACACAGATACAGACAGTGATCAGACTACAGGGGTGGGAACCTCGCGGTGTCTGTAGTACCTCCTCTGGTGACCTCCTGGTTGTCATGAACAGTGATGATAAACAAACAAAAGTTGTGTGTTACTCTGGCTCCACAGAGAAACAAAGTATTCAGTACGACGACAAAGGACAACCTCTCTATTCATCTCGTGGACACACTAAATCCATCAGTGAGAACAGGAACCTAGATATCTGTGTGTCAGACTATTGGGCCGGTGCAGTAGTGGTGGTCAATCAGGCCGGGAAACTCCGGTTTACCTACACTGGTCCTCCCTCTACTACCAAGGGATCATTCTATCCATGCGGCATCACAACAGACAGCCAGGGTCGGATCCTGACAGCAGACATCAACCACTGTATCCACATCCTGGATCAGGACGGACAGTTCCTCCGCTACATTGACAACTGTCATTTACAGAATCCATGGGGTTTATGTGTGGACACCAGGGACAACCTGTTTGTGGGTGAACTATACACAGGTAAAGTGAAGAGAATCCAGTATTACATGTAAACAAATCTACATATATAAACAAACTGTGTGTATACCTACATATATAAACAAACTGTGTGTATACCTACATATATAAACAAACTGTGTGTATATCTACATATATAAACAAACTGTGTGTATACCTATATATATAAACAAACTGTGGGCGTTACATTGATATGAACTGTTTATATATGTGTTAATATATGTATCATGTGTATACAAACTGAATATATATATATAATAATATGTAAACAAACTGTATTATTTTCTACAAACGTGTGTATAAACAACTGTGTTGATGGCTGAAATATAAACAAACTACATGTATGGGTGAATACAACATTTAAATAAGCTCTGTATAAATACTATAGAGGAACATTTCTGTGAATATGTGCACAAATAACATTTATATTTATATGTAGATATATTGTGTGTGTGTATGTAAACATACTGTTATAGATTGTGTGTGTATGTAAACATACTGTTATAGATTGTGTGTGTATGTAAACATACTGTTATAGATTGTGTATAATTATATTGCATGTATATAATATTGTTTATTTCTTATTATTTAAGAAAGAAATAAAAATGTTAAATAGTTCTATGGGATATAAACTTGTTGGTCACATGATTAAATCCTGTGAAGCCTGAAGGATTTCTCAGAAGATGACATCATGTTCCAACCAACTTTATCCAAGAGAACATTTTAACATTATATTTACATTGAAAAAGAGAGATCATTCCAAATCATGACTTACTGTCTGTCATACATACCAGGTTACATGCTCCATGTGACAAGCTGTCAGCTGACCTCTTGACCCTTCAGAAAGTTCTACTGAATTTTTCACTTCACCCTTCAATAGATTCAACAGATTCATATAAAAAGAGAAATGTCAATGTATTTTTCATTAACAAACTGTCTTTATTTTAATGTTAAGAAACTGACTGCATTTACATGTAACATGTAAACAAACAATACTAATATACAAAATGTACATGTTCTCTCATTTTAAAATAATTGTATTTCATGTTAAATGATTGTATTTCATGTTGAATGATAAATAAAAGAGATTAAACGTTACATTGAATATCATTTTGCTGTCAAATGAAACAAGATAATTGTTACAGAATTTCACATGTAAAATAATTGATTATCTTACCTTGTAGAATTTCTGAATTCCATCAGTTTCATGGGATGTTTTTATTTCTATTTGTGTCCTGAAGTGTCTGAAAATAGTGCAAGATATGATCAAAGTACTGATAGTACCAAAAAGCGCTAACCTAGCTGGGTTCTAAAGAAAATTTACTTTGTGCAAGCTAAGTTAAAAAGAATCGATTTGATTTTCTATATTTCAGCCTTTGTATGCGTACTATATTTCCTAATCACTGCGTGGCAGCCCCTGCAATGATGTACGTAAGCCCCGCACATTAGATTTACAATAGCCCGTACATTATTTATATTCATAATACCCCGTGCAATTATGTGCGTAAACCCCTGAAACTGGTTCTATAACCAGTTTAAATGATGTATATTTCTGCTCATAGGGGGCAGTTATTCGATACACCGGAAGTAGAAGTCTAACGACAATAAAGCGCTGAGCTATGCTTAGCGCTTTAAAAAAGACAGGGTAATTATAGAAGAGGCCCATGGGCCTCATCACTAACCTAAACAACAATTGTAAAACTTTACCAAATTAGTTAAACTAGCTAAAATTTTGGTACTTTCATAAATTACCGGTATACCTCTAATTTATTCACAATTCATGTACATAAGGATCCAAGTTCTGCGTCAAAGGACTATTTCTGATAAGGGCCTAAAATGGCCTGCTAAAATGAACATTTTATTACTGTAATTCTTTGTTTTCTTTGTACAGATCTATATACATGATATGGATATAGAAGCTTTTATCTGATTGACAACATTTTTCATTTTTATTCATACATAAAGGATATTGTTACATGTAGATCTTGTATATAAGTAATAATGGTGGAGTGATTGAACAAGTCCAGTTTAGATTAGATTGGGTTAAAATTGACTGCAGTGGTCTTCTTGAGGAGATAAGACAGAAAATAGTAAATGGACTTCAAGATCATAAACTGAGAATAGACATGTCTATATTGTAACTGATGTGGTATCTTAAAATAGTGATAATAATTTGATGAATGTTTGGCTTTAGGTTTGTATATCTTAAATATATACATATGGAAAATTTCTGGCAATTCATGACTCGATCAGCTCAAGGAAAAATATCCAAAATACGTTTTTTGACCTAAATCTATTCTCAATTAAAGTGTTAGAGCCCAGTGATCTGAAAATCTCTTTGGTTCAGGGAGCAACAAAAAATGCACTCAGTATTCATTGCTTGATCACCTGAAAAGATTCTTCCTGGTTAATTCCATTGAAGATTGAATTCCGCACCCCACTTTTGGTCCTATGATTCAACATTACATAAAGAGGCTCTATACCTTCTTGTTCAATACTGAAGCATACAAATAATTTCATTATATATGTACCAGCAAAGATATAGCAATATTCCAAACTTGAATTCTCTTACCAGTGGATCCTCCTAAACAATTTTATAAAATGAAACTGATGTAGGTACTGTCAGATCTTGGAAATATAAAAAAAAATGTCAACAAAATCATGTTATTGGTATTGAAACATTAATCAACTACAAATATAAAATGAATAACAACTTACAACTAATACTTGCACTAAATAACCTCACTCAGGTAACTTATTGTGACTTACCTGAATTAGAATTCATTATGAATTCTACCAAAAGAGATCATCACCAAGTGTTCCTTCCTGTAACAATATGTGTTTTATATAAATATAAACAGAGCATTTGGTTTTATACAAGTTTGACAAATAAAATTATTATACTTATATACTTTTTTTTCACTAAGTCATATAAGAGAAAATCAGTATATTTTCCTGGTTCCCTAAAAATCACCATAAACAGACTCAGATTCCCTGCAAAAAGGTGTGTCAGCTAGATGAACAGTCACTCTGATACACATCTATAACACTTAACAACTCACTCAGATACACATCTGTTACACTTAACAACTCACTCGGATACACATCTGTAACACTTAACAACTCACTTGGATACACATCTGCATGCATTTTGAACACTTAGCAATTTCTTTTAATCTAGGGAAAAGTTCCAAAATATTTCGACTAAAATCATGAATACTCGTATTCATTATCAAATAGAATTAACCAGTTTACAGAACATGTATTAATTAGCAAACAACAAGAAGTGAACATATGGCGAGTTACATGTATATTGATTTAATTTTTTTTCCGATTCATTGTTGGTGTAACAGGTTTATCCGTTGATATATAAATAAGAATCAACACTGACCTGTTGAGGCTTGTTAAACCCGGCTTTTATTGACACCAGTTATATATGGTAGAAATAGAATTTGACCCTGTAATAACAATACATGTTTAATAAATATAATTGTTTTCCCTTGGACTGAAATTTTACACTTTCATTGGTTTAAACATTGCACGTGATTGCCTCATATATCTCTATGTGAGTTCGGTGAGAACTAATATTAGGCAATATGGCCGTCATTGACCGACGCTTCGCTTAGTCATTTCGACATTGCATAGTATTTAATACAGAAACCGCATGCCGTAAGTTCTTAAAGTATCTGGAGTGCTTGCCCTTTGATATTCTTTAAAATTAGAGTAGTTGATCTTTGAATTATTGACGTCACATTGTTGTGTCTGGAGTAGAACAGAATGACAGCGTCGAAATTTGCTCAAATCTCTGCAGAGGAAAGAGAGGAAACCTTTAAAATTGAATAGCAACAATACATTGTAAGTAAACATGGGTGAAGCAAAGATATTTAGAGTATTTGAAACGTGAGATTGATAATTTTGAAGAGTTTAAATGAGTTAAATTGGACAAGATGTTAGGCATCTTGTACAATGGCTTTGCGTAGATCATCGCTATTTGTGAATAAATATTCGCTTGATTGTCCTCGGGAAAAGCAAAACACTTATTAGGTTAGTTACTGACTCACTATGGAAATGTATTGGTTTGATCAATCTCATAGACGTCTCGGCTTCGCCTCGCCATCTATGAGATTGATCAAACCAATATATTTCCATAGTGAGTCAGTAACTAATCTAATAAGTTATAATATATGGCATCAAACACATTTGAATACATATTAGCTAATATTGTGGAGCATTGATGCAGTGAGTACATCATAAGCTTCAAGAAATTACTTACTGATGTACAATCAATATATTGAAGTAACTTAATTTTTAAAGCGAGATAACTTATACAAGTAAACTAACACTTTAGATTGGGCAGTGACGCATGGGTTGGGATACTTTAGATAGGGATCACACTTCATTAGATTGGGCAGTGACGCATGGGTTGGGATACTTTAGATAGGGATCACACTTCAGTCTTTATATTGGTCAGTGACATATTGGTTGGGAATTACTTTAGATAATAGGGATCACACCTGTCACAGTAAATGATGGACACTGGTGGTAAAGAAAAGACCTTTCACTGTTCAACGGGCACAAACTTGGAGAAGAATTCGAATGATCTTTTCATAAGCACTGCATGGGGATACCTAAATTACTGATTCATATGTCATTGATAAAATATTCTGTCAGAAACATCGAACATGTTAAATTGTAATCACTTCAATGTGTATAAAATTGAATTGGTGATCTGTAACCTGATAGTTGCACAGACATGCAGCTTGTAGACCAGCTTGAATCGACCACAATGAATGAAACTTTCATTATCAATGTCAATATAATGATCACCTTAAATCAATTAAGGGGAGACAGGACACATATCACGTGACTTTCATTGCAATGATACTTTGATGTGCTAACTCTATTATGACGTCATAATTGATTTGATTGTATGATGCTATGATGTCATTTATCCATTATGACGTCATACAAGATTTAATAGATCTTTTTCCCGTACTCAACGGCTCTAAAGTAGTCATTTTCACAACATGAGATGGGGGAAATTTAAAATTTTTATTTTAGAAATGTAAATGTATAAAATCATAAGCGGTTAAAATAATCTGGTATATATTCTGATAATGATCCGTTCATGTTAATTGATAAATCTAAATAATGCATTACTTTTTTGATAGTTTAAAACAGAAATTGTCACAAAAGGTCATAATTCCAGAATAAGGGGTATGGGTGATTCCTATTGTAGTATCTCTCTTGAATGGCAAGAAAGTGGCCATGAAAATTTTATAAGTAATAAAGCGCATGCTAAGGTTGATATATGAAATTTTGTTCAAAAATTCATTGACAGTTTTTTTTGTGCCGTCACATTTTGTTCAAATTTAGAATCAAAAACTTAAAGATTTGAAGCGCTAATTTGAGCAATATTTTGATAAAATTATAATATTGGTATGTAAAAAGGCCAATGTTGTAATTGATTTTGAAATTTGTTTCCATTCTTAAAATTAATGAATATAATTTGCAAATAAATTCCATCAAATAAAATAAATTAAATTATTGCAGAAAATTAAAATTGTAAAAAAAATTCATAATGACAGACAAGGGGGATAATTCCTATCAAAATATCTCCCTTGCAAGATAAGAAAGTAGTCATGAAAATAATGCATGTTGTAGTGGACATCTAAATCTAAACGTGCTAAGAAAAGCAAAAATTTTTATTGACAAATAATTTTACACTGCAACGTCCTGTTCCCCCTTAAGGTAGTTTCACATTTTAATTAATATCATAAAGAGATGAATATTCATTATTGACTTTTGGGGTCATTATAAATTAGGTTTCCCAAACAAAGCAGGGTTAGGGATGTCCCAAATTGGTCAGACCTACAAATGAATTAAAGATCAGTTTGTTCCAAAAGAGGTTGTGACCTACACACATTTTGATGTAAATTGATCAGCATGTACAGTAAACAAAAATATATATGGTTTACGGGTATGGATACATGCACAGATCTAGAGGTATAAGACAGGGGGACCGGGCCACTCTGGAAAGTTCAAACATAATATATGATATCAAATTTACATAGTATTTAAAAGTCACCAAAAAAAGACATTGGACCCATCTGCAACACATATTTCATTGAGAAAATTTGCTGGATATCCACACAAGGAATATCAATGGCTTTTACTTGAATCATTTCCTGGGTGGGAAGGGGTTTAAGTGTTGTGTTCAGAACGATAACACAAGGATCAATAATGTATATGGCTTAGGCCTAAAAAAAATATTGTGTGTTTAGGGTAGCCCGACCTAACCTACAAAAATGCCCCGATCCTACCATTTTTAGATGACTGTGATTTTCAAATTATTTCCATTAAAAACACGTTTTTAAATATGAAACAAACAAACATTCTTAGGATTTTATATTTGTATTTGTGCCCTCATGCAGAAAAAAATATGATAAATTTTTTTTAAAAATACCTACCTACCTACTTACCTACCTACCTACCTAACCTGATTTTTTCATCAGTGTTACCCTAAATACACAATCTTTTTCTTAGGCCTGATTTATGGGGAATAAAAGTGTCAACGAGGTTCAAGATATTTGATACATTACTGTTTGGGGGCGGGGTACCTCATATCTAGCATGATGTATCTCCTACCCCTTTCAGGCCAGAAAAACATTTACAATAGAGTTTAGAATTTTGAATTTTTCCAATAAATTACCCTTTTGAACCCCAAATATATTGCAAGCAAACTCAGAATGTAAAACAATTAAGTGGCCCATGGGCTACATCGCTTTCCTGAGCAACAAAAGCCATGTTAAAATCAGCTTTAAGGAGTCATACTCAAAATATCAGGACAATGTAGTAAAATATATTCTGTATTAAAAAAAATCAAAATTTTTTCCAGATATTCTTTTGTTAAACATTGAGCCCCTTTTGTAACTGGTTGATTTCATTGTTACTGTTATATCACATATTAAGCATAGCAGCTCTCAAGAAGACAAACAACTGTTCTCATAAATAAAAATCTACCGGGTACATCTAAATGTGCACCCCTTGTGTAGCCCAAGAATTGTGTCCAGGGGCTACAGTCTAAACAACTGAGAATCAACAAATGTCAAAATGCTTGTATAATAAAAACATTTGATGTTTTGGAAAAAATTAAATTTATTTCCTATTTAAAATTGACCCCCTTCACTCCATTGTGGCCCCCACCCACCCCCAGGGATCATGATTTGAACAAACTTGAATCTACACTACCTGAGGATGCTTCCACACAACTTACAGCTTTTCTTGCCAGTTGGTTTTTGAGAAGAAGATTTTTAAAGATTTTTCTTTTATGATTCAATTTCAATTTCTTTATTGACCAATTAAGTACACGGTGCTTTGGATTAAACACTGGTTTATGCCTTTCTGTAGTAGAATCTATAATAGCACCCAGTTAGAAAAAATTCGGATGGTCACGACCTGGGACCTGCAGTTCCATAAATGCTAAAAAATTGCAATTTACGGCGCACAAAAAATTGTGCTAGTTTTTGACCCATTCATCATATTTTTACCCAAATTCTGTGAAAATAATTTTTATATGTTATTGATTTCAGAATCAGTTTAAAGAAACAATTCCACAATGCTGCCATATCTTACAACTAACAAATTTAAGAATCTTTAATCAACATTTGGTTTCAATATATTAAATGTTTAAAAAATGACACCTGAGTGAATGTTCTTATATCCATGTCAAAATTCTTTCGCTACAACCTCAGAAGTTGAAGTAAACGAGATGTTATTTTTAAAATACACTAACAATTTTCTAAATTCCGTATTATCGTATCAAAATAACGAAATTACACATTATCTGTGATGTTTGACATCTGTTGACAATTCCCACAACTCTGCTTTATGTATATGTATTCGTCAAGTCGACAAACATGCTCTGTTTTTCATTGGTTTTTGATTAAGCGGATCGAATGTCAAAAAAAAGAACAGCCTCAAATGAATATTGTTCCATATTTGCCAGAGCTTGTCAGTTTAGAGTGAATATCATAATTTATTAGCTAATACTGATGGCTATGTTGATGAAACAAACCTGAATGGATGATGTGACGTCATATATTAAAGTTTAATGGCAGCTCTCAGGGCAGCGGGAAATTTAAATTAAGCAATCAATAGATTATTCCAGGGGTTTTTATTTTAAAAGTTATGATTTACGATCACAGTGGATGTTTAAAAATTAATTGATTTAATTATCGTACTACAAATGTATAGTTTCCTTTCCCTTTAAAATGAAGGGCCAAGCCCCGGGCCTTTCAAGAGAAAAAGCTATTAAAATCTTCTTCTCAAAAACCATGCAATATATTGGCCTGAAAAGCTGTAACTTATGTGGAAGCATTCTTAGGTAGTGTAGATTCAAGTTTGTAAAAATCATAATCCCTGGGGGTAGGGTGGGGCCACAATGAGGAGGGGGGTCAAACTTTTACAAAGGAATGTATAGAGAAAAATCTTTAAAATATTCTCAAAAATCAATTGGCCAGAAAAGCTGTAACTTGTATGGAAGCATTCTCAGTGTAGATAAAGTAAGTTCAAATCATGATCCCCAGGGTAGGGTTAGGCAACAATGGGGGTCATGTTTTTACATAGGATTATTGCAAATAGGATAAATGGGTAAAAAACTAGCGCAATTTTTTGTGCGCCGTAAATTGCAATTTTTTAGCATTTATGGAACTGCAGGTCCCAGGTCGTCCATCCGAATTTTTTCAAACTGGGAGGTATTGTAGATTCTACTACAGAAAGGCATAAACCAGTGTTTAATCCAAAGCACCGTGTACTTAATTGGTCAATAAAGAAATTGAAATTGAATCATTGTTATGTGTCAAAGTATGTGTAAACCAGAACAGATGGTGTGAAGTTGATCAAAATATTTTATATTTTGTTACTTTCAATCCAAAAGAGTTCTACATCATATCAGCCTCCAGGAAATGGCGGAGAATTCAATATTTCTAACTTCAAATGTGCTTTAAAGCTTAAGGTACCTCACTACACCTAGACTTATACTTTTAAAGACACTACGTCACAAGATGGCGATTTAAATGTTTTGTAAAACTGTTAATATCGTTCGATTCGGTTGTATATCATCGTAGCTCAGTGGTTAAAGTATTGGGCTTCTGAACCGCAGATTATGAGTTCAAATCCGCCTGGAGCTTTTGTTCATGTTCTCTGAATTTAATTTTCGAAAATGTAATCTTTCAGCCAAAATTGTACATTTTTTTTAAATACTTCTTATCCATCATGAAATCTATCATAATCAAGACTTAGTGATTTTCTGCTGATTTGAGAAAATATTTCAAGGTGTAGTGAGCCACCTTAATTATGTTGTCTTTTTTCAACATTGTATGACCAAATGTAATCATTTAAACCACTTATTAGTTCAAAGATAAACATTTTTATTGTAGAAAATAAATATAGGCCTACGCTGGAAAAGAGTTCATTGCATTGATTCGCCTTGAGAAACATAACATACAAGTTCATGGGAGATAACGAGAAATAATAATTCATATACTGTGTTAGAAAGAATAATCTTACCGTGACCAGGCTACGCTCTGTTAAACCGGGTCCGTAGGACATCTGTCATTTTAACGATAGAACATTCTATCTAATACTGTGTACAGTGCAACCTTTGTTCACAATAAAAAAAATAATAAACCATAATAGAGAAGTTATGAAAATTGAGCAAAAAAGCATAAGTTTCCAAACTATATATGTCTGGTAGACTATATACTTAGCAATCACTAACTTGTATAGAATACACTTTACGTCAGATATTTCGGACTATATGCTATATAGGTAAAATTAGGCCTACCATAAAAATTCCTGCAAACTCAAGAGTGAGCTTGTGAGTACATGTATAAGTGATAATATAACTTCTACATGTGTAAATAATATTAGAGACTGGACCCGCAAGTTACTTCTCAATCTTTCAACATGACCACATCATTTGTACTCATAAATTGTAGGACTTCCTTACTCGAGCTCAGTTCAGACGACAGTCCTCGTTTTCTTTTGTAGAACGAACCCGACCATTTGGGCCTATATTAAAATTTTCGGAGTTTGATTGGGGGGGGGGTGTTAGGAGGTGGCTCTCAGATAACGAGGGATTTGGTGGGTGGGCTAGGGATTTAAAGCTTATTTCACATAATCTTTATCTATTGTGTATTATATATAGTTTTCGAGATTCTAAATTAAGATACTAGGTTTAATGTGCCAGTGTTAGGCCTTATCGGTGATACCCGGGGTGAGGGAAGGAGGGGGAGGGGGAGTAAATATCGCGGTTTGCCAATCTTTCTGTCCCCACTTCGTTTATTGTTTTCGTTATGGTTTAGCAAATTTTTAAACTTTCTTTTATCAATGATGCCCTATAGCACAGGCCCTATGCCATCACAGGCACTTGTTTCTCAGTGTAATAAAAGTTCATCCTATATTCTCAGGGGCTTACTGTAAGCACGTGCTTACAATATATTTTTTTCAGTTCTGAATCTCAATTTTTAAAAACATTATTATTTTTTCATAGCAAATCCCGACCTTTGCGTCTGTGCCGGAACTTTTCCTGAAGCATCCTGAACTTGTTTTTACTACATGTAGTGTGGTGGTGGGTTGTCCTGAGGAACGTACAGAAAGAGTTCTTCAATTTATTCGGAGATATAGGGATTTAGAGATTAGACTCTGTTTCAGCATAAAAATATACATTCAAATTCAAATATACATTAGCAACATGATTACTGCACAGAGTTCACTAAACTATTTCAAAAGAATGGTAACTCTGATCACAATACATGTTATAATTTCAAGGTTAATAAGAGTTTCTGCCCTTGAACGCAATTTACAAAAATATAGAAATATGCTCAAAATCATAATGAATATAATATTTAATTAAATAAAAATATAAACTTTCAATGTAGCTCTTTTGTAGATTACATTACTTCAAGATACATAATGGTAAAATATAACTTCGTAACAATCACCTGTTTATGGAGCAAGGTTGAAATCGCATGCATAGTTGCTGAATATTCTGAATATGTGTATGGTACTCTCTAACTACAAGGATTAAATATGGTAACAATCACTAACCTTTTCACACATATTAGAAATAAAATTTAAATATCAAGGCTATGAATTACTGTGATATTCAATAAAATACATTCTTTGATGAATAAAATAATTAAACCTCAAAAAAGTAAAATTAGCCAAATGTAACAATTAACAGAAAATATCAAATAAGTATTTATTACAGCTGAAGAATACCAAAAATAGAACACTTACTATAACTGACTTCTTCCGAAATGTTGAATAAATAAATCATTGAACTAAACTGTCTTTTGGAGAGAAAAAAAACCCCAGGTCTTTCTCTTAGGAAGATTAGCTTTGGTCTGTCACAAAGGCTGTACTCAGTTAAAGCGGGGAAAATTATTTTAAAAAAATATCATTGGCTGTCGTAAACCACCTGATCATGTTCACATTAATGAAAGTGACCATACAGGTGAAACAGATTAAGGATTAAGGCTATAAAATATCAGAAGCCACTAAGATAAATAATTAAATAATGATTAGGTGCATAAAAGACAGGGAGTTATAGGGATAATAGTCTGTTTTAAATATGTACATGTAAAATAGAAAGGAAGTATAGGATGATGGTGGTGGTGATGATGTAGATGATAAAATATGAATAATGCATGAATGTACTAGGGTTGTCCAAAAAGTTCGTGGACAATCGCGTTTTTGTCATTTATAATGAGTTATATATACATATTGTATATCTAAATCCTTGTCATAAAATTTCAAATCAAACTAAAGTGGTTTGAATGGTTTCCATAGAAATAAACTTAAATCTTAATGTATCAAAGGGTCGCAGTAAGTACGCACGGCCCAGCGTAAAAATTGTCCAAACTTTGTAATTCAGTTTTTAGATATAATTATTTACAGTTTTTATAAAACATTTCAAAACTTCATAATCTTTTATTGTGATGTAGTCTGGTGTTCTTCATTTCCATATGTCATTTGAAGCTATTTGCAAACTGGCAGATGACTTTTAAAAGATATTACGGCAAGGACATGTTTTTAAAAACGCCTGAAAAAGCGACGTCAGCTGACCGCACGGAACATCCCGACATCATAAAATTGTGTTGACTGAGGAAAAACATCGATAGAAACAAAACAAACGATAGAGGAAACAGGAGAAACATCGAAATCGTTCGAGTTTACCGATCAACAAGTGACACAAGCGATATTTTGATGGAGTATGCGATTGTACCCTCTGACCAAACGGTAAATGCGGCACATTACTCTCGGGTAAACCCGGAACTACGACGTAATAGAAATGTCGTTGTAACTCAACGTCAGACTGGGCCGTGCGGCCTGTATAGACAGTGAATATATAATGATAACTCCAAAACAAAAAATGTACATTGCTCTGATTTTTATGCATATACATTAATATACTCTATATTAAAATATCATAATACTTTTCTGATAATGGCGTCGTTATTTTGAATAAAATTACATGTGTCCACGAACTTTTTGGACAATACTCGTATTTATAATCATAAAATTCACCCTATTACGTAGTAATATTATGTAGTAACGCACTTTTCGAAATATTGATTGAGTCGTAGGTTCAAGATTTAATTCTTGATGGTACGAATTCATTACAAACGACTGGTCAGCGCTTCAATCCGTATCAAATTAAAAAGAAGCAACACTGCTTATATCAGAAGACAGTTAAAGGGGAAAGTAAGTTTTATTACCTTAATAGACAAATGCCAGGTATAATATTGCTTTAGAAATACTGCACCTACTATGACCTAGTAATAAAAAGAAATGATCGGAAGTCCCACTTTCACCGTATTGTCAGGCGTGGTTGCCTCGGGAAAAACTCCGATATAGTTTTTTGGATGTATTTTCTTGATTTTGTTTTTTGGTATCTGTTGATTTGTGTTTTGTTTTTCAACTTCTATGATTTTTATTTTATGAAGAGAAATTTTAAAAAATGTACATCTAATGAAGCATCTTCTGTAAGTACAATTACATTATCATGGCTGTAAGTACAATTACATTATCATGGCTGTAAGTACAATTACATTATCATGGCTGTAAGTACAATTACATTATCATGACTGTAAGTACAATTACATTATCATGGCTGTAAGTACAATTACATTATCATGGCTGTAAGTACAATTACATTATCATGGCTGTAAGTACAATTACATTATCATGGCTGTAAGTACAATTACATTATCATGGCTGTAAGTACAATTACATTATCATGGCTGTAAGTACAATTACATTATCATGGCTGTAAGTACAATTACATTATCATGGCTGTAAGTACAATTACATTATCATGGCTGTAAGTACAATTACATTATCATGGCTGTAAGTACAATTACATTATCATGGCTGTAAGTACAATTACATTATCATGGCTGTAAGTACAATTACATTATCATGACTGTAAGTACAATTACATTATCATGGCTGTAAGTACAATTACATTATCATGGCTGTAAGTACAATTACATTATCATGGCTGTAAGTACAATTACATTATCATGGCTGTAAGTACAATTACATTATCATGGCTGTAAGTACAATTACATTATCATGGCTGTAAGTACAAGTACATTATCATGGCTGTAAGTACAAGTACATTATCATGACTGTAAGTACAATTACATTATCATGGCTGTAAGTACAATTACATTATCATGGCTGTAAGTACAATTACATTATCATGGCTGTAAGTACAATTACATTATCATGGCTGTAAGTACAATTACATTATCATGGCTGTAAGTACAAGTACATTATCATGGCTGTAAGTACAAGTACATTATCATGGCTGAGATATTTAAACTATTACTACCGCTCTAATTATACCCCACGCAACAAGTTGCGAGAGGTATAATGTTTTTGACTGGTCCGTCAGTCAGTCAGTCCTTTTTTTTACTTTTTGTAAGTGCACAACTAACTCCTCTCCACGGAACGCAAGTTAAGGCTGTCAATAAATTCCGTTCAGACAAAAAGTACGGGAAATGTGCATTATGACATCACAGAATATTACAAACCTCGAAAGTACTAATTAATTCATTTATTAGCAAAATTAATTTATACTATTCTTTTAATTAAGAACAACGAATGCTATTACTTACAATTTCGATGTCTGTTATATCGTACACACTGCACTGAAAAATAAGCGTGAGGTCGTTCTCGCTGTACTACAAAATATGACGTCATATGCTTCAAAATGACGCATTAAGTTAAGTCATTGAAGTCTATCATGCGGTTTTTTAGCGATGAAAAAATTTTTTTATAGATTAACGGAAAATTATAAATGAATATTTTGTTTAACATTATTATTAGTAGAATGCTACCTATATAGTCTTATTTTCAATTTGTTATAATTATGCATCGTATTAAGAGGCAACCTCGGTTTTGTATAAAATATCGTATATTTTAAAGCTGGGTGCCTAAATAAATCACTTTATTGCAAGGGCACACACTTATCTCATCATGACAAACTTTTACATGTAAATTTGAAATATGCTATGTAATTTAAAAACTTCTACGATCCTTGTGAAATCTCACAAATTAATTATTTTTTAATGAAATTAACACTGTAACCTTCAAAATTGTTCAACATATGCATTATAAATTGTGGTTTTTTCTAACAAATAATATTATCTTACAAAGTTCACAACATTTTTTAAAATCTACTATATAACAACAAGTTATTTTATAATTCAGTTGTGAATTTTAACATGATTATGCCCTTGCAATATTCACATTTTTAAATGACCTCAAAACCACAAATACATCTGCTTGTACCATGCGACTGCCATATCACGTGACCACTATGAACATAAAATATTGTACTATTATATAAATATTTCACAAATATATTGCATTTGAGCAACTGTTATTGATTTTAAAAAGGACATGTCCGATGAACTAAAGTATACGTGTTTTCATTACAAAAATTCGCCGATATTTTTATTGGCGCCTTAACTGTACTGCGAATTTCGTAAAACTGTGTATGCATATAGGAAACAATGGGTAGATGTGCATATTATACCAGGAAATTCTGATTCCAATATTTTACAGCGAATTTTGGCACTTTTAAATTTAGAATTTTTTTTTTGTGTAAGACGAAAGTATGTCTGTGCATACTTACAGGAAGTTTTGATATGATGATTTTTTGGGAGTTATGCTCGTTTTAAAATCAAATTATATTGTATATTTAATGAATACCCTGCCATTTGTTATGTGTAGCATTGTTATGTAATGGGGAAGCGTGGGGTATGTGAGCTTGCTCACCTTTTCGCACATTAAAAAATGTGCTCAGCTTTCGGGGGGGGGGGGGGGGGGGAAGAGCGCAGCTACCATTTTCGCTTTCAGGCAAACCGCAATGGGAAAGTGCTTACTATCATTCTCTTAATATTTATTAGAAGATCATTTACCTACAAAATCATATATGGCATGCATGCATTCTTTTTACATTTATCTGCATAAACAGAGTCCAGACTTTGCTCGCCAACTGGAAAGAAATTATTTTTAAGGTAGTATACAACACCCATGAATATTTTAAAATTGGCCGGGGGTGTCGGTAGGGGACCAATCTGATTAAAGGTATATATGCCGTTTTTAACGGCATTTTTGCAATGTTGAAAACCAGACCCAAATTTTGTCAGCATGACTAGATATGAAAAAGAAGTTTATAGAAATTATTGCAATTTTTTGATAAATATTAACGAGGTACTAGACATAATTTGAAAATGAATAACGGCGATTTACATATGCATATTCATAAACGATTAACGTTTGAGGTGGATTTGCGCATGTGCGCGGGAATAGTAATTTAGAAAAGCAGCATGCAGAACGAGGTAATACGACATGTTTGTTTACATTTGTTTGAATTCATATAAACATGTTTGTGTGCTGTTAACAGAAAAATATCAGATATTGTTATCTGCATTTTATGAGGATGGTTGCGTATTGGTGTCGAAGACAATCGATGAGAGCTAAAATTTTGCAATTGACCATTATTTTCATACATTGACAACATGTATTATCCTAATAAAACGTCAAAATTATCCCGTCTGGGGCCCCTCGACTCAAAACATATACAATTTATAGATTTTAGTTATTCGAGTGATAGCTAAACAAGTTTTATCATATTCAGACAATGAATATCGTACCATACACATACGCTTCTTTTCCTTTATGAGTAAATATCTTATTAAACAAAGAAAACACACCGCTGTTGTGACCCACCTGTCTATAGCAAGAAACCGGCAAGCCAATAGTTAAACACGAAGTTTCTAACACGTGTCCACCGCTCAAAGTGGTCTTCAATATAGATTCTCATTTTACAACGTTTTCTGTCAAACTGTTTCTTTCTTTCTTTTCTCTTCGAACGCGTTATTCCACTGCCAACGGACCGACCACGTTTCCGCGTCGACCTCTTGTGTACGTTCTAAAATTAGCTTGTCACATCACGTGACAATGAATATTTCAAAGTTGGGCGTTTATTGACCGGCCCGGTCAAAAAATAAATAAATTTGAATTTATATTAAATACTTTTAAATGCGTTTGATTTAAACTGTATAATTTGCAGAAATTTAATAACTTTTGTAGCTTAATGGAAAAATGAAAACATTTCTTTCTTTTAAAATTTTCATTTAAAACGGCATATATACCTTTAAATTACAGATCTATACAATAGCGCAAAGTGCAGAGAGTTTGCGCTTTTGTAAAGATCTATATTTTAATCAGATTGGTAGGGGACATGTATTGCTTATGAAATACTCTCAGAATGCTGGTTCAAGATAATTCTTATTCATCTAGAATAATACTCCGCTCTCGCCCCAGATGGAATTTACTTACCACGTATAAACATATTAGGTCAGCCAACAAACCACGTAACGATTCTTTAAAATGATGCATGTAAAATTGAATACATGTATCAGGGTGACTGTTTCTATGACTTGATACAGAATGTCAAGAAATTGTTACATTTCTTCATAAATCCTGTACGGGTAAAGTACGGAAAAAAGATTCAAATCAATAATTATTATAACGTCATAATGATTTTAGCAGCAAAAAGACACTCTGGAAATCATTTATAGACCTACATTTGGGGACGATTTTATTATTTTTTCGTTTTCTCTGGGTTTTTTTTATTAAAGGGACTTAGACACGATTTGAGCTCAAATTTTGAATTTTATTTTTATATTTTTAATGTTTAGAATTGTTAATATGGGTATTTGTAATGCATTGTCAAAATTTGAAAGTCAAATATTGAGTTATAAGCAAGATACAGAGTTTGAAACTCTTTGTTTTGTAAACAAAGCATAAGCCATGTTATTTTTTACATCTGTGTTTTATTGGTATATATTTCAATCTAATGTTCTTTTCTTCTGTTAATAATATTATTTATAAACACATTTAATATGTTTGCCTTGTTTTCCACGAGTCATTTTGTCAAAGAAATGGTAATTCCATACTTTACATTATTTGTAAACAAATATAAGACTCGAGCTTTGTTTACATAACAATGAACTCTTACCTCTGTATCTCTTATATAACTTGAATTCTAACATTCAAATTTTGGTGAATCATTCAAAATGTGCAAGTAAACCATTTTATATATAAAAAATATAAAATAAGATTTTGATCTAAAATCGTGTCCAAGTCCCTTTAAGATTTGAAATCTACGAAAATTGTTAAGTCGTGCGTAAATTAGATCATCAGAAAATTATCTCCCTTGAGCCGAACAGCATTTTAACCAATGAAATAAAGTAAAATTTTTACATCATGTATTTTCTACCAATCACGAGGAAGACGGTATATAATAAGGATTTAATTCATTGCATATGGTACTGGAGAATGTAAGCTTACTAGTATATAGAATACATAAGCTTTTATAGAATACATTAGCAACAGCACAGTCATACCTCATGGAGGGATTTATAAGCCCCTTAAATACTATATCAAATGTATCTAGAGACAATCTATTATTCATAATCGGTTCAATCCGGTCCAATGGTTGTCTCTCTTAGAAACGAAATCCAAGGATACGCTGCCCTTTAAAGGGTATCATTACAGGATATCATTTCAGATAAAAAGGGAATCAGGGTAAAATAGTGGGCGGATTTCAAATTATTTCTACTTACAAAAACAAAACCAAACCAAAGTTCGCCACATCAATAATTAGTCTAATAAGCTAATACAATTACAGAAGAAGAGCCGGTGTATGCCCGCAATACGTGGTTATTGTAAAAGTAAACACAGGCGCCATTAGAGTGCGCATCTTCTTTAGAGTGAGTACACAGACTGTGAACTTGGTCACAATGAGTGTTCGATTTTCATTCTCGTACGTAGATGGAACAATTATGCAGTGTTTGTCTGAAACGAGGTAATTCTATTTATTGTGATCGTGTATCTTAGAGTTCATAAAACATTCATATAAAACAGAGAACACAGATTATTCTGTATACATTGTGTCTGACAAAGACAAATCATAAAATACGAATAATTCCTTGGTATAAAACCAAAAAAATAACAAGAATATATTCAAATACATGTAGTTATATATACTAGACCGTATAACAGGGACTTAATCATACAGTTTGTATGTATATGCCCCTACATCTACATAAAGAAGCTATTGAATGAAAATACATTTTCTATTTACATTAAATACATGCATATCAGAAAATTATTGTTATTTACAGTAAATTTTCAGATATCCTTGTTTTCTTTTATAATAAGGACTAATATAATAATAATAGTAAAACTAAAGATAGTAATACTAGTAATACGTTATAATAATATAATAATAATTAATGTATAGATAATAATATCGGTATAAGACGACACGCCATCAAAACAAGAATTAATGATAAAACCTAAAAAATTAAAACTTGTGTCGCACAATATACACAATAAAAACATGGGACACAAAGATCTCGACAACAGAGAGATAACAGTACGGACAACGGACAAAATGAACTCAAACCGAGGCCGTCAAATCTTTTACTACAAGTCTGTTCTATGTATAGGTCGATGAGATGTCAACAACAATATCCGGTTTCTAACTTGGGTTCTCTTAATTAAGGATAGAAAATTAGGTATATTTTCTAACATTATTGGGCGGATGAGAGATTTTCAACATATATGTGACACGTAGTCTTAAGATAAATTTATACGTCAATAAAATTCAAGGAATTTGTAATTACCTTAAATAAAAACATAGAAAGCAGCATAGCGAGTACATTCATAGACACAGAGATATTAAAACATGCATAATGTAGTATATTGACGGAAAAACAGCTGACACGATTCGGGGTTTCATCCAATTTTCCACCCAAATTGTTTTCATCCGATTTGCTTTCGACAAACATCGTGTGAAGGAAAAGAAAGGTCGAGTTGAAATCTGAAATCTGATTTCAACTCGTATCGGGTGCTATTCTCGACTTTCTACTTCAATACTACTTCCATGCTACGACCTGTGCAAGAATTAGATGAAAACTCGCCGCGTGTGACCGCTGCATTAGATTACAAAATCACTGCCGACAAGTGTTTATGACGTCATAACGTACAAACCATTTGTGTGCTAAAACTCTATTATGATAAAAACTGTTTTTAACAACTTAGAGAAGATTACAAAATCCCGTTATTCATATATCGACAGAAATATACGTGTTTGCCTTTCATAAACATTGTGATGACGCATTTGATTTGGTAACAAGTCTAAACATAGTCCAGCAATGTTTTTATTGAACCGACTGCTGTACTTATATTGTAGGCATGAATCAGTTAGATTTCATTTGTCTATTTTAATAATAAAAGTTAGCAAAATGTTTAACACAAATTGTAGAAGTTACTATATATTTACTTAACAATAATATATTTAAACAATAAAATGCTTTTTTTGGTGATTCATGACATTGCAGAAAAAATACATTTTTTCTGCAATGACCGCTACCTTCTTAACTCACATGAATCATCAAAGAAAGCATTTTATTGTTTATATTTACATCTTTCTTTTAACAAATTAATAAATTGATTGTAAAAAGTAAGTAAAATTCACCAAATTACTGTTAACGTACATCAGAACGTTAGCTAAAAGAAACAGCCACATCGTCTGTAGATTTCGACCAATCCATAAACGGGACGTGTACATTTCAGTCCTGTCAGTTTCTACAGCTGTTCTATAGAGCTATGAATTAACTTTAAGTTTCCGTAAGAAATAGTGGGAATCATACCCGGTAGATGTAAATATATTCAAATACACACAAACAATATAAATAACTATTATTTACTAAAATCTAATATTTCGGAAACAATTTGATTGTGCAAAGTTTTAAGTAAGCTTAATTATGTAATGAATATTTATAATGCAACGTATCTCCGCTAGTTGCATGTTCAATTCGTTTTTCTTGCCAAATAATATCATTTCAAGAAACGACAGACAAAGTTGGGTTTCATGATGTTAATATCACTCAGCTATCATTATGCGGTCGCCGTTCTATAACGAGGATTCCTGCGTTATCACAGATGACACAATCCCACATACAACCATTCTCCATTCACATCAGCTGGTTTTCATGGACAATCTCGTCTTGTCTTATTGCATTCATTAATTATATTAGCACTAATTAGGTAATGAACGTATTGAAAAACTCATTCTATCACGAAATGCACACTATGATGCAAGTTACTTGGATAACAACGTTGCGAGGAAATTCTAGCTTTGTGAAAACTCCGCCATTTCGAAGTTCCTGAGAATCTCATCGGAGAGAGTGAAGGAATCCAAAGATTCGTTGTCTTTTTCGCTGTTTGGCTTCGTTAATCTCTTGATGCGGTCTAAACACGACTCGCTCCTAAATATCCCGATCAGAGTTCTATGGGGTCCCGGTTTGTGATACCTGGCTACCTTGTATTTCTTTGCAATGCCCGGTTGTGATTGGCTTTGTAGATTTTTCTTGACGGCCGCACTGTCGAGCTTCACTAGCACGTGCTGATCACTGGTGTCCTCGTCATCACACAGATCAATACAACTCTGGGGGTGCAAAGTCCTCTTCAGGGTAAAGCAACGCGCGTCATACCGCATTACGTCACTTGTCAAACTTTTTGAAGACGCGGCTTCTTTAGAAAACATCAAAGATCTGTCATCTGCATCACAAGACAATGAATGGGTAATCCGTCCATTTGGAATTCCACTACCTTCTACATGGACTGAAACTTGAGTCAAACTGACCCCTTCAGTATCTGGAGACGTAGGGGGACTCACTTGAATATCAGGGGGAATTTTGCCCTGGGTTGGAGAAGTCCTAAATGCGGGATTGTCAAAACATGACCCACGGTCATCCTCTTTGGTTGCGTCAACAGACTTACTTTGCATATCGTGATGATCACAACTCTTTGAGACGCGATCTTGGAACGCCATTCTCCTTTGATGACGTCTTTCATGACGCAATGCTTGGCGTTGTCCAGCGCGTGCGCGAATATTGGGAAGCGATGAAGTCTTTAGCCATGTGTCATAGAGATATTTCCTCCTTCGTGCCCGACTTGGGTTAGGGGAAGCTTCACAACTGTCTTTCCATTTTCGTTGAATTTCTGGTGTAATGATCAGAGCAGGTGTACTGATGCTGAGAGCTTTGAATAGAGTAGGGTATCTCTGTTCCATAGCCTTTTGTTTCGCTGTTCGTTTTGGGATGGGAACTTGAATCCCCCGGAAGTAGTTTTTCCTGAATTCGTCGATGATCATGTCGTACAGAACGTCTTTTTGCACGTTTTTGACGTTCACGTTGTGTTGAGGTAGAATGTTACACACGTACTTCTCCTTGATTTCACAGTAAAGAACCACGGCGACAATCATCACAAAGAACCCTATTCCCATAAACACCGGCCCCACGTACGCCAGCACCCTCAGACCTTCCACAGTCTCCAAGCCAGCGCTGCTTGCTGTACTGTTTCGATTTCTCGTTTTATCTTCCTCAGGAATCCCTAGAAACTTTATAGGATCGTACCCAATGAAACTCATAAGCGTCCCACTAATTAAGATGAGAACTCCCACGGTGGTCCCAATAAGAGTGGGCACTAAACAGGGCATGCGCACACATTCATACCATTTAAGTTTCCTCTGGACAACATTTTTTCTTGAAGGCTTCCGGGAAAACCATGACCTACCAGAAGAATTCGGATTGTTGAGGTGTATATGCGCCCGAGGCACAAACATTGCGCGTCAAGCGTCCGCGTCATTCGGACGTTGTCTCACTCTGTTGTGGACACGTCTTGTACAAGACATTGGAGAAAGAGTAGCATAAGGTAGCCGTCACAGACCTGAAAGAGAACAGAATCAATAAAACATTAACAGCAACAGTA
Source organism: Magallana ariakensis (assembly GCA_020458035.1). NCBI lineage: Eukaryota > Metazoa > Mollusca > Bivalvia > Ostreida > Ostreidae > Magallana > Magallana ariakensis. The sequence continues at coordinate 58,860,469 of CM035817.1, read as the reverse complement.
TTTCCCAATTAATGCTGAAGTTTACTTGTTTGAATTCCTCCAAGAATTAAGAGTAAACATTCAAAAAGAATTCCAGGCTTTATTTTACGCAAGACCGATCAAACACAGTACTTATTTACAGAATCCATGAATAATACAACGGATTGAAATATCACGAGCAGGTGTTGGGAAAAGATATAGCAATGTTTAGAAGCTTAGTTCTTAGCTTATATTACCACCAGCAGATATAACCTATACAGGTTTACCTTTAGTCAGGTGACAGATAGCCAGGCAATAGTCATCGTAATTCCAGACCTATACATATCGTTTCAAGGAGAGTATGTTATATTAGCGCATTAAATTATAAGATCGCATGGTCTCGATAATCGATAGATTGGCTCTGACAACACATACAGGACGCAGTTCATATTTGTTGTAGCAATTCGCCTCTTTCTTTTATGTACAATAGAGTGTTGTGAATTATTTATATTACAGTTACGAAACTTCGCAAAGAAACTGTTGATGCTTGACTGTTAAATGACTAATTGCACAGAAACCGTTTGAACATGCCCAAATGTTTTCCTGAATGCAACTGATTCAGATAAAGCAAGATTACAGTGCTTCCCAGGGGACCTGGACTGGTGCGTGACCGGTGTGTGTGATCTACATGTAATTCCTTGTGTCATACACAGAGCCCCCAGCCAAACCCCGGTAGACAGAAAGCTCTTTTATATAATAAAATCTGGCCCAAAAGACGCGAGATTTCAGCCTGTACTTTCTGGATGGCAGTCTTAGAGTAGACAAGTACAGCCTGGCCCTGCCGTCACCAAAAAACTTCAAATCACTCACCGTGGTTCTCTCAAATCATATCCGGGTAGGGTCGTGGCCATTTTTAAATTATTGACCTCCTTTAGAAGAAGAGCTCCGTATAAAGATATAGGGAAAATGATCAAAACTTAAAGATAAAAATGGGAAATTTTACTGAATAATAGTTTATAGCTAAATTAATCATAATTAAAAATTGAGGGTCGATCTGGTGTTAAATTGTTGACTATTCAGTCTTCTGAAAAGAAAAGTGCTTAAATTTGAGGTCAATATTCAGACTTGAGGTTGAGTCTTGACTTTAGGAAAGTTTGTGACTCTAGGGCCTGGTCCCAGGATCACGAAGCAATTTCAGACTTCATTCAAAATTTCAGTCAGTCATAAAATAGTTGTTTTTTTTCACAAATTATGATTGAAATTTGTAATTGACAACGTTATATCAAAACACATGCAATAACATTTTAATTTTGTTAGTGTTTTAAATCAAGAGACATTAAGACAATGTACAATTTTTATCGAAGTCTAAGATTGCTTCAAGATCCTGGCGCCTGTTTTGTAAAGATAAAAACCTGGTCCTGACCCTATCATGAGCTGACATAGGAGAGAAATGGTCCTATTTCTCATACCCTACAACCAAAGCCACTGACTCTTACGAAGCTACTATAAAACAAGCAGAGGCTAACAGCCACCTTAATCTTGCTCTGCCTAACAACACTACTTACAATCAGCCTTAAACCTTACTGCGTAGACAGAGTGCCTATGTAGAATTTCATTTTGGCCAGGAAGTTATGGTCCTTTATATACACATGTACATGTATTTACTTTCGTAGAGAAAATGTATTCTAGATCTAAACTCGTTTTTAACCTCAACCATAGAGTTAGAGATGAGCGGGTTTAAGAATTAGGCGCCCAAATTTATGCGGAAAACAATTAAATGAACTGCGACGTGGATTTAACAAGATCTCCCAAATGAGCACCGGGAGATACTCGGAACATCGAGCACCGGGAGATACTCGGAACATGGAGGTTAGGACCTGTTCCTGACGACACGGTGTTCGGAACACGGAAACCTTCCAGGGATATGTTTTCTATCGAACGTGACAGCGATTACTGACTCTTGTATTTAGATATTTATCAGCAATTAGACTGCACGATGCTTTATGATGATGTTAAATTGCTTCTCAGAAGTGAATGAATCAAGTCACGTGATTTTGGAGGTAGACAGTCTGTGCCAAATAGCATTTGGACCGTACTCCATTCGTAAATCAAAAGATGTTTAAATATTGACAGAGAGCACATGCTGTCATCAGATCAAACTATGTACAATTCCAAACTAGCAGTGATCTCAACCGACTGCTGCATATGTGCCTTTTTTCAAAAATCGATGCCAGAACCGATCGATTGTAAAAACCATCTCATAAATCCAATTCTATTCTCCAGATCTACAATTTCAGTTCAATTAAAAACTGCACGGAAAATACTGCAGAAGCTGTATCATTTATATACACCATAAAATACATTATTACACGTGAGACTCGTAAAATCTGTGCGTTTCTTAAAGCGAGGAACTGCGCATTACAGGTAAACATTAGTTCCAGAAAACGTATAATAACCAGGTAACAATGGTGAATACCTCATACAATTTTTGTAATTGCACATATAAACCTCATTACCCACATTTTTATCAAGTTTGTGTGCGGTGATTCTTCGAAGAAAAGAATAACTACAGGATTGCTGCGTGATATATGTTAGGGATGGCAATCTTTAACCGGTTAGCCGATTAATCGGTCGGAACAACGTCAACCGGTTACAAAATCAGTAATCGGTTAGTCGTATAATATAAAAATAATGTATATATTTAGTGCAGTTTCAAATAAATTTTAGTTTTTGTCTTTCGAGACTATTATCTAATCAAGTTAAATTGAGACCGTTAAGACCCCCGGGCTGAGCTCTTTGAGGTATCAGTAAGTGTTAATTATAAAATCACTATTAAAACAACATGTCACTTCCTTGTTTGTTCAGTTTTCCATAAATCATTAATATAATGAATGATACTTATATCACTGCTGAGTACAGTTACAATTATCATTATCGTATCTACATTCCATGTGTTTATTTTACCATTTTAATTCTTTTTACACGACATCAATTTATAACAGACAATGCAATTGTCGAAAGCGGGCACATGTACTACTATCACTTGTCATGGGCAGACTTTGTTGTGAGAAGTCAGTAAAACTTTTTTGTTACTGTTTGATCGTTGTTTAAGATTTTTTATTGAATATAATGTTTATGTTATATTTTGATTTACACATAAACAGGATATTCCTATCGTGTTTTCTGTGTAATTTATAACAATTATCAAAAATAATAACATGTCAAAAATCTGCATATTTTGATACGAGTAACCGGTTAATCGGTCGGAACGCATTGCGATTAACCGAATAGCAAATCTGCAATCGATTGCCATCCCTTATATATATATATATAGTCTTGCCTAATCTTGCCTAGATGGCCGAGTGGATAGAGCGGTGTGTTACAACGCACTTTGAAAAATTACGCACTTTGAAAATTTTTTTCAAAGTGCGTTAATTTTTGGACCAAGTCAACGCACTTTGAAAAAAAAATTTTTTTTTTCAAAGTGCGTTGATATCGTCGATATTAACGCACTTTGAAAAAAAAATTGTTCAGGGTTTAGTCAAAATAATATTTAATTTCAGATACAATAAGTAATTGTTTTAACCTTGTGTAGCTTAATGGGATATACTTTAGAAAGAACCCACTGCATTCTCAGCTAACTTGATTAACAGTTTTTAGATTAGAATTTTTTTCCTTTTTTCATAAGCTTACGCCGTTCGACAATTTACATAAAGAACAACTCGGAAAATCTGAATTATCCAAATATGACATAAACTGCATCGCTTAGCAACTGCATTTTCCTTTTTTGTGTATGCAGCAAACTTACTAATTATCTGGTACATTGTGCTGTGCCAGAAACGAAAATTATCAAATCTATTTATTGATAATGGAGATAATGTATAACATATTTCAACTGTCTTCAATTGCATGTGCTTATAAACAAACATGATTTTAAAAAGGATACGTTAGTTATGGTTATCAAAAACAACATGATCTTTTAGAGGATCAGTTTTTAAGTTTATAATAATTTAATGTTTGTCAATGTACATGAAGTTTTTTTTTTAAATGAACTGATTTGTTTAATTAGAATTTGAAAAGAGGGTTTATGTTGAAACGCTTATAGATTCTTTGACATACCATTGGAGAAATAATTGTTTGACCAGTTCGTTTTTTTTTCAATATCACTGTATTTAATTTACAACAAAGCGTATTCCTTTTTTTGATTTTATACATTTACTCTAAGTTGCTGAATATCAAACACGTTTCGGAAGGAAAAAAGAGGGGTAGGGGACCTTCCTGTACGTAATCAATGAAATGAAGCACTGGTAATTGACCTGTATCTTTGGCTAACCCCCACTCCCACCCCTATCCCCGATTTTTAAGACGGTAAATTAGATTCAATAGTGTAACAAATCATCATACTATCAACAAATTAAGAATTTAATTTCACAATTTGTGACTTATACATATTTTTTTCAAAGTGCGTTAAGTGTCTCGATACTAAAAAATGTTGATGTACCTTCATAACGCACTTTGAAAAAAATTTTCAAAGTGGGTTAACTTGGTCCAAAATTTAACGCACTTTGAAAAATTTTTTCAAAGTGCGTTGACTTTGTCCAAAATTTAACGCACTTTGAAAAATATTTTCAAAGTGCGTAATTTTTTCAAAGTGCGTTGCCACAGCGGTGGCCGCTCACTGCTAGGAGAGTGGGTTCCATAGGTCGTGAGTTCAAGCTCCGGCCGGGGCGGAGGTGGAGCTCCAATATAGTGAATATATATATATATATATATATATATATATATATATATATATATATATATATATATATATATATATATATATATAAACACACAAGCACAGTTGAACTTCGATATCTCGAACACTGATATCTCGAATACAATGATTATGTCGAAGTGATTTGAAAGTCAAAACCACTTAATTAATGTTTGTACATCTGTAGAACATTTGCATTAAGAATTACATTAATTGTACATTTAATATACATTTCAGCTAAATAAGAAGTTTGGTCAATATCTCATTAAATGCATTACTACATATACATGTAAATTTTAGGATAGTGGATTATCTTTGATGCTTTTTTTGTGAATTTAAAGTGGAGATCGTTTGATTTTTGATTTTTTTTTACAATGTTAATAAATGATTTGAGTATATACTTTTTAATTGAGCCACCTCTTTTCTTCATGTCTCGGCAATATCTACAGTATAGTCTCCAAAAAATGAACGCATCTGGTTTGTGTCTGAACAGTACATTTAACCGACATGACAAGGGACGTCTTGTCAGCGTAGATCACAAGCTTGAATCTTGTCAGCGTAGATCACAAGCTTGAATATATCTAAAGTGATTAGTTTACATTATCGTGAATTATATATGAAACACGGAATCTACGAACATTACATAGAAATCACATTTAGCGGCCGTAGACGAGGGGTAAATTGAATAAACTTGTTAGAGTCTAAGATTATCGATCTGGGGGAAAAAGCTACGGATGAAGGAAGAATGAGAGCCAATGCCGCGAGGGGTCCGTGAACTTATTCATGCTACACCAGGGGACAGACTGAACTTATCGGAGTCCAAACTGGAATCCCCCAAACATCCGCTACAAAGAACAATAACAAAAACAGCGGCTATTTCTTTTCGTGGTTCGCGTTATATAGCATTAATTGCTCATCACCAAGAGCGATCCTTTTGTCTGAAAAAAACCCTCTTGATATTTTATGAGATTATCTGGTTATTGCAGAAAATATGAACTTCGATGAAATACAAATTTTCTCAACAACTCAGCATGTTGATATTGTCTATTGTAGGCTTAATCTTTTACTGTCAACGTTACGTAACCGAGAGGCCACTAAGATGAGGGGACGACTAATATCTAGACTGTATCGGGCACAAACCCGGCTGGAGACGATATGTCTTAGAAATAATCATCATAAAAATGCTTCAGTTCGGACTTATATTGGCATGCAATAAGAAAAGCCTAAATAACGCAGAAGGCCCGAAAAGAGCAAAGTCTCTCATAAAAGTGAGTAACCCATCCCAGACTGCAGACAACTGTCAACGGCTTATTTAATATCTGAAATATCACGCAGCGATGGACAGTACATCGCTAATGGCAACAAATATAATACTTTGATAAAGGGTAACTCTTACAATCACACTAATGGTGAGGTTCAAGTCTAAATAACCTTACACATTCACGACGGAAAAAAATTGTTTGTGGGTTGTTTTGGGTTTTTTTTTGGGGGGGGGGGGGTCGTTATATTCATTTTTTTAAAACAATGGGATTAATGAAACAAGAGACATCTGTTGAATGAACAGGCGCGAGATCAATAAGGATGTATTTCTGAGATTCGCTTGTTTAAATAAGATCTTTCACTTAATTAATGAGACTCGTCCAAATTGTACTCACCACGACCAAAATGCCCGGATGCCCCCATTATAAATCACATGATTTTACACGGAACGTGTTGTCACAATTCCTTGGAAGCCTGCGTCTCACGGAGAAGGACAGCTAGATTATTTACACATCAGAAAGGAAGCCAAGGAGAGACGGTCCACCAGGCAGCGTTCAGCCCGGTTATTAACGGGATCCAAAGAACATTCCATCGCTTATACTATCACGTCCAAAAATCAATTTAGTATACTATTGGTGAAAATCAATTAGCTTTTAATTGGTTGGTTTACAGTGCTTTCAGTCATTTAGCGGTTGTGTTGAGATAATGTTACACCGACGACAAGCCGGTCTCCTCGCGCAGGGAAACTCAAACACGTCCCTTCTCGTGTCGTGTCTGGAAAGGGATTAATGATGAAAAAACTCAAGTAAAACACACTGTGTTTGAAATCGATCGCTTGATACCCGGACTTAGTTTTTAGATGTCTATATCCTAACCTCCATTGTTCAAACTTTACGTTTTGTAAAATCCGGATATATAACAAGTCAATTTACGACCAGCGATGGTAATTCATTTAATAAAAAATATTTTTACAGTTAGGTATACACGAATTAAATTTGATTGACTGTACGAACTATATAGTAGGTATTCGATAATAGAAAATGTACGCTCCTTCGCAAATAACTATGACGTCACACACTCTATTTTGGTCGTCTATCGTCAGTACGTGGTTACTATGACAAAACAGTATGCAAACACCAAGGTATACCTGTACAGGTAAAATGTAATCACTATTGGTATACAGACAGATAATTTCAGTCAGGCTCCGGCGCCACGTATTGTCATTAACTCCATCAGTGTTTCACGTGCTGATTCCTGTTCCGCCGTGGATCCAATGTCATCTTATATTATTCATAAGCTTATGTAGGTTAACTTTTCGTCGTCACTAGAAATAGTCAGGGTGTTGATATTTAAGAAATGAACTAAATGTCTACCCAAGTCGCGGATTATAATAAAGCGTAAATTGCTCCAGCCCAGGTCATACAAGTATAACTTGGGTAGATATTGAGTTCATTCCTTATCATTTAATTTTCTGTAATTTACTGTGCAAATTGAGTGCGTTTTAAAAATGATATTAATCTGTTCAAAATTCAAACGTAACGTCAAGCGGATTAGTACGTTTTTGACGTTGGTGCATTGTGATGTGTCTTGGGACTTACAAATATGGCTGAATAATAAACCATTGTATAACATGTAAAAAAAAATATTTTTTAAACGTATGAACGCAAATGATTACATTAACAAACCAGAGATATACTTTCTAATTACAGAAATCAATTTGACCACGTCCCCATGATTACATATACATGTACCAGCTGAATCACAATCTAATGATTAATTTAAACAAACCAGAGTACACTCCTCACATATCAACAAAATAACGCCCCAATGAAAACAAAAACGAACCAACCTCGCCTCTATGATAAATGTACCAACCAAACTACGCCCCTATGGTTATAAACCAATCAAACATAGGTAATCAAAGATTACGGAGATCACAGAGACAAGATAATTCACCTTTATTCACCTTTATGAGATAACCTTTTTCATATTTTATGAAAATCTAAGTTAATGATCTTTATTAAATATTGTATATTGAAGGGTTGAATGACTCAAAATCGTAAAATATAATATGATACAATATTGTATCATATTATATAAAAATTTCAATACAAAACTATACAATACAATAATGTATCATATCACTCGCTGTGGCCTTCAACTCAACATTCAGGTATATCGACGACGTATTATCAATTAACATTTGTTATTTCCATACTCGATATATCCCAGTGAACTTGAAATAAAAGATACCACAAAGTCTGCGTCATCTGTTTCATATTTGGATATTTTACTGGAAATGGACATTGATGGTAACCTAACAACAAAACTTTATGATAAACGCGATGACTTCAATTTTTCTATAGTCAACTTTCCTTACTTATGTAGCAATATACCTACATCACCTGCATATGGTGTTTTTGTCTCTCAGTTAATTCAGGTCTTCGTATGAACTGTTTCTAAGGCGAGGCAAGCTACCGACAAACAAGTTGATAAAACACGACTATCAACAGTCTCGTTTGAAGTCATCTTTTCGTAAGTTCTGGGGTCGATACAACGACCTTGTCAGCAAATACAATCTTCCACTGGGTCGCATGCTGACTGACGTTTTTCATAAAAAATGTTAGACCATATTTATTTGTTATACTATTATAAAAATATTGTATTAAGTAATATGATTTTGTATCATATGATACAATATTGTGTTATATCAAACAATTATGTATCATATGACATGATACAATATAGCTTTATTTAAATATATTGTATCATATTTTGTATTATATACTTTGTATCATATGATATTGAATCATATGATACAATATCATTTCAGACAACATTTTGTCATATCATATGATACAATAGAGTTAAATATAATATCATAAAATACAATATCATATGATACAATATCAAACGATACATTATCATATCAAATTATAAAATATCATAATAAGATCATATCATATGTAAAATATATTTAATGATATTAAACCAAAAAATGATACAATATGATATAGTATCATATAAATAAAACTTGAAAATATCATATTATTTGATACAATGTCGTTTCATATAATACAAAACTGTATCATATTATATAGTACAATATCAAATATATGATAAAATATCATATCATATGATTTAATATCGTAGAAATAGGAATCATAATGTATTGAATATCAGCAATCACATCTTCCAGGTAAGTCTGACTGAAGTAGGACAATGGTTCATCACAATTATCTACACATGAACAAGGCACTGCTTTTGGAGAGTTTAAATATTTAAAATATTAAACTGATAAAGTTTTTAGGTCATCTGAGTCACTCAGGTGACCTATTGCAATTGGTATTCGTTCGTCGTCGTGCGTGAACAATTTTACATTTTTAACTTCTTTAAAACTACAAGGCCAATTGTTACCAATTTTGGTTTGAAGCATCTCTATGGTAAGAGGAATCTAAATTCTGAACTTCATGGCTCTACCAACCCGGGGCCACAGGCGGGGCAAAATATGCAAAAAGCCAAAAATCTTCTTCTCTATTCCCACACATGTGAGGAAAACACTGAAGCCCTCTACCTTAACTGTGAAATTATTGATCCCTGGGTCAGGGGTTCAGGCTCTAGGACGGGGCCAATTTAGCCATATAGAAAAATGCATTAAATCTTAGAAAATCTTCTTCGTTACTCCCACACATGTGGGCAAAACCTGAATCCATGGTTTTGATTTCCACGTACTCCTCTACCTAAATTGTGAAATTCATGGCCCCTGGGTCAGGGGTTCAGGTCGTAAGGGGGGGGGATGGCCATATAGTGTTAATGCATATAATGTTTAAAAATCATCTTTTCTACTCTCACACATCTGTTAAAAAAACTGACTTAATAATTATGTTAACTATGAAGTCTTCTACTTAAATTGTAAATTTCATGTCACCTTGAATATGGGTTTTGACTAAAACTTGATCCATTTGGGCTAAAAGGGATGTATAGTGAAAATGCATAATGTTTAAAAAATATCCTCTCTACTCCCACATACCTGTAAGGAAAACTGAATTCATAATTTTGTAGACCAGGAAGCCCTCTACCAGAATTATAAATTTCATGTCCCCGGAGGTAGGGGTCCTAACTATAGGGCGGGGACAAAAAAGTCATATAGTGTAAATGCATTTGATGTTTTAAAAAAATATCTTCTTTACTTCTTCTGATTCTGAATAAAAACTGACAGCATATAAAGAAAGAAAATAAAGCCATCTATCAAAATTTTAAGTTTCATGTCTCCCAAATTAGGGATTTGAATCTAGGGAGGGGCCAAAACACTCAAATAGTGTATAGGGTATGGATTCTAAATGCTTAATGGCCAAAATGGTCATTTAGTGTTAATGTATATATATATAAAATGTTTAAAATACGTCTACTGACACAGAATAAAAACTAATTGCATATTAAGAAAAAAAATTAAGCTGTCATCTTTAATAATATTTTTTATTATACTTTCATGTTAAATAGTGAAATCTGATTGGTTTAGACGCAGTTGATAATCCGACCCTCAGCGTTAGCAACACACTTGGCAACGGGGTATCACTATTATACTTTCATGTTAAATACTGAAATCTGATTGGTTAAGACGCAGTTGACAATCCGTTCTCATACCCTCAGCGTTAGCAACACACTTGGCAACGGGCCGATAGAACGAATTGTTACATGCGCGTAAATTATGCGCGTACGGTTCGTCGTAGAACTCGCGAATTTTCTATATAAAAGCAGTAAAATTTGCTATAAAATGAATACATTCAGTATAATAAAATAAATAATGTCTGTTTGGGAGGGTACCAGTTAAAATTGACACCCCTCGAAAACCTTCGCGTCGGTTGACAATGGTTTCTCGGGGTGTCAATTTCAACTTGTACCCCCCCCCCCAAACAGGCACTATTTATATAATGTCATCTGCATGTAAGGCAAGGGTTATGGCTGGGAGGAGTAGGGGGTTATATGTTTGTCTTATTATTTTATTCCGCTCAAAAATTTCAATGAAAGAAATGATTTAATTCACATGTTTAGAAAGGAAAGAGAATGAAACTGTTAATCAAAGTTATCGATAAGGTATTGTGATAGCATTTGAAAAGAGTTCAGGGAAAAGGATTATAACAGGTATCTTCCCTTGCTTCTTCATAATGGAGTTATCTTCCTTTGCTTGTTCATATTTAGTAATTAATCATTGAATGTAATGTAATTAAGAAGTTGTATGATCAAAAGAGTTGTGCAAATTTTTTTATCATTTGAAACAAAAACAGTTTTTAAATTTTAAGTAGACTTGGGGAAAATATTTTCTATTAGAGATTTGTACCTTTTCAGTATTAGCTCATAAACTCTATTACGATCTCTAAGTTTTTTACTAAATTTTAAGGTTAATAGTCCTGTATGAACGATTTCAAGCAGGGAGGTGGTTGTCATTACAATATTCTAATTTTTCTACTCCAAAATGAAACTCAATTAAATGCATATATGAGACTCCTCGACAAGTTTATGTATAGGCTATGGTACTAAGTATTCGGGTGACCGTTAAGGCCTATTGGCCTCTTGTTTCTTCTATCATTAGTATTGGTTTTTGAATTATAGTTCATGCCAAAAAATAAAACAAACTAACTTTATTTTTCGCAATTTTATCAAACTGACGATAAAAATGTCCCATCTCACCAAAAGAGGCGTTTATAGATAACATGATATTAAACTATTTTCACAAATTTCAGAAAAGGCTCGAAGATGAATTGCAATGTTCTGACATTGAAAAAAATGAATCTATTAACAACAGTTTTCCTCATTTGTCTCTCAAATGTATTCCTTATGATTCTCGCTAAATCCACCTATTCTTACATACAGTGTTCTACGATCTTTAGTGACATGATCAACAGCTAAATACATTTTCTTTACGAATGCTTTAAAATCGTAAAAAAAAAAAAATGCTGCTAGTATCACAAAACATGTCCTTACATGTATGTTACCATGGCGAATTATATTTCAGAAGAACACTAGTCATTTGTATAGATAGATTGTTGACATTGTTATGTAAAGGGATACATTAAAAACGTGTAAATAGTCAAAGGCGGTACGCAATTAATTCAATGGGTAAGGACATTGTCACTGGATGTCTACCTGTCACTGATTGCGTATTGTTTGGAGGCAATGTCGAAATATCCTTACTGTCAATGGTAGAACACGTACGTCTGGTTATCAGATTAACAGCCTCATTTCATGCGCGGAATTCAGAAATTTTTTCCAGAGGCAGGGGGTGGGTTCCGAAAAATAACTGTGCTTGCCGGGGGATTAGGGGGATCCGAGGCATATTTTTGGTAAATTTACTACCTTTGTATGTACATTTAATAAATATTAAATACTAGTATCCGGGGAAAGGGGTGTCCAGACCCCAACGCCCCGACCCCCTCCTCCTCTAGATCCGCGCATTCATTTAGTGAGAATGGAGCAGCAACAAGGTATGCACTGTTTTAATTTTATTTACAATATGTGTATCATGTCTGTATTAGTTTTTACCAAGTCTCGGCATCAGAGGCAGTTGCATGTGTTACTGGCGAGACCAGAAAACCACATCAAAGATCCCGTACTGTTGAAGAGGCTCGGTGGTGAACAAGCACTCACAACCATCATTTTCAAAATTACAACAAGAGACCTTGCCACGGTAAAATTTGATTAGCATTCTGTTAAATTATCGATTTGATTCTGTATCATATACACTAAAATAAAATACATGAACTCAAATTGTGTTCGGAAGTGAAAATTGCTACAAATGTTGAGCTATATAGCCTTGTAACTATAGCCCGGTACTCAGAACAGGTGTAGACTTATTTTAACAAATTTTAGGATGAACCAATACCTGAAACAAGGTCACACGTACCCAAAACCTTGCAGATGAATAAACATCTTGGATCTGATGTTGTATGCTGATGGATTCGGGTTTTGTTAGAAGGAAGACAAGAAGTGCTTGTCGCTCTTACACTGTGCAACTAGATCATGTCACCTATAAGGTGCCAACGATTATTTAAGGTAGAATATCATTTTGCTAATAAAGATTACTCTCACAAGGAAATATGATCTATTGCAAGTTCACCTTTACAGAAATGAAAACAAGACATGTGCGTCTTAACTTGCATGCAGAAACGTGCACCTTAACGAAACACTCTGCCATGCACTGACACCTGTCAGACACTCACTGCCATGCAATGACACCTGTCAAACACTCACTGCCATGCACTGACACCTGTCAGACACTCACTGCCATGCACTGACACCTGTCAGACACTCACTGCCATGCAATGACACCTGTCAGACACTCACTGCCATGCACTGACACCTGTCAGACACTCACTGCCATGCACTGACACTTGTCAAACACTCACTGCCATGCAATGACACCTGTCAAACACTCACTGCCATGCAATGACACCTGTCAGACACTCACTGCCATGCACTGACACCTGTCAGACACTCACTGCCATGCACTGACACTTGTCAAACACTCACTGCCATGCAATGACACCTGTCAGACACTCACTGCCATGCAATGACACCTGTCAGACACTCACTGCCATGCAATGACACCTGTCAAACACTCTGCCATGCAATGACACCTGTCAGACACTCACTGCCATGCAATGACACCTGTCAAACACTCACTGCTATGCAATGACACCTGTCAGACACTCACTGTCATGCACTGACACCTGTCAGACACTCACTGCCATGCACTGACACCTGTCAGACACTCACTGCCATGCACTGACACCTGTCAGACACTCACTGCCATGCACTGACACCTGTCAGACACTCACTGCCATGCAATGACACCTGTCAAACACTCACTGCCATGCAATGACACCTGTCAGACACTCACTGTCATGCACTGACACCTGTCAGACACTCACTGCCATGCACTGACACCTGTCAAACACTCACTGCCATGCAATGACACCTGTCAAACACTCACTGCCATGCAATGACAACTGTCATTTTTTGGCCTGCAAGGTTTCCTTAAACTATGTGAATTTAAATTACAATTTGAAACTCTCTTTGGAAAATTATTTACTTGTCTATCAAAAAGAATAACTATAGGGTTTCAAGTTTTCTTTTAAAAAACGCAAAATTTTCAAAACGTTGTACAGAGGGTGACTGACAACATCCCGGTATCAATTGATAGCGGCCAATAGGAATCTCTGGTACTTTTCACAGACTAAACAACGTGTAAAATTATACCTCTCTTACATCTCGCCGTAGAATTGACCGGAAGAATCGATAAGGCCCACTGGTAATTAGTGTTCACCTGTATGGGAGCCGGCACGTCATCACAAGACTATGTGTTTGTCATATAGAATTAATATCAGTCCAACAATCAGAATATACTGTAATGAAAAACAGAAATTGTAGACAGTCACTCAGCTATGGTTTGAAATGAATAAAACACTGTCCACAAAATGTTCACAAAAGAGTTTTATGTCTTTGAGGAGCCGCACAAAGAGTAAGAACAGTAAAGGATAGCTAAGACAAGAGAAATTCGGACCAACTGCTCTATCATAACAAAGTTTTCTACAATTAAGACCACACACCCTTGAACAAAGGACCAGCGCATATGGTCCCGACCGGTTCTACAGACATGAAAGGCTTGTCTGACCGAAACAACAAAAGAATGAAACCATCTCCACAGAACTTTCCTGAAAATTTGCCTCGAGTGTAAACTCCTTCATCTGAATAAACAGACAAGAATTAAAATAAGCAATGGAAGTATATATTGTTATTAATTAGACATCTTGTTTGGAGATGAGGCGGAAAAAGACATGATACAGACGGTCTCTCACACCGGTTTTTTATAACCCGGTAGATGGCGCGAATTGTCCCGGAAACGGAATCACGTGATTCAACTATACCACCAATAAATAATGCTGACTTGATCTAATCTTGAATTTCAAATTTTCAACGTTCATGCCTTTAGGGGAAATTAACTTCGCAATGGGGTATTGTAACGTATTTTCTGAAAGATCCTTTAACATTTCAACGACACGTGCAATTTGAAATGCAGGGGTTCATTATCAGAACCACGATAATCACCAACTGTCTGTCGCTACCCCACACAAAAAAAGTAAAAACATCCACCCTCCTTCACAGCGCCACAAGAATCAACTGTGTCGTCAACCTCGAAAAAAGGAGCGCAAAAAACGACGATAACACAACCAATAAGTCAACCGCTGATATGTGTTGTTTCGCCACACGGAATTTGATTTACAAGTGTCAGATATTAGTTTAAAAGAATAAAGTTGTTTATTGAATGGGAGATTTAGAATCTACAAGAAAACGAATATATTTAGAACGGTTCATAGGCATAGAAACAGAGTACTGACAATATTATAAAAAAGGATGAATGGAATTTTACAGTGCCTAAATGACAAATAATGATATCTACTCCTATCACTGAACGGTTAGCAGATTGGCATCACGAAATTTAAAAAAAAATACTTGAATTCTTACGTCAACAAACCACATGTTTTACACTTAGGTGACTAAATCAGGATTCTCAGATCAATCATTCTGCAACTTTCTCTTTATGGCTCAAAGTGATACCTTCAATTTTTCTTCGGATATTCTTCGTCATCATGACGTCATTTGAACTAACACAATTTTGCAGCAAGTTGCAAATCAATTTATAGTGGATAATAGGCGCAAAAAATAGTACTATTCTGGAATCATTAAAATTGACAAACAAGTTGTATATACTAATTGCAGTAGACAATAAAATCAGTTAATATAACACTTCTTTAAAACAATTTCAACATTGATAACGCCTCAATCAATTGTCCTGGTGGAGTAAATCTTGTAAACAAGCAATTTGGCGACAAATCGCTGGAGCCGGACAATTTCCTGAAAATTGGGATCATAAACAAGATCAATAAAAGATTGTTAGAGAACGACGCGTAGAAATATGGTGCACACTAAAGACGGAATAGTCCACGAGACCTTAATTTACAAGATGGTGGATAAAAAGATATTCTCAATTCTGTGATTAAACATTTTAGACTAGGAGTCAACAGATAGCTGTACTAGGATTCAACAGATAGCTGTACTAGGATTCAAAAGATAGCTGTTAGTACTAGGATTCAACAGATAGCTGTTCTAGGATTCAAAAGATAGCTGTACTAGGATTCACCAGTTAGCTGTACTAGGATTCAAAAGATAGCTGTACTAGGATTCAAAAGATAGCTGTACTAGGATTCACCAGATAGCTGTACTAGGATTCACCAGATAGCTGTACTAGGATTCAAAAGATAGCTGTACTAGGAGTCAAAAGATAGCTGTACTAGGAGTCAAAAGATAGCTGTACTAGGATTTACCAGATAGCTGTACTAGGATTCAAAAGATAGCTGTTCTAGGATTCAAAAGATAGCTGTACTAGGATTCAAAAGATAGCTGTACTAGGATTCAAAAGATAGCTGTACTATAGGATTCAACAGATAGCTGTACTAGGATTCACCAGATAGCTGTACTAGGATTCACCAGATAGCTGTACAATCTCTCAACAAATACCTGTACTGAGATTTAACTGATATCCTACAAGTATTTAGTAGATATATGTACATTGTTTCAGCAAACGCCTACACCAGGAATCAACTGATATCGTATTAGGATTCAACAAATACATTGTACTAAGTTTGAACAGATAGCTGTACTAGGATTCAAAAGATATTTGTACTTGTATTTAGCAGATATATATACTGATATTCAACATATAGCTGTACAAGAATTTGAACACTAGTATACAAGTGCTTTAATGTACAGAATGAAGTCTGAGCAACGCGCTTTCAGACAGGATTTAGATAGGAAATCCTACTTGATCCATACCAATGAAATACATGTATCTTTATTTCTCATCTTTGTTTATGGGGTCAGTAACTTGGGTTTGACATCAAAGATCGGAAACACACTACCCACCCACAGTGACCAGTTTGTTTTGTCCGTCTAGTCCGTCCGTTTGTATTTTTTTATTCACTAAAATTTAGAACTGATATAGCATCGTGTATGGTAATAAAAACATCATACTCATCATCAAGGTCAGATTTGAAGGCATCGAAAGCTTTCGCTATCAAAGACAATGGTTTGGACGATAAAGCTAATTTAGCGGACTACGCCGCGTCGGCCCCCGTCGTGAGCCTGTGATAGGACCCACTCCAGAGTGATTGTTATGTCATTGCATTATTATGTCATTGCATTATTCAAAACTGTATTGACAGTTTCACTGACTATAACTGAATAAATTCTAAACAAAAAAGTCAAAATACATGAAATCGACCAGAGAGAATCGTCGCTGCTCGTATGTCGACTCGAGGAGCATGCAAATATACATAATGAAATATTTATCCAAACTGCCTTAGTTAGGCTTGGTTACATAGACATTTTATTTTTCAAAAGCAACATTTAAATGTGAGAAAAACTAATATTTGAATTAAAAATATTACTATCGGAGATCGGTCGCTTTTGAATCCATTAGAAATCTAATCTACCTGCTCCTTACCTGTTTCTCTCGAATCCTGGCCACTTGTTCCAAGAAGCTGCATTCCGCTCTCTGGGTTAGTCCATGTATATACAGTAAGTATAGAAGCTGAGTAAAGGCGGTTGTAGCTCCATAGCCCTCACTCTCTCAGAATCGATAATAGCGCCGTATCATAGCACTGCCTTCTGTAGCAGATTCACAATCAATTTCTTTTTACTTTGCCATATTAAAAAGCCAAGGGATCTCGGACATATTATATTCCGTAAGTTAAGGGTGTGATTAAAGTTAGCAGGTACATTCAGGAGAGACGGGCTGGAAGATGGATTCGGAAAATTACCTTGTGGAAAGTGGACTCTGTGGGATCCGAATAATGCTGATCAGGAGAGAGAGAGAGAGAGAGAGAGAGAGAGAGAGAGAGAGAGAAACAATGCTTATATCAATGAGATTGATTTGGATTAACATACCCATTTTGAAACAGTGAGATATTTTAATGATCGGTTTTTCACCGTAAAGTATTCCCTTTAATTTAAATATTTACCTGCTTATTTATTTTGCGTCGGTTAAATGAACGCGGTGTTTATTACATCATTTTATACAGGTTGAAATAAAGTACATTCTTTAATTATTTTGTAATCATTAGCACTCGGTGTTCAAAATCTTAAAGAATCGCAATAGGGGACAAATGTTGTAACGAGATCATACTGACTATATCCTAGAGCATCACGGAGCCGTGTGTTTACGTTAGACTTATATTTATAATTCTCCAGGTGAACGTTCTAATAATTCTCGCGCATGCAGCATCAGTTTTCCCAGACTTTGATGTATGGTACACCCGTTTGTAAATTACCTAACCGATAACTGGCTTTGATGTTCGATGATTGACAAGTACAAACTGAAACACGGCAGACATTCCGCTCCCCAAATGATTCTACCACATTTGCTGCATATCTTTCTTTTAATTGCTAAACAGGGAGACCCACTCCCTCACGGAACCGGGGTTCGAGGGACGGGGAACAACTTTCCAGGTAAGTATATTTGGAGAGATGGGTTCAGAGGTTGGAAGGCAGACAATGCAATAGTTTAGTAAGCGGGATAGATTCTTGTGATGTGATTTATTCTGCACCAAACAGTTCTGAAAAGCAATATTTAAAGTCGGTTGAAGTCAGAATGTTGTGATATTAAATTTTCAATCAGGTTTGTGAATGTTTTGAGCTTGCACTGAGTTTTAATAGATCGACAGTTTATCAAAACAACACACACACACACACACACACACACACACACACACAAAATTTGAATGGAAGCACTAAAGTCGTGTACTTTCAATAACAAGTAACATGATGAGCAATCAATCCATGTTTGAAATAAAAGACGATTTCCAAATTGTACAGCAGACATAACAGTGTGCCGGATAAGTCTGCAGTACCATGGTCTGTCAGAGATGCAGCTTCAAAAAATTAAAAATATGCCATATGAATGATCACTGCTTAAAGAGTTTATAACCACTTTTGTTATTGTTTTAACTCGCCTGTCAGGTGAGATATTTACAGATATAAAATGTCCAATGGGAATACGATTCTTATACAAAATAAGTTTCCTATTCGATAGATGTGTAGAATTTCTATACGGAGTCAAATCCTATGGGAAAATTATATTTCCAATGGGGGAAAGTGTCTGAACTACTTTTATCTTTTAGCAGATAAAATTCTAATATGATTTTTAAAAATGCTACTTATGTATAGGAATAAAAACATTTTCCTTTGAAAAACCATTTATTTCTTCTTTTCTCCATGTGATATCAATTCGTATAAGTAATTTTCTCACCTGTCAGGTGAGACAATATATACATGTATATTATATATCGGTGTATATGATATACAATGTAAATGGATTTTTTTTAAAACTGAGTCTTAGACGTGTGCACTGGCATTCTTCAAGTCGCATTCAAATGCGCGTACTTGGATGAATTATATAAACGCTCATGACGTAACACGGGAATGTTTAGAGCGGCGAGGCCCCCGTAAACTGTCTGGCTCACGACTGGGACTGACGGCTTATACAGCCGTCTATTAAACCGTCACGTCGTCAGAGCGGGCAGATCCCAGAGAGAGAGATCCCTGTCAAATACAGAGTCCTCCTCATGCTAGCACTCCGATCAATACACGTGTACAGTAGATAAATACATGGAATCAAGGCCTCTTTATCGTGTACTCCGCTGGTAAAAGTGTTACAGGGTTATGCAAGGTAAGGAGCTCAGTGTGGGTGGAAATATAAGCTCGACCAGAGGAATGCTGGCGATGGTAGTGGGGTGGGGGATGAACCCATGATCATACAGGGTAGGTCAGATTATAGATTGTCGGTTTGTGGTGTTGGGGAGAGGGTATAATGAAGCGATGATCTTACAGGGAACCCTCGGAGTCTTTGTGGGTGGATGTAGGGGTAGGGTATTGACTAGAAAGAATAATCTTACCATGACCAGGCTACGCTCAGCCGGGTCCGTAGGACATCTGTCATTTTAACGATAGAATATCTAGGTATTGACCACCACGATCAGATGGACGTGGTGGTGGTGTTGTGGGGTGGGGTTGGGGGTTGTTGTCTTACAGAGTCTAGTCAGATGCTCGATAAACAAAAACAAGTAGCGACACGTGTGTGTACATCATGATATACAAGTATATCAAATGTGGATAACACAGTAGGTTAATCAAATACTGCGTAGAAGTATTGAATTTTTATCTCCGATAACCTCACACAATGAAATAATTCACGCAAATACAATTCTCTATCTTACATACATGTATAATTATATTTATAAAGGATTTTTTTTTAGTATTTTAACAATTACTTATATCAATGTATTACCCTACTCCACGTATATGTAATACAATACAATAAATACTAAAGTAAATTAATTTACCCCCCCCACCCCACCCCACCCCACCAACCCACACACAATCCAGACTTCTTTACTTTTAAGCAGTCTGCCTGGTTGTCTATCATTTCATTTAATTCATTAATCCAGATAACTAACTATCGCATTGAGTGACGGGGACGTGTGTGTCGGGGGTATTGATTCAGTGTGACGGCGGACAACACCGCCACAAGTCTCGCGATCGTTCCCCTAATCTACTGAGTGAATGCGTCTGAATGAATGGGAATTAACTGTTTAAAGCTCAAAATCGTGCCCGGATAGAACAAGTGTAAACTGTCCACGCTTGTTGGGCAGTGGCTGGTGCTAGTTAGGTGTCCGTTCAAGCGACAGTCGGGATACAAGTATAGTAGGAGTGACACCGGAAGTGTACAGGACTCTACACGACTCACGCCCCCGGGCGCTCTGTTTGACATGACGGGAAGATGGTAACCCATCAACGCACGGTGCGCCATGTGTGTGCGCTAGCTACCTGTTTACTACGGGGCTGCCAACCAGGAAACCCTGTACACTGGGCCTTCAGCGCCTGTGGGTAACGTGTGTATTTGTGTGATTACACGGAATTAAGTGAACAAGCAGAAGATCGCTGTCATGATCAGACTGAGGACGTGATGGCGAGCCCAAACGACTTTCTACTGCAAACAGTGACTGGTACAGAAACATCACCGGAAACACACGCAGGTAAACAAGTGTTCAACATGTGCACACATTTTAAACCATGGGATGTTGTTCATATGCAGAAAGCAGACGATAGATTCATTATTCTGTTGATGTTTACCTTTACAGGGCACGAGGATTCAAATGGCGGGAAAAGCTGTCATTGTCAGGTTCTTCAAAACGCTTATATGGAGGAGGAGGATGCATACAACTTTATCTGTCACGTTAACAACTCTTTCAATAAATCGGGTAAGTTGACATTAAGGCCAAGGTCAAACATTTCACGAATTATTGAAACTGTCATCCAATGCATTTTAATCAATTGAGTAATTGTTTGTACAACTTTCTGCAGTGTTGGGGCTTCTGATGCTGACACTTGGCCTGGCGATATCAGTTCTGTGTTTGACGTTTGGTGAGTAACACACGATCAATCGGGGCCGCTCTCCATCACCCTGCTATAGGTTTTCTCTGTGCTTCTGTTGGCATCAAGTCGACGTACGTAGATTGTCGCAATAATCCGACAAATCGACCGAGGAATATGCCTATAATCGGACTCTGTGTGGTAAACATGATAAAGAAAGGAGAAATAGCATATACTATGTTCATGTATACAGCCTTCTTTTGAATAAAAACATGCATTGTGAAAAAATGTGTACGTACATGAATGTTGTCAAGGTGTAAACAGATATTGATGTGGGGTTTTTTTTTGGGGGGGGGATCTGCATGGTTACAATCTCTAATCTAGTTCTTCTTTGAAAGTGATGTAATTTGATTGGCTAACCATCTTGTTTCAGGAATCCTGGAGTTCCACAACTGCCCCTGTGAGCCCCTGCTTCCCTTGTTCCTGACCCTTAATGGAGCAGCGCTCTTACTTAAATGTGTTCTTCAGGGTACCCGGATCATGTTCAAGATAGCGCCCCCTGACGGCGAGCGACATTGTCTCTATACGGTGACGGACATGCTGACGCTGTTTCTTTTGTTCTGGGGATTCACAGGTAAACTCTCTCAAAATTCACAGGTAAACTCTCTCAAAATTCACAGGTTAACTCTCTCAAAATTCATAAGCAAAATCTGTCATTGTGGGGATACAGCCACATTTAAATCTCATGCATGTTTTTAGGGTTCACAGTAAATCTCTGGTTCTAAGGTTTCATGCGTAAATTTCCTGTTCTCGGGGTTTACATATAAATCTTCAGTCGGAGGCTTCACGAATAAATATCTAGTTCTAGGGATTCACATGTAAATCTCTAGTTCTAGGGATTCACGTGTAAATCTCTAGTTCTAGGGAATCACGTGTAAATCTCAGGTGTGGGTCCCCGTTAGGAGATTTAAGGGTACCTGGTGATAAAACCTTAAAAAATACATTTTAAAATGTCCATATTTAATTGAATACAAACTCCGTTTTACATAAGAAATCGTTCCCTATTCATCTGAAAATATTGTAGTGGAGCAAAACGCAGCGGCAACCTATTCAACAAATCCTGATTTTTGTAGGTCGCCTGATTTTTGTAGGTCGCAATCGGCGGATTTTCTTAACTGACAGGTGTAGTTTTCTTTGAAGGCTTTTGAAGTTTGTATTTTTCAGACTTAACTTAATCATAACTTAAGTCAGCCTGAGGTCTAAATCATGCAAATATCGAACATACATGTACTCACTTTATTTCGAAGAGACGTTTTCTCAAATAGCACTGTATGTATATCAGATGCAAGGTTCTATAGCTGTAATAGCTGTAGCTCTACGGGAAATTAGTGTTGACGGACCGTCAACCCGAATTTCTTGTAGAGCTACAGTTCTGTACCTATAGCTGTGACCGACAACAGGAGCACGATAGCTCGACAACTGACATTCAAATTTTACTTGACCATTTAAAATACCTTTCTAGTTAAGCATTGTAAACATTAAAAATTGACGGATAAAATTTGGAAATTTTCAGTTAAAATCGCGACCATGCACCTTAAATTTTAAGTAAATACTTAGACCTAATCGTTTATGCAAACATATCTTCAGAGTCATTTACCCTCAAGATATAGCTTAATTGGTAACAGATTCGCTCTCTAATCGAAAGATGCGCGGAAAATTCGATGGAGTTCACTAGCTGTTGGACTAGATCCAGACAATTTGACAACTTGTTTGATCAACATTATGAAAATTCAAACTGTATCCAACTTAGATTATTTGTACAACACGTGTACTATGATGCCAGCTGTGTTTGGTATTTACAAGCTCGCTAATTATCGCATTTTATTTTACAGGTGCTGTTCTGGTGTATAATTTATTAAAAATCGCCCAAACGGAAGATAAGGAAGCAATACATTACTGCGATTACCATCTCCTCAGCCTCGCTATCGCCGTTGTCACAGTGACGTTTGTGCTCATAATTTTCACTCTCTTCTGTTATGCAGTTCTGTGGTTCATCCATGACAAAATGGAGAACTCTGAAAAATTCAAAGACTATGTCATAGAGTCTGAAATAGACAGACGGAAATCACCGGCAGGTATAATGGGAAGGTGATGAACGGGCACCTGTTTCATGTTACAGTTTACGTATTGTGGTCTGACTGACATCAGTGTTTCGTCACGACACCCGCCAGTATACGGGGATTTGACTTGCCATTTTATATGAATATTTCGTTATATGTTTGTTATACAATGTTTTATACGAGTTTTCAGTGCCCTTTGTTTGTTGAACAATTTGCGAGGTGCTACTTTACAGGCAAGAGGTCTAAACATAATGTGCGCGCAACTTTTTATTTAAGGATGTTGGGGGGTTATATGATTAAAAACATTGATCTGAATTTGTAGTATACTTTTTTATATACATGCGATAAAACCTGTAAAATCTTTATTATTCTTACTTTTGATTTACAGACAAGCCGGATCGGTTTCCACCATAAGGTGGTATCTTGGCTCCTGTTAACTAGATACAAGATAGTCGAGGTTTAGTTGGGTCTAGGGGTAACGTTATCACAATGAAAAACAACAGAAAGAGATACAGAGAGCAATTATTTCCCAGGAATTCACACTGTTAAACCTAACACACCTTAAATTTAATTTGTAAATGGAGAATTGTTGATTTTTCCAAAATGTGAACTTCATGCTGTGGGGCAGCATGGGGTTGATGAGAATATCGCCGCAATTTTGAAAAAAAAAATATGTTTACAGAAATTTTTATGCGAAAACATTTCTTTCACTAAAGAAATAATTTAATCATCCAAGGTCAAATGAAATCGTGCTCAAATTGAAAAAAAAACCAAAGAACCAATGATATGTCGAAGTAATTGCTACGAAGTTAATTAAATGGTAATTAGTCCGAACTGCCGTTCACTGACAGCCTCGTTTTCAAATAAAAATAGGTATATTATATCTTTCCTTTCCACTTAGCACCAAAAAATTTAAAGACCATGTACTACAATGTTTCTACAATGAAGACGTGTGAACTCTGACAGACAGAATCCACAGGTGCTTGGGGACGGGACCCCCCCCCCCCCCCCAACAATATTCATTCCCACGTGTGAACTCTAACAGACAGAATCGAGAAGATCTTGTTTGCCTATAGTTCGTTCAAGAAGATAAAAAATGACGGTTATGCACCGATTTCACTTTGATGCTATCTCCACATCGAACCTGTTACTGCTGAGACTAAAGTATCTCAAGCCTCAGTGTCCGAGTTTACCGTACGTCTCACTGATACGATCTCATTTAAGCCAGACAAAAACCCACCAGCGATTCAATGCGCCAGGATCAAAGGAATTTCTGGACGAAATGAACTTGTTATCACAAAACCCCGGCATATTTGGCATGAAATGAACAATAAAAATCTAAATTCTATTTACAGTTGATTTATTCATACAGCAAAGTACGCATAAATTAAATAAGTAAGTGCAATATTATAATGAAATCAATTTGCGGTAAATTCGTTAAGTACGCAAGGCGGGATAACTCGTTGTGGATCGCAGGATTGCCGTCGTCACTGATTCTGCGATGCTCGATTCTCGTCCTTCGAAATATCAAATGTTCCCTCTCTACAAAGTGTCACTTCTTGATGATTCTTTAAGTTCTTGTTCGATAATTTGTCACCATTTTCTTCCTGTAATTCGCATGTTTTAATCTCGCTCTCACTAGGTGGATCAATAGAAATGTTGCCTGTAGCTTTCAAAGTCTCGTGTTGATGACTTTCCAGTATCTTATGCTGGGCGTTGTTTTCTTGAAATTGGACACCTTCTTCCAGTCCTGCCTGGATGCCCATTATTCCTTCATCATCATGTCTTCCAGTGGTGACGTCATCGATATTATCTTCATCTTTATCACCAGCGGGTCTGTCGTCCGGAGGTTGTGAGGAGATCGGGGACGCTGTCCGACCGCGGACTTCCTCTTGCTGTGCGGCGTCATTTCCATTGTTTTGTAAAAGCCCTTTGGCCTGGGAGCAATACAATTCATTTGCCTTGGGCGTTGGTTGATTCTCATATCTCTTGGTTTCTTCACTGTAAGCCACAAGGAGGCCACCGTGACTTGGGACTGAGTCCTCGGACTTGTTTGGACCCTCGGAGGTGACCGCTTCCTCCTCGTTCACTTCGTCTTTCCCATCACCAGTCTTCTCCTCTGTCACCAAGTGCCGGGGAGTAGACGCTCGGGACATTGCGATGCTGAGGTCGTCCTTGGAATCACAGCAGACGACGCCCGACGACAGGTAATCCTCCACTTCTTCTGGAACTTGCGACAACTTCCGGGCCGTCGTGTTCCCTGAGGCCGAGGACAGGGACTGCTGGTCCGAGAACTCGCTCATGTGTGACGATTGAGGATGAGGCGATTCGGAACAGACGATGGTGGCGCCGTCTGCAGGTTGCTCCTCGTCGGGCGGATCTGGAGCCGGGTGGATTTTGGTTCTCTCTTCTATTCCCACCATCACTCCCACACCTAGCCCCATACTAATAAACTACGAGAAAGATCAAACCAGGGTCATGATAGTTAATAAATACTAAATATATTACATGTATATAAGTTGGTAATTGGTTACATGAACATTCTCAGTAAACATATTCGTATGCATCTAACTTGTATGAG
Organism: Magallana ariakensis; assembly: GCA_020458035.1. NCBI lineage: Eukaryota > Metazoa > Mollusca > Bivalvia > Ostreida > Ostreidae > Magallana > Magallana ariakensis. Next base: position 58,834,308 of record CM035817.1, on the reverse strand, counting down.
GCAGATGAGAATCAGTATTGTCGCCCAGATTGGTAGATTGGCATCGAACCAGTGCTGAAGCTGTTGAAGGCATGGCGTCTGAAATAGACCAAATATTTAGGTGTTAATACCATTTCCTGCATAAATAACAGTATTTACAGCATATAAAGTCATATAATTTAAAACCAATCAGGTCACGAATTGATGAGTCGGGACACACCGTGAAGAGGAGAGTCCACGATTTGGTGTGGACCGTCAGGGTGTCATAGACCTTGAAGCAGCTAAGGGGGAGGTCCGCTAGGTGGGCGCCATACTCTGTGTAGTTGTTGACCCCACAGCACTCCAGCTGAAAAATTGACATTCCTCCCTGATAACTGTCACAGTGTCTCACCTCTATCTAGAATACTAGTCAATGCCACAATACAGGACAACCATAATATTGTTACTGTACAATTTGTAGGCTTTAACCAGACTACCTGACTCCCCCATTTTTCTCTATACTTTTCCCCGCAACCTGCCCTGCTGCTTGGTTCTTCCGCCTGCCTTTCTCTCCATACCCTAGCTGCCTGCCATTATTTGTCCCTTCCAATGCCTTAACTTCAATTATTGCACAAACTTTCCTAACACATAAATCCACTACTTAGTTACCGTCTCTTACCCCCTCTTTGATTCACTTACCACACTATTTATCCCACCATGGCCCGCTATCAGTTACACAAGCTGCAGAAGTCGCTGACACGCTATTTTTCACACTCCCTTACTTTCCGCTCTTGTCCCTCTATCATCCTCACTTTTCACACTGCTTCTTTTTTTTTTTACACCTGCCCCCCCTTTCAGTATTTACCCCACTCACCCCCTCTTTTCTTTCCGTCACATACCGGGTAACCCCACTATTTACTTCTTTCCGTCACTTACCCCACACTATTGAACAAATTTACCCCCCCCCCCGCTACTTTCCGTCACTTACCCCACACTATTGAACAAACTTACCCCCCCCCCCCCGCAACTTGCCGTCACTTACCCCATGCACACTATTGAATAAACTTACCCCCCCCCCCGCTACTTGCCGTCACTTACCCCACACTATTGAACAAACTTACCCCCCCCCCCGCTACTTGCCGTCACTTACCCCACACTATTGAACAAACTTACTCCCCCCCGCTACTTGCTGTCACTTACCCCACACTATTGAACAAACTTACCCCACCCCCACCCCCGCTACTTGCTGTCACTTACCCCGGCCTGGAGTGTAAATTTTGTGTCGTTGTTGAGCTGGGGCCACGTGGTGGTGATCAGTGTTGGAATCTGTCAACAGAGACATCTCGCGCATTGGTTGGAGACATGTGGACATGTTTTCATCGAAGCAAACAAGCATTTACAAATCATGAAATATACAGAATCTGTGTTTGACGTCTTCATCGCGTCATATAAAGGGCGCTGTCCTACCTGATCCTTCTGAGTGTAAGCACCTATTGCTATGGCTACCTCAACGAAAACAAAAGCCACCATTAATCCGATATACTGAAAAAATAAAAGAAAGATAATAAATAGGTACATTTATGAGCAACAAACATTATATGTGGAAGGGTTCTTGAGCCTGAATTCCATGCAGTGCGACTTATTTCAGCTTGAATATGATTGTATATTTAGTTTCTATACTACATGCAATTACGTATTTTTTAATCTTTCACAAACTTGATCTTTAGTTGTATTCTGATCACCATTTAACTCTGTGCACGTACGAGAAAGGAAAATTAGTCCATCTAAATGATAGACAGACAGACACACAGGCAAAAATTCTTCAACAACAGATTTTTTTATTTTCTATATATTCTGAATACTTACAAGTTTGAGTAGACAGATGCTTCTGAACAACCCGCCGAGACATCCTAAAAGTCCTGTAATAGTCATTTTATATGTAATTTACTATTATTTTAATGATGTTATTGATATGAGAATAAGTCATTTCATTGATGAACTGTATTGAATTTTACGTTACAAATTAGATTCGTAGTGTTATCACAGACAAAGACACCGGAAAATGTAAATATTATGATATTGAAACACTTTTTTAAAATTAAGGTTGTATGTAAGAAATTAAAAACGTCAGCATGCTTCATTTAGAGTTACTCCGCTTAACAAGGAAAAAGAAACCCTACTAAATGCCTGACGTTAATTACAGGTCCTCAACAATTTCAACGACTACAAGACTGGTGTAAGTCAATAAAGAGGGTGTAACTACACGGGATATCAAACACACATTTCACATCCAACACTAAAGGGGAGGAGTGTGGTGTGAGACAGAGCCGCGTTGACGACCCCTGCCTCTGTACTAAATCGGATCCATTGTTAGAAGGGCAGGGTTTACCTACAAGTGGGGATGAGGGGTCAGATTTCAGGGTTTATTTTTATCGGGGGAGGGGGTGTAATGAATCAGACTTCATTGTTTACCTTTCGGGAAGGGAGGCGCGGTTATGACGGCAGGGTTTACCTAGAAGTCATGCATCAGGGTTTACTTATGGGGGTGGTGGTGGTGGATGGTGAGGGGGTGACGGTAGGGTTTACCTGTCAGTAGGGGTGAGTCAAACTTAAGGGTTTATTTATCTCGAGGGGGGTGGGTGGGGGCTATGACGGCAGGGTTTACCTACCTGGTGGGTGAGCGTGTCAGACTTACCTGTGGCTGCGATGACGAGGCCCAGGAACAAGATGACGTACAGAAAAGCCTGAAATTGACCAAATGCCAGAAGTCACTTGGACATTGAGATGAATACGATAAAGACAATCACCCGTCGATTAATTACCATACTTTAATTAATCAGAACATTTCTGAAACCAAATTAAATTGTTTGTTAATGGGAATTCTTTTCAAAAGATTACAACGTATATCAAGTAATAGATATCATTTCTATGAATAAAATAACTATAGTTGAGGTGTGCGTTACTTACAAAGGCCACTGAGAGGAACTCTGTGTTACTGGGGAGGGATGACAAAGTCCAGGAGACGAAGCCCACGATACCGATCCCCACCGCCTGATGGGTCACAATCACACAGTGTTACAAAATAATTCATTACAGGAACATTTCATTAGGTAAATAATAACTGAACAAAATATATAAGAAAAAAAAATAGTACAGAATTAGTGCAAGATACTGAATTCAACATGTTCGTCAGTATCAGAGGTTGGGAGACGTTGGGGCCAAAACTTTTCAGTTTAAGGTTGAAGTTAAGGTGGTATAGGACATGTAAATAAAAGTACATTATAATTTCACCGGTGTAGAATTTTCAAATTTTACATATTTTGACCAAAAAATGCTTTTAAAATGTTTGGAAAGGTAAAAATTATAAAAGCCCAAGCTGGATTTGAACTCGAGACTTGTAGATTCGTAGTAAACGCTCTAATCCATTGTGCTACCTGTTATGTAACAATTTGGGGAAAGAATTTTTTTTTTATAAAATCATACTTGATTTTATTGGTTTTTTTCGATTCGATAGGAAGTATGTCACACAATATGGAGGTGTCCCATACCACCTTAATTTGAACACAATGCGAAAGTACTAATATAGACTTTCATATTAGGGGAGGCATACCGTATCAATAAAAAACCCATACGCAGCATAAAAAAGAATACCGAGGTTAATCCGACTGAAGCTATAATAAAATCAGTTTTCTGACAAGAACCATAATGGACGCAGCAACAGAAGTCAATGCTTGTATTACTTATCCTGATCCTGATATTTTCAAGAGGTAGATTGAAAGCTACGGATAATGTCTGTAATTTCAACAAATAATGGAGTATACATCTGCATAAAAGGGTCACAGATCAAGTCAATCGAATACAAAAAACATTCCGTTAATAAATGTATTATAATACTGTCTTTTGAAATGTATTTCCGGTTTTGGTTGTTTAAAAGACCCGCTTCGGCTCGAGGGATGCGACCAGAACAAGCAAGCTCTCTGAATGGAATCAAAGATAAAGGATATGGAATCCATTCCGACTTGACTTGGCCGAGATGGTGCAGTAATAGGATCGATTAATTGATTAGTATCGTCACTACTTGATCATCGGTCGTACATCGACTCTCTTGCATGGTTTATGATTCCATATTAGATGAGTTTGTTATTTCATTATAAGGTGAACTTTTTCTCTCCTAGATCGCAGCACTAACAACAGAATCAATGCCAAAGATGATACAGTTATCAGGGCTAAAAAAAATAATAATCAATACAAATTTGTATTTCTAGGATCAAACAACTTTAGGTTAATGGAGTTTTGTCGATGCATGGACTTCATAGTATACATACAACGATTTTGATTTGAAAAACAGACTTTGGAAGCAAGGTGCACGGTCGGCAAAGAGGGCATTATGGGATGAAAAAACAAACAAACAAACTTGGCAAACAAACAAACAAACAAACAGACTCACCCAGAACAACACGTTTAAGAACAGGAAAGAAAACTGTAAAGTTCCTAGCCTCTTCATCTCGCTTGGCCATTACATGGTGTGACGGGTGTGACGGGTGTAGTAACGGCCGGGTCTGTCATGGATATGACGGCAAAGACGGCCAATTACAGAATTTTGGAAACGAAAATCGACAGAGAATGTGTAATGTAAACACGAATTTGAACCATTTAATCCAATTATGTTACTGCGATGTTCATCTAGCGGAATGTTTAGTTAAAAATTTAAAAACTTATCCGATAGGAATATCATTTCATCGCGAGATAAATATTTTTGATAATGATACAGAGAGAGAGAGAGAGAGAGAGAGAGAGAGAGAGAGAGAGGATTAATCACGCTATCCGTACAACGCAAGAAAATAGGAAGTACATGTAGTACTCATGCATGAACAAGAAAATTGCAAAAACAAAAAATAAAATAGGAGAGGCTCCCAACACCTCCCCCCGCCATACCATTTCTAAAAACACACACAATTTGGCATGGTTTGTGACATTAAAAAGCAACAACTAGGTGATGGAACACCAGCATACTCCTCGCTGGATACATCAGCAGGAGATCAATAGGTGATCGAAATCGATGTTGGATTCGGCCCGTGACTCATAGAAACATTCCTATCAGCGATCCACCAATGTTTCGGTTCTTCCCGGTATGTCCGACAGCGGACAGTGTTACCAAGGAAACCGGACCGTTCCAGAATGGTCATTTTCCATGCTGAGGTAAGTTTTTCTAAGGACTCGATTCTTCTCAAAACTTTTCTACGTTGATATATTAATTACTATTCTCGACATACAGAACAATTCACTTTCTACGTTCTTTTCGAAATAAAAACAATATGAGTAAGGCAACAACTGCAAAATTTCAATGGTTTCATTTCAAAATTCACCTCAAATGGACCAAAGAAATGAGGCTGTATCATATCTAATCAACCATGCGTGGTATTTGCATGTATCAACAACTACAGATCAATATACGTGCACTGTTTCTGAGTTTGAAGTGCACAAAAAGCCTATTATCTATGGAGTTTTGTTAAAACACTGCCTGCAACATTGATTTAGAATCGTTTGAGATGTTAGAAATATGTAATTAAGCTGGTGATTCTACTTTGGACCTGAATTCCGCGCTTAAAATGCGTAGAAATTGTTCATCCCTCGGGTCCATTTCTGAAATTGCAATGCTTTTAGGAAAACTACACTTGGACTAAAGTCTCCATGCTGGTTTAGTAATATACGAAATCATGAGTAAATCTGATAGATCGTCATTACCAAATAACTGCGTATATTTTCAGATGGCATCAAATCACGTGATGTCGACGAAGGCGCCAACTGCCGAGCCGGAGATTACATATTCCCCCGCCCTGAAGCACGCTAAGCCCAAGGTTAGAAGCGTTTATTGTCAAGGCAAAAAAAAAAAAATCAAAACATTCGAACACAAACAAATAGTTGTGCATGGTAAAGGATCTTAATAGCTCGCAAGTCATACATATTTGTTGACATACAGTTTGTGTGAGGATTGAAGTTAAACTTGTAACTGCTGCCTTAATATTGGAAATAATATCAAACATTTTCTGGAGATGATAATATCAACAAATAAACAGACGATGTCATTATCTGTAAGAATTATCTACGAATTAATATGACTGTTCCCTTGGTCACGTGATTTGCAACATTAAGAGTGTCAATGTCATGTTGTAGATTTTTAAAATTTACCGGGTGGGAGTAAATACAAAATTGACAACATGGCACCAAAATTAGTTCTAAAAAAAGTATTTGTTTATTATTTAATGGTATCTCTCTGTAGTAATCAATCATTTCTGATTTGTTTTATCTGCCCACACCCGTATGTAGAGAGCGGTTTATGGGTATAAATTTACCCTTAGATCCTCTTCATGACGCGACTAAGATGTATTTCCATGGCAATATATGGATCATTTATTCTCTCAGTCTCAACATTACACAGCACAATTTCCTTTTTTTCAACAACAAAATGCTCATGTTATACTAGTATACATTCCTGTAGGATATGACTGAGAACAAAACTCGTATATGTATAATTACTAATACTTGATTAAAAACGATTGAAAAAAAACTTTTGAGAAGGTTGTTTTAACTAGAAACCATAAGGATGCATGGGGATGCTGTCATGAGAGAGAGAGAGAGAGAGAGAGAGAGAGAGAGAGAGAGAGAGAGAGAGAGAGAGAGAGAGAGAGAGAGAGAGAGAATGAGAGAGAGAGAGAGAGAGAGAGAGAGAGAGAGAGAGAATTATGCCACTCGTCTCTTTCCTCCCTTTTATGCGTTAGGATACAGTCGTGTCATATTTCCATATTTGTCATTTCTGCAAAGAATTCGTTACATGACCATTCCAATTTTTTCTCTCTGACGAACATGTAAATGGATATTATATAAATTATTCATTTTGTAAATAATACATAAAATTAGCTCCATTGGCTAGCATTTGTAGTAGTGTCGACTGGACCTTTTGAATGAGTAACTGTTATATTACTGCTGATGCACTAATTAAAGAGAATTAATTCAGGCCGTATTCATACAAGAAGGAATCGCCTCCCTTTGATCGTCTGAAAGCCAAACACTTCAGGACTCCATCACACACACCTTGTACATTTTACTGCCCTGAAATAGCTCACATCCGCCATAAAGTTCACATAAAGCTCCGTATTTCACAAACATATCATCCCAGTGATCTGAGAAGTTACAGCTGACCCGGGGGGTGGGGGGTGGTGGTGGTGATGGCCTCTGATCCATCTGAGAGCCAGCAGTCTCTGAGTGGCTGTTATCCATCCAATCTCTCAGGGTCAAGTGTGAACAATAAGGAAGCTATTGTAACCAGCCATTCGACATCATTATGAAGATTATAATCTATTCACTGAGAGGAACTATATAAATAAATAAATATATATATATATATATATATATATATATATATATATACACACACACACACACACACTGTATATATATATATATATATATATATATATATATATATATAGTACGATACTTGCATTGTATGCAATGAAATATAGCAGCTATGTACTGATATCTTGACTCTTGCACTTGACTAATTGCCAGGACAAGCAATTTATGGACAAATCTTATATATTCACTACCTCAAGAAAGTATCTAAAACATATACCCTAAATGCAAATATTCTGTAATCAGAGCCCCCCCCCCCCCCCCCCCCCCCATAGCGGTCAACTGATTGTATCAGCTCAACCCCCTCCTTCCACATACAATGGGTCAACGATCAGAGCACCCCTCCCCCCCCCCCTCCACACACAGACATTATGTTCAATGATTCTGTTTTAATTCAGTTTAATTTAATCTTCATCATTTTAAAGAGCTTATCAATTCCCTCCTCCCTCAAACTGTGTTTACTGATGCCTGGGAGCTCAGTTTCATTAGTAATCAAGGTGTCTTTTTAAGTCTGACATTGTTTTCACAACTTCTTTTAGTAAAGCCTTCAATACCACACGTAAACAGCTATTATATTTGTCCTCCCAGATTAAATTCACCCAGCCTTCTCAATCTGGGAAACGTCACCTTTTGTTGTCATGAAAATGTACTTTGAAAAGATATAACTTTCATAATTGTATAAAAACAACAACATATTCACTGAAAATCAACGACCCAAAAAGCACAAATTCTACAAAATTAAATTGGTTCAATGATAAAAAATTTCTGGATTGCTTTAAATTTACAGAGAATCTAACAAAGAAGGTGTGAAATTGCATGTAAATTACATAAGCCAGGGCCCCATCTGTTGCACAGCTTATTCTGCACCAGTGCACACATCTGCACACTAACAAAGGCAACAGTTTGTTGACTCCAATTGATCAGGTTTCCAATTCTTATTAAAAATTCAGCTTACTGCAATAAGATATTGCAACAAAGCAGGAAATGATACTATGCTATTTGGAGATGTTGGAGGGGGGGGGGGGGTTCTGGGTGATGCTATCTAATCAGGAGGAAGCTTCTACAGAGATTCCTACCACAACCAAATCATGTGCATTACACATACTTCTGACTTGGGGCAGAATGAATGACCCTAAACTTGAGGTTTTAGCTTGGAGGTTTGATTTGTAATGTGTTAACATAAAGAAGGGAGATAAGCAACAACTGATAATGAGGGATTTAGTGAGCTAATGAGAAGAGTTATCTCCCCTTAGATCTACATTCCTTGGTCATGTTCTGGTGAGGCAACAGCTGATTGGTGCTGTACCGTGAACTGGAGCGGTAATGGAAACACCCCCAGGAGTCACAGCTGGTGTCCACTCTGCTCCCCCCATCCAAACCCTTTCTCACACTAACACCAAACACTTGTTTCTACATGTACTGATGCAAGAATAACACTCACTCTACTCACAATCAACGTCATTTTCTATCTTTTAAGATCTGCATCGTAGAATTTTAATTATATACAATTGAGAATTGTATCTTTTATTCATTATGGTAAATAAGCCTTTTATCCAATGGTCAATTAAATAACACTGTTAAACCACTTGTTATACCTGCAGTACATTAATATAATTAATAAGATGAATCATCCTATAAATGCTAGGCTAACTAATCTTACAAGTATATTAAGGGAATTCAACTGTTGTGGATCAAAATAGATAATTAAAAGAATAATAAAGCAAAATTTTTCCTCCAAAAAAAAGATACAATTAGAAAGAAGCAATTTCAAAGACGAAAACACGTTTTCAATTTAATTTTTTATTTACTGCAATTTTTAAAGATTTTAAAACAGATAAATAATCTTCCTTGACAAACCCAGCCACTTGATCCAAGCAAATCAACTCAGCAAAAATGACTCTGAAAAAAAGAAAAATGTACAGAGCATGCAAAATAGTTGTTAGCAATTGTTGAGATTTCTTAGTCTCTGTGGCCTCTTTATTTCCTTATTGTACTCCATTGTGATTTAGATCCTGTTGGAATAAGCTAATGTTTAGGACTTTTTCATTCATAATTTTTTAATTCAGTAAGAGGACACCTACAGAGGAGATGGTAGGTCGCCTGACAATCTAAATTAGAACAGTGCAGGGTCACAGTAGATCCCAGCCCATTGTCTGAGGGATTTAAAAAGACCAGCAATAGACTTCATAAACATTCTTAGAGCAGTCTGAGGTGTTGAAGGATAAACAGTTTGCGTGTTAGCCTGGGTAATGACCAGGTCTCTGACAGTCTCTATAGAGCCTTCTCCAGAGATTGTCCTGGTCTAACTCATGACAGCTGACTCATATATTTACAACTACATAACATTGCGCTCAGGTACAACATTTTTTATTGGCTGTTTTAAAACTGTCTGTGGATTTAAACGTGAAACTTTTGGGGAGATAAAATCGCCTTGTAGAAGTTGCCGCATACTTTGGGCAATTGCCGAGAAGTGAAGTGACATTCTGTGAGTGTGTACACATTAAATTAGCTCATAACAGGTAAGGCAACATTCTTTTGTGTTAATTTTAGCTATATTCCAATTAATCGGATATGACACTGCATTTAAGAGGAAATAATACCACAAATCGTCCAAAGGGTTCATTGCCCAAAACTAATCTTGATGCCTTCTAGAGTTACAGTTAAATTCACCAAACTTCAGTCACATATGCACTTTTACCTGATTTCTGTACAGGTGTGCATACATTTACTGGTCCTGTGATTTTGAAAGTAAAGTGGGTATAAATCTTAATCAAACTGTAGCGGTGCTTTTGCCTTTATCTCTTGGCTTTATATAGTTTTTAATGTGAACATCTTCATTACGATGAATACACAGAGAGATAGAAGGTGAAAAAGTCTTAATGTCCCAGATAGAGGTGTAAGGTTGGATGTTCGGCCACTGAGGGTTACACATCCCCATTTTGTCCACGGACAAGTCTCCATTGTTATAACCGATTTATTTATTGACCTACTTTTGTTCCCACTCCTCAAGATCAACCTCTCTTCCTTTCACCTGAGTTTCCAGGTGATTCAGAGGAACTGCACACCTTTCTTGAAGTGACCAGGTAAATAAATAAAGAAATGAATCAGGATATAAGGAGTTGGTAATTTCCTTTCGGAGGCTCACGTCTCTTTGTCTAAATATAATGCTATCATTACCTAATTTTAGATGTGGATTTGTCATAATGACGTTAACATTTTATCAGAGCATCAATTAATCTCTGTCAAACTGAGCTAAAGCCCAACTGGTGTGGGGTTAAAACTCTGGGTTATTTGACTGTTTGACAAGACTGTAATTGTTAAATTCCATCAAGTCAAGTACCCTCTCACACGATGGTCCCCACCCTGCAGAATAATCCTCATAACACCGTCTTCCTGTCTTATAAGAGTCAAATCTTCAAGCATCAAGATAAAGCCACGCCCAATAAGACAGTGTGATGTTTTGTCTTGCATGAACGCATGCAGTTATGAGATGCACACAATAACATTGGAGACGTACAATCAACTCAAGCACCTAATGGTATAAAAAAAGATTTGTACAAAGATTGTCAGTAGTAAGAGGAGTTGTATTTGTAACATCAAGTGCCATGCATTAGTTGTATTTCAGAATAAGATTCAAATATCCCCCCCCCCCAACCCAGACCATCTTAGCCCAAAATTAACACATGAATATTTCAGAATTCCTTTTTTGCTCAATCTTGAAATGTTATAATAGATGAAAAGACAAAATTTTAATTAAGCAAAACGATACATATTTCTTGTGACTAGCAAGTCTTTCAAACAACACATTTTTAATAAAACATGGCTTCTGCCTCTTCTCACAATGTGTGTTTCAGACTGAGACTTCCGTTGTTCTAAAACGTCTCCTCCCTGCTCACCTTGACATGCTCACCTGACACTTAAATGCCCCCCCCCCCCAAACCCCCCTTGCATGCTTAATTTCTGTCTGCTCTGCAAACCCAGGACGCAGGACAAGTCTGAATATCTCTGAATCTCCGGAATAAATATTTAGACAGGGTGACGCAATTCATAAGCACATGAAATGACCATTCTCTGACATTCCCGCTTAAGCTCCTCAAAGAATCTGAGAGGAATCCCTTCATCTAAGGTGATAGAGTTTGAGTTGAGTTGACTGTTCTAGAATGTAAAGATTTAAATGTTAAGATTCGTTAAAATAAAAAAAACCTGTACAAAAGCGCCACTTTTTTGTTTCAAGGACACTGTTCAAAATTTGAGGGAAAAAAATCAATAATGTCACACTGATATCTCATTACTAGTATAGCTCACAAAGATTCATTTAGACCTCAGGTGTACATAAACATCTTTTGAAGAAAAAAACCTGGAAGATTTAATTTATTTGCATGAATCTTGTTAGAAATTACAATGTAAAAATTGATTACACAGCAAGACAGAAGCCACGTTCTGTATTACAACCCTCCACCATACTGCACCGCCTAACATTAATCAATGAACTAAGGAACCCTTGGGAAAGAACAGTCACTCAGGAAGATTGCATGCAAAAGACAGAAGAGATAAGTTATTTTTGTAAAATGGAAACCAGAAAATGTCTGAAAAAGTCACCCTTGAGTGTAGGAATCTGGCATGGCAGTCTCAAAACCGAATTAGCCTTTGATGGAACCATTAATACGTGGTGGGTACGACAGTCACAGTGGTCCTGATAAGGGCCGGGGTTGGATTACCCCAGGGGACCTAAGCAGTGGGTTTTTGGACTGCTTCCTTTGGATATGTTGGACTGAATTAATATATCGAAGTTACCGTATTTAAGAGTTTTATCTGCATTAGGTCCTGGATTAAGTATCAACAATAAGGTTTGTTCATCAGATTTCTATGGCTTATCCCTGGTCCTGAGGCTAATCACCCAGGGTATTCTTTGCCCGAGGCCAATAACCAGGGAAAATATTGTAACCACGAGGTGATTCATTCTAGACCCCGGGTAGAAGTCACCTCCACAGCTTGTGTCTAATTCACTGAAGGAAAAGGTTTCTATAGATTGTTTATGAAACTTCCCTAGAATGAAGGATCTTCACTTTCTTTACCCTGAATCAGTTAACCAGGGGTTATAGACGTAACATATACACTAGTTTTGATATTACAGCAATGTAAATACATTAGCACTTTTCTCCACCATAAACATGACTTCAGATTTCATTTCAAGTCTATGAGTGGATTAAACATGTATAATACAACATACCCTAGGTTTAATTATGAGATACATTAACTATCTGTAACAACTGTAACTGATGCCTAGTCAGGTCAAACTTTCCCGTCAAAAAGATTCTCCAAATTCAGAATAAGGACAGGGTATCTGACTTGGATGATGTGATGTAGTCAGTTCCTTTTATTTTCTAGTTTCTACAATATTGACAGGACAGTTTGCAATAAGGTTAACACCTAGGATCCTCCCCTGGGAATGGATCCCCTACCCCAGGGATCAATGGCAGATTTACTTCCCTCTGTATATTTCTTCAAAGGAAGCTGCAAGGAAACAAGATTCCCTTCATAACCAGTAACTTACAGTTGTTAGAGAGAAGAGAATGATAAGCTAGCAGTGTGTTATGACATTCAGTCTGTGTGCTGGCTGTATCAGACACATATATATATACATTGTGATGACATCCCCCGAGGTCTCTAGGGGACCTGATACTGGTACAGTGTGACCTCTGGTCAGTCAAGGAGGGTCTGGCTGTTCACTGATATCCGGCTGGTTAATTATCCCACTGTTCAGTGATATCTCGGCTGTTTCATTACAATAATCTAGCATCTACCGACAGTCTAAGGCTGTGTAGAAAACCATTACCATATCATATCTCACATCATGTGGAACAGACACAAATATTTTGACATCTTCCCAGTGTAATGCTCTCCATCTACAAGTTTTAATCTAGCCCCTTCCAATGATCAGTTCCATTCCGCTGTATCCTTAATAACTATCAGCTGCTCAGGAGATCGGTATTTTTACTTTAGATCTTTTCTTTCAATTTTTTAAGGATCTATAAGATAAGAGTATGACCTCAAAGGTCATTCTGTGACACACAAAAACTAACGCCCTGAGGAACAATGGCTCCAAAGCGTCCACAGCATTACTGCAATAACCCCAACAACAGACAGTAAAAGAGAGTTTAAAGTTTTAAATAAATACACTAAGAATTGAAAATGATATTTATATCCCTGCATATTTACAGCATGTGTCTGATCTGACTGGTACGCCCACACATGCCTCCTACAGGTGCAGGAGCCAGTTGGGGGTGGTTGGGAGGTGGGGGTGGGGGGTGCTCCCAGAACTTCGTAATATTTTAATAAAATCTGTAATTGCAGCATTCAACTTTATCCTCTGATGGAGAGGTCTGATTATATTGTTTGTCTTTTCTTGTCACTAAATCATAGCTTTCAACAAAGTATTGGGTTACAATCTTACATTATTTTTACTTGTACCTGATTAATCACAGGTATTCCAGGGACCCAAAGAAATCAGGTGGGCAGAAAATTGACAAGCTCTACACCTACTCCATTCTGATGCCTGACTAGGTGCAAACAAAACTGAGGCCCTGTCAGGGCGCTGTGGTTCATTTCTACAGGTCCCACCAAAAAGTGCCTACGGATTATTGATAGGGGTTGCCGTTATTTCAAGCATGCCATCATTTTCTAATTCTGTTAAAAAACAAACACTAGGATAAGTTTATCTCTGAGCCAGTTTTGTTAACAAGTTTTCTCCTGTCTCGCTGCACTTTGTCAAAACATGCTAGTATGCAATTCAAATCACATGTAAATGAGGTAAATAATTTCCTGACTTGAGCAGGTTATATTAACTTTTTGACTGTCTATTGATCTGTTCATCTTTCTGTCCATCCATCTGTCTCTGAGCTTCCTTCTGCCTTTCTGTCATCGAAGTACTGCATGTGATTATACAATACCTCTGTGTATATTTGTGTTCTAGCTGGTGTATTGATTTCAATCCTGGCTTTATTTTGTGCATTGTTCATCTTTGCATACTAGCTTGGCATTACTTTATTTAGTGGGTTTATTCCATTGTAGGCATTGATTTCATCTTTTGTGTATTGCATTATTTTGTGTTCTGGGTTTCGTGTATTGGATTTTATTGTATGTTTTGGGTTATTTTTTTACCCTGCTACTACACATGCCAATCCTCCTGTCAATCCTCAATCACCATCAGTTCTATGGTTTTACTATGTAACCCATACCGAGTCCAGCAAGTTATTCTATCATGTAAACAAACACAATACACATGCTTCTGTTTCATTAGCTGGGTTATACGAGAGTACAATAGTCAGTTCTGCGACAGTTATCTCCCTTTAGGCCGACATCCACCTCCGTTAGCTACAGCATCCAATCTCGATACCAGCCAGGCAGACAGACCAGCAGTTCTCCGTGTCGATACCAGCCAGGCAGACAGACCAGCAGTTCTCTGTGTCGATACCAGCCAGGCAGACAGACCAGCAGTTCTCCGTGTCGATACCAGCCAGGCAGACAGACCAGCAGTTCTCCGTGTCGTAGCTGGCTACAGTTACAGGGCTCTATTGATTGAATGTATCGCTCCATGTGTGTGGAGATAAGGACACTGTTATTCGTGGACCAGTCTGTGACAGGGGACCAGTTGACAGGGGGAACCAGGCTGTAGCAGGGGGACCAGACCTGAAGGTAATGCAGTGTTCACATCTTTCATCTTCTGAAGCAGCTCTCTATCATTTGACTGCACTGTGTGAGTTTATTTCTTAGTCAGGTCAAGACTGTGGACTTGTTTCATCTGTTAGTGTTTGTTTTATGACATTTATTCTGTTGTGTACAGAGTTCTGACAATTGTATAACATGTGCAGTGGTAGCATGTCCTGATGTGCACTGTGTAGACAACATACCTGGACAGGTGTACAGTACAGAAGTCACACCTGTACAGTGATGGACAGTCAGTGTCGTTATCACACAGGTAGCCAGGCGATTGACACAACCAGCCTTACTAGATTACACAATCTACAAAACACAGAGAGGGGAATGTCAAAATCTTGATAGATGTAAAACAAAATAAGAGCCATAGGGCATTACTAGAAAGAGGGGGATTTCCAGCAACACTGCTAAAAATATTGTTCTTGGGAAAATTCTGCTGGTATGGTGCTCAAGATGCACATATATAGAAAAGGGAGGTAGTTGCTTATCTTAGTAATGAGATCATTCATTTGAAACTTTTATTTTCAGTCTCCTTCAAAACATTCAGAGGAAGCAGGGTATGTGTCTGTGGATTTGTTCTGTTTGTGTTTAATGCTTCCCACTGAGTGTTACTTCCGATACAGAGAATTATATCACCCAGCCAGCCGACTTTGATGTTCTAATGATCCAGCATCCCCTCAAGATCCAAATCCATGATACCATACAGAACAAGATGTAAATGAACACAGTTTATCCAGTAGATTGCGGGTCAGTGAGGTCACCATTCAATACACAGAAATCTGTCCTTTCCACAGCTACTTTCACATCAAATTGACAGCCTGGCCATTATCTACATAATTTAACCTGCTTCCGTGGACTGGAATTCATTTAAGCCTGTGATATATGCCTGTATCTCCGTTTGTCATCTGGTGCGAATAACCTTCAATGTCTGCTGAGCGTAGCTTGAAGAGAACGGAGCCCTAGGAGAACCCTGACACTAGCTGTACATATCACACAAATCAGACATAATTAGGAATAGTTTCAAAGTTATAATATGTGCAAAATGTCCTTTAATGTCATGTTATGGCATGTAGACAGGAAATGACAGTTAGTAGTAATCAACATCATGAAATGATTCTGGCTGGTTATCCAAGGGCTGATTTTCATGACATTAAAGACCAAAGCCTCCTCTCTATCACCTACAGAAGGATAGAGAGATGCCATCAATCATTTTTTCTCAGAGCCTATCTATACTCCCCCATCAGCTAATGCACTGTAAAGCTAGCCTCCATCATCATCACTGGCAGGAGTTCTTCCTTCAGTTACACAAAACAGATGTTTTTGTCCAGGTTGTATGCAAGAGAGTATGAGATCAAAGGTAACCCCAGCCAGGTATAGGTCAAAACCAGGTGTCATCAGGTCAGCCAGAGACCCAGGGTATAGGTGTGCTGAAACCTGATATTTTTTATGAGATAACTCGAGACATTTCACTCACTTCTCTCCAAGATTTCACCCCCTCATCTTGGAGATTTCTGACATTTGAGTTCCTTCTGATACCTGAGGGATTAAGTAATCCCCAGATGCCCCCATTTTTATTGCTACTTCTGTTCTGAATTTTGTGTATTTTAGCTCTATCTACAAACTCCTTAAAACAAACATCATAGAATCTAATTTATAACTGCCATGAATCAGGTTTTGTGTTCTTAAGGGGGTTAAATTTATTCCAAACCTTTACAAGAACTTTATCTTAAGACTTTTTTAACTACTGATAAACTCAGATAGAAAAAACTATTAATATCCCTGACTGCTTAATTAACTTATCTATACAGTCATACCCTGCATATTTACTCTAGATTCGTTAATTTTTAACTAAAACATTTACACCTCATGTGTTACACTTTACAGATCAATCATCAATCCTTGATATCATCCAATTTCTGAATCCAGTGTGCATGCAGTTTTCAACATTCTGTTATCATATATGCATGTCAGCCAAGAACTATACAGAAAGGGAATGATTGCCAAAATCAATAGAAATATGGATATTGTCATAACATTACCATTCCAATTTTAACATTTCTAAAAGCTTGTCTATTTTTACCAAATACCATAACATGAAGAAAAACTTTGAGAGACAAAATAAGCATATCTGTACTTCCACACACAGGTACTTCAAGCTATAAAATAACATTAAAATAGTTCTTAGACAATATATTTCAATTTGTTTAAACAAAAATGCCAGTACTCATTCAAAAATAACTGACCTTCAATGTATGCATATAAATAAAAATACAACAAAGTTGTTATGTTATGATATAACAAAGTATGCTCTCTTATGATGGACATTGGGAATTTTAGACCACATTACAATTTCTACCTGTGTACATGTCACCCATACGGCACAGGTGACTTGTACGTATCCTCACACCTTGGTGTTCTTACTTCCTTATGGTTTGTGCACCCCGAGGTAAGTGTCGCCTCTCTCCGTCTCTACGCTTATAACGTGTAGGCTATGATCATCTCCCCTAGGGCCTCTAGCTATAATAACATTATGTAACATGTTTTCTGAATAATAAGTGTACAATATCACAAAGAAGTGAAGAAATAACAGCTCTGTACTAAACATAGGCCATGACTTACATCGAGGTATGTGTTTAAATACATTCTCTTTCCAAAATTCCCTTCTTGATTGATTACTAAATTATTATAGATATATAATAAAATCATTGCTTAATTATTATAATTAATTAATCAATAAAGCAATTATAAATGACATATGGTGGACCTGAGTACAATGAGTCTGAGTGAGATTAATGTCAACACAGAGTGACATAGGCTGGGTACCATCTTGTGATTAAATGGAACTTCCCGTAATTAATGGTGAATACGGGGACATTAATCAGTCATTGTACCCTTAATCCCATTAGTAAGCTATTGATTCTCTTGTACTAAGTCAAACGTCCCATGTAAGGCAGCAGTACTACATCAACCGGTACATGCATTGAACAATCATTACAGAGACTTCTAGAAATCGTCAGATTATAGCTGCAGGTCTGTAGCTCCCGGTCTGAAAAAATTCGGATGGACGACCTGGGCGCTACAGTACCACCCATTGAAAAAATTGTGTATTTATTGCACAGAAAAACGTGCGCTAGTTTTGGACTGATTAACCTTGTTTATACGCTAACTCTGTGAAAACAATTAGTTCCAATAAATTCTTCACGCAATTCACTACTGATATCGTCTCTTTACTTGCCTCGGATGGTCTTTTAAACACCATCACCAGCTCCATAATTTGAAATGGTGCAGTTTGTTTACATGTAAAAATGGTGACTCTCCATCTTGATGTAAATGTACTTGATTTGTTGAGGTCGGTAACGTGTTCTGGAGAATGTTTGAGGCAAGTAAAGAGACGATATCAGTAGTAAATTGCATGAAGAATTTAATGGTACTAATTGTTTACACAGAATTTGCGTATAAATAAGGTTAATCAATCCAAAACTAGCGCACATTTTTCTGCGCAATAAATACACAAATTTTGCTATGGGTGGCACTCTAGCTCCCAGGTTGTCCATCCGATTTTTTTCAGACCGGGAGCTACAGACCTGCAGCTAGCCAGATTACTGATGTGGATTGAGGTATCTGTGTCTTTTTTTTGGGGGGGGGTGTAAAAGCATAAAATGAATGCAGATATCAAATTTATTTTCATCATGTTAATTTAGCTTTATAAAAAGAAGAAGTGGTATTGAGAGTAAATGTTGATGATTTAATTTTCATTTGACAAACAATAACATAATTATAAGAGTTGGGTCAAAATTAATTCTATATCAGTTCATAAAATATATAACAGTATCTAATGGTAATATTATAATTGCAGGAAATATATTGCAAATTGCATTTTCATATCATTCAAAATAGATTTTTAATCTGTATTTAACATGCGCGAGAAGTATAGCAACAGTGGCTTTGCCAATACTGTACCATGCGTTGTCACACAGGCATCACTACAGGGATAAAGACAACTCACAATTAAGGGGAGAGGACTAAAATAGGTGTAGCCTGATGTCCAATCCTGTTATGTATTTATTTGCATAATGAAATATTTGTTAAATAGAAAAACAAAACAAAAAACAAAAAAAAAACCTCACAATTAGGTTGCTGCTGTGAGCAATTTACAGAAAAGAAAAGAAATCCTGTTTCAATTTTGTTATAATTTAAGCTATTGAGATTTTGTGTATAGTTGCACATGCATGTATGCTTTTTCATGATAATTAATGCTTTTTTAATCAGTTGGTAAGAAATCATATATTTTTGTTAAAACTACAACTTAAAATATAGAAAATCTGACAACATGTAGCCAGATACGTTTTTGATACACATGAAAGATGTTACTAGATAAAAAAATTATAAGTTTAAAAATATATGGAAAACTGATAGAGAATTGTCTTTATCTTTTTTTTTCTTTTCTTCGCAATCATATATGACAGAAAATGAAACAATTCTTATTCTATATTCATTTTTAAAGATCATAATAATAGATGTCCTGACCAAAGAAAGCCCTTGATAAATGAATACAGTAATCAGCTGGTAATATCCGACATAATGTTAGCCTAACTATGTATGGTATGGCCATCATCATGCATGATGTTGTGGTGAGTGAGGAAATTCGAATTTATGCAGCAGTTTAGTTGCATACTAATAATTAATATGAAATGGGCAGAATCACAGATTCTGTTCTAATATAAACACGACACAGTTTACCTAAACTTGAAACTTGTCGCTTTTGGATTTCCCACTTCACACGACCTTCACCTTTCTTAGAAGCGGGGGATTTTGGGAAGGGTGTGATGTCATAGCTTTCTAACAATCTCGCTTGATCAGAGAGATAGACAGATTCACGGGCATTATTTTTATACTTACCGGTAGGTTTTGTGGCTGATATTTATATACGATAATGTGAACATTTAACATGATTGTTAACATTCAGTTAACCTGAGTTCTAATGTGACCTAATTTTGTGTTATTTTGAATTTGCTGAGGCATGGCGGGGTATGCATACACCCGATACTTTAAGCCGTAAATATTCTTATCTCGGTAATGAAATGTAATAATGCTTTTGTATAGAGTCATGGATATTCTTATATATCGGAAAACAGTATGTACGATTAAAATACGTATTACTGCAGAGGGTCATATCAGTACTCATCAATGCCGCTGCCCCGGTACAGTGTCACAGTGCCCCCCCGGGGTGATGATTGTGGAGAGATTTGGGTCGTCCAAATTATCACTCCTTTCAGACCACCTACCGGCGCTTAGAGTAGTCATTAACTTGTCAGTGTGTTTTCACTTATACTGACCTTTGAGTTTTGATTCATGTAGTATGGCCAAGACAGATTTACTTGGATTTATTTACTTTAGTCAGTCAGTGATCAAGTCGTACCTCTAGTGTATGAAAGAATTACGCAGTGCTAAACAATTGTCTGTTTACTACGGAATATTGATTGTGATAGATCTTGTTAGTCTACCTCCTTCACTTTGATGAATGCCATTGAATATGAATCATGTAATGTCAATGTGAATTTTTGTGATAACAATGATAACAAATTCAATATTCCAATTTGTTTCAGGATAACGACAGAAAGAATTCGCTGCATCAAGGGGACCAGGAGACATCGGTTCTAAAACCGACGCAGCAAAAGTCTAACAAGATGGTGCTGTGTCGTGTTCTGCTGCTTGATGGGAATGATTTTGAAACTGACATTTCTGTAAGTGATTTTTTAAAGATATAGTACACAACATTTAGATTTGGCTCATGTTATTTTCTTTTCTAAATGATAAATTCTGGACTGATCCCAGCTTTTGAAGTTGCTTCAGTTGTTTGTCTCTTCAAATTTGCTCATTGTGGGGCCTATCATGTTTTGTAGATATATTTCTTTAAAAAGATAATATCAGTGAAGCATTCTGATTCTGAGTGCTTTTGATGTAGAACAAAACAAACATGGTCAACTTCTCATCATATCAAATTTTCATACCTGTCAAACAATTACCTGGTCCAACTTCTGAACATATTGGTTGTTTTTCAAGGTCTGAGTAGAGTTATGTTTTGCCTATTTCACATAATCAGCCCCGTAAATTCTGACAGGATATAAAGAATTAAAACATTAAGCCATCCATCACTCAGAGGAATATTCACAAACAACAACAGGAATACAATCATTGTTGGCTTCTGAATAAAATCAGCTGTGAATGAAGATTTGTCAGTACTTGTTTGAAATATAATGTATATTTCATATGATTATCAATATTTAAATTAAAATCCATCAAGACAACCAAAAGTAGGTATTTCCTCAATGATATAAGAGATTTGAGCAAGAAGGACAACTCCAATATCCGTGGTGTATTTTAACTACAGACTAACAGTTGAATGATTTTTTACCTGCAGAGAAATGCTGAGGGAAGAGAATTGTTTGATGAAGTTTGCAAAAAGCTGCTCATAAATGAAAAAGAATATTTTGGTTTAACCTATACAGGAGCACAAGATGTAAAGGTATGTTTATATAAACTATTTTACACCCGATTTAAAGCCCTACTCTCTATTATAAAAGCTATTATAGTCTATTATAATAGAGATATAAATGATAAATATATATATTTATTGAACTACAGTATTTTACACAAATTCATAAAATAACAGATAATGTACTGTGACTTATAAAAGAAAAGAAATTTAAAAATCATAGTTTTTCTTTTTTAACAGTACTGGGTTAACCATGATAAGAAAATAGCTAAACAAGTGAAAAGTAAGTACCACTGACATGAAGAGAGTAGATTTGATTTGTGCCGATAGCTTGAACAAAATCTAGTTGTTTGTTTTTTTTTGTTTTATAGATGAATAAAAAACAAGCAGTAGTGTAAAAGATATTACCTTAATCAATTAATGCTGCATATTCATGGTTGGTTGATGTTGAGACTTCTATTTTAGATTTTACCCTTCTTAATTATTTTTAATTTGTGTGTAGGTGGGACCTGGGTGTTTGAGTTTGCTGTTAAGTTTTATCCCCCTGAGCCCTCTCACCTGAGTGAGGATGTCACAAGGTAGGCCTTACAAAGTAGACAGCATGACACATGTATAAGTAATGGATATATGCCGAAAACAGTTCTGTATGAAAAAATATCAGAGAGTTTCGAGGCCCGTTAGGGCCGAGAACTGTCTGATATTTTCATACAGAAGTGTATGAGGCATATATCATACTTAAAACACTGCCATTGAATTTCATTGTCGATTTACCTGAGACAGTCCGATTTTGAAGGATATCAGTACTGTAACCACTGATAACAGTCTGATATTAAGAAGCTCACTAATATCGGACTGTCACAGGTAAAATTTTAGACTGCTGGAACAAAGGAATGACATCACAGCAGTGTTTTAACTGTGCTTAACCATAAACTGATCAACTTTTCAATTTCAAAGTAGCATGACACGTGACTGTGCTAAACCATACAATGATTTAAATTGGTAGTGAATGTAGAATTTTTGCAGTTTTGAATTTTATCAATATGAAATAAATTGAAAATATTACAGTTTAATTTAAAAAAGAAACCATTGGTTGTTTTGATGGAATGCTCTACAGTGAACAAGTCAGATGACAGAATGTTCATTAGATTCTTGTGTTTTTCAGATACCAGTTGTGTTTACAGATCCGAGCAGACATCTACAATGGAAAGTAAGTAAAGACTTCCCCTGATTTGTTGTACTAGTGCTACTCTCATGCATTGCTAAATGTACCAAGTAACACAGCCTCCCTCTGATTGCAGGCTGCCCTGTTCATTCATGACCCATGCCATCCTGGGCTCCTACACAGTGCAGGCCGAGATAGGTGACTACGACCCACAGGAAGACGGCCCTGGAGACGATTATCTGAAAGCTTTTGATTTTGCTCCACAACAGACCCCAGAACTGTCACAGAAAATTCATGAACTACACAAAACACACAAGTAAGTGATGCTAGCAGTGGAGGGGTCAGACTATTGTAAGTTTTATTTTAAATGTGTGAAAAAATGACCGGATCTGGGCAGTGTGGTAATAGGAATGTTGATTTTGTTACAGAGGACAGACCCCGGAGGAAGCAGAGTTAAACTTCTTAGAAAATGCAAAGAAGCTTGCCATGTATGGAGTGGACCTGCACAAAGCAAAGGTCAGTGTCATAGCAACAAACTTAGAGCCATAGGAACAAGGTCAGGGTCATAGCAACAAGTTTAGAGTTGTAGGAACAAGGTCAGTGTCATAGCAACAAGTTTAGAGTCGTAGGAACAAGGTCAGTGTTATAGCAAAAAGCTTAGAGTCATAGGAACAAGGTCAGTGTCATAGCAACAAGCTTAGAGTCATAGCAGCAATAAAACAATAATTACAAGGATCACTGTCATGAAGATAGTCCTTGAATACAAAGAGGATAGTCTTTTGATAGAAAATTTTATTAGAATACCCAAGATCTGTGTGAATAAGTCTTTCCAGACACTACAGTATATTGTCTGTATATTTTGATGTGATTGTTGTAGGACTCTGAGAACAGGGTCATTATGCTGGGCGTGTGTGCAAGTGGCCTTCAGCTCTACAGAGAAAAACTTAGGATCAACCGATTTGTCTGGCCCAAGATCATCAAACTCACCTATAAAAGAAACAACTTCTACATTAAACTTAGACCAACAGAGGTGAGTTAATTCAAATTTACAGGCATGAAGTTTTTCTAATCAAATATGAAGTTCATGAAATACTACCGATAGTAAAATATAGAAGTGCCACATTTTTCTTTTCTGTTTTATCTTTCAGGGAGATCAGGAGACTACAATATGTTTTAAATTAGATTCACATAAATTGGCCAAAAGATTATGGAAAACCTGTGTAGAACATCACACCTTCTTCAGGTTTGTTATATCTAATCTATCGCATTTCTGAGAAGTCTTTCCTTTTGATATCAGTATCTGGATGGATTTTTTTCGCTGTCTATTTGATGGAGTGATGGTTGGTTACAGGGCATGTCCCTCTTTTTAATCATGAATTGATGTCCATTTTTACAGATTAAAGGAGCCCGAGAAGAACAGTACCGGTACTCTCATTCCTAGGTTTAACTCGCGCTTCCGGTATTCAGGAAGAACACAGAAGCAGATTCGAGAACAGGAGGATTTAATGGACCGCCCAAAAGTGAAAGTAGAGAGGCGAGGCCTGGGGAACAGCTTCCGTATGCCCAGGGATGCAGAGGGTCACATTATCAGGCCAGGTAAGCGAGCTGTAAGCTCTCTGTCAGAAGTATCTGACTTTACAAAGAATTTGAATCATACTAAATGCTGAAATGAACGACTTTATGTTGATAATTAGTCGCAGATGCAGGGGCAGACAGTTACGACCGCACAGATAAGTTGGCCGGACACACAGACACAATGTCGAGCGGACCACCCCCCTACAGCTCCATGGACCGGGAACATAAACTCAACAAACGACCAGGTGAAACAGAGCCTGACAGAGGTGACATGACGGAGGACAGACGAGATAAAATGCTGGGAAATCATGTAAGTACATAGCTTATATATACTGCATTATATCTATCAGCGTCTGTATCAAATTTTTTCTATGAATTCTTGTATATAATTCTCACCCACATCATACGGCTCTTCCAAACGCGAAGAAATTTCAGTTAAACATTTTATAAGGGAGTTTGAAGGAAAATTAAAGACCTTAGCTTTTCCGTGTCAACTAAACACTGCTCCGCGTTCTGCAGAGTTCTCTGCATTCGGAAGAGCCATATGATGGGGGTGATTCTTGTATATTTATATGTGTAATAGTAATAAGAGAATTGTTTTCGAGATAAACTTACAATTGATATGCATAGACAAAATAGCAAGAATTAGAAACCACATTTTGTTAACCTTTTCTAGGATAAGACAGAGGGAGCCCCTGGGGAGGGTGGAGACGCTGCCTTGTTAGAAGGGGGCATGGCACTTCATGGAGCCAAGAAATCCAAGGAGGACAAGGAAAGAGAGAAGAGGGAAAAAGAGGAGGAGAAACGCAGACAAAAGGAAGCAGAGAAGGAGAAAAAGAGGCTGGAGAAGGAGAAAAAGAAGAACAAAGACAACACAGAGGACAGAACGGACCGCCTGGTATGGAAACTGTCAATCTATTAAACTCGACAAACTCAAATTTGTCCAGCAGTTGTTCTTATACAAACTCAGAGAGCTAGTTTCTAGTCCTCTATCTGTGCCCAAATGAACAATACATATCTCAAGACTTATTCATTTTTCAAACTTGGTTTTCTTATTGCCTTTAAGTGTTGTGTTTTTTTGCTACAACTTAATTATTTTACAGGGAGGTGAGGATGCAACAGAGACTGCCATCAATGGGACCTCGGGTACAATGGGTCTGGACTCGGTAAGAACTCTCGCTTCTGTCACAGCTGTCTGTGTCAATCACTGTGTGAAAAATTCACCCGTTTTATTTGATTTTAATGTTATTTTAAGGACTATTCTTGTCAGGATTTGAGGAAGAAAAGGCAATGTCTCTAAGTATGTCAATCCTTCATTTTATGTTAACTTTTAACCATGTAAACAGGACGCTGTTGTACTTGGAAAGTCTGGCAACCAGGAGGGCAATAAAAAACCAGGAGACGGTGACTCCGCCCCTAAAATGGGAGAGAACCTTGAGCATGTGAAGCATGACAAGGCTCACGATAAGCATAAAGATAAGAAAGAGGCCAAAAAGGGGGGTGGGCTGTTTGGCATGCTTAAGAAAACCCCATCTAAAGGGAAAGGGGACAAAGCCAACCCGACAGAGACAGAAATAAACAACACAGATTCTCCATCCAGAGGAGATCAGCAGGTTGTCACACATGTTTCTAAGCGATGTGCTTGGTTTCTTAGTCCAGAAAAGCTTAGTAGTTTAGATTTACAGCACAGAGTAGCGGACCATATACTACACCCTGTATTACTGTTAATCCATGTATACTCAATATTGGTATATTTTTAATTACTACAACATGTATAAGGTACAGGCACCCTGCTTGTTAATGTTCCCCTACCCTGCCCAGCACCCCCATGGCTTTGTCTTGTGGTGCCGTGTGACCCAGGAATGGTACACTGCCATGGCTGCTTATTTTTCTCTTTTGCATGATTGCAAATGGTTCCACTGCTTGTGAATGTTTCTCTTTTTTGACTGTAAAAGAAAGAACTGATGTTGACTATATTTCTGAGTACACTGTATGTACAGCATTTTTTACCATGTCCGTTTTCTGTGCTCAGCCCCAGTGTTTGTATTTTTGTTGTGATTTTTTCATCCATAGAAAATATTTGATATATAAACATGTCTGTATATATATGTCTGTCTTCCCAGGAATGTTCTACTTTTGATTGTAAAAAAAACTTTAAAGTAAAAACAGGAATGATCAAATAACCATGGAACCAGAAGCTAGCCAGACGGCCTTGCATGGAGTGAATCTTCCAGTGCATGAAAACTAATGCTCTTAAGTCAAAGGACATCAGAAATATCTAACAATTTTTTATCTCTGCATGAATGAGATTGCCAACGGTGTCCAAGATCCTGCATGACAGCAATGACTAGAGATCTAGAGCTGAAAAGAACATGGCATGAAGAAGATTACAAGGTCTTTGTTGACTTTTGCATGGCTGCCTTGGGAATCTTGCCCACAAGTTTGGATTAAATCAAGTTTCTCTCTTATTTCTTCAGACAAACAAAAAGGGAGACAAATCCAAAAAGAAACAAACTGTTGTTATTGAAGAGACTATTGAGGACGAAGTGTTTGTTGAATCAGTTGATCCTGTCAAGGAATCAAACTCTAAATTAGTTTGTGAGGACAAGGACAAGTCAGGGGTCAAGGACAAATCTAACAAGTCAGGGAGGAAGAGCTCCTCTTCTTCCTCCTCTTCCTCCAGTAGTGATGAGGGCGAAATTGTTCTGGAGCATCGAGGCTCTAACATTGTAGAGGAAGTTTGTAGTAACCCATCCTCACCAACACAGGAGAGAGCAACAGTGGTCCTCAAAGTAGAAAACAAAAACAATGAACATGTGGAAGGGGAAGCTGGGGATGAGAGCAGGAAGAGTCTTACAGAGAAATCAGGCCAACAGTCAGACTCTCAGAAAGAGGACACAGAAGTGACAAAAGAGAACTCAGGAAAAGAAAAGAAAGTTGAAATTAAGTTGAATGTGACTGAAATTGAGAAACGATCATCAAATCCTCCAATGTCCGAAACTTCTAAATCTGAAGGAGTGACCAGTGTTCATGATAAACCAGACAATGCTCATAAAACTTCAAAAGAGAAACCAGTGGTACAAGAGGAGGTTCGTAAAAAGCAGGATTCTCCTCTAGAGGTGCCTGTTGTCCTCTTGAATGAGGAGTCAGGAAAGGAGGAGATTGGCAAAGGTTCATCAGAAACTGAGGAGAAAAAAGGGGCAGGTGATAGTAAGGAGGATAAAAAGAAACATAAAGAAGAAGAAAAGAAACACAAAGAGGAAGAAAAGAAACACAAAGAGGAAGAGAAAAAACAGAAAGAAGAGGAAAAGAGGAGGAAAAAACAGGAACAACTTGATAAGAAGAAGAAAGAAAAGGAAGAAAAAGAGAGAAAGAAAAAAGAAAAATTGGAGGCAAAAAAGAAAAAAGAAGTGAAGGAAAAACAAGAAGAGGAGGTTCCGGAGAAGGAAAATGGGGACGAGTCTGCTCCTCCTCCCACAGAGAAAGGCGGAGCAGAAAAAGAGGACAAGGAGGAGGAAACCAGAACAGTGAGCAAACCAGAGGAGCATGAGGTGAAGGTTAAGATAAAGGTCCTTCCCAAGAGTGACACTGACACCAGCCTGCTGGGGCGACAAGAAGTGTGCGACGATAACGCCAAGGAGGAAGCACAGAAAGTAAAGGAGGAGACCAAAGAAACACTGAAGGATGAGAAAGACAGCAAGAAAACCAAATCGGCAAAGTCAAAGAATAAGCAACCGGTGTCCAAGAAAAAGTCGTCCACAGGCTGTTTTAGTTTTGTGCGACATCATAACTCATCAGAGTCGGAGGATGAAGCAGCAAAGATAGAACTCCCCACGGAGCCATGGCCGACAGAGAGGACGGAGGCCGAGGAAGTGGTACTGTATACTGACCGCCTCAGATTGTTGTCAATTCATACACTCGCCTATGATTTGATCTGTAAGTAACCTTGTACAATGTTGTAGGAGAAGCCGGCTGAGGAGCAAGAAGTGAAGGCCCCACCCAAACAGGTGCCCTCATTGAATGCTGGGCATGTGTCACTCACGGCATGACTCATTAACTCTCAGTGTTTCTCCGAGTTAGTAGGCTCTATCATATTGTTAACAGATCACACATTAACTCTGTGTCTCTCCGAGTTAGTATGCTCTATCATATTGTAAACAGATTGTTACTTGTTTATGCTGTGTGATTTGTCTTATCTGGACAGCTCATTCTCTAGAGCTAGACAATCTAAATAATATGATGTTCAATATAGGTTTCCAATATTTTAGAAATAACAATGATGTCCAGATTTGATGACTGCCATATTAGAGGTATTTCTTTAGTCTCCATCTAAGGATGTATCCTGTTTCTCCTGTTAGTTTTCCGACCTTTAATCCTAGTTAATTCTGTACAAACTTGCAATCTGTCTTATGATGATGATTGAATTTTACAATTTTCTGTACTGTGAAAAGATATACTGACCAACTTATACTTCATTTCAGACCTTTTACTGAAACTTAATACACCGCTCTTCAACTTCATGTCATATGCTGGATGAAAATATATACTCTTCATCCTTATTGCACCAGTTGAAAAG
The DNA here is from genome assembly GCA_020458035.1 of Magallana ariakensis. Taxonomy (NCBI): domain Eukaryota; kingdom Metazoa; phylum Mollusca; class Bivalvia; order Ostreida; family Ostreidae; genus Magallana; species Magallana ariakensis. The sequence continues at coordinate 58,805,412 of CM035817.1, read as the reverse complement.
AAACATTAGTACCTCTTTTCAACTTCATTTCACCTGTTGAATCACAGAATGGAAACAGTTATACCTCTCTTCATGTCATCTGTTGAATAAATTGCAACTGCATGGTCCATCTTTCAACCATCTGTTCAGTTGTACCATCAACATCTCTCATACTATCATCAACCTAGCATGTGTAAATTACTAGCCATAGCTAGAAATTATACAGATTACTTAAATTCCAGTTATTCATAACACTGTAAATTTTGGTTGATTTTATTTTCTATAATTTTGATTATTGTCTGACTCCGAAGTACACTTTCTGTATGGACACAGTATTTATGGTATGATTTCTGACCGGGCTTCCCTTTCAGAGAGGAGGAGTGGGGATGGGCTGGGCACTTCCCGGGATGAATGAACTGAAGGACCGTAAAGCCAAGGTCAGAGGGCATGTCATGCATGGGCGCTTACACAGCATGGTTATATTACTTGGGGCTCTGTCAGACCCCAGAGTAGGAGCTGGGGTCCCCCTGGTACTGTGTTATATCATTTTCAGCTCCAGAAGTTAATCTATATATGAAGTTGTCAGTTCACACAAGCATTATTCACCAATTGAAATGACAACATACATTAAGTTTTATGTATTATCAAGTTGAATTTGGGGAATGAAAAATCAAGAAAAATTTATAGAAAAGTCTTTTGATGTACAATTTTTATTGTACTTAAACAGATGCATGAAACAAGGATTGAGGATTTGCTCAATCCAAGTAGGGGTTGTTTTTTTTTTTTATGACATTAGAACATACAAGTATGTGTTCTTACTTACAATAATAGCAATGTTTCACCAATAGTTAGACAGTAGGCCGGTGTTTGTTGAAGCATGTTGTCCGCTGGAGTTGTGTGTTAGTTCATTAGAACTGTTTGAGATTTGTCAATGCTAATTACTGACTCACCCGCCATGTAACACGTCATCATCTACTTCAGCCCGAAGATCCCGCGCCACCTTTATCATCACCTTCATCCTCATCGTCAGACGAGGACGTATCCCATCATGCAATTCTAGATGACGATGCAGACGAGGTTTGACTGTCCTAGATTGCATGTCCTTTTCATTTCTTCCCCTCTTCTCTGTGTGTACCATACAGTTTCTGTGTCTACAGTATATGTTTAGTACCAGATTTTTGTGTACGATATATATATTTTATTGATGTTCTGCTTTGAGTGTCCATTGTTGATGCATTTTTAACATTTTTTATGAATTTTTTTATGATTTATCATTATATGTAATGCCTGTATTATGATTGCCTTTTTGAGCTTTGTGGAATGTTGACTATTTTATCCTATTGGCTGTAAGTTGCTTGTGGCACATTCGCTTCTTCCTGTTCTATTTTCAGTACAAAATCATAACGGATATTATGATTTGTGATAAACTGCAAATAAACATGTAAACAAGAGATAACAGAATACATGTAAAATATGACGTATAATATTTAAACCATTTTTACAGATTAAACTTCAGAATGTAGTCGTCAATAAGAATATACCTTTTAATTAAAAGTAACTTTATTGTCACTATCTGAAGTGAACTTTGAGTTCTTCCTGCCTCATATTACTTTGTTGTCAATGCTTCATTGTCCCAGCATGCTGGATTGGGATGCTTTTAGTTTCTGTCGATAATTGTGCTTTTATTCTCAGACTTAACCTAGCTTTTTGTGATACTGGTGATACTGATGTGTTTGATTTATTGCAGCAGGGCGGTTTTGGACTGGATGGAAGCCACCCAGACTACAGCGACAAGTCCATAGACAGAAAGATGCAGTTCATCGCGGTCACCCCTCCGTCCACGGTTAGTGTCCCAGGGAAATGCAGACGAATCATTTTAAATATTTTACTTGAAAACTTTGAACATTTTTTTATCTTCGGAGTAGTTTGTGCTGATCAACAGCTAAGACTATCTCATGTGATTCTTAACTTTCTAAGAACTAGGTAGAGTTGTAATACAGTGGACCCCGCTTAATATAATAGTTATTTTGTCAGGAAAAATTATTATATTAACCGGACTATAATAATAAGCGTACCCAGCTAAATTCAATGTGTACAAGTATGCTAAGTGCCTATTCACGTCATGTATTATTACTATCTATTTCTAGACGATGTAATGTCCACAATAATTGAGGATTTCTTCTAAAACTTTACTTTTAATGCTTCATTAAAGTTAATTTCATGAAAAAAGTTTACTATTACAAGCTTGGAAAATTGCAAGATCCACCAATATGCTTCCGATAAGTTGACATGCTTTCATTTTGTTTTCTTCCTGTACTTCCGGTTTTGACTAAATCTAATGAGGCATTCATTAGACAATTCGTTTTTAATAACTTCTTTCATTAAAAATCAAATAAACCACAAAGTTATGCAGAATTTTCTTATTTTCTTTGATTTATTTAGCCCATTCTTCCTATAAAATAGAAGCATATTAAAAAAAAGACTTTGTCACTACTTCACTGCAGTACAAATCGTCAAATGGAACATCATGTACCATATGCTAAGCCATGTAAAATGTCCCATTTTTTATAAATTTATTTACAAAAACATGAGGCATTCACTTATTCAAACTGTAAAAAACCTCAATAATACAGCGATGTCACTTGTTAGGTGCATAGGTAAAGTACCCAAGCCACGTGCAGTGAGGCGTGACTAATCCCGTCTGGCCAGCAGTCGGTAAATTTCAAAGTGATTTGGGAAGTCAGAGTGTTTATACAAGCTTCTCATGGGGGGCTAGCTCGAGAAAAAGGTGTGAAACTCAATTGACAGGCATGATCTTTCTATTATATTAAGCGGGGTCCACTATTTAAGCTACTATAATAACCGATGTAAAATACAATGATTTATTAAGAAATGGTTTTGTGTTTTGAAAAACTATTATATTAACCGAACTATAATATTAAACAGGTATTATACTAAGCGGGGTCCTCTGTAGTATTTCTTACGTTTTTAAAAAGCTTATACATTCACTACACCTAGTTTTATGTATGAGACACCCTTAAACTTTTACGTAAAGTAAAGTCTTTGTTGACCAGTCAAAGGATCTAATAATATTTTACCGACATATATTGATTATTGAAATGTGTACTGATTTCTATTTTCTCCAACAGGAGGTCAGAGACAGACAGAGAGGAGACAATACCATGCCATTCTTTGAGTCCATAGGATCAACCTCCGATGGGGAGGGAGAGGGAACCTTGGGGAAGAAGAAACCTCCCCCGGTGGCCCCCAAGAAGTACCGGGACAGCCAGGACGACCGTCTGGGTGACATGGTGAGTGGTGTGAGGGCGTGGCTGCATGGGGGGCACTGAGTCTGTATCTCACTGAGATCATGGGGGGCACTGAGTCTGTATCTCACTGAGATGGACTGATGTAACATGTACACGGATTGTCCATGCTGTGTGTATATAACTTGTATCCTACTGATAGTGATGTAGTCAGAACCCGATCATTTTCCTGTTTAGCCCCCCACGGTGGCCACAGAGAGGATGAGGTACGACCCTAACACGGACGACCAACCCATTCCCACCACCAACGTACCCATCGTCAAAACCCAGACGCGGACGGTCACCTACGAGAAGGATGGGTTCCCGGTGGTGATAGAGGACGGAATCCTCATCAGCTCGCAGTCTCACTCGACCAGAACTCAGACGATCGAGACGACTACCGTGAGTGTAATGACCCCCTGGCTCCGGGACAGTGACCCAGGGGTCGGGGCAGCCATTGTGTGTGTGTGTGTGTGTGTGTTCAGCATGGGACAATCAGCATGGCAGTCAGTTTAGTGTTAACTTTAGCTCTGTAGTCCTCTCTGTGTTATAACAGACCAGCAGCAGTCAGTTTTCACTTGTTTTTGCTTCTTCATTCTTTCTTGCAGGTTTGTCAGCTGTGACAAGTTGTTGCATTTGTGACTAAATTTTGTTCAGGAATGATATCAACTGTTTGCTTTGTTCATAATGCCTGTATCCACATTTATATTTCCTTTTGTTGAGTTACCTGCATTTCTAGATAGAAAGTCCAGATATAGACCAGATATAGATAATTCATCAACCACTAAATATAGAGTCCAGATATAGATAATTCATCAACCACTAGATAGAGAGTCCAGATATAGATAATTTATCAACCATTAGATAGAGTCCAGATATAGATAATTCATCAACCACTAAATAAAGAGTCCATATATAGATAATTCATCAACCATTAGATATCTCTGTCCTTATATTTAGAAACATTTTGAAACAACTCGTTTTTGTAAACTAACAAATATTGAAGATGTGAGAAAAATACAGAACTTGTTAAATATAAAGTTCATCAAACTGATTTATAAGCTAAAACTTTAGTTCCAAATGAACTACATGTACTTGTAAGGCAACATGTCTGTTATACTAGTTCTCATTCATATATCTTAAAACTTACAAACTTCTAAAGAGCAGCTGTTGCAATGCCAACTAATATATGTACTTGATTTTTCATTTTCATTATCTTTTTTGTTTTTTGCACAACAAAAGCAATTATATGCAAAGAATTCTTATGTATCATCACTGCATGATGGAAGTCAGAAAAACTTACATAGCTTTGTGTCAGTAACACAGTCTGTATTGTCTAATAGATATACCGTAGTCCCCTCACAGAGGCTCCTATTTTATGAGAGGGAGATAGAGACTTCATAAACAGAGTTTTTCATTTTTCATACTGTAAAGCTAGAGTAACATCATCCTTTAGCAAGCTCCTCTAGACTAATAACAAGACTATAAATTGGGAAAAATGACACGTTTTAAATATTTGTTTTGTAGTGTACTTCAATGAGTTTGTTTTGTTTTCAGTATAAGACAGAGAGGGACGGTAAAACAGAGACCAGGGTGGAGAAGAAGGTTGTGATTTCACAGGAAGAAAACGGGGATGACATTGACCATGATGCTGTAAGTATCCCCTTCTTATACTGACCATGATGCTGTAAGTATCCCCTCCTTATACTGACCATGATGCTGTAAGTATCCCCTCCTTATACTGACCATGATGCTGTAAGTACCCCCTCCTTATACTGACCATGATGCTGTAAGTATCCTCTCCTTATACTGACCATGATGCTGTAAGTATCCCCTCCTTATACTGACCATGATGCTGTAAGTACCCCCTCCTTATACTGACCATGATGCTGTAAGTATCCCCTTCTTATACTGACCATGATGCTGTAAGTACCCCCTCCTTATACTGACCATGATGCTGTAAGTATCCCCTTCTTATACTGACCATGATGCTGTAAGTATCCCCTTCTTATACTGACCATGATGCTGTAAGTATCCCCTCCTTATACTGACCATGATGCTGTAAGTACCCCCTCCTTATACTGACCATGATGCTGTAAGTATCCCCTCCTTATACTGACCATGATGCTGTAAGTATCCCCTTCTTATACTGACCATGATGCTGTAAGTATCCCCTCCTTATACTGACCATGATGCTGTAAGTATTCCATCCTTATACTGACCATGATGCTGTAAGTATCCCCTCCTTATACTGACCATGATGCTGTAAGTACCCCCTCCTTATACTGACCATGATGCTGTAAGTACCCCCTCCTTATACTGACCATGATGCTGTATGTACCCCCTCCTTATACTGGATGATACTGTAAGTATCCCCTCCTTATACTGACCATGATGCTGTAAGTATCCCCTCCTTATACTGACCATGAAGCTGTAAGTATCCCCTCCTTATACTGACCATGATGCTGTAAGTATCCCCTCCTTATACTGACCATGAAGCTGTAAGTATCCCCCCTTATACTGACCATGATGCTGTAAGTATCCCCTCCTTATACTGACCATGATGCTGTAAGTATCCCCTCCTTATACTGACCATGAATCTGTAAGTATCCCCTCCTTATACTGACCATGAAGCTGTAAGTATCCCCCCTTATACTGACCATGATGCTGTAAGTATTCCATCCTTATACTGACCATGATGCTGTAAGTATCCCCTCCTTATACTGACCATGAAGCTGTAAGTATCCCCCCTTATACTGACCATGATGCTGTAAGTATTCCATCCTTATACTGACCATGATGCTGTAAGTATCCCCTCCTTATACTGACCATGATGCTGTAAGTATCCCATCCTTATACTGACCATGATGCTGTAAGTACCCCCTCCTTATACTGACCATGATGCTGTAAGTATTCCATCCTTATACTGACCATGATGCTGTAAGTACCCCCTCCTTATACTGACCATGATGCTGTAAGTACCCCCTCCTTATACTGACCATGATGCTGTAAGTATCCCCTCCTTATACTGACCATGATGCTGTAAGTATCCCCTCCTTATACTGACCATGAAGCTGTAAGTATCCCCTCCTTATACTGACCATGATGCTGTAAGTATCCCCCCTTATACTGACCATGATGCTGTAAGTATTCCATCCTTATACTGACCATGATGCTGTAAGTATCCCCTCCTTATACTGACCATGATGCTGTAAGTATCCCCTCCTTATACTGACCATGATGCTGTAAGTATCCCCCCTTATACTGACCATGATGCTGTAAGTATTCCATCCTTATACTGACCATGATGCTGTAAGTATCCCCTCCTTATACTGACCATGATGCTGTAAGTATTCCATCCTTATACTGACCATGATGCTGTAAGTACCCCCTCCTTATACTGACCATGATGCTGTAAGTATTCCATCCTTATACTGACCATGATGCTGTAAGTATCCCCTTCTTATACTGACCATGATGCTGTAAGTATTCCATCCTTATACTGACCATGATGCTGTAAGTATTCCATCCTTATACTGACCATGATGCTGTAAGTACCCCCTCCTTATACTGACCATGATGCTGTAAGTACCCCCTCCTTATACTGACCATGATGCTGTAAGTACCCCCTCCTTATACTGGATGATATTGTAAGTATCCCCTCCTTATACTGACCATGATGCTGTAAGTATTCCATCCTTATACTGACCATGATGCTGTAAGTATCCCCTCCTTATACTGACCATGAAGCTGTAAGTATCCCCCCTTATACTGACCATGATGCTGTAAGTATTCCATCCTTATACTGACCATGATGCTGTAAGTATCCCCTCCTTATACTGACCATGATGCTGTAAGTATCCCCTCCTTATACTGACCATGATGCTGTAAGTATTCCATCCTTATACTGACCATGATGCTGTAAGTATTCCATCCTTATACTGACCATGATGCTGTAAGTATCCCCTCCTTATACTGACCATGATGCTGTAAGTATCCCCTCCTTATACTGACCATGAATCTGTAAGTATCCCCTCCTTATACTGACCATGAATCTGTAAGTATCCCCTTCTTATACTGACCATGATGCTGTAAGTATCCCCTCTTTATACTGACCATGATGCTGTAAGTATCCCCTCCTTATACTGACCATGATGCTGTAAGTATCCCCTCTTTATACTGACCATGAAGCTGTAAGTATCCTCTCCTCATATTATACTAACAACAAAGCATCACCTTGTTATGTTAATACATCGTACAGCAAATAAACCATGATGCTCTAGGTATCAATTCATAACGTTCATACCCCAATGATGACAACAATAATACTGTCAGTATCATCTCATTATGTTTAACACTGGATGATCAGATGTCCAGTATGTAGCAGCTCATTCCCTGCCCCACATGTTTTAAGTATTTGGCTGTGTGTATATTTCAGCTCCTAGCTGAGGCCATTAAGTCGGTGACAGAGATGAACCCTGACCTTTCTGTGGAGAGAATCGAGTGTATGCGGCAGATTGAGGACGTGGAAGGGGGTCGGGAGGTATTAGGTCAGTACTCAACAAATTATTTTAGTACAGCTAAAGAATGAATTCCTTACTTGTATATGATTTTGCTGTTAAAAAGAAATAGATGTACTAGTAGACTGTTTACATTGTCATAATTATGGAGACAGGGAGTGTTGATGGATTGGTGGGTTTTTTGTTTAAATTATGAATAAGAATAAACACCATTGTAACAATCAAAAGGGGGGATACTTCTATATGATGGATGATGAATGAAAATGCTCTACATTCCGAGATATATATTAAATATAGAACTATATATATCAAGCCATACATGCTTTGTTGACTGGGTTTTTGTACTTGTGTTGTTTATTGATGGGTTTTCCCAACTTGTGTAAACTGATGTCTGCACTTGTGTATTAATGGGGCTTCTCTACTTGTTGTAGGTTAGATTTCGACATTCGATAACCGAGGAACCTTTGACGGGAGCAGCCCGATTTCAGTGCCTATAGTGACTTGTTTGCAGGGGAAATCCGTCCAAACCTTCTAAAGGTCTCGTATATTTCGCTTCAGAAGGACGGAAAACCAGCAGACTCTGTGCTTGACGCAGGATTTAACAGACTCTGAATTATTGCAATAATTATGTATGTGGCATAAAAATCATGAATTACGTGTCATAGTTTTATAAACATTTTACATTACGTACTGGACTTGCTGCCAGGGAGTGTGGTCGTTTACAGACTGTGACCTTTGTGTACTAAAGTCAGTTGCCATGGGAACCTAGCAGGTCCAATCATTACACCTTGAATCAGCAGGACTTGGATGGGCAGCTACAAGAACTCCTTTTATTCTTAACCGATTTTAAGTTTTATCGCATTATTTCATTGGCAATTTTAGCAAATGTTTGTTTTAATGAAAGAAAACTTTATAAACTACTGCATTGCTGACAGATTTGTTAGAATTTTAGTTCCTTTTGTTTTATTGCTCAATGCTTATTTATCATTACAACTATCATGAACAGAGCATTAAGAGATGTTCATTTGACGGCTTTTAGGAGGCGGCTGTGTAAGTCCTAGACTGCTTGATGTAGTGCATCATTTTTTATACTTGTATCGAGACAACATCATCTCAATAAAGTCAACATTTGTATCCCTCTGTCTTCTCTTCAATCTTCCCCACAAATTCGTCATTTACAGTATAAATTTTACGCTGTATAAGACATCCTATAAGAAGGTGTCAGAATATAGATGCTCAATGATCCAACAAACAATTCACAACCACAATGTCATGTTCTGGAAGAGTGTTGGAAATATCTGAACGTGGTTTATTATTGGTATCTTTGGAGGGAATTGCAATTCATGTAAACAAAAGTTAATGTCCTGCACTGATTGGGAATCTTGGGGTCATTGATAGTTCTGAGCCATGAAATCACATCTATAATTAATTTCGTAAGAATTTCCTTGAAGTGTCATACTGTCAAAAAAAGTATGTGAGGTAAGTTCATGACCCATAACCTGCCCTGTACCACGGGGTCATTTTATTCTGAAGCAGTGGTACTTAAAGCTGACATGAATTCATAAATACGCATTATTTCCTTTTTATCTCGGACTACCGCCATATTAGTTGTCGATTTCTATTGTTCTATTAATCGCTACACACCCCCTATATAAGGCCGATAGCACTTCATGCTTCACCACATTCAGGTATTTCATTCACCCGAACACGTTACATTGGACGAAAAGACTTGTAGAAACGCGTTTTGAACAAAATATTATGACAACCACTCCAAAGAACAACAAAACAAGGCAGACTGAAATCCCAGGAACACAGATTTCAAAATCCTCGATAAGTGTAGAACGTTTTTCTGTGTAAGTTATAACATCGCACATGCGCAATCTACACACTGGCCGATCGAGCAATGTCAATGTTTTGTAGAAACCTATGGAAACGATGTTACGTTGTTACTTTCTTGGATTTACAATCATTTATCTGCATTTGTTGGATGTAGTACCGCGGGGGTCTTCAGAAAGGGGTGTTGCTAAAACGCGGAACGGAAAACGGAACGGAAAGCGGAACGGAACGGAAAACGGAAAATCTTATCTAATGTTATTTACTTGATAGATTTGTAAATCAGGTTTAAAACGATAAACTTTATGTAATTTTAAATATTTTTTTAAAGATTAGCAATATATGAGATTATTTATTCAAGAATAATTATTTCCTCAAAATCAACAGTACATGCATTGACCCGATACTATGTCCCAAAATATCCTCGAATCACATTTTGCTGAAAAACTCGATATTTATATATAAGGTCTCAGGGTTCAAGCAATGTTCTTTCAGACACATGAAAAATTCTCATGATTTCTTCTTTAAAACGTCCTCTCTAGCTCATCAGGTTTCAATACACGGCTAAAAATAAAGAAGTCTACGGGGTTTTGCATATCACGAGACCATGACGATAACGTTGAAAAATTGTGCGAGGTCTTTTGAGTGACTTCCGAATGGAGAAAAGATGTCAACATTTCCCATTATAAATCTCCGTAAGAAATCTGTTTTCGATCCTGTGAATTTTTCCGATTAAAAAATGATAATGTGTCAATATATAAAGTTTTTCTTGGATATTTCCCATTTCATCTATTTCAATTGCATCTTTTACAGGTATGTGTATTTTTTTTAAAAACCGTCCAAATGTCAAATGTGCTACATAAATATTTTGGGATCGACAGACTAAAATCCTATTTTATAATCTGAAAATCAAACCAGGCAACGTCTAGAGCTCTCTATTCGGATCATATGTATCACCCCTGCGAATGTTATTGTCATTTAAATTTAGACCATGTGGTTTTATTTGACCCTTTCAGTTTCGCAGTAAAAACCGTGCCTCGTGTTTATAGTTTATTTCCTAGAATCTAGGTATTTGTTGTCAAATATAAAATCTAGACGTTTATTGATTTTAAACTTTATCTTCATTGATTGGTGGATAAAACAAGTTCTAGAAATAAATGTGACAATAGGAAATAAAGGGTTTTTTTTCTGCTGTTGCAACAATTAACATGCTTAGTAGCGATCCACCCTAAGGAATAATTTTCGATCCGCGCCTGACCTAGAAATAGCATCAATAGTGAAACAGACTATACTATTTTATGCCGAATGTTACTTGAAAATGGCTCGATATACTAAGTTTTTATACAAAACAGACACCAATTCTTTTGTTAAAAAGCATGGTATTGCACACCAAAAGCGTAAAATAAGGCTTTGATTTTATCAAGCAACCCAATGTTTACATTTTCAACCACGTGTAGAGTGGTTAAACACGAACAATAACTCTGTTCTGAATATCATCGTTTAGTTTAAATAACCGCTAGATGATGAAATAAGACATGTATCTTAAAAGATTTAAATGTTTTAACATAAATCAAAGTAGGACATGATATGAAAAACGACCAGTACTTACGTATTTTGAGAAAATTATCCGAACACTTATACTTTCGCTCGAATTTTCACAGGGACTGAATAAATCTCGGCGAAGTCTCGTGAACTTTCATTCGAGCACCTCTGGATTTATTACATACTTAGCAACGATAAAGAAAACATTCCGAACACATTCGCAGGGGTGTGTATTTAGCTGCATGAATGAACAACTGCCAAGTAATGCAAAAGTAAACAAAATTGCATTGCTAAAAATACTACCGTAGTTTCACTAAGTACCGGGTATTTTAAAACAGTAGAAGATGTAGACAACAAACGCCGATATTAGAGGTAAAATAAAACATAACATGTAATCCGCAGCGTTATTGGTCCAATAAAATGAACCTATTTTGGGGGTAAAAGGATATTTACAATAGCGGGACATGTTTGCAAATAGATGACGCAGCAAGACTTCGTAAAGATGATCATGAATGTCGTCAGTCATTCGTTTTTTTTTTATCTCAATGATACTGTATCGTCTGTATGATTTGAGATCGTATAGAATACCGAAAATTCTATGTTGATGTTAGTACATGTATATACATCATATTTGAAATATAAAAATACTCATACAACGCATGAAAAGCTTTCACTAACTGCGTTACGCTGTTATGCCAGCAATGCCATATAAGAAAAATATTATTAAGTAAAAAGTTATAGCTAATTTACTCTTTTAATATTTCACAATTCGTATACATTTGATTTTTTTCCGTTTCCTACTCAACTAAAGCCAATATTGAATGCAATGCTATATTTGATAGTCAGTCATAAGAATATCAATAAGACAGCCACGTGTTAATCATCCTTCATTGGAAATGAATAAATGATACAGAGTAAATCGTTTCTGGCCAGTCTACACCATTTTTAAGCGATAAACGTGATATGATATTTTCCGTTTTCCGTTCCGTTCCGCTTTCCGTTCCGCGTTTTAGCAACACCCTTCAGAAAGAAGCAGACGTTGTGACTCTGTATGAACGACACACGTGTTCGATGTGCATGCGAAGTAAGTCAGCACTATCTGTGCAAAATGATTCGAATACCTTGGACATTCTTTCAAAGAATAAATATATTTTGTGTTTTATTGATTGTAGTTTCCTTTATTATTTTTTACAAACATTTTACTACAATGTGTAGTTCATGCAATTAGAGGTCCGTGCAACCTGAATGCCTTGATCGGAAAGCAACCGACCGTAACTTTCTCGACCGGTATATATACCCCAGTGGCATTAGAGGGGCGATCGAAACTAATATGGCGACCAAATGTTTTTATGAATTCATGTCAGCTTTAATAGGACTGCAGCAAATGAGGAGCAGACAAACAGTGACAATGACACATTTAATAGTCATATTACATATTATACATGTAAGCCATTATCATTTTCATACATACAAATAAAGTGATTGTTATAATAAGTTGTACATGGAGACAGGCACAGTGAAGTTGTTAACAGCTGATATGTAAGCATTCCACAGGAAACTGAGCTGATACAGCAAATCCCGGGTTTTACTGGGGACTTTTTCCAATTTTGAACATTGTTTTGAACCCCCAAGAGATTGGATTAAGAAATAAAGAAAGACCAATGGACCCGAAGGCTCACCTGAGTATCTGGTCTCAAGTTTGATTTTGTATCTCCGTTTATATTTTCCTACATAAAACTTTGCATTGCTATTCCCATATCAATGGTGGCATATATCTGCCCCTTGTGTGCAAGTTATTTTTCTATCAAATATGTCGACATGCAAGATAAATATGTTGACATGCAAGATAATTATGTCAACATGCAACATAACTATGTTGACATGCAAGAAAATTGAAATCAAATAAGAATTATAAAAAATCTCAAAAAATCTCAAATATCGCCCACATGTGACATCCAAGATGCTAAATGCTACCTATTTATGTCGACATGCAACTTATTTATGTTAATATGTAATATAAATATGCTGACATGCAACTTATTTATATCAACATGCAACTTCTTTATGTCGACATGCAACTTATTTATGTCGACATGCAACTTACTTATGTTGACATGCGATATAAATATGTTGACATGCAACTTAGTTATATTTACATGCGAGATAAATATGTTGACATGCAAGTTAAAAGTTGTATGTCAACATAACTAAGTTGCATGTCAACATATTTATCTTGCATGTTAACATAACTAAGTTGCATGTCGACATAAATAAGTTGCATGTCAACATAAAGAAGTTGCATGTTAACATAAATAAATTGCATGTCGACATAGATATGTTGCATGTCAACATATTTATTTTGCATGTTAACATAAATAAGTTGCATGTCGTTATAAATAGGTAGCATCTTGGATGTCACATGTTGGCGATATTTGAGATTTTATGAGATTTTTTATAATTCTTTTTGATTGCAGTTTTCTTGCATGTGAACAAAGTTATGTTGCATGTTGACATAACTATCTTGCATGTCAACATATTTATCTTGCATGTCGACATATTTGATAGAAAAATAACTTGCACACAAGGGGCAGAGATATGCCACCATACATATCTTAGTGTGGGGTAGGACACCTCTCCTTGGGCCCATGTGTTAGTCGTTTGAACAAATTCAATTTTATTATTATTGGGATACTTGGATGCACACTTACTAATATAACAGGGTGCCGCCCAGAAGTTAAATAGAATAAAAAGATCGAATTAAATAATTTCAACATTAAATTTCTATTTTGAAATTGCATCCCCTCTGGGGCCCCATTATTGGTTCAGCGGCATCAGTTTGAACAATTTCGAAAACTCTATATAGATGAGGTTTTCAATTGTATATTGAAATTTCTTCTATATTTATTGGAAGTTCTTTCCGATTATCTTTCCCTTTAGGGAGGGGGTAGCTTGGCTTTTCATTTTAATAACTTTGAAAGCCCTCCACTAAAGAACGCTTTATGCTAAGTTTAATTGACCTTGGCCAAATGGCTCAGGTGAGCTAGAACGAGAAGCACAAATATCACTAATGGTGATAAATAAATAATAATGGGGGGGGGGATAGGCTAGGTTAATAGAGGGCTATGCAACCTATCTGATTTTCCTATGGAAAGCTTTTGAATACATGCACATCGGTTAGTCTATTACAAAATGAGAATACGAGTCAATTATGTAACCACGTTTGGAATTTAAAGCTGCATGTTGCATCGGTAATGAATCTATTGCACAAACGGTCCAACAAGCACTAGTCCATAGATCACATCCTCAATAACGATCACGCTCCATTACCCTCCAATGGAAACCCAACAATGCTCGTTATTTCTTTTGATAGGATTTAAACACGTTTTGGGGTTTTTTTGCCAAAATTCTTAGTCATGTTGTCTGCGTAATTAATGTAATATATCTCCTGGATTAACGATAGATGATACCTCTTTATACAGTCTAAACCATAAACTCCACGAAAAGGGCCAGCCTATCGTCTAATGACGTCGGCGTAGCGGCCGCTGGGTGCGTGCTGTATCGGTGGCGGGGGTGGGGGTGGCCTAGGAAGGGGGTAGTCATCTCTCGCCCGGGGGGATGGGTTCTGGGGTCTCCAGCTTTCTATGTCATCGTATCGCTCCCCTCCGCCCAAGGGGCGGTCGGGAAGAACCTTGGAAGCGTACAGTGGCGGGTCTGCCTTCCAGGACCTCTTGATGTCGTAAGCCGCTCTGCTGGCGTACAGACCGGAATCAGCCACTTCTCGGGGCTCGGGTCGGGCTCTCCTGCTCTCTCGGAGGTCCTCCCTATAACTGTTACTTAGATCGTAGGCCCCACTCTGTCCGAGTGGGTTCGGTTTGATGTCGTCTTGGCGCCCGCTGGTTGTCCTGGAGATGCCGGGGGGTCGGCTGCTTTCTCTCAGATTTTGTCTGTCGTCCACAACTCCCCGTCCCCCGTCGTTCTTTGACTCCCAGGGCCGGTTTGTGGGTTCTCTCAGTCTGTCTTTTCTTGTATCCCCTAACTGGTCATTCCGACTCTCTCCCAGTTTATAATCGGCTCGGCTTTCTCCCAGCTTATAATCGGCTCGGCTTTCTCCCAGTTTATAATCGGCTCGACTTTCTCCCAGCTTATAATCGGCTCGGCTTTCTCCCAGCTTATAATCGGCTCGGATTTCTCCCAGCTTATAATCGGCTCGGCTTTCTCCCAGCTTATAATCGGCTCGACTTTCTCCTAATCTGTAGTCGTTTCGACTTTCCCCCAGTTTCTTATCAGTTCGACTTTCTCCCAATTTGTAATCATTGCGTTTTCCTTCAAGCCTCTGACTTTCTGGGAATATATCATTTTTGGTTTCTCTAATGTTTTCCCTGCGGTCGTCCCTTACGTCTGACAGTTGCCCCGTGCTGTCGTTTGCTTGTGGGTCTGGTTGCAAGTCTTCGTTCACATCTCTCACGATTCTCCTGACTCGCGGTAATCCAAACACAAAATACGAGCTCCCCTGCAACCCAACCAAACTCTCGCAGTACCTTTGTTTCAGCAGTTCGCCGGTTTTGATTTTCTTTGGGTCTGATAGGAAGTTGTTGACGATATTACGCTTGGATTCGAGGGCGGGGGGAATAGCTCCGCCCTGTTCCATGATTTCGTTGACGATATTGGAGTTGATCCATATCCGGCACTCGGTCCACTGGAACATCTTATCCTGCGCCATCATGTTCACGGAGCCCCGACTTTTGTTGGTGTCGAACCTGGAACCAGGATCCGACGATAGCGGCTTCTGTCAGGAAAAAAAAGGAAAACGTCACGGCATGCAGGAAGTAAAAATGGAATTGTCTACAGAGATCGAAGAACCGCTTACCATGGGGACATCGGGATAACCCGGATACATTGGTGGTGCTTCCATGTTTGTGGAAATCCTTCTCAAAGTTTTGGTGTTCTTACAGACATGAAATAATCGCTGTGTTTCGGGACGAGCAATTAGAATTCTACAGCGCTGTGAAATATTGTTTTCGTTTCAATAAAAATAGCACATACTGTGTTTTAAAGATCCAGTTTCCTACACGGGTGAATGTACCCGCACAATATGGACGTCCCTGCAAACCGGTCATCCAAGCAATGCCCGCTCAGGCGTCGTTTTCAACACATACAATAAATTTTGATTTTTTTAGGATTTGTTTTTCATTGAAACATTATGAACATAAAATGTCCCACCTGTCATGCAATTATTTAAACTCCCACGTAAATATATAAATGTTCTATATATTGAATGATGACAACAGCTATATAAGCGATAAAAGATCGCTCATTCGTAAAAAAGTAAACACGCCGGGTCGCTGTAGCCGACCGTGCTACCGTTTTATACTGAAGAAACAAACATCATATCTTCTTTTTATCATATGTTTAATGAAACGTTTACAAGAATCATTGCCACACTTAGGGTTAAAATGCATGCATGCAGTAAGCAAGTAGAACCATTTTAACAAGAGCTTGGACTTTGGGTAGTTGGTGTCAAACAGCATTGTGACGTAATCCTGTCTATTTCATGTAGGCCACTCAGCCATTGCTCATTGAAATCAACAAGATTTGTCTGGCTTTCGGGCAAAGACTACGCAATCGGTGTATATTTCACTTGAAACCAGCGTCATTTTTAACTTGTTTTGACGCAATAAATAGATAGTCACGTCGTACCGAAAGTCCAAGGCCTTGTTAAAATGGTTCTATATTTATCGGATATAAAGGATTGATGATTTAAAATACGGTCCCAGGTAAATTGCCCCCCCCCCCCCCCAAAAATGGAATTTTGGAATAACTGTGAATGTATATTGTATTTCATTTTTGATGCATGTACCCTCATAGATATACATCACTATTTATAATAGGGGACACTGTTTATATTTAATCCCCCATATACTTTTAGTTCCGCCCACTTTTAAAATGCACGAGCGCAATCAGATTTATCTCCTTCAGCTGGTCGTTGAATTTTGTCAAAGTCTATCTTTATGTGAAAGAAAAAAAGGTCCATTTGGCCTCTTCATTTTAAACTGCATGATGTTGCGTACCTGGTGTGAAATCAAAATGCCTGTACTCGTCTGTATCACCCGTGTCACGTGATCTACATTTTGGTAAGCGTGTTCGAAGCGACTACTCCATTAACCTTCATTTAATGTGAATTTTTTGTATTATTTTCAACGGATCTAATATCTAATCACGAAGTGTTTCTTCAACTGTTGAGAATAAACTTCGCCACGTGATACAATGTATATGTATATGTATACGAATGTATCTTTTTATATACTAGTAACCTCTTTTGTATTGAGGCCCACCCATTATTTTCTTATTTATTCATAAGACAAGGCCACAAACCAAAACGAAATTCACTGTTATGTTCTGCTAAATCGTTGATAATGCGTCAATCACTATAATTAAAAAAACCCTCCAGACTATTAACCCTAATCTTAATCCGTTATTTTTATTCACTCTTGTTTTAAAATGATCAAAATCATAGATTTCTCCATGTATAATTCATTGTATGAAATGAGGCCGCTTGGGTTGCGAAGATTACAAGACAGCTTCATGACCACTGATGGGGTCTGGACCATTTTGCTTGTGGAGAACCTGTCCTCAACAGGTACACACGGGTCCTCCAGAAGAGAAGAACCTGTCCTCAACAGGTACACATGGGTCCTCCAAAAGAGGAGAACCTGTACTTAACATGCAGGTACACACAGGAGAACCTGTCCTCAACACGGGTCCTCCGGAAGACATTATCATCACCAGGTGAACACCAGAACACCAGATTCCCCAACACATTTCTAATTGGTTAATTAATAATAAGTTATTTACAGTTATTTTGACAAAAATTAATAACCAATGTAATCCACGTACATGTATGTACTATTCCTGCAAATAAACAACAAACGAACGAAAAAAGAGAGGGGAAAAACAAAAAGCAAATAAAAAAAAATAATAAAAAACGAAAAAGAATATTAATTTTATATAAATCAATCATATTTCACTTCGACGTACTTTATCGCATAACCAGGTTGGTTGGGGAGGGGGGGGGGGTCTTGGCGCGTTAGAGGTGCGTCAAAATGGCGACTTGTGATTGGTTGAATCAAGAAAAGGGGTTTGAGTTATTCTGAAGTCAAGTACAGTCTAGTCTATGACCAGAAAAGAATAATGAAAAAATGACCATTTTACTACTAAGCAAATTTAGAACAAAGTTAGATAGTGTAATATTTTTAACTTGTAGAACCGTGTTGGATCCGCGCCTTTCTGTTTTGTGTTTTTCTTCTTCAAAACATGGCGACCCTCAAGGTCTTCAGTGCGTGTAACAAAAACTCTGCTCGACAGACGAAGGTTTTGTTCTCTGTAGCGTCGTTTGAGGTAAGATTTGCTTTTGAGAAAATGCTGTAAGCGTTGAAAAAATGTTGTTATTAAGATAACGACCGGCAGTTTGGAAAAAAAAATCAACGATCGTCCCGAATGTCCTCAATATTTTACTTTTTTATAAGGGGGGGGGGGGGTAGATAGTAACGTTTATCAATCTTTTGAATATGTAATGATTATAAATGATCAGAATCTTGGAGCTACTGTACTACATAGATCTTTGACACTGTATGCAGTTTCATCATCTTCTCATTCATGATCATAATGACACAAGATTATTGTGAAGTAGATTGAATGAGGAATTTGTTTAATAAAGGAAAATACAACACACATGACTAGAAATAAGAAGGCGATTGCAGACAAAAACATTTTCTTCATTATACATTGAAATATGCATTAGGCCAAAGCATCCAAACAATGGCAAACCCCAATCATTTACTTTCGTAATTATGTTTCGCCTCAGATTTATTATGATCAGATTTACAGAAATTTATCATCATAAACTTGTTAAGCTCTGATAACCAGTCTGTACCTAATGTCTGAAGTCCATCATGTTACCTTACATTACAGCAATCCAGAAAGTTCAGCACCTCACGCACACACTACAGGGCCAAGTTCTTTGATTCCGCAGGGGATGCCATACAGGACATAGGAGATGGATCCAAGCTGCTGGTGGGAGGTTAGTATCATCATTAATCTAAAGGTGTTAAAGATATGTCTCAAATGTACATATACAATGGCTGTTGTGTAAAAGTTTTCATTATGCTGTCACAGTCGGGTTACTGTCATTTCGCCCCAAAGCCAAAGCACCCCAAACTTTTTTGGAGCGCCCCAATTACATTTCATGAGTGCCCCAAAAATATTCACGAGTGCCCCAAAATATCTTTCACGAGCGCCCCAAAGTAAAATTATCATTACACCTTACATCTTGGATAATTTGCATGAGCGCCCCAATATTGGATTGTCAAATTTTGTACTTAAATCAACGTTTTCACGAGCGCCCCAAAATGGTTTCCCTGATTAGTCTTTAAATCTTCTATAGAATCTCAATGAACACACACTTGAGTTCATTTTCCTTAGCGCCCCAAAATGTGATACCTATTTGCTTAAAATCTTGTTGGATTATTTTCTCATGCGCTCCAAAGTTGCCTACGATTTGTAAAAAGTACATTTGGATATCACTTTCATGAGGGCCCCAAAATAAGTTTACCCAAATTTGCTCTCAAATCAGCATTATATGTTGCTATAATGTTAATATCAGACTACATGTATTATAATTATTTTGAAACCTGATTTTGCTTTTAAAATGTATGTTGGAGAATTTCAGTTTTACGTAAAATATACATCATGTACATGAACGCCCCAAAATTGGATTGTTCGATTTTGAACTAAAATCAACGTTGGTGTATTAGTTCCCAAGTTTGAATTATTTTCACGAGTGCCCCAAAATGGTTTTACTTATTAGTCTTAATAAATCTTCGATGGAATCTCATTAAACATACACCTTATTATCCTGAGCGCCCCAAAATGTGCTATCTCGAATTTGCTTAAAATTTTCATGAGCGTCCCAAAGTTTGATTTGGATTATATTTCGGAAATGGGTTGACCCGATTTAAATTACACTAACATCGATTAACCAGTGCCTCAAGTTAAAATCTTTTCGCATTGAAATTAGATCATTTACACAAATTGGGTGCCCACGCATTTGGTTATCATGAATAGCAATTTGTGTAACGCTTGAAAAAAACATTACACTTTACATTCTTAATATTATATAACAAAACTTATTTTGGGGTGCTCGTAAAAATCAAAATTAGTCATGATTAACCATTTGGAGCACATGGAAAATTTTGCTCCTAACATTCAAATTAATACTGTAAGCAAAAGTGATTTTGGGGCGCTAATACATAAAAAATTTAATCATGATAAAACCAACATTTGGGGCGCTCGTGAGATGTACTTGGGGCGTTTGTGAAACGTAATTGGGGCGCACCAAGAAAAATTTAGGGCACTTGTGCATGGGGTGATTTGGCTTTGGGGCGAAGTGACCAGCACCCTTATGGTCAGACTGGTTCGATCGCTGGAGCCAGATAGCTCAGTTGGTAAAGATTTGATTAGAGATTCAGGGGGCTTGGGTTCGAATTCTGGTCTAATCTGTCATAATTTCTCCAATTCTTTTCCAATGCCAATCATGTTTACTGACACCAGTACTTGTAAAGAGAACATTTTACACAGAATTCACTTGCATTTTTCTATACAGGATTTGGCCTGTGTGGGATCCCAGAGAACCTGATTGCTGCCTTACTGCAGTCAAAGGTTAAAGGGCTGACAGTTGTCAGCAACAATGCAGGGGTGGATAACTTTGGACTGGGACTCCTTCTGAGGCAGAAACAGGTTTCATTCAAATATATATATTATTACCCACACTGATGTGAATTTACAATAAAATTATTTCGAATGCCACTGACGTTGAAATCTATATTGATTTTCAGATCAAGCGGATGATTTCATCTTATGTTGGAGAAAATGCTGAGTTTGAGAGGCAATACTTGGAGGGAGAACTTGAGGTGGAACTCACTCCACAGGTAAACGAGTTACTGACTTGCTGTTGGATAATGATTAATATGAAAAGAACACTCACAGGATATTTGCAGGGAGTGACTTTCATGTAACTGATATAATATGGTGATCTCTAGGGTCAATCAAAATACATGTAAACTAACTTTATCAATATCATGTTCAACTTTTCACATGAGACTCTTGTCGGGCACAGTAGGCTGTGTATAGATTTTGGTGTGACCACTGTTGCTTTGTGGTTTTTAAGGGGACGTTGGCAGAAAGAATCCGAGCCGGTGGTGCAGGTATCCCAGCATTCTTCACTCCAACAGGATACGGGACTCTGATTCAAGAGGGCGGGGCACCAGTCAAATACAATCCCGACAAGTCAGTGGAAATCATCAGCGACCCAAGGGAGGTAAGTCAACCCTGACCTAAATAGTATTTTAGTGTGAAGTGTAGAACTAAAATATCTGGACTCGGCAATATGAATGCCAGAAGTCCAAGGGACTTGCTTAAGATTTGTAAAAAGATTGGATACCGGTATATCAAATTTGAATGAAAATAAGACAATGAACTGAGAGTCTTCTAGTTTCAAATCAATGAGAACTATGGGTTAATGTAGAAATTCTATGCCTATTTCACAGTTTGATTCAAAATGTACATTTACTATTCACTGGGTCTTTCAAAAGTTTGGTGAACAAAAT
This sequence comes from Magallana ariakensis, assembly GCA_020458035.1. Lineage (NCBI taxonomy): Eukaryota > Metazoa > Mollusca > Bivalvia > Ostreida > Ostreidae > Magallana > Magallana ariakensis. The sequence continues at coordinate 58,783,572 of CM035817.1, read as the reverse complement.
TAGAATTGGTGATTCAGAATTAGATCAAGCCTTTTCTCATTTTATGTGAGACAGGAAATTTACAATATAGCCACAGTGATTCAAAGGGAAGTAAATCTGTTTTCTTTGTTGGATTTGGGTTACCTTTAGAATTTCTCCATCACTAGAACCGGTAATACTAGAGTTCACATCAGAGTAGGACAGGTTATTATACTGACTTAATTTACACACACTGATTTTGTTCAATGAATTATTCTCAGGACATGATAAAAGTTTAACACAAATCTTCACATTAGTACCAATCACACAAACTGTTTACTTGCGTAGCCTCACTTTGTAAAAAAAAAAATAAAAAATTTTACTTTCCTATCAGTCTTATTACATCCTTGGATTGACAGAAGGCAATGTGCATAAACATGTAAATAAATATTATTTATAAATTTTATTTGAACATATTCTTGCAATACAAAAGAATTTGATACAATTTCTTCCTGCATAGTTATCTAATGCACACAACATAATCCAACATGACGAAAGGATTATCTTACAAGGATGTGTTAAAAATGAAATAAAATAGGAAATTTTAGGCAGAATTATATTGAGATTATATTTTTGGACCATTATATCTTGTAAAATGTTTTACTTGAGATCCCAGAAGGAAATCCTTTTTTAAAATTTTGACTTACTATGATACATGTGTATATTTTTGAATTATGTTTAATATTTAGACTGCATGAATGCAACTATTCAATTTATTTACCACCATACTTTCAACTCTTGGGGTACACTGTAATTACAATTTGAAATCTAGACTTATTCCCACCAGTTTTATTATAGTGATAGTCGAGGGATGTTTAGTTTAATGTTTGAGCACCACATTTACTCCATCACCAAAGCTAAAGGTTACATTGGGGTAACATTTGAATATAAAGATAAAAAAATGGTATGTCACCCAAATCCCAGCCAGTAGCTGTTTTAATATACTTTCACTAAAGATATGAGCATAATTTCAAGTAACAGAAAGCCACTCGTGTTGCACTGCTCTTGAGCTGTTTTATTTTCTCCTGATTTGGATTGAATTAGATTTGGATGAATATCAACTTGGTGTGTCAGACTGAGCAGTGATTTAGCTGTCCAAAATGTTGTTTGTTGGACTGGTAGATGAAGGGGTCATCATTATATATGTTGAACAAACAGCTATTTTGTTGGACTTTTTGTACCCAGTAGAGAAATATTTATTAGGGTATAGCTAGTAAACATGTTACCCTCCCCTTAAAGTAGCCTTATCCTACCTGTGGGACAGGTGTAAATGGAATACCTGTATCACACAAAGGTGTGGATCCCATCACAGGTGTGGATGTAGGCAGGTGGTTCTGGAAGTGCCCCTGTGGTCAGCGACCAGACTGATAACAGTATCCACCATAGTTCCACAAGTTGACCAAACCTTGCTGAGGTTTTAAAGAATGACTAAAGGCAATTGAAATCTGATTGAAAGTCTGGCGTCTTTTATTTGACCCTAGTAATTCAACATTAATTGATTACTTGCCCCCTTCTTCCTATTCCTATTTATTTAACATAGTACAAGACTTGCAATAAAATAGAAATTTAGGGGTGCCTTGATATTCCACTGAAATCAATATGCATTTTGAACTTTATCCCTTGATTTTTAATTAAGTTGTCTCCACTGCATTTAGATAAGATTTCTGAAATCATCTTCAAATTACATTATTATACCTGTGCATGGTTTGTTTTCTACATGGACCTGGGCTTTTTATGAATAGGTAGTTTGTCTTTTACAAAAGGCACATTTCTCCATCCTTCAAATTCATATAAAAGCATATCAACATTTGCTATGCACAAAACGTTTATCTTTTCTAAGAAAGTCATGGATACAATATAATTCTAGATTTTAAACCACCTTTAATCTACGAATATGACTCAGAGTCAGCAAAGATAAACCTTATACATGACTGTATTATTCATCCACATGCTTACCCTGTAAGTCAGTATGTATGGATGGTCATGGTGTACCCATTGTTAACTTTTAGGAGGGGAATGTAGTGTGAGATAAATTGAATGATCATCCATCTCTATTCATAGTATGTTTCATAGAAATTTTGTTGTTATACTCTATGCTTGTGTGTTTCAATAGCCAGAAGTGGTTTTCATTTTGTTGTCATTTGTTTTGTTTATTCATAATCATTCTATCGTGAATTACTTTGACCTTTGAGTTAAGGTCTTTTGATTGTCGCATTCCGGAATATTTTACCGTTATCGGTTATAATATTAGTGTTATTTGATGCAATGTTTTGCCACTATTTCTTGATTTATAATTGTGTTTAACACATTTAAAGCTATGTAAAGTGAAATGACACTAATGTTTAACAATTTATAGAGAATAGTTTGAGTTTAAATTGCTGAATTCTATGAAAAACTGATAAAACCGTACATAGACAAACTTGACAGTGACAACAATTCATAATTTTTACCAGGCAAGGTTAACATTTCTTTGCAGATTTCGATAGGATATATAATGATTTACAAAGGTACCAATTTTCAGTGAGTTTGAACCATTATTTTAAAAGTTACAGATGTTTTATGTTGCTAAACTGTACTTATTCATGGTTGAAAAATGGTATCAAAATGCACTGTAAATGTGATAGCTTTCATACTGGCAAGTTTAAATGGCCTTAAAATGTTAAAATATATAAAATAAAGGATTGCGATTAATTTCTTTAAAAAATTGCTTTATTATATAGAAATCAGTAAGAAAAAATGTGATGTTTGATTGGAGAGTAGTCATCGCTATAATTGTCCTGATAGTATACCTGTGTTAGCTCTTTCAGCATGAACAAAATATTTGCAACATACCAATATTTAAGTTCAATTTGAATGGTTAAATATTAATCTTCAAATTTAAACAAAAATTACATGGATTAAACCATAAAAACATCAAGAGTGGAGAAACCTTAACATGAAGATATTTTTGTTCCTGATTTGATGAGAGTCACATTGACTGTTCTGATTTCATTGCAGTCTACTTGACAGTAACTTACGACTGAAACATACAGCTATAAGTTCCTGAACAGTTGTAGTTATAGCATAAACATGTATAAACCAGTGTACCTATACTGCTTAAACAAGATTGTCAGGATAACAGCTGATCTTATCCTTAGATAATGAACCGCCCCCAGGAAATGTACATGTTCATATGTTAGACTCAGTGAAACAGCAGTGTTCCTCAAGATCATTTATTTAAAAAATTTTATCCATTGATTTCAACAAAATCAATAATTTTGTTTTTTTATATTTTTAGCTCGAATATTTTATTTCAATCCTAGAAAAATACATTCATTAGAAGCATCAATGTTTTAATATCTTTTCAACAGAATGTATTCAGTTTTAATCCATTGATTTGGTAAGACTAACCCTAATGCTGCATTATGACTTGTTTCTATTAATAGAACATTGTACTCATAGCTATAGTTCTTATTAATCACTATCACACACCATGGGAGCTGGGTGAATGTGCTGAATTTATTCTCCTCATACTGTGTCAACTTTTGATGCAGTGAGCGTGTCACGTACAGCTATTTATACTTCTACATAAGTATGTGGACTTTTTATCGGCCATTTAATACATGCATGCACAACAGGATTTTATACCTGAGCGCTTACACCCCAGTAAACAAGATAAGGCAAGCAGTTGGATTAAGCAGGCCAATTAAAGTCTTTAGAGGTGGAATATTGTGTTTATTGCAATTATCAAGAAGATAATTAGTATTGTGTAATACTTCGTCATTCTAGTGGATTAACATTCATGTGACACAAAGCAGGAACCTTCCGTGGGCCCCAAGACCACGGTTCAGTGGGTTCAAAGTAGTGTGTTTTATTCAATGACAAACATTTTATGGGCTGGTAGAAAATAAGTAAGGAGAAGAATTCCTATCAACTGAAACAGTCTACATACCGAAAGTGAAACTGTGCTTTGTGTTGCAGTGTTACTGAGGCTACCTGGATATACTGATTAAATATTATAATCTAGTGCCGACGACTATTGGAAGTGTAGTGAACTAGGGATTGAGACTATCAGACCATGTGTAGTTGTAATTCTGTTTGGATTATGTTGATATAATGTCCCTGTATTAAGATAGAGAAGATTGTTGAGTGAGGAGTATATATTACACATTGTCTTGTTGTGTGGATTCTTGAGAGATAAAATGACAGTACGGGACAGGTTACTAGAGTTTGAAGCAAAGAGGGATCAGTATGAAAGGGAAAGTATGCGAGGAAAGAAAGGGAAGAAATCAAAGAAAGAAGAGGAAGATGACCTGTCATTACCCGGGTTTCTGGAGAAAGTGAAGGGTATGGAAGGAAAGCTGGCCCTGCTTAAAGCAGATGTCAGCGAACTCAAGAAAATGCAGAATACTTTGTACTGCGCCCCTAAAGTGTTGGACTCAGACCTCCAGAAGATGGAGAACTTGGCCGAGCAGATTCTGTCCAGCTCCATCACTATCAGAAAAGACATAGAACTGTTGTCATCTGCTGGCTCAGACCCAAAGTCCCAGAAAAAAGGCCTGATTCTGTCAAACGCTGAGCAGAGGGTCCAGAGCATGCAGATAGAGAGACTGTCTCATGAACTTAGAACAGCCATGAATGACTTCCGTGGCAGCCAGGCCAGTTATTTGGAAAGAACTAAGGCCAGGCTGAACAAACAGAGACAAATAGTGGGAGACCCTCAATATGATGTGAACACAAACTCTGTACACCTCGACATGAACTTTCAGAACCAGTCTGCAGTTTTCATTGATCCATATTTTCAGGAATCCCAGAAAGCCATCTCAGAGCTTCAAGACCTTCAGGACCGAGAGAGAGAACTGAACGACCTTGAGAGCCAAATTCACGAGGTCAACATGTTGTTCAAGGAGATGCATGGCCTGGTACAAGACCAGGGCAAAATGGTGGACAGTATCGAGAAACACATAGAGCAGGCGGTCAGTGAGGTTCAGAGTGGAAATCAGCAGCTGGAGGAGGCCAAGAAGAGTCAGTGTGCCGCTCGGAAGAAAAAGATCATCTGTTTCTCCATCCTCATCACCGTTATTATCATTGTTGTCATCATCATTGTCATAATCATGACTAATAGTAGCGATTCAGGATAAAACATTGATTCAGAGATTTATATCATACATACATCATGGACCATGTGCATTGAAGAAAGTCATAATAAAAACACAATTTATATGCAAGTTTAAGTCTTGTTCTTTTACTATTTCAAATTAAACTTGTCACTTAACTCCCTGGGGGCATAAGAGAGAAAGTTGATATTCACAGGTGATAAGATCAGAAGGGTGTATGAGTCACAGAGGACACTAGGGGAGAACTTTGGGTCTGTGAATGTCTCCAGTGTGTATCACGGGGCCCTGGCTGTCAACAAAGGCTCTGGGTGTCTGAACAACTGACTGGACAAACCAGTGTTCTGTTTACAGGAAGCTATCGAGAACTGAGTGTGTACTATTGTACACGTTTACAAACTTCTGTAAACAAAGGCACAGTAAACTGATCCAAAGGTTTAGACAGTCTATACTAGTATACCGGTATATAGAGGTCCTTTGGTTGCCTGTCTGTCAGCTTGTCTCTCCATCTGTCTGTCTGTCTGTTTATCCATCTGCCTGTCTGACTACTGAGCTGTTTGTTAAGACTGCCTGCTGGCTGTATATCGAGTGCATGATGCTGTAAGGCCAAAAGTTTTATATTTACTTATTATGAGAGTGGTGCTATATTTCATTTAGTTCAGATTTCAGCACACTTGAGTTCTTTTAAGAGACGTTAATGTAAGTGTTTATGATCGTGTAACAAAACAAATCATGGTAGACCAGCAAAAACATGAAACTATCTTCCATATAGAAATGTTAAGATATCAGAAAATCAAACTGTACTGATTATATCATCTCAATTTATGACTGTTTACTAAGTACTAAGTTATTGTTGATGAGTGTCATTTTAAAATGCATTGTAATATGTAAGACATATTCATAATTTATTTTGTAAAATGAAGCTAAGACCATGTGTCGATTAAGGAAACTCTGTACCTGAGATCTACAGATGTTACACGTAATATCGACAGAAAACAACTGTCTTCTGTGCTTTAAAAATTGATCTGAGGTGCATTTTATTCAGAATAATCAATAGAGTAAATCTGTTACAGAGCTGTTCCTGGGATACCTTAGAGCTAACAAAGCAATTTATGATATTTTTTGTGTTCAGATTCTGTCCCCATATGTCACTGTATGGAAACATTGTAATGTTCTGTTCAACTGGTATAATAAAAAAGTGAAAGGAGAAACCACTGTTAGTTAGGACATTGGTTAGATTACATACACCTTAGTGTTGGTTACATTACATGCATCCTAGTGTTGGTTACATTACATGCACCCTAGTATTGGTAACATAACATTCACCCTTGTGTTGGTTACATTACATGCACCCTAGTGTTGGTTACATTACATGCACCCTAGTATTGGTTACATAACATTCACCTTGTGTTGGTTACATTACATACATCCTAGTATTGGTTACACAAAATGAACCCTAGAGTTGTAACATTACATTCATCTTAGTGTTAGTTACACTAAATGCAGCCTTGTGTTGGTTACATTACACTAAGTGAACCCTAGTGTTGGTTACATTACATGTACCGTAGTGTTAGTTACATTACATTCACCTTGTGTTGGTTACATTACATGCACCATAGTGTTGGTTACACTTAATGAACCCTGGAGCTGGTAACATTACATTCACCCTAGTGTTCATTACATTTCATGCATCTTATTGTTGGTTACATTGCATGCATCTTAGTGTTGGTTACATTGCATACACCCAAGTGTTGGTTTCATTAAATACACCCTAGTGTTAGTTACATTACATTTGCCCTAGTGTTTGTTACATTACATGCACCCTAGTGTTGGTTACACTTAATAAACCCTAGAGTTGGTAACATTACCTGAACCCTAGTGTTCTTTACATTTCATGCATCTTGGTGTTGGTTACATTACATGCACCCTAGTGTTGGTAACATTACATGGACCCTATTGTTGGTTACATTACATGCACCCTACTGTTGGTTACATTACATACACCCTAGTGTTGGATACATTACATACACCTTAGTGTTGGTTACATTACATGCATCCTAGTTTTTGTAACATTACATACACCCTAGTGTTGGTTACATTACATACACCCTAGTGTTTGTAACATTACATACACCTTAGTGTTGGTTACATTACATGCATCCTAGTGTTGGCTACATTACATAATCCTAGTGTTGGTTACATTGCATACATCCTAGTGTTGGTTACATTACATACACCCTAGTGTTGGTTATATTACATGCAGCATAGTGTTTGTAACATTACATGCATCCTAGTGTTGGTTACATTACATGCACCCACTGTTAGTAACATTACATGCACCCTAGTGTTGGTTACAATACATACACCCTAGTGTTGGTTACATTACATACACCTTAGTGTTGGTTACATTACATGCATCCTAGTGTTTGTAACATTACATGCATCCTAGTGTTTGTAACATTACATTCATCCTAGTGTTCTTTACATTTCATGCATCCTATTGTTGGTTACATTACATGAGCCCTAGTGTTAGTAACATTACATGCACCCTATTGTTGGTTACATTACATGCATCCTAGTGTTGGTTACATTACATACATCCTAGTGTTGGTTACATTGCATACATGCTAGTGTTGGTTACATTGCATACATGCTAGTGTTGGTTACATTACCTGCACCCTAGTGTTGGTTACATTACATGCAACCTAGTGTCACATATTTAGTAATGATTTGCATCTTATTATTTTTTACATAGTTGAATGTTGTCATCCATCATCCATGGTTATGATGGAAAGTTTGGAGAGAAGAATGACACTTCTAGGTACTTGTACCTTGTTTTTATAGTTTTGGGATATGAAGCATATAGAGCATATTCAATTTAAAATATGCATCATACTCTGTCCCAAGATATCCTCGATTCACATTTTGCTTAATTACTCGATATTTATAAATACGTCAGGGTTCAAATGATGCTCATTCAAAAGTATGAAAAATTTCCAAGATTTCTCCATTGAAACGTCCCCTTTAGCAGTTTTCAATACACGGCTGAAAAATGTGATATCTTTGGGGATATTGTATTGTTGCAGACCCGGATGATAACTGAAAAATTGTGCCAGGTATTCTGAGTTACTTCTGAATGGAGAAAAGATGTAAACATTCCCCATTATAAATCTCATTAAGAAATCTGTTTTCGTTCCTGTGTATTTTTCTGAGGGAAAATTATAATGTGTCAATGCAAATATCTTGGAAATTTTCCCTTTCATTGATTTCAATTGCACTTCTTTCACAGATATGTGTATTTTTATTAAAAATCGGCCAAATGTGCTGCATAAATATCTTGGGACAGACTATTTAAAATTGGTTAAATTTTTTAGTGTTATGCAATGTGTGCAACAAAGCCCAGAGCATATGATGATAAAGCACACCCTGATGATAAAGCACACCCTGATGATAAAGCACACCCTGATGATAAAGCACACCCTACAGGAACAGAAATTTATATATTTTTTTAAAAATTGACGTGATCTACATTTCATTTGGATCTGTTACACAAGTTGTTCCTCAGAAACCTGCATGTTTAACAGAGCAAATTATTTTTATTTTATAAACAATTTTTATCTGTTCCCACTTATCATTGTATGGAAAGAATGTAATGTTGCATTCTAATTCATAATGAACAAATGAAAGGGGATAAAACGTAGTAAGATCTCTGGTTACATAAGTGGTTGCAGTGTCATATGGATTTTTAGTCTTAACCTATTTGTATTATTTCACTGTAGAAAGACAAACACTATAGACAGTGATTTTACACACAGATATACAACAGACAATGGTTATACATGTACTGACACATACACTACAGACAGGGGTTATACTGACACATACACAACAGACATGGGTTATACTGACATATACACTACAGACAGTGGTTATACTGACACATACACAACAGACAGGGGTTATACTGACATATACACAACAGACAGGGGTTATACTGACATATACACAACAGACAGGGGTTATTCTGACATATACACAACAGACAGGGGTTATTCTGACACATACACAACAGACAGTGGATTTACTGACATATACACAGCAGACATGGGTTATACTGACATATACACAACGGACAGGGGTTATACTGACACATACACAACAGACAGGGGTTATACTGACACATACACAACAGACAAGGGTTATACATACATATACATTACAGACAGAGGTTATACAGACATATACACAACAGACAAGGGTCATACTGACACATACACAACAGACAGGGGTTATACTGACATAAACACAACAGACAGTGGATTTACTGCCATAGACACAACAGACATGGGTTATACTGACATAGACACAACAGACAGTATATTTACTGACATAGACACAACAGACTGTTGATTTACGGACATATACACAACAGACAGGGGTTATACTGACACATACATAACAGACAGGGGTTTTACTGACACATTCACAACAGACAGTGGTTATACTGACACATACACAACAGACAGGTGTTATACTGACACATTCACAACAGACAGTGATGAGATACAAAGCACATGTAATGACTTTGTATACACACTTATGTTGTCTGCCCTTGTAATGACTCTGTATACACACTTCTGTTGTCTACCCTTGTAATGAATCTGTATACACACTTCTGTTGTCTGCCCCTGTAATGACTCTGTATACACACTACTGTTGTCTGCCTTGTAATGACTCTGTATACACACTACTGTTGTCTGCCCCTGTAATGACTCTGTATACACACTACTGTTGTCTGTCCTTGTAATGACTCTGTATACACACTACTGTTGTCTGCCCTTGTAATGACTCTGTATACACACTAATGTTGTCTGCCCTTGTAATGACTCTGTATACACACTTCTGTTGTCTGCCCCTGTAATGACTCTGTATACATACTACTGTTGACTGCCCTTGTAATGACTCTGTATACACACTTCTGTTGTCTACCCTTGTAATGACTCTGTATACACACTTCTGTTGTCTGCCCCTGTAATGACTCTGTATACACACTACTGTTGTCTGCCTTGTAATGACTCTGTATACACACTACTGTTGTCTGCCCCTGTAATGACTCTGTATACACACTACTGTTGTCTGTCCTTGTAATGACTCTGTATACACACTACTGTTGTCTGTCCTTGTAATGACTCTGTATACACACTAATGTTGTCTGCCCTTGTAATGACTCTGTATACACACTTCTGTTGTCTGCCCCTGTAATGACTCTGTATACATACTACTGTTGACTGCCCTTGTAATGACTCTGTATACACACTTCTGTTGTCTACCCTTGTAATGACTCTGTATACACACTTCTGTTGTCTGCCCCTGTAATGACTCTGTATACACACTACTGTTGTCTGCCTTGTAATGACTCTGTATACACACTACTGTTGTCTGCCCCTGTAATGACTCTGTATACACACTACTGTTGTCTGTCCTTGTAATGACTCTGTATACACACTACTGTTGTCTGCCCTTGTAATGACTCTGTATACACACTAATGTTGTCTGCCCTTGTAATGACTCTGTATACACACTTCTGTTGTCTGCCCCTGTAATGACTCTGTATACATACTACTGTTGACTGCCCTTGTAATGACTCTGTATACACACTAATGTTGTCTGTCCTTGTAATGACTCTGTATACACACTACTGTTGTCTGCCCCTGTAATGACTCTGTATACACACTACTGTTGTCTGTCCTTGTAATGACTCTGTATACACACTTCTGTTGTCTGCCCCTGTAATGACTCTGTATACACACTACTGTTGTCTGTCCTTGTAATGACTCTGTATACACACTACTGTTGTCTACCCTTGTAATGACTCTGTATACACACTAATGTTGTATACCCTTGTAATGACTCTGTATACACACTAATGTTGTCTACCCTTGTAATGACTCTGTATACACACTACTGTTGTCTGCCCTTGTAATGACTCTGTATACACACTTCTGTTGTCTGTCCTTGTAATGACTCTGTATACACACTACTGTTGTCTGTCCTTGTAATGACTCTGTATACACACTACTGTTGTCTACCCTTGTAATGACTCTGTATACACACTACTGTTGTTTGTCCTTGTAATGACTCTGTATACACACTACTGTTGTCTGCCCCTTTAATGACATTGTATACACACTACTTTTGTCTGCCCTTGTTATGACTCTGTATACACACTACTGTTGTCTGCCCTTGTAATGATTCTGTATACACACTAATGTTGTCTGCCCTTGTAATGACTCTGTATACACACTTCTGTTGTCTACCCTTGTAATGACTCTGTATACACACTTCTGTTGTCTGCCCTTGTAATGACTCTGTATACACACTAATGTTGTCTGTCCTTGTAATGACTCTGTATACACACTACTGTTGTCTGGCCCTTTAATGACTCTGTATACACACTACTGTTGTCTGCCCTTGTTATGACTCTGTATACACACTACTGTTGTCTGTCCTTGTAATGACTCTGTATACACACTACTGTTGTCTACCCTTGTAATGACTCTGTATACACACTACTGTTGTCTGCCCTTGTAATGACTCTGTATACACACTTCTGTCGTCTGTCCTTGTAATGACTCTGTATACACACTACTGTTGTCTGTCCTTGTAATGACTCTGTATACACACTACTGTTGTCTACCCTTGTAATGACTCTGTATACACACTACTGTTGTCTGCCCTTGTAATGACTCTGTATACACACTACTGTTGTCTGCCCTTGTAATGACTCTGTATACACACTACTGTTGTCTGCCCTTGTAATGACATAGTCGCCAAGGACTAACAATTACAGATATCATGAGTTCATCTTGGAGGTTTATGATTTTATGCTGCCTTAAGTTTAAGAATGGCAAATTGATGAAACTAAAATTGTGATTTTAAAGCTAATTTCCAAGTCCTATCCATTACTCAAGTGTTGAATTTTTGGAAGTTGATTTTAATCAACTCTCCTATGCAGTTACTCAGGCAAACCGGAAGTAAAACAGTGTTTGGACCAAAGCACAAATCAATACCACTGACAATACTTAGTTCTTGAAAATAATCGATAAATTCGATGTAATATATTCTAAAGCATTGTTTTTCAAGGAAAACTTATTTATAAATACCTTGTAAATAGTAAGATTTTAAATGGTGTAAACAATTTATATATTTTGTAGTTGTATGTATTCCTACGCCAGAGTTCAATATAGTCTCGTTCAACGAGACGCTCGGCTGTCTCCGTAAATATTGACGGAGACAGCTTAGCGTCTGGTTGAACGAAACTAAAGTTCAATATTGCTTGGATCCATACAATTTCTCAGAAATATTTCGATTACTGATACGTAGTTTGATAAAATTAATTCTTTAAATATTACACAACATGATTGATATGGTGTTTTCAGTACTTTGATTATTTAAGTCTTGGAGGCCCTTAGACTGCATTATGTTTCTAGTTCAAATTGAACTGTCATTTGTTAAGTGCTTAAAATTTGAAGAAAAACAGTGTCTTGAATCATATAGCTGTCAGATGGGGAAAAAAGAGTCAATTCATTTTTGACCTTCATAAAATTTTGTAGTGAATGTCGGAAAGATTTTATATATAGTAATGGGAGAGGACAAAAATAGGCTGTGTCTGCTGTCCAATCCTACAGCTTTACTGAAATAAATTCAATTAAAGACAAACAAACAATGATAAAATATTTGTGAAATAAACAAACAACTTTATGTGTACAAAGACATGAAGAGTGTAAGGAAGCTCTCCATACAGGAAACTGTATTTTATTATCAATTGCATTAAACCTTTCCTTAAACCTGATAAATAGTACTGGTAATAATAAGCTTAAGGTCAAGATCAAGTAAATGAAAGGTGCATACAGGTTTATGAAATTCAAGATTTAAATTCTTTCAATGATGCTTCATAACAATAGCTTTGTTTGATAGGGTGTATTAGGGCTTAAATTTTTGGTAAACACAATGAAAAATCATGTTTTAAACAACCATTTTCTATGAAATGTGAAGGAAATAAGTAATAAATCTTGGAGTTTTGTCCATTTTTGACAAATGAAATATATCTAGAATGCCTACAGTGACTGTCTCTCCAAAAAACGACATTAAACAACGCAGCTATGTTAAGGCTGTCCGAAGCTAAATTTATATCGGAAAACGATACTGTTTTAATTAAGGAATAAACACTTTATCCGGGCGATTTTCTTTAAATATTTGTTACATTAATAAACAGCGATATCCAACAGTATATTTGATGCATTTTTGTGACGTCATATGTTGTTCTTAAGCACGTGACGTGCGTATCCTAACACAGCGTATGATCTATATAAATCGCATCGGCGCAAGTGATAAATGACATTAAACCAAATATATTTTTATTAAAAATCCTTCGATAAGTAATGTATTTTTCAGTTCTTGCTGGGGGTTCGTATAAATATTTTGTTTATTTGAAATATTGTCAAAACATTGTGCCCCATCATTGAAATTGGGCACATTTTTACTTTTTAAGCTCGAATTACACAACATTGGGTAAATTGGTAGGTTTCCCCCAGCATGATTCACATTGGTATTTATTTTCTCTACCAGTTTCACGCAAAAAATACAAAGATTGTATTGATCTTTCACTTGCGCCAAGCTGTTTATTACATGCCTAAAAATATTTCCATTCATTAGTTTATACGTAGCAGGGCGAGTCTCCAAACCATTATTTTATAAATAGTCATTTACCTAATACGAGGTGTAAAACTGCCGATTTTTTTATGCTAAATAATGATAATATTGACTTTAGTATTACTAGCATTTAAAACAGCAATATTTTTATTTAAAATGTAAAGGAATAACGCGCTTTTATTATATTCGGAAAAATTCACTTATTTCGTTATGATACATTCCCTGAGAACTATCGAAAGGAATGCAGATCGTGACGTCAAAGTTAATTATGACGTCATATTGTATGAAGTTCAGACAAGTGACTTTCTACACATCAATTCGGGCAGCCTTAACATAGCCGTGAAGCTCTTGCCCTCCTCTTTAAAATGGTGTCAAATTGAATATACAGGGTTACTTTTCCCATGATTAAATAGAGAATGCCAAGAAATTGTTTGATTTTCTACATTATTCCTTTAAAGCCGTAAAGTACGGGAAAAAGATTCATCAAATCAATTATGATGTCATAATGGTTCTAGCACCAAAAATACACTCTGGAATCATTTACTAGATCTTCACCTTAAGGTAGGTCGCGGGTTTGCTTTCATCATCAAATTCTGTATGCAATTTAGACAACTCGAGTGGTCGTTTAGTGCACATTCGTTTATGACGTCATAACGCAGACATCCCAAGATTTCCCGCTTCACTCTCTCTCTAACGCCAAATGCTCGATGTGATATTAACGCTATCATAAATAAGTATAATAACTATGGTGTTAATACAAGTAGTAATTCATATTTATTCTTCATGTACGAATCACAGGAAATGCAGAAAGAAAGCAATACATCATAATTAAGAAGTTAATCAGCAAGAATCGGAGCGTAAATTTTCAGTCAATGTGAAACATGATATGTACATAAAAACTAATTTAAATGCCAGTGGTGAAGTCTCAGGAGAGAGAGAGAGAGTCTGTAAAATGAAATAGTTCGGTCTTCCGCTTTGCCAAAAATTCATTAACAAAGAAAAGCACTACAAGCGTTTAATAGGTTATTGCGTCATGTAACTATTATGACCAAAAAATAAAGATGAGGACAGTCGGAGAAACCTATTTTTTAAATTATTTGTGAAGATCTTGATCAGTAAATAAAAACCCAACGCTTATATGTACGAATATCATCCATTTTTTTTTAGATTCGAGATTATTTACATTAAATAATATTCCGACCAAGCAGATATGGAAAGAGGGAACCTGATAATCTTGCAGACACCTACAAATTTGGTACCCCCTCTTCCTCTTGATTTTAAATATGGAAATATGTTCTGTATCATCTGAATAAGAAAATAGGATAAAATTAAGCTTACCTCAATATTTCTTACTAAATATTTCAAATATCAACTGAACAGATGTATTTCTATACAATTTTAAATTGCCGTTATTTTACAAGAATCATAATTTTATACGAGCCCATAAAAACTGGAGGTACACGGGAGGCTATGCCCTCCCCATATTTATAATTTCGATTTCATAAAAAAGTATGTTTTATTTCTTTCATATTCTCATAAAAATCACATCACTTTTTTAGAAATATACATTGTATGTGCTTAAGAAAATTTATTGTGATGAGCATTCTAATCATCAGGAAAACTATCACATTAACAGTAAACAATGTTACGTTTGTACAAACGTGTATATATACGACCTGCGTGTATATAAAATGTCTTCTCATTTCTGTAATTTTGTGGGCAATTTTATGGTAAAAAAAAAAATCCACGTCATCCTTTAAACTTTGAATCTGAAAAATGTTTAGCTTAAGCAGTCTTAATTTTAATTTTCAAGTGATTGCTATCACTAAATAAGTGGAAAATGTTCAAAACACTTTGACGTTGTACTCATGACGTCAGATACGCAAATGCGACAATTTTCTGTAGAATTCTCAAAACACAAAATAAAATAGCAAAAAATCTAGCGAGAACACATATAATTTTTTTTACATAAATAGTTTGTAAATCACTTTTTCTTTACGCACAGAAACAGTTGATAAATTCGTCTAAATTGTTTGAAAGTTATTTACAATTTCTCCATCTTGAAAAAAAGAGAAATGTGCTCATTTTCCTATATATTCATTAGGGATGCGTCAAACCAGCACCACAAACGATACTAAGTTTAAAACAGTATTGCACTAAAATAGCGTAGGCAAATTTGATACAAATTTTATATAATGAACTGTAAATCCTAAAGAATGATTTGAAAAATTTTCAGGGTATGTTTTCTCATGAGATTTTTTATGGGGTAAACCCGCGACCCACCTTAAAGCAATATGTGCTGCAATTTTCGAGTTGAATTTTTTTTTATGAAAATGTTATTTTCTAATAAAATGACAAACAATATCATGGTTTTTAAATTTCTGTTAGATACATTTTTGTGGAAAAAGTCGTTAAGAAGCCTAAATTGGAGCAAAATTGAATTATTGTCGTCTGGCCTGTACAAAAATTGATCTGCTATATATTCCTTAGAAGAGAAATCTTACTTCTGACAAAAATTAATGATTTTTTTCAAATCTTATTAAACATAAAAGTTTAAGCTACATGCAGACTCATATCATAGTAGCAGATTTTTGCAGCAAAATAAAATTCTAAAAAATACAACTCATATTGCTTTAATGGATATATGATATGAGTCGTATTTGGCCCCGTAATTCGGCATTTTAAAAGTATTTCAGGTACATTAAATTGTTTTATTATACTTTCATGTTAAATACTGAAATGTGATTGGTTTAGACGCAGTTGACAATCTGTTCTCATACCCACAGCGTTTACTTAGCAACACACTTGGCAACGGGCCGATAGAACGAATTGTTACATGCGCTAAAATTATGTGCGTACGGTTCGCCGTAGATCTCACGTCTTTTCTATATAAAAGCAGTAAAATTTGCTATGAAATTAAGACATTCAGTATAATAAAATAAATAGTGCCTGTTTGGTAGGGTACCAGTTGAAATTGACACCCCGAGAAAACCATTGTCAACCTCCGCTTCACGTCGGTTGACAATGGTTTTTTCGGGGTGTCAATTTCACGTCGGTTGACAATGGTTTTCTCGGGGTGTCAATTTCAACTGGTACCCTCCCAAGCAGGCACTATTTATATAATGTTATTTTTTAGAACAGTTGTTAAAAAATATTTTTTTTTTACATATTTATTTGATTTATTTGCACTCACTGGTAGTATATGATGTCAGAAATGATGGTATTTTTGTAATTCAATCAAAATCAGTTAAAAATTCACATTTTTCTTATCTTTTTTCGAATGGGAAATATAGAGCAATGCATTGCTTTGAACAAGGACAAATTTTTTGTCACTTATTAATCTTGGATAGATACATCTTTGATGAAAAAATTTTGTTTGTTCAATCAACGTTTCTGAAAGAAAACCTGCTTGGAACCGTGAAGCTGTTTTATGCGAAAATAGCAGGAAAATGTTTTTCTTTTTGATGTCATATTTCAAAATTGTGGGCATTTTGATCAAAATGAAAATTATGAAAAAACTTTGCATGTATATCCGTACAAAGGAAGCAAAGAATGACAGTAAATTGGTGATGTCATTTCAGGGGGCCATATTTGGTCCGTATCATATATATAAAGTACTTTTGCAATTTAAAATCGATTGATTTGATGTTTTGAGATGATGAAATCGCAATAGAAGATAAACACAGCTAATGTAAGGAGGGTTTTTTGCAGTGATTTGTTTCTGTCCTATTTCATTTGTGGTAGTAAAAGATTTGTCCCATCTTTAAATATGCCGTAACACACTCTTTTAATAGAGATTCAATTACAATTTCAAGTATTTTCATTTTAATTTGCCTACTGAAAATAGAGAAAATAAGGCAAAATAAAATAGAGCTAAAATGATACAATTCAAGCAGTGACTTTTTTATTGTTATATCAGATAACTAAAGAAAAAAGATCAGTATTTACTACAAAATCACTTTTACTTTATAGGTTAGAGAATTCAATGGGTTTAAGTACATTATGGAGGAGGCAATCACTGGAGACTTCGCCCTGGTCAAAGCTTACAAGGCAGACAAACTGGGCAACCTCATCTTCAGGTATCAACCTCTCCTTCATCCTAGTTGTTAACCACTCCTTCATCTTAAATGTTAACCTCTTCTTTATCCTGACTATTAACCCCTCTTTCAGTAAATTACCACTATTCCTTTCTAGTATATTATAATGTTCCTTCACATAAAGTAGCAACCTAACTTTCATATAAATTATTAACATTTCCGTCAGTTAGATTATGAACTCAATTCATAGTACATCTCTTTTAAATGAAATATTACCATATATGATGAAATGAAGCCAAAAACTGCCAAATAATCTGTAGAACAATGTTTGTAGGAAGACTGCTCGTAACTTCAACCCTCCGATGTGTAAGGCGGGCCGCATCACGATCGCTGAGGTAGAGGAGATTGTGGAGGTTGGGGAAATCCCCCCAGAGGACATCCATGTACCTCACGTCTATGTCCAGAGGGTCATCAAGGGGCCCAGCTACGAGAAGAGGATTGAGGTAGGTCACGTGGTCTGATGTATATGATGGGTAACTATGGCAAGTATACTGGTCATAGGGCTCAGTATATAGGGCTCAGTATATAGGGCTCAGTATATGAGTTCTTTCATGCAGTGTGCGTGTTTTCTGTGTTGTGTTTTAATCCCCCAAAACCCCATAATTATTGGGGAAAATACACGAATTCAAAATGTTATGCACACACAGTGATGAGATGGATTTCTCATTGAGTGATCTTCCTTACAGAGGATGACCACAAGAACGGAAGGTCAGAGTGACCCTGAGGCGAACGATGCTGCTGCTGAAATGAGGAACAGAATCATCAAAAGGGCCGCGCTGGAGTTCCACGACGGAATATATGGTATTTTGTCAATCTGTTGTATCTTCAGTGATCGTCTGATTGTAGTCTTATAAAAGTTACAATTTATTGACATTTTACAGGTTTATTTCACATTAAATTTCAGCCAATCTTGGTATTGGAATGCCGATGTTAGCCAGTAACTACATCCCTCCCGGAATGACCGTCCATTTACAGAGCGAGAACGGAATCATGGGACTGGTAGGCTCTTCATTTCTTTCTTAAGATGAAATCCAATTCTATAACACTTTACATTGTTAATTTAGAAGTGTTACATTAATGAAATAGTAGTAAGAATTGCTTGAAAGTATGTCCTATAAGAAATACAGTCAAACTTCCTTATCTCGAACTGATGGGAGTGTTTAAAAACTTTGAGATATTCGGGTATTTGAGATATCGAGGGTAAAATACTTAAAATATAAGTGGTTGGGACTTACAAATCACTTAACCATATCCACTGTAATTGGGATATCAGTGTTGAGATATCGAAGTTCAACTGTATATGAATAAAGATTGTGATTATGATAGTTCAGATATACTGTGAAACCGTAAAAATTCATTATGGCTCAATTATCATTGATTTTATCAGTACCACACAAATTTCAATCTTCAATATATTATGAAATCTTTATTTTTAATTCTTAAAAGTGAATCCAAAAAAAAATGTTATATCACAAACCTGCAAAACACTGGCAATCCATGAAAATTGGCCCCCACAAATTCAAATGGTTTCACATAATTTGGAATTGAATGTTTGAGAAACTGTATCAGTAGAGCTTTCTTCTATTGACAGGGCCCCTACCCACTGCCCAATGAGGTGGACCCTGATCTGATCAACGCAGGGAAACAAACCGTCACCAACATCCCGGGAAGCTCCTTCTTCTCCAGTGACGACTCCTTCGCCATGATCCGAGGGTACGTGTACTCAGCTTATCATACACCCACAGATGCTGACGTTAAATATTTTTCTCTTAATGATAAAAGTATCCCCTGTACTAATAATTTTATTATTCAGAGAAAAATTTTTAACATCGGGGGACGGTGCATACACCATAATTCGAGGGTATGTTTGGTCAAGGAAACTTATTAATTTACCATGATTTGTCAGTATGTGTGTTCTCGTAAATCCATGTCATAAACCATGATCTGTGTATATGTGGGGTCCTGTATGCTTATATCAGAGACCACGATTTGAGGTTGCATGTGGTTGTTTTCATTTATGTGTCATGCTCCTTGCTATGAGGGTATATGTTCTAATGACGATTTAATTAGGTAGTTGACTGATAATGTTGTGGGACTTTGTTCAAAACTGTTTTATGTTGTGTAGAACTATACTTTTTCCGTTCCAGAGGCCATATAAATCTCACCATTTTGGGAGCATTACAAGTTTCACGCTATGGGGATCTGGCCAACTGGATGATTCCGGTACGTCTAAAAATGTTGATACATGTATCATTATTATAGTTTATTTATAAATGCTTTCAAAACTTGACTGATTTTGGTAATTTTAAAGTAATAATTACTATGCTCCCTTCACCCTTTCTCAATCACCAAAATTTTATTTCATTTCATCCAACTTACTTTGATCTTGACCCCTCATTTTCATTTGCAGAACTAAACTTCTGCGAAATCAAATGTTTTTTTTTATTCTCTTTCCCTCAAAGCTGTCAATTAAAAATCTGGCATCACTGTGGACATATAAAATTTTTAACAATTAAGAGCATCACCTAATTATTATGGAATATTTAGAGAGTGCTGATTGGATAAAGAAGCACTTTTTATTTAATGCATTGTATGACATCAATTTCAGGGACGGCTGGTGAAGGGGATGGGTGGAGCCATGGATCTCGTGTCTAGCCACAAAACAAAGGTCATCGTAACCATGGAGCACCAAGACAAGGTCAGAATAACGTTTCGTCTCCCTGGACGATTGCTCAGGTTATCAGAATATACCTTGTGTGATTGATTATATTTGTTTCTTACAGAAAGGAAATAGCAAGATTGTGGACAGTTGTAATCTGCCATTGACTGGCAAAAACTGTGTAGACATGATCATCACTGACAAAGTAAGATTACAGACCTCGTTAAACAGTACTAAAGGTTGTAAAAGTAGTTATGGTACAAGTATTTTTTCATTGGCTGTCACAAAAAAGGAACAACCATTCCCAAAAATATTAATCTTATATGGACTTCTCTTAATATGAATAATGTAAAATTACAGAATTTTTACACATTTTAATTGTAAGGTCAGTTTATAATGCATTTGTTAATCATCATTATGAATATTTACAAATCTGTTTCCATTTGTTTTCTTCAAAATTTTAATTTTTTTCTGAGTAAGTGTAGATCATGAATAAAACAGTGTTTTTTTTATTAGAAATTGATTGATAACTTTGTTGCCTACAGATGTGAAGCAGGTTTCTGTGTTCAATTTAAATATTCTCAGTCACTAATCCTCTCCCACTTTTGTGTTTTAGTGTGTGTTTGAGGTAGACAAAGAGAAGGGACTAGTCCTAACAGAGATTGCGGAGACGGAGGATATTCCAAGCATTGTTGGAGCCACCGGCTGTGAATTTGTGGTATGAATTAAACAGCATCAAATCCTCAACTCAACTCATCAACTGTCAAACTATGTAAACAAAGATTAATAGGCCCGAGATAAATATCTGCAAGATTCTTGAGCAGCCACTGGATGTGTTACTATTGGCCTGGACTTGTCTTATTTTTGCTTTCTGCATTGATAAAAAATGATAACTTGTTAGTGAAAATTAATCATTGCGGATCAGTTCTCAATCAGACATTCCCGATTAAACATGATGTGTTGGATCAGTTCTCAATCAGACATTCCCGATTAAACATGATTAATCATTGCAGATCAGTTCTCAATCAGACATTCCCGATTAAACATGATTAATCATTGCGGATCAGTTCTCAATCAGACATTCCCGATTAAACATGATTAATCATTGCGGATCAGTTCTCAATCAGACATTCCCGATTAAACACGATGCGTTTAATACTTGGTTTACTGTATGACACAATTATAAGTTTTAACGTAAAACTACCTGTGTTATATTGCTTATCAAATACCCAAAATGTCAAATGTCAATTATTAAGTCCTACTAAGCAAACTGAACGGAAGGTTTGAATGGGAAAAAGTAAATGAAGAATCATATGTTGGATTTTGTGTAAAGGTCTTTTTTCTATGTTACATGTAAACAATATTTTGTTAGAATTCATCAGAAACAATGGATAATTCCTTGTTATTTTGTTTTCCAGGTGGCACCTGAGGTGAAACCAATGGGACAGATTAAATCCTAGAGGAAGGGAGATAACTCACTGCTCATCTTGTCCTGTTTTGTGTGCCTGTTATAAACTGATCGCCTTGCAGTGGAGGATAACATTGACATGTATAGGACCATAGTATAGGTCTAGACTGTGAGGGTATACAGCGTCTACCCACTGTCAGAAACACACATCTCATCAGGTCTGAGACAATCCTCTGGGGGTACTTGGAACAGCGTTCTCTGGTGGGTCTTGGAACAACCTGTACACAATTTCCTTCAATTGCATTATAACTATGCTGTTCAGTTGACACTGAATCCCAGAGATTGATCCAACACTGCCTCAAAACAAAGCATAGCTGATACAACCTGATGTCAAATAAATTATGTGTATTTACCTGTATTTACTGGGGCACCTGGTTTTTTTTATTTTATTTTATGAAGGGAAATCTATTTTTCACTGCAGGGCATTAATGAAAATCCATGAAATCATGTATAAAAGCGTATACATATGTTTCCATTGAAATCAGTATTGTACTCTTACATTGAATTTACTTTTCTATTTTGCACTCAATGTCATTGTGTGAAGATTTACAACACAATTTATATAAAAATAATGTTTGATATAGGTAAAGTCTACATGTATATTGTGTGGCTCTAGAGTTTTATAACACTTTGCCGATATTTATGTTTGAATCATTTTTATAGCCTTTAAATTCCAAATTATTAATGATAAAATATAAAATCGTATCAAATATTTTTGTAATAGGATTCTAGTAAAAAAAAAATTTTGGTTATAGAAAATCATAGTTTACTTGTGGGGCAATTGCATGAAATAATTGTATGCAAAGAATTTTGTGGAAAAATACCTGTAAAACTTTTGTACAAAACATTGATATAGACCTGAAATATTGTTTTGTTTCTGAATAAAATGTGATAGTTTTAAATTTGATTTTTCATTTTATCCCAAAAAGGCCCTGCACGGGCATCAATTCTTCTTGGACAGTTCTACTTTCTTTTTTAATTACTTGTTTTAGAAAGTTATTTATTCCACCTTTCTAACAATCAAACCGTCCATGTTAACCTTGACATTGCAATGGTTATGTGAAACAGTCCCTGATAACATGTTATTGCGATGATTGTGTGGCACAGTCCCTGATAACTTGGTATTGCGATGATTGTGAGGCACAGTCCCTGATAACTTGGTATTGCGATGATTGTGTGGCACAGTCCCTGATAACTTGTTATTGCGATGATTGTGTGGCACAGTCCCTGATAACTTGTTATTGCGATGATTGTGTGGCACAGTCCATGTTCATGTTGGTGTTTTGATGACTACATGCTTTAACCCTTACCTTTAGGGCAGAGCAGCAGTGCATTTGCTCATTACTAACAAGAGGCCTATGGCCCAAATTGCTCACCTGAACAACAGTTTATGTATCTCTTTCGAAATTTTTAGCTATGAAACTCTTCTAAATTACTGTACAACATACAAAAATTTTCATTTATTCTAAGACTTGACAATACTTAAAACAATATACATGTATAAAAGAAAAAATAATTAAAACCTACTTTTGGGACATCATAAGTTCTAAAATGCATCAACCGACCAACCTTATTATCTTAAGCCTCAACATATCAAAGATGACAAAAATGATGAAAAGTAGGTTACTGTGACATACTTTTAAATGAAGTTATATTTGAAGTTGTAAGATACACCAAGTCACCAACTAACAAAGTTTGATGTCCGTAAGCCTAATACGATCATAGGTATGGATTTGATTATAACTAATTATAAAATACCAAAAGAAGGACTCTGTGACCTTGATATGAAGATATGATGATGTTTGCATAGAAGTATCACAAATTATAGCATAGAAGTTCTTGAGAAGATTTTTACACAATTTTCCCTATATTTCTATGTTGAACTTTTAACCCCTCCTGGGACACCAATATTGGCCTGGGGATCATGGTTTGAACAATTACCCATCTACACTAAGGATGCTTGCATAATTATATCACAACCTGTAGCATAGTAGTCCTTGAGAAGATGAGTTTTAAAACATCTTCCCTATATTTTTCAGTGTTGAACTTAAACCCCTCCTGGGGCCCCAGTATTAGCCAGAGGTTCGTGCAATTTTGAATCAACATATATGAGGATGTTTGCATACTAATATCAGAAATTGTTGCATTGTTGTTCTTGAGGAAAAGATTTTAAAACATTTTCCCTATATATTTCTATTTTGAACTTTGAACCTCTCATTGGGCCCTTTTCACAATTTAAAATCTTCAGTATATGCATTATGCAGAAAGTTTGTTGTGACTATTAACATATCTGGTGCTGTGAATCCTGAGAAGAAGACTGTTTAAAGTCAACCACCCTATTTTCCATGTTTCGTGATTATCTCCCCTTTGAAAAGGGTTTCGCTCTTTATTTTTAACAATTTAGAATCCCACGTCTCATAAGGATGCATTGTACTAAGTTTGGTCAAATTTGGCCCAGTGGTTCTAGAGCAGAAGTCAAGAAATGGAAAAATCCACAGACGGACGGACGAGGGACAACTCATGATCAGAAAAGCTCACTGGATCCTTCGGTTCAGGTGAGCTAAAATATGATCTCATTACAATATAAGGTCATTTGACAGAGGTCAATGTCAGTTCGTCATCATTATGGTGTTTCCTCAACTAACGAAGATTACTCGCTTTAGCATGACAATGCTGTTGTGGTAAATTGAAAATCTTTGTAAACCAAAGATATTAATACGATTCCGTTGTACATTTTGATTTCGTTGAACACAGGTGTCGAACCAACATCTTATCGATGTAGGTCACAGCCTAGCTGCCCCAGTCAGTTCGTGCAAGTACACCTTAAAGACTTGCGTTTGTTTTTGATAACATTTATCGTCATTAGTGTTGTCCTAGATATGATGTCTGGGTCAAGTATACAAGTTCATCGGTCTCCTCCTGTAGGATGGAGCTTATTTAAGGAATAAGGAATCATTCTTTGAGTATTATGAGGTGATAATTTCGGTCGGGGCGTGATCAAATCCAATAAAGCCCGAAGGGCTTTATGATAGATTTGATCACGCCCCGACCGAAATTATCACCTCATAATATTCAAAGAATTATTCCTTATTACTTATATTTACATAATTTTAAGCCATCTTACGATTAAATATTGAAATATAAAGAAGCACTGGAAAATGTAAATATATAAGTATAAATTATATTTTTACAATGATTAATTAACAGACAAAATAATATAACAAAATAAGACAACACATTAATTAAACACAACACAATTAAAGAATTGTCAACCAAATGTATATCGCGGTTAAAAATGCGGATAATTACATGACATTCCCCTATTCCTTTGTAAAGCACAAGTCTGGCTCGTTTGTTCCGCGTCATACGTTTGCAGTATGAACTGGACGCACTGGTTAGCCACGCTGGTGTTCAGGACTTCACATTCCCTGTCAAAGTTACAAATAATCGATAGATGGGTGGTCCGAGGGAACACCACACTCCCCCGGTGAACATCCCGACCCTCGAGCTCCTCGGCAAACATGGCGGCCTCGTGGTGGAGATGCCAGTCCTTTTCGGCTGTAATGACTAGAAAGTTGGGGAGGTCTGAAAAATCTTTGTTCTGCAGACGACTCATTGGACAAGCAGACGACCAGTCATCCGGGTTCTTGCCAAACGTGGGGTGGAGGTAGAGTGGGCGGAGGGCGGGGGTGTTGAGCTTTTCCACCTGTAGGACCGCTGAGATCGCCACTACGCCCTGGAAAAGTGGGGGAAACATTCTTAATGTATACCGTGCCCTTGCTATTATACCTTACAATCACCGGTTGCATAAACATTTCTACAAAATATATTCGCCACTGACCGTTACAATGCGCGTTTAAATAATGATGTCACATCGAAATATTCAATGAAAATTTTGAGCATAAAGCACGAAAGTAATAAACTTGATTAACATGTAATACAAGTTGATTGTCACCCCTTCTATTTGTATGTGAATCATACCTTAATACAAGTAGACTCCACGCCAGCACTTGCCAGCACGTCGGGGCGGAGAGCGATTAGCGAACAAAGATGGCCGCCCGCCGAATGTCCGATCAGGAACAGGGAGTTGTAGTCAAAGTAACGCGTTTCCTGTCCTATATCGCGTACTTTTTTGATGCACTTTGATAAAGCTGTAAGCTGGTCATCATGTTTGTAGTCTTCAGATCTTAGATTCAAGTGTAGCAGAGTTCCCTGAACAATTAAAAAACTAGACATCCACAAGCTCAGTAAAGAGTGTTCGAGTAGTATTACTGCGAAAAGATGCCCAAGAAGAACGACCCAGAGGGCGATCACGTAATGTGTTTGGAGTTCGTGTTTAGATTTCTGTATTGAGATGACGAAAAGAATGACTAGATTCACAAAAACGAAATAAACATTTAGAAAGTCTGACAAAGTAATGCTGAATCGTTGCCCGGGGAAAACAGTTATAAAAATTACAGCTGTCAAAAAATCTATCACAAACACCGAAATAAAAATCATGAATAACAAAATACCACAAAATATCACAGAGCCAAAATACGACGTCGCCATTTCCAACAACAGCCACGGCGTTTTTAGTTTGGTGAGAGGGTACGACGTCACAATGCACGGTATCCCCCTCCTGGCGAACTCCTTTCCCACGTTCCCGTACAGACCGTAGCACCAGTAAAAGAACGCTGCCAGAAAATTAACGTCTTGAAATACGAAATGTCTCCACGTATCCTTGTCTCCGCGGCGCCATCCCCCGCCGTGGACAAACACCGCGACCGGTTGCGGTTGGCGAGAGGTTAGATCCGCGCCTCCGCGAGCTCGAGGTAGGTAAAGGTCGAAGACGGTCTTGTGTGAAGTTTTCTCAGGAGTTTCGTAAGAAATGTCTCCAAAGATTTCATAATCTTTGCGAGATGTCTTCTTTCTACAGCTGATTTCCATTTCACCCGTACATGTCTCGTTGACATGATTATCCAACTGATAACATCGTGAACTTTCCGTTTGTTATACACAATACAGGTGTAGTGCAGGGGTCGTCACATGAACTAGTACAAAACTTGACGATCGTGGAACGGATTTTTAAATCAGAACTTATTATCCAATGTCTCTGACTGGGGGTACAGACGGATGTAAACAATCTATATCTTTAACATGTTATGACGAACCACGCAGAATTATTCACATGCGTCTCAAATAACATTAGCATAACACGACTGCCTTAGGTGAAATATCTTGTATTCTATTTAAAACGTGAGTTCTTCCGTTTTTCCTGAATTTCAGTCGCGAATTTTGTGATTTCAAACAAGCACGAGCCGGGAGTCCCTGCGTGCCCTAGCCCCACCACGCTCAGCCCCTCAGTTCTGTGGATGACCAGGATGTCGTCCCCTGCCTGTCCAACCACTGTGTCGGTAGGGGTGCTGTGTCTGAAACAGGTGTATAACTGTCCGTGAACTTTGACCTTCATAAGGGTACTGGGACAACCATAAAAGGCGCTTCGAACGCTGTTAAGGTCTTCCTTGGTGACGTTGAAGCCGCGGCTTGACACGATCACGTGACCATGCTGGTCCACAATTGCTGCCTTTTCCACTTTCCCGTTTCTTGTCAACTTGTACAGCAAATCGGGCCAGGAATTAGACATAATTGGCGATAAAAGGCCAAGAAATCAAAATATCCGACTAAAACATGTAACCACGCTAAATCACCCGGAATACATGTACCAATGGTTTTCGATCAATATTCTTTTCTTGCGGTACTGTCTTAAATCATGATACCGACTGAGGAGCTCGTCCTGTTGATATACTCGGCGATAAGACAACCTACCGTCAGCTGATTTATCAATGAAAAAGTCTCCTTCACCAGACCGTCGGTCACGAACTCCCCGGGGGTAGCGACGCCGGGTCCTACCACACAATCCCGGGTAACCGTCACAAATTTATCCCTAGCACGGAGGAAAGTACGTAACACAGGTGTAAGCGTACCTATAACAGCGACAGGTAACACCGTCTTTAGCCGACAGGTGCGCCTCTCACCCCCAACCAATACCCTTCCTGCTTGATCAGCCAACGGAGCTGTTCGCGTGTTTATTACCTCTGACGTTCATACACGTTTCTTTTGTCAGTTAATCCAGAGTAAGATATACTCAAATTTGATACAGGATTCATATTGTACTGACCAATTCTTCGGTTGAAATTTATAACTTTATCGTGGCACGAAGACCCACGAGTTATGAGGCGCGTTCTGATAACACTGTATCTATGCCCGGTTTGACATTAGGATCCAATTTCATTTTTCAGGGTCCGTTGGAATTTAATGTAGTTTGTAACGAAAAGAATATTTATAACTTGATCACAGGTTTCGTTTTGAGAATTACACGTAATTATATCGTCACGACTTTATTATGGACTAGGTGATACTAGTACAGCTAGCAAGATACAGAATGGCACCGAACGGATCAAAGCATCAGATTATATTTCTTGCCGAATGAGCACATCTTCAGTTAAAGTGGCTATGAGAGAGAGAGAGAGAGAGAGAGAGAGAGAGAGAGAGAGAGAGAGAGGAGAAAGAGATGGTAACTTTTGAATGAATGAAGTGCTCGTATACAACATGAAAGAAAATAGCTGATGCCTGCAACAAACCTTAATGGATAAAATTGATTCCACAATGTGTTAACTCAGCGTTGGTCTTTTATGAAACATTTAAAAGCCTTCCAAGCAGCGTCGAAATTAACTGCTTAATACACTGGTGCATATTCAAATTAATTCGGTCGTATTGACTACTAGTATAAGTCGAGTATATCAAAGCAATGCATATCTTTTAATAGAAATCAATAACACCAAATTATTCGAGACAAACTCGACAGACTCGATACGGGTCTTACATGTATGTCCATAACTCGACAGACTCGACACGGGTCTTATGTCCATAACTCGACAGATTCGATACGGGTCTTGTGTCCATCCGACAGAAGAAATTCTTTTTTTATTAATGCCACGGTTTTACATATTATTCCATATCCTTTTACATGGATGGTTGAAAATGAAAGGGAAGAACAAGTGATGGGAAAATTATCGGATCAGGGACAATTCGGTCCCAAGACGATAAACCGAGCAATAATGAACCTCAGAGGTCTGGATAATCCATTAAATAATCCATCAGCCCTTAGGATCATGAAGCAATTTTAGACTTAGGTCAAAATATCAGTACGTCATAATCTCATTGTTGATTATAATATGGCGATTGAAATTTGTAAATAACATCTTTATATTAAGACACTTTTAATAGCATTTCAATTTTGTCACTGTTTTCATTCAAGAGTCATTAAGACAGTGTAAAATTTTTGACTTAAGTCTAAGATTGCTTCGTGATCCTGGGGCCAGATCTACAAATACTTTAGATTATTATTAGATTTTAATACATTTTCCTATATCTTTATACAAGCTCTTCTTCTCCACGAGATTCGTATAGTCTACAAATGACTACGACCGTCCAGAGATTCGTATAGTCTACAAATGACTACGACCGTCCAGAGATTCGTATAGTCTACAAATGACTACGACCGTCCAGAGATTCGTATAGTCTACAAATGACTACGACCGTCCAGAGATTCGTATAGTCTACAAATGACTACGACCGTCCAGAGATTCGTAGTCTACAAATGACTACGACCGTCCAGGTTTTGATTTGAAAAAACTGTTGGAAATACTAAATAATAAGATGTCATTCGTGATTGATATTGCTAATTTTAAAATATGTGGGGACATTTTGTTATAATTTACGAGAAAAAAAATTAAAACTGAAATTTTTATAATTTAGTCTTTTCTCAGTTTACGGTCTGGGATCTTACCAGGAGGGGCGTGTCCATTATAATGTGACGTCACAAACCTGAACTGACCTCTGACCTTTCCCTGAAACTTTTTAAGTTTATCTAAAAAGTACGGAATGTGTAATTTAATATTTTTAATATGTAAAAGCATCGGACAGACCACTTAATAAAAACACCTGCTTATCAATAATTGTGAATATATATAGTCGACTCGTTGAGTTACACAGAAATTCTATTTAGCGTACATGTAATATATAGCGTTCCGGGGTAGCGCGCTGAGACAGAGGCCCTCGCATGCTCTCTGTGTTGTGTACTGCACCCGCTATTGTTTTAAATGTAGTAACAGGTTAATCAGTTGACTGACTGCCCCGTCTATAACGTGTCAATAACCCTACACGCTTCTGTTAGCTCGTGTGAAGCACTGAGCGGTCCTAGCAACCACGCTCATATTACTCCATGTCAAGATCTCTCAAGCGAGCCGGGGGTAGAGATGTAAGTCGTCCTTTAAAATGCACAAAGCTTGATCAGTAATCGATTAAAACCACTTAACAATGTGAAAGTTATAAGTGGGTAACAGAGGATTATAAGATTTGTAGATTGTGGCCGTCATGGACAGATCGGGATTATCCAGTAGGGGAACAGTTTCCACGGGACAACGCAGTAAGTATATGAATATCCATTTTTTCCCCTACCCAACCCCCACGGTTCAGGGACTTCCTTCTCCACCCAACAGATAATCATTCAACAATTTCCCCGCGTTTCGGCCATATTCCTAGTACATGGATTCTTTGGTGTATTTTCTGTCTACCCGACAGATAAATGCTCATATTTTGCATTTTCCCAGGATTATCGTCGACTCCCCCCCTCGCAGTAAATCCTATCGCGCCCACCCCCCTTGTCTTGGCACCCCACCTTATGTATTACACGAAAACCTTGCTCTTACTCATTTCTACGATTATTTAGATCGACATGTAGGAGGAGTTCAGAGATCGCAAAGTTACTGCACAATCTATCTAAACTTTATTTTAAAAAAAAATAAGCATGCTTCTTTTTATCTGTACTGGTTTATTGAGTTATTTCAGTACAAGTACCGAGGAAGTCACTCCTTTCGGATTTGTAAAATTATGCTAATCATTTGTGAATATTTCTTAACTGATTGACATCTGCATATTTCAAATACAAAAGAATTAACATTATCAAAGAAATGAAAAATGCTGGCCGAAGAATTACGTACAATTCATAAGAATGTACACTTTAAAAAAAAAAAAAAGAAGAATACTTGTGTAACCTGTCCCATTGATAAAAAAATATTACTAATAGATAGCAAGGTAAGATTTTATTGAAATTCAAGTACGCATGACACAGTTTCGCCGCACTGGATGCGTTTAAAATAAATCAAATCCTTCCATTTCTTTATAAATTTTTTTCTGCTAATAAATAGTTTTGAATATGCATGCATTTCATTTCGTTTCTACTTTCACGTACTTTGCGTTATGAATTGAATCAACAAAGAAAACGTTAAAGTCTGATTACTATCAATTCCAATGTTCTGATGTAGCTTTGTAATCTTGTCTTTGTGGAACCAGCTGAATGCGTTGTTTCTATAAGACTGCTCAGTCCGTGTTCTGTGTTATGTTTAATTGATGAGATGAGAGCCCTGTTATTGTATCCCATCCTTCAGGTGTTGTACAAATATAACGCCAGGTAAGACATGGGTAAACAGACAATCGATGGCGTTTTGACTCCTACAGAACGAGTTGTAATAGGTCCCAGTACAAAGGAATAAATCCTCGTCGGATGGCGGCTCTATTTATTATCAGCACTTCAATTTTTAAGTTTTCAAAAAGTGACAGACGTCTAGCAGTGCATTTTCCCATGTGATCGACAATATCAAGATCCTAATGCAATGTGAAATATGGCAAGTACTCAATAAAGACTTTGAACATCGATTTATTCAATACAGTTAATGTTCTAAACAATACATTGAAAAGTACTTCAACGACCAAGGAACAAATATTAAAATGCAAGAATTATGTAATAGTTTGAAGGAGATATGTCTTTTGAGCACGTTGAACTATATCATACAGGTTTGGCATCGATTGTTCCCGTTCTTAAAAAGTAATTTTTCGGCAAGATTTTCAAGAGTTTTTTGGGTACATAATGAAATCATTTCAATTCGTGGGGGTTATTTTCGTGTATAACCAGTTTTGTTGGCATTTTATTTCGAGGATTCACCTTTAGCAGTAATAGATAAAAATCAAATTTCGTGAGTTGTATACATTACTGAAATTCTTGGGTAAGGGGTCCCATGTTTATTAATGATTTAGCAGTATACCCAGTACTGTGACTTGCAAGACATCCACAAGTAACGTTTCTGAAAACCTAGCCTTATTTTATCTTTTTAAAGCAGTTCTACTCTAGCAGGAACAAGCTCGGCATTGTTTGAGAATATACCGGACCCCCCTCAAATAGAGGAATGACAGATCTTAAAAGTCAGAAGTTACCGAGGCACAAACACTGATAGGAGATCGATTAGGGTTTGTTCTCTGATTAAATACGTGGTACTCAATGATAAACCTGACCCGTGGTATTACACTGTGTCAAGTCATTGTAAAATCAAGTAGACATCAGTTGTATTTCATATGTAGATGTATTTACGACCAACTCTACATAAGTGTACGATCTCCACTACAAGTTGTTCAAATATTTCAGTTCTAAGTCATATTAAATCAATCTGATTCTGAGCAAACAAAGACTTCATATAAAAACCTGTAATCCCCTGCCCCGAAATACACAAACATTATTCAGTCCGGATTACCCGCCCCGATCCGTAATCCCAAAGTACGCCAAAACGAGCGATCAACCATCGGCGTTGACTTCATTAAAACAAAATCCCCTTGAATAACAGACATCGTGCCAAACATACTAACAGTGAAATAACAGCCCATTGTTCAACAGTTTCCTTCATTTTGTCTTCACAGGCGCAGCAGAAAACATGTCCAATTCACTGCAGCCGACAGGTTCATCGGTGGGTTCCGGAGTATTCAGGCGCCCGATCAAAACAGCGCTGCATCAGGCAGTGCTGGACTGTCGTCTGCATCAGGTCCGGCTGCTGGTCGCCAAACACAACGTCAATGTGGACTGTAAGGACCTCCACGGACGGACTCCCATGATGCTCGCCTGCATGATTGAAGAAGAGTTCGGGTACAAAATGGCCAAGATATTTCTCAGTGCCGGAGCATTTTTGAATTTGAGAGATGCGCTTGGAAGGACTGCCCTGAGTTACGCGTGTATGAACGGACGCGCGTCCATTGTGGGTCTAATTCTGAAGGAGGACGTTCTGGACATTAACGAGGCGGACAATGACGGCAACACCCCGCTCCATCACGCCGCCAGCAGCGGAAACCCGTCCATAGTGGAGATGTTAGTGGACTGCTTCGTGAAGTTTGGACTGGATATCGACACCAGAAACAGTCTGGGCTACACCTCGCTTCTCTTGGCACTAAAGAAGGGACATTTTGTATCCGCGCATTTATTACTAAAAAAGGGCAACGCCTCACCCACTTTACGCGATAACGAAATATTTCTCAACGCCACCGAATGGGCTCAGCGAGGCGGGAACGAGTCGTCCTCCAAGTACACCCCTCGCCGGACACTTCCATCTCTCCCCGCCAGCGCCACGACTCTGTCCTTTTCCCGCGAGTCGACCATGTACCAGCCCCCCACCACCCAGCCCTGTAACCACGGAAAGAAACACAAAGACCAGCTGCCGTGGTCCGCGCAGTCGCTCAGATTCCCGAACCTCCAAACGTCGCAGGAGTTCGAGAGAAGTGAAACGTTCGTGGATGGAATGGACGCCCGACAGTTGGTGTTAGACGAGATCGACGACTTTGACTCCCTACAGCGTCCGTCGTCGTACAAAAAAGGCCGCATCCCCCACCCTTCAACCGCCAAACTGATCGCACTCTCCCGGCGGGCCAAGCCAGCTATAATTCCCGACATGACTACCATATTCCGAATTTACTCTGACCAATACCAGCCCGAGTGGATGAAGAAACCAGCGTTATCAAAAAGTATCCTTGCCCTGTCTACTTCCTCTAAATCAAACTCTGAGTCTGCCATTGTGGAAACCTGTACTTGAAAAAAGGATGGCCACTGTCATTAAATGTGAATAGATTTCATAACCACGTGACAAGTCTTAGCTGTTTAAGGTGATACTATAGTAAGCAAAAGTCAACAACTTGCTGATTATCGTGTTGATTATTTATTAATTAACAAACAGTGGTAGCTTAAACCGTCAGTATTATTCAATGCCACACTCCATATGTATTTTATGTGTTGATCAGTTACCAACACACCGTGGCCCACATTCAGTCTTTCAATTGCCTAGCATCAATTTTTGTGCATATTTGTTGAGAGTGTTTTGTCCATATTTAATGAAATAAATCCATGTGAACAATCTTTCTGTTTTCGTCTGTAAAATTTGGCAGCAATTGATATTGGATCACAATTAAATGTACTGGAGAGGCACTCAATCCAAGGCCCGATAGTTGTGTGCAGGAACAATAAATCTTAATACCGTCCGATTCCTCCAGCTATCGTAAGTCTCAACTGGTCGAGTGGGCCAGTATCAAGAGCTCTGATTGGCTGGTCCCCTCAGAGCGAGACTGGACTCCAGGGAGGCTTTCTCCAAGTTCCTACCTGTCAAGAGATGTCAAACAGCTGGGTATACAGTTAACATCTCAATCCAAACATTTTAAAACCTCACATCTAATCTAGAAGTCTGTTGTGTTTGTGGAGCAAACAAACTCAGTAGATTTAAATCTCCGACTGTAATACCATTAACAAAAACAATATGTTTGTAATTCAATGAATGTAGGAACAACCCCTCAGAAATCATTAGGTTTAATGCTTTACATTTTGCAATTACCCGGTACTGTAAAATTAAGAGACCAGTTTCCCAATATCTAAAATTTAGTTGTTTGTGAACTATATTTCTGACAAGATCCAGCTGACCTGGTTAGAAATAATTCCTGCCTAACCCACCACAGCCAAGTCTCTAGAAATAAGTCAGGGGTGATGTCTATAAAGTCATACTAGCCCTATTAAAGAAAATCATTTGCTCAACAGCCAATGGCTGCTGAACAAGTTACAAAGCATTATGGGTAAGGTTGTACTGGAGTATTCCCCCTTTTGCTTTGGAACAGGGGATTTTTTTTTCAATCATGTGCATCCTGAATTCTGCCTGTTTTTTATTAAAAAAAAATATCTCAACTCAAAATACATCAAATTTTAATAAATTGATGGAAAATGAAAATTCATATTTACTTATTTCTTGTGAGTTTTTTATTGAGCCCAAAGTTGCAGAGAAAGTGAATATCATAATATCAAAGACATGTAATTCTGTCCTTGTAGTCCAACCATACACTACTAATTCATGCATAGTTGAAATAACAGTGTTTTATTGTGAATTAATTTACTATGGAGTAGTCAAGTCTATTACCAGTAATAGATATCTGTATTGATTACTTTGTGGAACAAGTTAATATGGTTCAAGTATACCTATGAAGACTAATCTGTTAATCCGTTGATCCTTCTCCTCCCATTTTGACGTGAAGAAAGAATCATATAACTCGTGGACGGCTTGTACAACTAGGCGTCTATCATCCCCCGCCACTGATATCAAACCCTGCAAGAAAAATACAGAAAAAGGGGGGATATTTAGCAAGAATTATAATTATATTGTAAAAATTAGCTTGGGGGGGGGTTATTTTGAATGCAGATGTGATGCACATGAATTTCATCAAAACAATTCAATGCTACTACTCTCTAGGTTTGATCATATTGCAAGATAAATATTCAAGTCATTGTAAATAATATAACCTTGAACTTGGTCAATGAACGTTTTACCTGATCCTTTGAGACTATCAGATGCAATTAGCTCAATTATTAGGAAGACAGTTGGAGTTGTTAACAGAAAGACAATGCACTTTTACCTCTAGGTCAAAAGAATGTTACCTTCATGTAAGCTTCAAGTAATAAGTAATTCTTATTTTTACACAGGATTTGCATGAATTGCATAAAGCACCATTGGAAAGGATTTTCTTTACTTTTTGATTTGCATATTAAGGATAATGTTTCTTATGATTGATTTGAGAGAGAGAGAGAGAGAGAGAGAGAGAGAGAGAGAGAGAGAGAGAGCACACAACCATACAGTCATTGCCTCTTTTCTTTACTGTTCCATGTGTAAGTGAAGCAATAACCATGCTTAATATTTCTTGATTTCTTGTCAAGAAAGTCTGTTTGAGAAAGCAAGAGAAAAAGGGAGAGAGATGTGACATTGAATGAATATTCACTATTTGTATTAGTACTGTATATCTAAGTTGTTGAGTCTGTGGTACCTTGAGTCTGTAGATTTCCTGCTTATCTCCCCTTGAGTTGACTAGTTCTTTGTCCCAAAGTAAATCCTGTAGGACCTTGTCAATTCTCTGCTTATCAACATTTCCTGGAAACTCCATGGTAAATGTTGTCACATCCTAAAAACCATAAACCACCATACACGTAAATTAGCTTACAGAATATAAAGTACTATTACTATAAATACCAGTATAACCAAAGAAAGATATGGTAGTTTACTGACCTGATCAATTTTGTGTACATTCTCCTTGTCAAATCCTCTCTCTTGAAACAATTCCTCCAAACTGGAAAAAAGAGTATCTCTCACATTAACCTTTTCCTATTTTAAGTCACAACACTGATTGAACAGTTTCATTACAAATAAAGCACATAGCTCATGTCTTTTGTACCTTGTTTTACTTTTGCCGTCATATGCATTAAGATCCAATATGGAGTCAAGGTCAGTTCTAAAACAAGAAACAAATGCCTCATAAATTGGCTTTGACAGAAAAACTAAAGTTTACAAACATGTATTATTAATAAAAACATGAAATGGAAACAATAGCAATGGATAAGAATGAAGGATTGTGTATATACTTACCTAGCCCTGGTAGTCTCAATTAACTTGGCTAATATATTTATAGATCTGAAAAAGAAATACATCAGGGTCAGCTAAATATCACATTCAAATTCCTTATCCAATTGAAGTGGTGTCTTTCCTCTCTCTTGACATACCGTATACTTGATTTGACTTGATCTAGTTCCTGGGCGTTAACTAGGTCAGTTTTATTAATTATAATCACGTCAGCTAGAGCCACCTGCCTGTGGAGAAAAAATATCAATTTAGAAAGACATTTTGGAAATTTCTGACGAATCACTGTAAACATATTATTATAATTAGTCAGTAAGAAATTTGGCAGAAATTGATTCAGTCTGTAGCAAGTTGGCTTAGATTTGCTATAGCACATTTCTGATTGTACTATTTATCTACATATGCATATTTATGTTACATGATTATTATTTCCATACAAATACAAGGGTGGTATCAAGCTTTCTAGATGAGAATTCAGTCACATCACCCAAACCAATTCTTAATTACAATCCCAAATCTTGTCCAAATGGATGGACTGAGAAAATAAACACACTGTCCCAAATTCAAGAACAAAACAAAGTCTAGTGGTGCTGTAGAAGCTACAGAATCCGACGGTCAGTCCTCATTCACTCAGAATCCGATGGTCAGTCCTCATTCACTCACCGTGTGGCTTCGTTGGTAGAACCATCTTGTTTAACTTCCTTTAGATGCTGAAAACAAAAGAAACATTTCTTCACAGACGCATTAATCTGACCAGAGACATAAATAACAGAGATTGGCAAACCCGCCATTAGCATGTTTTGTTGTTGAAAAATGTTACGGGACCAACATTACTTTGAGAACTACATATTTAGTAAATTGATATATTGATCTTAAACCAAAAGTATCTTGTTTTTATGAAAAATGTGCATAGGATTTTGAAGGTTTTGAAACAATTAATTGAAAAATAAGATTAATATATAGAAAATATAAAGGCCAGCTATAAAACGTTGGCGAAATCTCGTACGTCAGGTAGCCAATTGCCACCTGAATATTAATAATATCTTAAATAAATATAAATAATATAATATTGTTTATAAGACACAAACTCATGAAAATATAATATTTTAAATGTCTTGGTAATAGGATTTAGCTGTTTTTATGTCGATATATATGTTTATTAGAAAAATATACCGATTTAAACTGGGAATACTTTACAATAGGGACCGCAAGATTTCACAAGATTTCGATCAGTTGCCAATATCTGTTAATTACGGTATGTCTCTGATCTGACAGATCTAGCAGTAATGTGAGGTATGACTTATGCTTTGTTGTCCATTCTTCTCTTACTAACTTTGTGAGAGTAAAACTGTAAAATGTACAATAACTTGAGGCTTGCAACTATTGGTATACCGGTATATAGAAAATTTCATTCTCAGGAAGTCTCTAATTCTTGTCCAAGTTCCATAACTCTTGCATTCAAATACTAATGGCATAAAACATGTATCTATAAAGTATCAAAGTAACTTAACTTGTGTGTTATGACTTATAAGCAGATTCGAACTATAACTCTTAGGTATATCAATAAAATATCAAATTCTCATAAAAAAAATTACATAGCAAAGTTCAGAGAGCTGAAATATATAAATTCCTCCTTTGCTAATTCCATGGATATTATACATGTATCTCAATCCCGTCCTACAACTTGATACATTATCTCAATCCCGTCCTACAACTTGAATCCTTGTTTGTTACCTGTAGACAGTGTTTAGCATCCACCATTGTGATGACACCTGATTAAAACACAATAAAACATGTGGTGTGAATAAATAAACATCTTATAGGCAGTCAAATACAATTATTGAAGGTCAATAATACATAGTTACATATATAAAATAGAAATATCATTTTATTATTACAGTACTAGAAATCTTGATATTGTTTAACTTACCATCCAGAAATATTTCACTGCACAGTTCTTCATCCAACCAGAATATAGAGGCTATAGGACCTAATGAGTAGAAAACATCAAGTAAATGCTTCAGCTACACTAACTATATAAATACATGACTGAGGTGATGGAATAGATGAAACCTATAATGATCTAAAAAAAAAACCAACCAAATACCAATGGATAAGTGATCATAATTTACAGAATTATTTTTGCGTGTTTATGTATCATATTCCTGATTTTCAAAAGGTGCAGGGACATGTACATGAATTACAAAATTCAGAAATATTCAGAAATAATTCTTCCTGATCAAAAGAATCAATGATTTTTTCGAAATGAAATGTCCAAGCACCTGACCAAAGTGTGTGGTGAAGGTCTGATTTGGGACTAAGACAAAAGTGTCAAATAGCATTATTGAAGCAACATTGTATAGAGTTATAGGAAAGAGAAATAACACACAAACATAAATTGAGACTTAGTAGTTTTTACCAGGGTCCGCTAGTCCTGTTGTTTCCAGGAGAACGTAATCAAAACGCCCTCTTTTGGTCATCAGGTTCTCTATGGCCTTGACCCCATTATCTCTGAAAAATAAAAATATACACATGTACAAAGTTCAGTGGAAGAGAACACAAATCAGAAAGAGCTGCAGACATTGGTTTATGTGAGCTACATTACTACCTGCCACAATGAACAACACACAACTAGGCACGAATTACAGTCAACTCGTAACCAAACTAA
Organism: Magallana ariakensis; assembly: GCA_020458035.1. NCBI lineage: Eukaryota > Metazoa > Mollusca > Bivalvia > Ostreida > Ostreidae > Magallana > Magallana ariakensis. Next base: position 58,744,059 of record CM035817.1, on the reverse strand, counting down.
CTCATACCCAAACAGACTTGCAATCAAATAGTCCGAGTGAAAAATGACTTCAATTATATTATTATGCCTGCCTTCAAAGAGTGAGAAAAATTAATAAATTTTTCAATATAAATAATCTTTTTTTTTTAAAGACAAGATTGTAAACAGAATCTGCTATCAAATGTTAATGTTGAAACTTAAAGATGACATTGAAACTCTTTGGCAATCTTAAAGGAGACAACTGTCACATTAAATTTTGTTTGAAGATATCCAAAATTCTACATTCAATTATCTCATAATTTCTAAATTATTTTTTAATTTATATCAAAACCAAACCTTAACAGCTTATCTTTTATAATATCATTGTTTACCACCAGACCAATGGATTATGAGTCTGTTTAATTGGGTACGAGTCAGTTTGGGTATGACTTCACTTGATTCCCTAGGCACATACTTGACAGAGCAGCACAAGCATCCATTCCTGAGCTCCAGCCATTCCTCAAAGAGTTCACCCTCCTGTCCCACGGACATCGACTTCTCAATAGAGTCTCCTGAATCGTATGAAAAATGATGACAGTTTCATTGGAAATTACATATGTACCAGTACAGGTAATTGGTTAAGAAGACAATGTTAACAATCTCTAGTTCAATAATATGTAATCACTAGTTACATAATATCCTTAAATCAAACTGTTATAACAACTCTGATTTCTGTTACAGTTTACCCCAAACTTTTATTAAGAAATCCAAAACTGCATCCACAACCGAAATGTAACATTCTTTTGAGTGTTAACCAAGATGTCAAGATTCAGAGTCATATTAAAGTGGCCTTGGGTAATAGTGGGGCACAGGACATCCATTTTGGACCGTCTTTGTACCTGACCAATGATCTTATGCGTCACAATAACATAATTGTACAGACAGGCAAACAAACACAGAATCATGCAGAAACTGCAAACATCTTCTTCATTTTACATAATAACATTGTTTGGGCTATGCTGTTATGTACCTTCACCAAATTCATTCATGATGACCGCAATTCTCTTTCCATGCTGCTCTGTCAAGACATAATTCAGAAGAGTGGTTTTTCCTGCTCCTGAAAATTTGATAGACAACATCTTTGTTAATACAGAGTATGTGTATGACGTACATTTTCTGTCAATTCTTAAAACATCATTGATGGTCTGAAATTTTGCACTGAATAAATAATACTTGTATTTTTTTCTGAGGCTATATTGCTCTAAACATTAACAAATTGATTGTTATTTGCATTCAGCATATTCCATTTTATCTTATACAGTATGATCAGTATACAGTATTGTCTGATTGTTGAAATTTGTGTAAACTGTTGATCAATTGATTGCAAAGCAAGGACGGAAAGCGTTTTTTAATTACAATTAGTTGTATAAAGTCGTAACCAGGGTAAGATGTTTCTGTAAAATGTCACTTTACCGAGGAATCCGGTGATGACAGTGATGGGGACCCTCTCAAAGGTGGCAGGGACAAGGTCCGGAATTTCCTCGTCTTCGTCTGACATTCCGAACTACGGCTAACGCAAGATCTTCGGATTATAGCGACGGAGATCTTTGGAGAAATATGAGTTTTAATTTAAGAATGAAATACGGTCAATCCAATAATGTTTGCACAATGAGATGAGCTTTTTCTAAAGACAGTAAAGTCTAAACTGCCGAAGTCATGCTTGTTTATTTTTTTCACAAGAAAATTCCTGTTAACTCGTACCTTGTCTTATTCGTACTCAGCATTATCAACTCAATGAAACGCGCGAGGCGGTTTATTTGTTTCCTGCAGCCTAGTTCATTTTTTACTTTCATTTTTACCTCGTACAGTTATACCGTTATTCCATGTTCTGATCAAGTAAAAAAAAAATTAAAATGCCCCTTGCATTGAAAAAAAAATTATGATGGAAATATAATTCAGACTGTATCCCAGGCACGTAGCAAGGGGGGGGGGGGGGCTGCCCCCCCCCCCAATTTTTTTCGCAGCAAATTAACATTAATTAAGAAATGGCCGTCCTACTTTTTTTGGAGTATGTAAAGAATTGAAATGAAAATAAGGAAATTAAGAGTGAAATTGAGGTTAGAGGTATATACTATGCTACCCCCCTCCCCCCGGGATTATGATTTTCATGATTTTGGGAAGTCACCCCTTTTTCCTTTCTTTCTTTTTTCTTTTTTGCTTCTTTGTCAAGTTTTTTGGATGGGTCTCTCCCCCTCCCCCCTTTCAAAAACGATGCTACGTGCACGTGCCTGTTATCCTCACTACGTCTGGTCCTCAGTCCACTTTTGCATGGCCATGTAACGTCCCACAGCCGAATAGGGCACAAGACCCTGAAATCTTGAGGATGTACACAAGTAAACTCTTACTTTTTCTCAAAGTAAATTGCAAATTCTAAAGTATTTTTAGTAACCTGTACTAGTTTGGTAATATTAACCCAATAATCCATGCTTTTAAAACGTTAATCTATAGAATCAAGAGAAAAACTTTTTTTCGATTAAAAACACCCCAAATTACTATTTTTCCCAAACAGAAGCATATTAAATTTTCTTAGACATGTTCTAAAATATTTTATCTAGCGATGTAAGTTGTCGGTTAGAGCTGAAAGATCAACGTTACTCTTCTGTACTGAAATATTTCAAGGATTGGTAATTTCTATTTTCTGGAAAAAAGGATTAAAATCATATTAAACACAAAAAATGAGGAACGACCTCAACCTAAAAGCGAGGAATTTCGAAACTGTATGGTTGGCAAACACGAAATTATTTAATGTATCATGCATTTGATAGAACATAGGATCTTGCTTAGTGACACAAAACAATGAATGGAATTTCACATTGTACAGATGGTCGTGACATACAGGGGGATTATATACCAATATACCTAAACCATAAAATCAAAACCGCTACATGTAGCATCAACTTGTTGTCACTTTCGGATTTTACCTGGACCAACCACATCAGGCATCAACTTGGAACCAATATTGATTTCGTATATAAAACCAAAGTGCTTTAAAACAAATGTTAAAATCAATATTGATACCTTATAGTTTAATAACTGGTATCGACCCTTTGATTTGTAGTAATTAGCAGACACAGAGAAAGCAAAGAACCGGCGTGAAACTAATATAAAAGGGAAATGATTGATAGGTGACCGAATCTACATTGCAAATAAGACAGGTATCAGTCGGAATCTATAAACGAGAGCTACCTGCGGGTCGATTTTGCCATGACAATTGAAGCTCACCTATGTGAATTCTATGACGTAACGCGACATGGCGAGGAGATGTATTCTTTATAAAGGTAAGTAAACTTAAAACCTGACCTGACCGGGAGACCCACCTTCTGTTGTCTCGTCATAAATAAAAATAGATAGAAAACATTTTATCTTAAATGACACAAACGTCAGAAAAGTAATTAAAACACGGTAAAATGACTTGTTGATATTCCCCGACATAACACTCATTACTATAATTAACTTTGTACGTTTACCTGGGGACACGAGGAGAGGGGTTTCCCGGAATTTTTCTGAATTTGATGTTCACTGAAATAAATCAGAGTCTGAACCAAGGCCATGCCCCCCCCCCCCCCCCCCCGACAATGACCGACTAAGCTGAAGTGTCGAGGTTTTATGTTTTGTTTCAGGTTTATTGGAGATACACCGATTCCCGACCTGCTGGTCCAGGGTTTGATTCTCTAGACAGCGGCTTCCGATGACCCGACATCTGTGATGGGATGCTACGGGGAGAGCCACCGGGTGGCACCCTACACGGTGAGTTAACCCCCCTCCAGTGAAGGAGTTGCTTGTTGTTATTGAAGAGACGTGACTGCAGGCTCATTCAGCTGTTTATTTTTTCCAATGATGATCCATCACTTTTTATGTTGTCAACAGAATTCTAAACTAGTTTTATCTCACATTGGATGTGAAATAAAACGTAAAAAGGTTTATTTTTGTGAAAAATTTCTTCATTTCCTGATATTACGTGATTTATCATTGAATTCAGTTAGCATTGTGACATCACACGGGGCCCTTGTTTTAGTCATTGATTGTCTTCGTTTCAACAAAGTTCGTCAGGTAAAAGATTGCAATTAACAACAGTCAGTGAATGAAAGTTTACAAAGCGTACACAGGTTCTTTCCCCGGGGAAGGTCTGGTGAGCCTCGTCCTATGATGAATATGGAACCACGTTTTTGGAAATATGTACTTATATTTATGTATTTTGTGTTTACATGCCATTTTACCGTAAGCGGCGCTATACGGTTTTAGGTCCAAATCGGATTCGATCTTATTAGATAGATTATTAATTCCCCGTACACGTGAGGTCTCACGTGTAGAGAAATCCCCATCTTTATCAGCCTCATCCTGTCTGTTGTTCATTTTGCTCCGTGATGCCCAACAAGTATTGTTTTCAGGATCCCGGGGTTGCGGCCACGGAGTTCTGTGGGCCCCTACAGAAGAGGTCGTGCCGTGACGTCGTGTGCCTGCTGGTGTTTGTGTGTATGCTGGGAGGGACCGGGTACGGGACTTACCTGGCCTTTTACCTGGGGGACCCGGACAAACTTATTTATGGCGTGGACAGCTGGGGCAACGTCTGTGGTCAGCGGAACGGGCGGATAGAGGGCGTGTCAAGGTCAGGGGAGGACTGCTCGGACAGGAGGTAAGACACGGGGCAAGAGGCCAAATTAACATGTAAAAACTAATTTATAAAATAAATTGCATAGTATAGAATGTTATATATTTAATATATATTATAAGCTTATTCTGAAGTAATAAAATGAAGTTTGAAAAAGTTGTATTTTATGAAAAGAGATTAAGGTCACACGTTGATATTGGAAACAATCTTGAAAACACACAATTCTCATGTACATGTATATGAATTTTGTATACTTTATGAGTCAAAAAGGAATTTCAATAATATAGTTACTACACTATTTAGAAGATTAATCCAACAAATAGCCATCACAGAAAATTATTATTTTCCTTCCTCACAGAAATCTGTTTTTCTACGACAAGTCAATATTTGTCAACTATATCCCAGGCTCTCACGTTTCCGTGGATACGGTAGCTGTTTGCGTGAAGAGCTGTCCCACCAAAACCCAGACAAATGTGGCGGATCTACAAACATTCTTCAACGACACGGGGACGAGCCTGTGTTGGTATAACATCCCGCGAGACTCATTTTTTGACGGGAATTCCAATGGCCTTGACAAATGTCCTAAACTACCGATAGAAGCACAGTGAGACATTGTACAGCCTATCAGATTTATACATTTTTACATGTGAATATAAAGCTTGTCGATGACTAATTTTGAGTTCATGCTACACCTTTCCATTACAGAGAATCCTTTCTGTTCCGGTGTATACCCAGGTCTTTCAATCAACCCTTTGAGATTCTAACGGGTGCCATTAACGATATCCTGAACAAAATAGACCCCAATTTCACAGAGGTAATCAAATCACTTAATTTATTTATGGTAAATATAAGACAAAAATATTTCTTTAGATGCAAGGCTAAAAGTTGGTTATAATCAAATTGAAGGAATCGTATTATCATTATCACAGGAAAGTCACTACCTTACGTTTTAGACTTAATATGTTGGTTTTTTTGTTGTTGCATGAGCGAATATTTAGACAATTTAGCTTTGATAGTACATGTATGCATATACATGTATACAAGTGCATCTCTTTTACTGAATAGAAAAGATGAACATGTGTAATTTGATAGTAATAAGATATAAGGATAATATGAAAGATAATTATACTTACTAACGAATAATTAGGAATTTAAGATCTTTATTGCATTAAAGCTTTATCACAGTAACACCTGTATAATTACCTATATAATAGGTAATAGTAAATCAAGGCTAACATTTTCTCTTTTCCAAGGCAAGTATAATCGGGTTTATTTTTTAAGGGGAAGGGTTGCAAATCTACCCCCCAAAATCTTGAAAATAACATTTCACCAACCACCGAATTCCTAATGGGGATGGGGAGGGATGTTTGGAACATTTTTTTTTTATCAAATTTCAATGACAAATTTCATGCTTCCTTCGAAAAGGAGGTAGGGGGGCACTGTTTTTCAAAACTTAATTTTTTTTTAGAAATATGAGACAGAGTCCACTTATGAAAATGGAGGGACACCTGCCCCCCCCCCCCCCGCGTTACTACACCATGCTTTCCTGGGTGAACAAGGACTAATATACATGTATACTATATGGTAATTTACTCGAGTTGTTGCTATAATTCACAGAAATGTGTGTCCGACCTCCAGAAGACCTGGCGGGAGATCTGTTACCTGTCGGCTACAGCATTCGGTGAGTGACCCAGGTACCTGTACATCAATAATTAACCTGTGAACCTGTCAATAATGTACCTGTATAACTTTACCTTCGTACCTATGTACCTGTATAACTGTTTACCAGGTTGCGCAACAGTGTCGCGGATTTTTGCCGAGCTGTCGCTGGGTTTATCGAAACATTGTTAATATACTGTAGTAACCATGTGTCGGTATTAGTATCATACATCTGTTATAATATTATAACACCCTAAATATCGTAGGTGTGGCAAAAATAGTAATTCTTTTACGATGCATTTACGCTTTTATTTTATAGACCTGTGTATTGCAATCTATCGTGATTCTGTTACAACAGATTGTAGGTGCGACTCTACCAATCGTGATACTTTTACGATACGGTGTACGCGTGCGCTATTTATCGTTATTATGTTACGATTTATTGTAGGTGCACCGCTATCTACAGGGATTATATTGCGATATATTGTAGATGTACAACTGTCTATAGTGATTCTGCTACGTTATATTGTAGATGTACAACTGTCTATAGTGATTCTGCTACGTTATATTGTAGGGGTATCGCTATTCATAGTGGTTAATTACAAAATATTATTGGTGTATCACTGTCTATATAGTGGTTCTATTACGATATATTGTAGGTGTATCGCTGTGTATCGTGATTCTGTTGCGATTTATCGCCGGGATCGTGATCTGGTTGATGGTCCTGTTACTGGGGCTGGGCAGTGTCGTCGGCACGGCTCTTTGCTGGTAGGTTACGATAGGTTTTGACTTTTGAGGCAACACTTACATACTACATACCACAAATGTAAAATAACGAAAATTTCGTACGTTCAAGTCCATCTTAACCAGCCGAAAACTTCTTTTGACATTTGGATAACGAAGAAAATCATCATGTCTTTACTCGTACTCCAGGTACCATTATTACGAACTGAAGGGAAATTCAACTAAGGAGGAAGAGAGGGATTGGCTGATTGGCTCCATCGTCGCTACTGTTGTCATGGTGATCGTGATGCTGGTTTTGCTGGTGATGCGGAAAAGAATCGGTTTGGTAGGACATAGGTTAAATCACATGCATTAAATATTAGAGGTATATTTATAACACTTAAACATGTAATGACGTTATATTTAATTCGCTACAGGTCGTCCAGTTATTTAAAGAAGCGGGTCACGTGGTATCCAGTGTCCCGTTTTTGCTGCTGCAGCCGTTGTGGGTAAGGGTGTCAATCTAAGTACAAACAATGAAGTATTTTACATTCTCTGCCAACCTACTGATACATTTGTTGTTACTCAACACTATAAGTTAAAATGTGCAATGCACGTTCTTTTTTTTTTTAAACTGTTTTTCCTATTTACTTTCAGACAATCATCTGCTTTCTGGGATTTCTAGCCCTGCTCTCATATATCTTCTTAGCGATAGAATCTGCTGGTGAAGTTTTCAACTTTCTGTTAATGTTGATATGATGAACATTGCACCTGATTTGTTGTAAATGTGAACTACCTATGTTTTTACTTAAATTGTTCGATTTTAGGTCAGATAAATATATCAAACACAACAGGCTTTGTATCTTTTGAAAAGGACCAACCTTTGAAGGTGCGATTTTTAAAATCATGTTCTTTATTTATGATGATGAATTGATGATGTAAGATGTTTTTATTATATTATATTTTCATGCACCAACAATATCACTATTTCCTCCAGATCTTCCGGTGGTACCACCTGATAGCAAGTGTCTGGATCCTCCAGTTCGTCCTTGCCTGTGAGAAGATCGTCATGTCTGGGGCTGTAGCCATCTGGTATTTCCAGAGGTGATGAACCGTTACGTATACTTAAGAGGACTGGATTGTAGTGGCCATTTTTAGACTTTATTGATCTCTTTTAGAAGAAGAGCTCTTTGTAAAGATAATTAAAGGAAAATTCTCAAAATTAAAAGCTACAATTCAAGACACCTTTCTTTACTACATAATAGTTTAGAGTGTACAGTATATAGCGTGTGACATATATCAGTTGTATTCTTTAACATCTTTACAGAGACTCCGGAATGCCAGTTTTCCCCATCCTGTTGTCCATCCGACGACTGGTCAGGTTAGTTTTTCTTGCATCTACCATAAGTGATTACAATGCATCGTACTGGTAAAATATTTTGTTCCTTGTAAATGCTACACATTTCATGCTATGTTAAATGTGCTGTTTTAGGATTTGTCAATCTTTATACAATCCAGTGATGTTTGATCAATGCGTTCTGATTTGTTTTTAGGTACCATCTTGGATCCGCCGCCTTTGGATCTTTTATCATCACCCTTCTGGTCGTTGTCAACTGGATTCTTGGTTTCATCCATAAAAGGTTGATTGTAAAATGAAGAAATGTGACGATCATGCTATAGTGACGATCGTGCTATAGTGACGATCATGCTATAGTGACGATCGTGCTATAGTGACGATCATGCTATAGAGAAATACTGCTTCTTTGTTTAATTCTAAGAACCATTGCAACTTATAAATTCTGAATTGTTTAGAGTAAAGAACAGCTCAGGGTCCGTGGGGGATTTCCTGATGAAGTGCCTTCGCTGTTGTTTCTGGTGCTTTGAGAAAGCCATAAGATTCATCAACAGCAACGCCTACATCGAGATAGGTACTTCAACATGTCATCCTATACAGTGTTATTATTTAACAAGACGAATCTATTAATGAACTATTTCATTGAAGGTTCACAATAAGGTTCACGTGATTACAATTTATCTTGACAGCCATTATTGGAGAGGGATTCTGCAGCTCCGCCCAGCGGGCGCTCAAGATCATAATCTCCAACTCTCTCCGTCTGGCCGCCATCAACTCAATAGGCGATTTTACGTTATTCCTCGGCAAGGTCGGCACCGTTGCCGTGGTAGCAGTGGTTGGCATAGAGATATTGGCAGTAGGTTAATTTCAAATCAGTTTTGATGTATGATATCCAATAAATCCCTGAATGGTACTCATGCATGCGTCATTTTCAGACGAGATCTGACGTCATATACCCATGGTTACCGATCACATTGTCCTGTATAATAGCTTTCATCATCGCCAGCTGTCTGATTGGAGTGTACGAGGTAAACAGTAAACTCTCAAAACAAGACACACTCAATGCACCTTCAAGACAAACACAACATGTACATCCTCAGAACAATACATCCTCATTCTATAGCATAATCTTCTCACAAAAAGTTTGCAACAAGAAACCTACATTATTCGTTGTTCGATCTAATCGTTTTCTTTCTAGCTTTGCATCGACACCATCTTTATCTGTTTCTGCGAGGACTGCGAAAGAAATGACGGAGTGGAGAAGCCCTATTTCATGAGCACGGGCCTGCTGGTGAGACGCATTTTGTTTTTTGCACCACGTTTCATTTGTTACCATAGGATATATATCTTTATACTTTTCTTTTATAATTGTAGAAATTTGTCTCTGGAAGTCACGGTGCAAAAAATATTGAGGTAAAACATATTCACTTAAAAAGTGAAGCCACGTGATTAATGACGTCACTTTCTATACGAACATTCACCGTCTGATGTGGTTGCTTCACCAACAATCGTGCTGTGCAATTGAGTGTTTAGTTAGTGGCTCCTGTGTTCAGTTAGTGGCTCCTGACGTAGACAACTGCTGTCGATACTAAAAGAGATGGAAATGGAACTTTAAAGAGGAATGAAATTAATCCGATATGTCCTGGGAATTTCTCTCTTTCTCAATCTACCATTTTCATATGAAGTGTGTACAACAGAAATCAATCAGACTCTACTCTATGATATATTTTAATCTGTGTCTGTATTCATTTGTTACCGTGTATACTGTGGAATCATTAGAATTCGTGGTGGCTCAATTTTATTAGTATTCGTGGGTAGCCCTCCCCAACGTCCTCGACGAAAACAAATTTTGAAAGAGTTAGTTATCTTACTGAAACTGGAAACCGACGCATGCATCCACGAAATTACATCCCTACGAATAAGTAAAAAACCCGCAATACACGAAAATTGACCCCCACGAATTTAAATAATTTATTACTAAATGATTGTGCAATGTTAAATGCAATGTAATTTAAAAAAGAACCATTTACTCAGTTTTATGTATTTATTAAACTAAGTGCCATGATATCATTAAATGGTTTTTCTGTTATGAAAATAAAAAAGGTCTCCACATCAAAATCGCATTCTAGTTTTGTTAATCGGGCAGACATCTGTGTGGCTTTATTAAATCAAGACATTAAGCATGCAAATCAATCACATGACTTCGTATATGTAGAAGAAATATCCACACTCCGAAACTTGTATGTCACAAGATTTGTTCTTTTATTGACCCAACAAACAGAGAAGGATCAGATATAAGGATCGATTTTATTATATTCATTACAAATCAAGAACTGATAATACCATTCTATCCTTCATTGATTAAAGATTACGTTTACTCATGGTTTGAGTTTTCAAAAGTTGAGTTTTCTTTTGAGGAAGATATGCAAAGAAAATTATACTTATATTGAAACGGAGGAAATTCGGACCAATTTTTTCATTTCCTTTTTTTGATTATTTTTGTGTGTGTATCATTATAATCCAAAATTTAAGTTTATATGTGTTTTTCCGTTTATCATTTAACTACTAGTATTTTTGCATAATTTCAAATAACTGGCCGACACCTAATAGGTCAAATAGGTCAAATCTTTAATAAAATCAATTCCAGACGCGGATAGCATATCTCAAAAGCTTGATAATTGACCTCATATAATTTCAATACCAACAAAATACATAAAATATATGTAGTTTTAGACAATCAATTGTTTAGGGCTCCTTTTGGTCAGTTTTTAAAAAGTAACTTGCAAATGATCATATGATGATATTTATTCTCTATGGCGTTCTGTAGCTGATTCGGTGTCCTTTCACAAAGACTGTGGCAAGGGAAGCAGTCCCATTACACCCATCACCAGTCTGTTCCTTGCAGAAAACTGTGTCTCCAGTTTCGCCAGTTTTCTCTGGGAGCAATCCAGTCTTTCCTGGCAGTCAATGGTTGCCCATTTGGTTGAAGTAACTTATAGATGATTGCACTCTGCTACTGCAGTCCTGGCATTCCATAAGTGCATGACCTTTTCCAACCGTTTTCCCTGCAGGCTGCGAATAGGTCCGTGTATTTCAGGCTGCGATTAGGTCCGTGTATTTCAGGCTGCGATTAGGTCCGTGTGATACTGGCTGCGATTAGGTCCGTGTGTTTCAGGCTGCGATTAGGTCCGTGTGTTTCAGGCTGCGATTTGTTTCAGGCTGCGATTAGGTCCGTGTGTTTCAGGCTGCAATTAGGTCCGTGTATTTAAGGCTGCGATTAGGTCCGTGTGTTTCAGGCTGCGATTAGGTCCGTGTATTTCAGGCTGCGATTGGGTCCGTGTATTTCAGGCTGCGATTAGGTCCGTGTGTTTCAGGCTGCGATTAGGTCCGTGTATTTCAGGCTGCGATTGGGTCCGTGTATTTCAGGCTGCGATTAGGTCCGTGTGTTTCAGGCTGCGATTAGGTCCGTGTATTTCAGGCTGCGATTGGGTCCGTGTATTTCAGGCTGCGATTAGGTCCGTGTGTTTCAGGCTGCGATTAGGTCCGTGTGTTTCAGGCTCATTTTCTGGTGTACCTCATCACAGTTTTCCTCCCATCTGTAAGCTCTAAGGCAACTACAGTTTTTGCTTGTTTTGACCACAGCACCAAGTCTGGTCGCAGTGTTGTTTCTACGATGTCTTGAAAAGCAAGCTTCCTGTCTAGGTCTACCCTCAGTTCCCAGTCTCTTCCTGTGTCAAACACTGATGTAACGAATCTCGTAGCGTCATCATCATTCGGCATTTGACCACCTTGAACTCTTCGAGAACTGATGATATGGGCAAGTGAAGTTGAGCCGATTTGTGTAGAGTCCGATTGAAGTAAAGCTTTGTGGTACTCCTAACCATCTTCTTACAAAGCCATTTACTACCCTCTCCGAACTCTCATCCGATGTCATCGACACCTCATAAATAAGCAGCATCTACATAAGCCTTGGCAGGATTCGATGCTGATAAATGCAAGCATTGTACTTTCCTGGTAGGCCGCTCTTGTTTACTTGTTTTAGCCATGATGTTAATATAGGCTTAATTTCCTCTGATAGGTTGGTGTCAGACAGCGATTCATCGAACCATTTCCCTGGGCATTTAATTAGGTTGTCCACAATTGATGGAATATTTTCTCCTTGGACCTTCATCCTAAAACGTTTGCTGATCTGGGCTTTTATCAGTACCAAACATTTTGACTTCTTTGGTTTAAGCTTCGTGTGTGTCCATGTTATAGTGTGTCCTGCAGTGAAGAAATGACCTATCTAGCTTGCAAGTGTAATGTAAGGTCGACCATGAAGCTTACATGTATTATCGGTGGTTGGTGCGTTCAAGACTTCGTCCTTTGTCTTCTTTTTTCCTCTTTCTGCTGCTGTCGTCATCAAGCTCATCCCCATCACCAAAAATATTGCTGAAATTGTGCAGCCTGTCACAATCACCTGTTCCAGTTATTGCCATGCTGTGGTAAACTCTCCAACATTAAATCTGATTTTAAAGAGGATCGGAATTTTGCTTTTGTGTAGACATTTTGGGTCACATGTAGTCTGAAAATGCTGCATCATATATTAATAATACTTATATATTTATATTTTACAATACCATATACGAGGGTTGTCCAAAAAGTTCGTGGATACATGTAATTTTATATAAAATAACGGCGCCATAATCAGGAAAGTATAATATTTTAATATAGAGTAATAATGTATATGTATAAAAATCAGAGCAATGTACATTTTTGTATTGGAGTTATCCTTATATATACATTGCCTATACAGGCCGCGCGGCCCAGTCTGACGTTGAGTTATAATGACGTTTCTATAACGTCGTAGTCCTGAGTTTTCCTGATAGCAATATGCCGCATTCACCGTTTGGTCAGAGGGTTCAATCGCATACTCCATCATATTATCGCTTGTGCCACTTTTGGACAAGTAAACTCGAACTATTTCGATGTTTTTCCTGTTTACTCCATCGTTTGTTTTGTTTCTATCAGTGTTTTACCTCAGTCGACACAATTTTATGATGGCGCGCTGATCCGTGCGATCAGCTGACGTCGCTTTTTCAGGTGTTTTTAAATACATGTTCTTGCCGTAATATCTTTTAAAAGTCCTCTGCTAGTTTGAAAATAACTTCAAATGACGTATGCAAATGACGTACACCATACAGACTAGATCATAATAGAAGATTATGAAGTTCTGAAATGTTTTATAAAAACTGTAAATATTCATATCAAAAAACTCAATTACAAAGTTTGGACAATTTTGACGCTGGGCCGTGCGTACTTTCCGCGACCCTTTGATACATTAAAATTTTAGTTTATTTCTATGGAAAACATTCAAAACCACTTTAGTTTGATCTGAAATGTTATGACAAAGATTTAGATATACAATATGTATATATAAACCCATTTAAAATGACAAAAACGCCATTGTCCACGAACTTTTTGGACAACCCTCGTAAACTATATCCAGTAAAATAGTTAAGGAAAAATTACATTTTTAAAGAGTTTACTTAGGAAATATATTTTGTTGCGGAAGGCTTTCAAGAAGAAAATGAACATTTTTCTTATCTCAATACTAGTACTATAACTTTACCTAATTTTCAGTGCAGACCAAAGTTGGTATATCTTCATTTTGTTCCAAAAACATATTCGGACAATTTTTAATATTATTGGCACATTTAGCTAATATTTCTTAAAGGCAAGAAAAAATTTACTCCAATGTTTGCCTAATGTTGTCTTATTTCATGCAATATCTAAAATTTTACATCATTGACCTATACTTTTGTTTTTATTTTATGAATTTATAATATTTTTCCAACACATCTTTTATAATTTAAGTAGAAGTTCCAGACTGAAAACAGCGTTTAATTAGTGCAAAAAAGTCAAAATTTCAATTAGGTGATGAAATTGGGAACCTTGTCCTTGAAATTATTTTAATTTTATCTATTTTAAATCGAATAAATTTGAATATGATGCCATGGTTCATTCCCATAAAACTTATTGAAGAAATAAGCGATTTATCTGTGCAGAGAGGTCATGTTAACTACACCATAGCGCCGAAAGAAACATATAGACCTCCAATTTTTGTTTGAAATTTTGGTTAAGCTGTGTATGTGTAGATTAAAAAAATACTTTAGTAAAAAACTTTAAGACTGTAGACCGCAGGATCCAACCTTCGTAATTCAACAAAGGAAATCCCTTCCAATCTTCATCACATGCAGCGTTACACAGTACGTGTCCTCCGCAACCTCTATTAGCTTATGCGGCACTGAATCATATGCATCAGCTAAGTCAAGTCTATACCTTGTCAGCTCTGAGTCAAGTCTATACCTTGCCAGCTCTGAGTCAAGTCTTTACCTTGCCAGCTCTGAGTCAAGTCTATACCTCGCCAGCTCTGAGTCAAGTCTTTACCTCGCCAGCACTGAGTCAAGTCTATACCTTGCCAGCTCTGAGTCAAGTCTATACCTTGCCAGCTCTGAGTCAAGTCTTTACCTTGCCAGCTCTGAGTCAAGTCTATACCTTGCCAGCTCTGAGTCAAGTCTATACCTTGTCAGCTCTGAGTCAAGTCTATACCTTGCCAGCTCTGAGTCAAGTCTTTACCTTGCCAGCTCTGAGTCAAGTCTATACCTTGCCAGCTCTGAGTCAAGTCTATACCTTGCCAGCTTTCAGTCAAGTCTATACCTTGCCATCTCTGAGTCAAGTCTATACCTTGCCAGCTCTGAGTCAAGTCTATACCTTGCCAGCTCTGAGTCAAGTCTATACCTTGCCAGCTCTGAGTCAAGTCTATACCTTGCCAGCTCTGAGTCAAGTCTATACCTTGCCAGCTCTGAGTCAAGTCTATACCTTGTCAGCTCTGAGTCAAGTCTATACCTTGCCAGCTCTGAGTCAAGTCTATACCTTGTCAGCTCTGAGTCAAGTCTATACCTTGCCAGCTCTGAGTCAAGTCTTTACCTTGCCAGCTCTGAGTCAAGTCTATACCTTGCCAGCTCTGAGTCAAGTCTTTACCTTGCCAGCTCTGAGTCAAGTCTATACCTTGCCAGCTCTGAGTCAAGTCTATACCTTGCCAGCTCTTAGTCAAGTCTATACCTTGCCAGCTCTGAGTCAAGTCTATACCTTGCCAGCTTTAAGTCATGTCTATACCTTGCCAGCTCTGAGTCAAGTCTATACCCTGCCAGCTCTAAGTCAAGTCTATACCTTGCCAGCTCTGAGTCAAGTCTATACCTTGCCAGCTCTGAGTCAAGTCTATACCTTGCCAGCTCTGAGTCAAGTCTATACCTTGCCAGCTTTAAGTCATGTCTATACCTATACCTTGCCAGCTCTGAGTCAAGTCTATACCTTGCCAGCTCTGAGTCAAGTCTATACCTTGCCAGCTCTGAGTCAAGTCTATACCTTGCCAGCTCTGAGTCAAGTCTATACCTTGCCAGCTCTGAGTCAAGTCTTTACCTTGCCAGCTCTGAGTCAAGTCTATACCTTGCCAGCTCTGAGTCAAGTCTATACCTTGCCAGCTCTGTGTCAATTCTATACCTTGCCAGCTCTCAGTCAAGTCTATACCTTGCCAGCTCTCAGTCAAGTCTATACCTTGCCAGCTCTGAGTCAAGTCTATACCTTGTCAGCTCTGAGTCAAGTCTATACCTTGCCAGCTCTGAGTCAAGTCTTTACCTTGCCAGATCTGAGTCAAGTCTATACCTTGCCAGCTCTGAGTCAAGTCTTTACCTTGCCAGCTCTGAGTCAAGTCTATACCTTGCCAGCTCTGAGTCAAGTCTATACCTTGCCAGCTCTGAGTCAAGTCTATACCTTGCCAGCTTTAAGTCATGTCTATACCTTGCCAGCTCTGAGTCAAGTCTATACCTTGCCAGCTCTAAGTCAAGTCTATACCTTGCCAGCTCTGATTTTGCATCGTCAGTCAACATTGCTACCTCATCTTCTCCTCCTCTGAAGCCCCTTTGATCTGCTTGTTGAGTTGTCTCAGTTCTCCTCGGCATTCTCCTATCCAGGGGCCTCTTTCCTATTATTGTGGTTGAGCCTTGCTGTTCTTGCTTCTTTTATGCCAAATCTTTACCAATGTTGTAAATAAGGTTAAAAAGTGTATAAATCCTTCTTTCTGCTTCGCCTCCTGTAAACTTCTCTCCAGGATTATGCTAATATACTGGTCAATGGTGTTACATGCTGTGTCATCCTCCATCTTAGGCCACGCCACCCTCTCTCGTCTCTGGTTGTGTACGGATTTCCTGCGGTCTACCGTTGTTAACCAAATCTGAGACCCCGTCGAGTGATGACTCAGGTTCCTATTACTGCGGTGTGTGTCCAGGATTGGCTCTTCTTGTGTCTCACCAGCGATCACTGTACACTCATTTGTTCCAAACCCCGACGGCAACCGGACTTGGATAGATGTATCTTCAGACCTCTGGCATTCTTGCAGATCTTGCCCCGATGACATCTTGGTTCTGCTATCCCTCCATCGGGAGGCTCGAGGGGTGTTGTTCTCTATGACGTTCTGTAACTGTCGGTGTCCCCTCACAAAGTTTGCCATTAACAATCTGTCACCAGTAGAACAATACGATTTCCAACCTTCTCCCTGAAGCCTTTATATCCAATCAGAACAGGGACAATACGATTTCCAACCTTCTCCCTGAAGCCTTTATATCCAATCTGAACAGGGACAATACGATTTCCAACCTTCTCCCTGAAGCCTTTATATACAATCTGAACAGGGACAATACGATTTCCAACCTTCTCCCTGAAGCCTTTATATCCAATCTGAACAGGAAACAATACGATTTCCACCCTTCTCCCTGAAGCCTTTATATCCAATCTGAACAGGGACAATACGATTTCCAACCTTCTCCCTGAAGCCTTTATATCCAATCTGAACAGGGAACAATACGATTTCCACCCTTCTCCCTGAAGCCTTTATATCCAATCTGAACAGGGACAATACGATTTCCAACCTTCTCCCTGAAGCCTTTATATCCATTCTGAACAGGGAACAATACGATTTCCACCCTTCTCCCTGAAGCCTTTATATCCAATCTGAACAGGGACAATACGATTTCCAACCTTCTCCCTGAAGCCTTTATATCCAATCTGAACAGGGACAATACGATTTCCAACCTTCTCCCTGAAGCCTTTATATCCAATCTGAACAGGGACAATACGATTTCCAACCTTCTCCCTGAAGCCTTTATATCCAATCTGAACAGGGACAATACGATTTCCAACCTTCTCCCTGAAGCCTTTATATCCAATCTGAACAGGAACAATACGATTTCCAACCTTCTCCCTGAAGCCTTTATATCCAATCTGAACAGGGACAATACGATTTCCAACCTTCTCCCTGAAGCCTTTATATCCAATCTGAACAGGGAACAATACGATTTCCACCCTTCTCCCTGAAGCCTTTATATCCAATCTGAACAGGGACAATACGATTTCCAACCTTCTCCCTGAAGCCTTTATATCCAATCTCAACAGGGACAAAACGATTTCCAACCTTCTCCCTGAAGCCTTTATATCCAATCTGAACAGGGACAATACGATTTCCACCCTTCTCCCTGAAGTTTGCGACAAGGTCCGTGTATTCAGGCTCTTCCTCTGGTGAGCCTCGTCGCAGTTGTCTTCCCGTGGTACTGTCAGCTCTGTCACAGCTATCGGTTTTGCTTGTTTGGACCACAGCGCCATGTCTAAACGCCGAGTTTTCTTATAATATTCAATCAAAAATGGGCAGAATTTAGAAAATTGATGGGGGAAATCCGAAGTGAATTGAATTAAAAATTGGATGTTCAAATAATTTGTTGAAATATATGATTTGTAAAGCTATTTTTTAATCTATATTTCACTATTTCGATCCCTTCAAATCATTTTATTATTTGTGATAATTTCCCAATAATAAAAAAACCTTGGTAAGAGTGTACAATTTCGACGGATTTTTAAATAAAAAAAAATTAGTGGTCATTGACTTGAAAAAAGGCTTTTACCTTGGTATTGAAAATGAATAATAGCACTTCAATATTAGCGCTACGTTGTACAATTGGTAGTTTTTCGTTCCTATTAGTAGAAGTTTTGCGCCCCTCAATAAACGTAATCCTTAAGTCATAATACGCTGTACTGAACATTGTATTACCGGAATGTATTGAAAAATTATCTTCCGATATCCATTTTTTTTTCGTCAAAATGCAGGCATGGATCTGTTATTAAAGGGGTCTTGTTTAAAATGCAATAACGCAACACAGGGCTGTTCGTTGTTGGGTTTTTTTTCTGTTTTTTTTTAAATTATTATTATTATTATCATTTATAATTATTTAAGTCTGTCGTCAGTACTACCAGCACTGGGCTGCACTGACTGACGACAGACTTAACTAATTATAAATGCTCCACATCAGTATATAATGTTTGGACCCGTCCGTCCTTATGTTTTAAATCAGCGTTACTCCTTTTAAATCGGTGCATATTTATAAATGGTAAGGTGAACACGTGTTGTTGTTTATTTCCGGTGTTTGAGTTATTTATAGTATAACGATTTCGATTGGATTATTGATGAGTATACGGGATTAAGTGTACTCGTGCGGAACAGGTAGTTTACCTGTGTTCAGTTATTAGGGAATTAAAGTCATTCGAGGTCTCGCTGCTTTACGTGCAACAGGGGCCCCTTCCCTCCCCTCCCTTTATATTCACTGTATACATGTATCTAATGTTTTATTTTTTATATAATGTAGAATGTTGATTTTGAAACCAGAAGTTAGTAAATTTAATGTACATGTTCTAAAAATTGAATTAAAATGAAGTCTGTTGCACAGACGCAGGCGAACCAGTTCCTGCATATGTGTTTGAGTTTTAATTTATAAATGATTTATGTTCGTTTGAACTGGTGAGTAAGAATATAATAGGGTTTGTAGTAATAAGAACACAAACACCAGAAAGAGTTTAAAGACATGCACTACATGTACATACATGTACAATTTGTTTAAATCATACGATATATGCATACACAGTAGGTTTACATGTAATACTGGATTCTCTTCACTTTACTTGTTATGCACTCAGCTACAAAGAAGTTGTCTCTTTTGTCCACACATAAACCACATGGAAACTGTAAATGACAGTTGTCAATGTAGCGGAGGAACTGTCCGTCCTGATCCAGGATGTGGATACGCTGGATGATGTTGTCTGCCGTCAGGATCCGATCCTGGCTGTCTGTTGTGATGCCGCGTGGATGGAATGATTCCTTGGTAGTAGAGGGAGGACCAGTGTAGGTAAACCGGAGTTTCCCAGCCTGATTGACCACCACTACTGCACGAACTCAACTCTATAGTCTGACACACAGATATCTAGGTTCCGGTTCTCATTGAACTGAATATTTTGTTTCTCTTTAGAGTCAGAATAGCGCGCAACTTTTGTTTGTTTATAATCATCACTGACCATGACAACCAGGAGGTCACCAGAGGAGGTACTACAGACATTGAGATGTCTCCACCCCTGTAGTCTGATCACTGTCTGTATCCGTGTATTCTTTACTATGTTCACAGTTCTATCTCTGACATCAGTAAAAAATAGTATGTCCCAAGTTATTGCTTCCATCACGTTTTGATGATTTTTAATAAAGATACACATACCTGTGAAAGAAATGCTGTTGAAATCGATAAAAGGGAAAATATCCAAGATATCTTCATTGACAAATTATCATTTTTCACTCATAAAAGTTCACAGGAACGAAAACAAATTTCTTACGGAGATTTATAATGGGAAATGTTTACATCTTTTCTCCATTCGGAAGTTCTCGGGACACCTCGCACAATTTTTCAACGTTATCATCCGGGCTTAATAATGGCTGATGTAATGCTAAATCTCCTTACACTTTCTATTTTGGGATGTGTATTGAAACCTGAAGCGGTAGAGGGGTCGTTTCAAAACAGATAATCTGGACATTTTTCATATTAGTGGATAAACATAGTTTTTATGATTATCGAAATATCAAGCAAAAAGTGGTGGAAGCAAAAACTCGGGACAGAGTATAGATCCCCACTCCTTGTCACTGCTATGTCCCGTGGACCGTTCCTTGACTTGGTTTGGATGGAATTCACTAGTTCTCCGCGGAGGTTATAGAGTCGCATGATGTTGTCGCCTCCAGAAGTCCATATACACGTATCTTCACCGTTCGTGCAGGACACACTACATAATATATTAGAACTATCATACACTGTGCTTATATCTGTGATAATCGCTTGTTCATCAATAAGTGCCGGGTCTTTCTTGGGGAGAGGACTCAGCACTTGGAGAATCAATTGTGATATCATGTTCTTTTATTTTAATACAAAACGCTGACAGAGAGCAAACTGTTGATGAAGCTGTTCCTTGTTGATATATTGAGGGGTAAACCGTGGTAAGGAAACAAGAAATTTTGGAGGCACTTTTCTAAATTCGGCATTTCTGAGATAAGGCTAATATCAATGGAGTTCAGTAATTTCTTTAGATCAGCAATGCTATGTGTGATTTCAGAAACTGTGCATTTGATTTCATATTCCTGTTTGTTTAAAAACTCCAAGAGTTTGGAGTCCATTTCGTCGAGATCAGATTTCATTTTCTTGAAAATGGCGTCTCAGTATTTCTGTAAGAGCTGTTGTCAATTTCTTAGAAGCTGTATTCAAACTAGCTCTCCTCAATGGGATAGTAGATGCAATGTTTTGGTATTTTGGATAAATAGAGGTTTTTAATTCTTGTAAGTCTCTGTGATGTGTGAACTCATCAGGTTGTGTAGATTCAAGTTTGTCCAAATCGTGAATCCGTGGGATAGAGCGGGGCCACAATGGGGGAGGGGGGTACATAAGAGTATATAGAGAAAATAATAATTTTAAAAATCTTCTTTCAAAGACTAAAACAACAAAAGGCTATCAATTTTAACAAAAGAATATGTTGAAAAAAAATCGAAAATCTATTCAAACAAGATCTAATCTACTAGTTTAATATCAAGATACTTTGTATTTGACACCATAAAGCAAATTTGATGTTATGGTTGTTGTTTCTCCAGTGAGGGATGTGGCACCTGGGCCTCTTATTTATGCTATCTGATACCACATATTGTGTGCACCAATTATGTATTGAAGCTTAATTGAAAATCCAGCCATGCATGTACACTCGTACATGATCAATCTATAGTACTGCATGACCAACATATATGTATGTTCATTTCGCGAGGATATATTTTTAAAAAAAACGAACATTTAATTGAAAATCGACAAAATAACAAAAATAAACAATATTCCTTGCTTACGTGTATAATATATAGTTTAATAATGATATCTTGTAAAATAGTTGGAAATGAAATATACAAACCTAAAATTGTGTCGGCGATGACATTTGAACTCATTTGAACCATTTGGTATTGTAACCACAGTAGTAACCGCCCAACCTGTGTGATATCTTAAAGCGTGATTGATTGAAAGCAGGGTAGAGGCTAATGCAGGGGTCTGAAAGACTTGAATTCCGTCTCTTAACCTTTTTTCTGCAAATATAAGTACTTATCAATGTCATTTATTCAATCTGCATATAGGCCTGAAAGACTTGGATTCTATTTCAGGAACTATTCAGAAACCTTTTTTTGTGCATACTTATCGTGACGTCGGCCGTATTTTTACAATTTAAAGCAATTACAACAATCTTTCCAATAGGTTATTCTTCAAATAACTCATTTAAAGTGAATATCATGAAATCACCAGAGCCTTTAACAATGTTGTCCTTTGTCGTGAAACACGGCAGAAGCGTACTCCTTTTGCAGTTAAGGCTAAAGGTACATGTATGTTTGCAGTATAAGTTTTCTAAAAGGGAACTAAGTAGATAACCGTAGTCGTTTACAAAGTGAGGCTTTTGCATCACTTGCCTCCATTATGCTACGATCCTCGTTGTGGCGCTGTGGTTAACATTTTCTTCTTCTTCTTCAGATCTTTCTTGCAAATTCTTTCAACCAAACTTCATTGGAGTGGATTGGCGCCCACGTTGGTAGTTATAAGGATATGCAAGTCTGTTCCTTAAGTGTGTAAAATAATGAAGTGTAGGATGATGATGAAGGTGATGATGTAGTCATGATGAAATATGAGTAATGCGTAACTTTAATTATTTTCATAAAAATCATCCTCTTACACAAACAACTTTAAAGTTAAAAAAACCCCAACATATGCATTTGGGAGTCAGAGAGGGGTCAACAAATCGGGGATGGGGGTGGGGGTGCTTACAAATCCTTACTTAGTGCTTACTTTTCTGAAGCCTGTAAATGGACCGATTGTATCATTAGGGGCTTAGTGAATTAAATTAATTAATTAATTAAATTAATTATAAGAAGCTACCTCGCTGTAGTATGTACTTTTTTTTCAAGCGAGTTCAAGTTTCAAGTTTATTTATTCTCTCAAACCACAAAAAGATGGTACATGAGGTAAAAAAACATAATTATTAGAGAGAAAAAAATAATAATAATAAAGTAGATAACAGGAATATATATACATATATCCAAACATGAAACAGAAAGATTTATGGAGAGCAGACTTGTAATTGATTTAAAAAAACCCAATCTGATTAAAATCAGTCGTTCTGATACGCTACCGCTCTCGAGAGCGGTAGCGTATCAGAACAGCCGATTTTAATCAGATTGAAAAAAAAAAACCCAAAACAAAACAAAAAACCCAGAGTTTTTCATGTTAAGTGTTTCTAATTTCTTGAGGACATAATTTCTTAAAATTTTAAAAACATGTGGTCTTGTACAGTATTTACAATGCAGGAACTCGATCTTTTCTAATATTTAACAGTGATTTACATTCTATAGTAAATAATTATATTCATTTGCAATTTTATGTCCATTACAAAGTTTACATAACTTTTCATTATGAGGAATATTTCACATCAAATGATATTTTTATTAGTTCGGGTTATAATTACAGTGGAAGCCGGATATGAGCTATACACATTGAGATTTCTTCTGAACTGAGATAGGATATATAGACCGGTATATATATATATGCACGTGTAGATCAAAATTTCTCCGAGGAAAATAGATGCTTGTAAAATCGAGACATCCATTTGTGAAAGAAAATTTAAAAAACCATTTATTTATTCATTATGCCTTATTATTTTTATTTAGGATGTAAGTACACCGGTCCTTTCAGATTGAAATAACCCGGCGGTGTTAAAAGTTGAATTTCCGAATAAATTAAGATTGAACTAACAAAAATTCAAGATGGCAGCGCCCATATCAAAGTGAAAACGAAGATATTTCGTATTTGTCCACGGATACTACGTTCGGTAAGTTACGTTTGAATGTTGTAATTTTAATTCAACAATCAAAACCGTATTTTTATTAGAACTTCCTCATATTTATCTATAATATTTATCTAATAACGTGTTTTCTTTACACATTTCTGAATTATAGAATAGAGTATGGAATAAAACTTATTTTCCAAATTAGGGTCTCATTGGGCATGCCATGTAACAATTATGATCATATATAAACATAATAATACACATACAGTATGACAGTTTTGTATGATTATATAATGCAAAGATATTATGCACAAAATTGTACTCAATGTTAATTTCAGCGAGATTGAAGAATCTCGCTGAGATTTCTCTATAGTCTGTCCCAAGTTATTGCTTCCATCACTTTTTGATGATTTTAAATAAAAATACACATACCTGTGAAAGAAATGCTGTTTAAATCGATAAAAGGAAAAGTATCCAAAATATCTTCATTGAAAAATTATCATTTTTCACTCTTAAACGTTCACAGGAACGAAAACAAATTTCTTACGGAGATTTATAATGGGAAATGTTTACATCTTTTCTCCATTCGGAAATTCTCGGGACACCTCGCACAATTTTTCAACGTTATCATCCGGGCTTAATAATGGCTGATGCAATGCTAAATCTCCGTAGACTTTCTATTTTGGGATGTGTATTGAAACCTGAAGCGGTAGAGGGGGCGTTTCAAAACAGATAATCTGGACATTTTTCATATTAGTGGATGAACATAGTTTGAGCACAAAGGTATTTAAGATTATAGAAATATCAAGCAAAAAGTGGTGGAAGCAAAAACTCGGGACAGAGTATAGAAAGAATAATCTTACTGTGACCAGTCTATGCTCAGGCCACATCGTTAGAACCGTTTTAACAAGAGCTTGGACTTTGGGTAGTACGTGACAAACTCCGATTTGATGAAG
The DNA here is from genome assembly GCA_020458035.1 of Magallana ariakensis. Taxonomy (NCBI): domain Eukaryota; kingdom Metazoa; phylum Mollusca; class Bivalvia; order Ostreida; family Ostreidae; genus Magallana; species Magallana ariakensis. Next base: position 58,719,482 of record CM035817.1, on the reverse strand, counting down.
GCGGGGTCTAGTCGTTGTTTACTGTCCAGTCATTGGCTAATAGATATGAATACATTGAACGCAGTGACACTCGTCCGACCTTATCCAGGGATGTATATTTCGCTGAAACAGCGTCAATTTCACACAGCAGAGCAGATCTTGGCAAACAACTTTCCGGATTTGACAGTCTATGAATATTACTGAGCTTCTCTTAGCGAATTAGAAGAAAGGAGGTCAATATTTGAAAGCTTGTTTTGATGAGTAAACTAGATAGTAACATCCCACCGAAAATCCAAGCTCTTGTTAAAACGGTTCTAAATCGTGTCCGTAGGACATCTGTCATTTTAACGATAGAACATTCTATCTAAGATTTCTCCACAGGAGTCAGCAGATTTATCCATAAAACAATGTAAACACTAACCAGTGAGCTTCGCAAGCGTAGCCATTTAAATCAACACCATCGATATCATCAGTTTTTTGGATATAATTAGGCAAATCATTGATAAATATTTTTAGAATAACTTCATCATGGAAACTCTGTGTTACTTGGTCTTTTAAATGAATACACGAGTTACTAAGATTGTATATACTATCAATTGCATTATAAAATTTTGATGCTACTCCAATTTGCAGGAGTTTCACCTTAATACCAACATGAATATGTACACTTTAACAGAAGGCAACAAGTTAACCTGGAACGTTGCAACACAGTATCTGATACCGAAGTTTAGAGCGCTGTCAATTAGGTTCTCTTAGCCGTTTAACATTCAACATTGAGCTATGTCAATTTAAATACCGAGGTACATGTATTTATTTGATCTGTTTATTTAGTTACCAATAATAAAAACTGAAAAAGATTGACCATGTCTCTGGCGGACGAGTTGTTGGCAGACTTTGAGGATGATGATGTAGAGCAGAATGTGGAGGAGGAAGCGATGGATGACATCGCTGAAGTGGATGAAGTAGTTCCAGAGGTGGATTACTCCAACAAAGAATCTGTAAAACACATTGCAAAACTCCGGGATGGACCAGACCTGGCGCGCATTATGACAGAAGTAAAGAGATATGCCAGTCAACCGCGGCGGGACAAAGGTAAGCTATAAATTGATGTTTAATCAGCTATTATATTGACTTTGCTAGTCCCTGTCACTTTATTGTGGATGATGGTCAATGCATAAGAAACAATAACTATAGTCTTAAATCCCAGTCACATTTGAAAAAACGACTAACAGCTGACTGTTTTTGTAACAGCTGACTGTTTTTGTAACAGCTGACTGTTTTTGAGGCAAAAATGAGATTCTTTGGGCGACAGTCAGCAATTCATCAACCAATGTCTTGGCGGATTTCGCACTTTTTTTGTTTGCTGACCAATTTTTTGTCTGTTGGGCCATGTTATAATTTTTTCTGCGTTGTGGCCAATTTCTTCAGTTGAAGCAGTCATTGAATAGACCATCAAGCAACCCTTGATCATCGACAGACAGTTTGTTATGTATGTCATTGGTAAGTCGACAATTAAGCATTTGGGTTTTTCTTAAATGTCGGCTGGCAGACACCGAATGAAGATCAAAAATCAACGGAGGGTCGATTGGTCTGTTGGGCGGTTTTGATAAATAGACTGACGGATGGCTGAACAAAGACGTATACGGATTACTTTAAACATCTACTGTCTATTGCTTAATAAGCGGAGGTCAGGCAAACAAGGCCATGCTGCAAACCTTTTTTTAAGTAAATTGAAGCAATGCCCACATGGTTATAAGTGAATATTTAGCAATTACAGACTTGTTTATGAAATTAATGGACTGCGGAAATCAAGTTGTGGCCCAGCGATCGATGATCTGGGAATGATTTGCCAACTAATAAATGTTCAAACTTTTATTTAAAGTTATCGGTGTTCCTAGGTATTAATGTGACTGCTCCGCATTGTCCTATACCAGTGTGGAGCAATCATATTTCTTCAGCTGACTATTCGAGGAGAATTTGTTCGCCCAATCATCAGCTTTGCCTTAAATGTAATCTAGGCATTACCCTTAATCTATAGTTAGTACATGCATCTGTAGAGAAAACAAATTTGTAGATTGATAAGAGTTTTTAAATGTCAGTCAAGCTAGAAGCCTAATCCTGTAAGAAATTGATCTATCTATGCATATAGATAAACATTAAATTTACAAACTGACATGTCAGATGAAAGTAAAAACAAACTGTGAAAAAATCATTCTACTTTTACAGCGATGGTTGCAAGGATTATTGTTGATATAGCTATTTTAAAAAATACAAGCTACACATTTAATTTGTTGACATTTTACAGAGAATGGTCCAATGAGATACTGATTTAATTTGTTGATGTTTGACAGAGAGCGTTCCAATGATACACTGATTTATAACATTTCAATGATACACTGATATAATTTGTTGATGTTTGACAGTGGCAGGTCCGGTAGAGGCTGACCCAGAGTATCAGCTGATCGTGGAGGCGAACAACATCACTGTGGAGATTGACAATGAAATAAGTGAGGCACTGTTTTTATCCTCAGCTCTAAAAATCTTCACTTTAGCAGACATGGTTTGACATTTAAATGTCTATTTGTGTTTTTATAGATGTGATTCACAAGTTTACAAGAGATCACTACTCCAAGAGATTCCCTGAACTGGAATCACTCGTTCCCACACCACTAGAGTACATTAGGACTGTACAGGTAAAAGGTTCTCTTGATTTTTATTGTGCACATTTTTTCTTGCTTACTTAGTGTAAATTTATCCCTGGTAATAATATTGACAAATTTATTTCATTAAATCATACATTTAAAGGGTGTGTATATTGATAGGAACTTGGCAACAACATCCTAGAGAACTCCAAGAGCAATGAAGTGTTACAGGAGATCCTGACACCAGCTACCATAATGGTGGTCAGCGTCACAGCGTCCACTACACAGGGGTAAATACCTTAGACATCCCCCACCCACCTACATGCTCACAAACACAATAATGGTGGTTTGTGAGATATATATGTTTTATGTAGTTTATAAAGAAAAATAAGAGGCTCATTTGTGGCAAAAATTATGTTTCTAAATTAAGGGTGTTTCATTGCCGTGACCCAAATTTATTTATGAATATTTTCTCATTCAGCATCCGCGTGTTTAAATAGAACATCATCATTTACATGACAGGAATTGAAATGATATAGTGTCAAGGGGTCGTTACTCCTCGTACAAAATAAATAAAAGGATGCATGGTTCAGTTTTCCAACGTTACTTTATTATGATGAATGACAATGATAATGATAAGAAGGTGACCTGAAATGAAAACATTCATACAATTGACGCATACATTTTTATACATTTTTATAATTTTTAGAAAAACCATTAAAGAAATTATTTTTCACCAAATTCGCCTTCAGTAGACCTTAAACGTAATACATGTAGTAGAAACTAATGATAGTTTCAAACTATGTTAACAGACAAGTCGTGAAACTGATGCTGTCTGATGGCAAACGAGTTATGTTCTAAAATCATGGTGCAAAACATTATGAATAAAGTGCTATCACTCACACTTGCGCACTGAACATTCACACCCATTAAAACCTGTTTTACCACTTCCAAGTATAGGCATCTTGTAGCTATTACCGTATATGGTAAATCACAACCCAAAATAACACAATCACGTGACAGAACACGAATACCAGTCAAACACGAGTAAACCAGGAATGAGTTAATAATGAAATGTATGAATGAATGAATGAATGAGTAAATGAATGATTTACTAGATACTTAATTATATTCTATTGTATCCCTGTGACAATAGTATGTGGTTTAAGTCCTCAGAGACAGTTCTTGTGTTGTGAATTTGTTTCTCTGATAGAAATTAGACAATTTCTGCTGTGTTGAAAACTCACTTCATCTTGTAGGTCAGAGCTGACCCCAGAGGAACTGGCCGTCGTTAATGAAGCATGTAAAATGGTAAGCCTTTAGTTTCTGTAAAAAATAAGTCATGTATGTTGAAGGTAGTCTATGAATAATTCAGGCAAATTAAACAATTTGATCAATCATTAAAATTAGATACAAATTCAATAGACTGTTTAAAGTGATTAGTATATATTCTGTTTATGTGGATTATTTTTTGTTTGTTTGTTACAGGCCGTGGACCTGACAGAGTGTGGGAATGTTAGCTTACTAACCATCTACGAGAAATTCTTTTTATTTGTTACAGATCATGGACCTGACAGAGTGTAGGAATGTTAGTTTTCTAGCCGTCTATGAGAAATTCTTTTTTTATTCATTACAGGCCGTGGACCTGACAGAGTGTAGGAATGTTATCTACCAACCGTTTACGAAAATTTCTTTTTATTCATTACAGGCCGTGGACCTGACAGTGTGTAGGAATGTTAGTTTACCAACCGTCTACGAAAAATTCTTTTTATTCATTACAAGCCGTGGACCTGACAGAGTGTGGGAATGTTAGTTTACCAAACGTCTATAAAAAAAAATTTTTATTCGTTACAGGCCGTGGACCTGACAGAGTGCAAGGCTAAAATCTTTGAGTATGTGGAGTCTCGGATGTCCTTCATTGCTCCTAATCTGTCCATCATCGTCGGAGCCTCCATAGCTGCCAAACTCATGGGTCAGTCACTACAAAGAGCAAAACTACTTGTATTGCTCATAGATTACTTATAAGTGGCCAAAAACTTGGGTAATTCTTCACACAGAACAAAACCACTTGTATTGCTCATAGATAATTTACAGTATTCAAAATGAATGCAACTTCCAAATATTGAAATCAGGAGTAATAAAATAATTTTGATGATATCATTGGTAAGAAATGTATTAAGATGATCCAATAGTATACTATCTGATGCTTCATGGATCTATAGAGTGAAACAATTCATCATTGATAAAACTGGGAATGGAACAATTCAGTGCTAGTTATTAATTTACCAACATAATCTCCAGTATGTTAGCCATAAGTATTGTTGCTTCTAACACAGCATTTATATTTCATATTATGTAATAACTATTTTAAAAACTGCTGTTGATTTGACTAATTCATCTGTACTCTATAACACTGTTCTATATGTACAACTGTATGTAATATTGTTATAGGAACTGCTGGGGGCCTGACAAATTTATCCAAAATGCCGGCCTGTAACGTTCAAATACTTGGTGCACAGAAAAGAACCTTGTCAGGATTTTCAACAGCCGCCATTCTCCCCCACACAGGACACGTGTATTACAGCGAAATTGCCCAGAAAACTCCGCCGGTAACTTCCATGGGTTTCTTAATATTATCTAAGAATTTACATTTGACACTCACTGATGTTTAATTTATTGCAAACATAGAAAGTATTTATTTATAGGGCTGACTATGTGTTCATTATTTGTCAGATGTTGTTACGAATTGATCTTTTCAGCCTCTTTAGACACTACAGTTTCAATTTTAACCAAATTCCATCCAAATTCTATAATTATTTAGCAAATATTAATAAAGTTGGGCAGTTACTTGAAATTTTAAGGTAATGGAGCTGCCCCAATAATGCCATCAGGTGGGGGCCAATATATCTGATGTTGTTGCAGTTGAGAAATATGATCCCATGAAATAATGGCAAAATCCACTAGATGGTCTAATTCTGCAAATTGAACATTTAAAAAAATTATTACTTTCTAAAAGGTATGCATTAAAAAATATCAGTCAAATGCAAGAAGGTGTTTATTGAGAATTTAGAATTGGAGAACATTAGGTGAGGGATTTATAAGCATATCCTAGACAACTGTAGTGATCCCCAGCCTCAGATCATGAAGCAATTTCAGACTTAAGTCAAAATTTCAGTCAGTCATAAAATGATTGTTTATCATAAAACGACAATTAAAATTTGCAATAAATAATGTTATATCAAGACACTTTTAATAGCATATCAGTTTTGTCAGTGTTTTCAATCAAGAGACATTGAAAAATGAGCAATTTTTGACCTAAGTCTAAGATTGTTTTATGATCCTTGGACCTGGCCCAGGGGCCATAAAACTTTGACGAGCTCACTTTTGATCTCTGTCTTACTTTTCCACTATAGATTCATTTGGTAAAAGTGAGACTGAGATCAAAAGTGAGCTTGTCTTACTTTTATGGCCCCGAGACTGGTATTCATGTTAATGGAGTAATAAAATGAATCATGTTTTATGATCAGGACCTAAGGAAGAAAGCAGCCCGTCTGGTGGCTGCCAAGTGTACGCTGGCGGCTCGGGTGGACAGCTTCCACGAAAGTGTGGATGGAGCCATCGGCGACAGCCTGAGGGCGGAGATCGAGCAAAAACTTGACAAGCTTCAGGAACCACCCCCTGTCAAAACAGTCAAACCATTGCCCGCCCCTATAGAGCAGTCCCGGAAAAAACGGGGAGGGAGAAGGTAGGTTCTAGGGATAAACAATGGAGCAGTCAATAAATTAACTAGAAAAAGTGAGGGTACATGTAGGTTTTAGGGATAAACAATGGAACAGTCTGTGAAAACACTAGAAAAGGTGAGGGTACATGTAGGTTTTAGGGATAAACAATGGAACAGTCAATGAAAAAACTAGAAAAGGTGAGGGTACATGTAGGTTTTAGAGATAAACAATGGAACAGTCAATGAAAAAACTAGAAAAGGTGAGGGTACATGTAGGTTTTAGAGATAAACAATGGAACAGTCAATGAAAAAACTAGGAAAGGTGAGGGTACATGTAGGTTTTAGGGATAAACAATGGAACAGTCAATGAAAAAACTAGAAAAGGTGGGGGTACATGTAGGTTTTAGGGATAAACAATGGAACAGTCAATGAAAAAACTAGAAAAGGTAAGGGTACATGTAGGTTTTAGATATAAACAATGGAACAGTCAATGAAAAAACTAGAAAAGGTGAGGGTTCTTGTAGGTTTTAGGGATAAATAATGTAACATTCAATGAAAAAGCTAGAAAAGGTGAGGGTACATGTAGGTTTTAGAGATAAACAATGGAACAGTCAATGAAAAAACTAGAAAAGGTGAGAGTACATGTAGGTTTTAGGGATAAACAATGGAACAGTCAATGAAAAAACTAGAAAAGGTGAGGGTACATGTAGGTTTTAGAGATAAACAATGGAACAGTCAAGGTTTTAAAGATAAACAATGGAACAGTCAATGAAAAAACTAGGAAAGGTGATGGTACATGTAGGTTTTAGAGATAAACAATGGAACAGTCAATGAAAAAACTAGAAAAGGTGAGGGTACATGTAGGTTTTAGAGATAAACAATGGAGCAGTCAATGAAATAACTAGGAAAGGTTAGGGTACATGTAGGTTTTAGAGATAAACAATGGAACAGTCAATGAAAAAACTAGAAAAGGTGAGGGTACATGTAGGTTTTAGAGATAAACAATGGAACAGTCAATGAAAAAACTAGGAAAGGTGAGGGTACATGTAGGTTTTAGAGATAAACAATGGAGCAGTCAATGAAATAACTAGGAAAGGTGAGGGTACATGTAGGTTTTAGAGATAAACAATGGAGCAGTCAATGAAATAACTAGGAAAGGTGAGGGTACATGTAGGTTTTAGATATAAACAATGGAACAGTCAATGAAAAAACTAGAAAAGGTGAGGGTACATGTAGGTTTTAGAGATAAACAATGGAGCAGTCAATGAAATAATTAGGAAAGGTGAGGGTTCATGTAGGTTTTAGAGATAAACAATGGAACAGTCAATGAAAAAACTAGAAAAGGTGAGGGTACATGTAGGTTTTAGAGATAAACAATGGAGCAGTCAATGAAATAACTAGGAAAGGTGATGGTACATGTAGGTTTTAGAGATAAACAATGGAACAGTCAATGAAAAAACTAGAAAAGGTGAGGGTACGTGTAGGTTTTAGAGATAAACAATGGAGCAGTCAATGAAATAACTAGGAAAGGTGATGGTACATGTAGGTTTTAGAGATAAACAATGGAACAGTCAATGAAAAAACTAGAAAAGGTGAGGGTACGTGTAGGTTTTAGAGATAAACAATGGAACAGTCAATGAAATAACTAGGAAAGGTGAGGGTAAATGTAGGTTCTAGTGATGTACAAAAGAGCAGTCCAGGAAAAACGTTTCAACATAGGTTGTAGTGAAATAAAAGTTAGCCTTAATAGAGCAGTACAGGAAAAATAAGGAAGGTGAGAATAGGCTTTTATGATATAGAAGGCAAAGGAAAGAAGGGGAATCAAAGATTTCATTATAAATGGATTTTGTGTTCATTAATCTAATTAATGCTATTCTTTTAATTTTTAAGAGCAAGAAAAATGAAAGAAAGATTAGGATTAACAGAAGTTAGAAAAGCAGCCAACAGAATGAACTTTGGAGAGGTAAAATAAACTCATTAAACCTTACATCAGATGCATTTAAGTTAATTTAATTAAGATTTGATGGTCCCATTTATAAATGTTTAGAACATAGTACCATTTTATTTTTGTGTTGATATATTGCATTTAGAGATAAATTAAATGATTAAGTTTAAAGAGATTTGTGACATATTACCCATTATTCACAGTTTATCTATAGCAAAATGGTAATAAAAGAAGGTATGTACTATTCATTTTTTGTAAATAGAAATAATTGCTAGTCAAAATTTAATACTGAGTTTGAGCCAACGTAGTATCAGTTCATACCAGGGTTGATGTTTACAGATTGAGGAAGATGCTTATCAAGATGATCTGGGATTTTCTCTCGGAGCTTTAGGCAAATCGCAGTCTGGAAAAATCCGTGGTCCAGTGGTAGACTCCAAAACCAAGGCCCGAATCTCTAAGACTCTACAGGTAAGGTGGGCTAGATAAAGTCAATATGAAGAGTAACCATGGAGGTCTACATGTATACATACATCACACAATGATTAAGTAGTGCCGTACTTGTGTCAGTACTGTACATGTACACATACATCACACAATGATTAAGTAGTGCCGTACTTGTGTCAGTACTGTACATGTATACATACATCACACAATGATTAAGTAGTGCCGTACTTGTGTCAGTACTGTACATGTACACATACATCACACAATGATTAAGTAGTGCCGTACTTGTGTCAGTACTGTACATGTATACATACATCACACAATGATTAAGTAGTGCCGTACTTGTGTCAGTACTGTACATGTACACATACATCACACAATGATTAAGTAGTGCCGTACTTGTGTCAGTACTGTACATGTATACATACATCACACAATGATTAAGTAGTGCTGTACTTGTGTCAGTACTGTACATGTACACATACATCACACAATGATTAAGTAGTGCCGTATTTGTGTCAGTACTGTACATGTACACATACATCACACAATGATTAAGTAGTACCGTACTTGTGTCAGTACTGTACATGTACACATACATCACAGAATGATTAAGTAGTGCCGTACTTGTGTCAGTACTGTACATGTACACATACATCACACAATGATTAAGTAGTGCCGTACTTGTGTCAGTACTGTACATGTACACATACATCACACAATGATTAAGTAGTGCCGTACTTGTGTCAGTACTGTACATGTATACATATCACAGAATGATTTTATTGTACTGTACTTGTGTCAAAACTGTACAAGCAGAATTTTTGTTGTGATCTACATGTACATGTAACTTGGTTTGTCTTGAAAGTTACTCATTTGAAAATGTACCATAAACGATTTGGCCAGAGATTCAATTTTTATTATTGATAAATATTATAAATGTTTATCAAAACAAACAAAATTTAATCCCTTTTGAATATGCCTACTTTTACCATGTACTGTTACAGTAATTTGTTCCTTATCGTCGTGAATATTATTTTTGTTCTCCTGTCAACCAACTTTTATAAGCAACTTTTTAATTTCACAAATCAACAGTGTTAAAGTGGTTTACAGAAACATTGTTTTTATTATGAGAAAATAGCAAAGCAAATCACATTTACATGCAGTGGTCTCAAAGGAAAAAAAAGCTACCGGTACTTGAAAAATTTGAAATAAGTACTGCATTTGTTTTTAGCTCACCTGAGCTGAAAGCTCAAGTGAGCTATTCTGATCACATTTTGTCTGTCGTCTGTCTGTCCGTCTGTCCGTCCGTCCGTCCGTCCGTCTGTCTGTCCGTCTGTAAACTTTTCACATTTTCAACATCTTCTCAAGAACCACTGGGCCAATTTCAACCAAACTTGGCACATAGCATCCTTAGCCTAAGGGGATTCAAAGTTGTGAAACTTAAGGACCAAGCCCTCTTACAAGGGGAGATAATTAGGAATTAATGAAAATTTTCGCGAATTTTTCAAAAATCTTCTTCTCAAGAACCATTTGGCCAGGAAAGCTGAAACTTGTGTGGAAGCATCCTCAGGTAGTGTAGATTCAAAGTTGTGAAAATCATGACCCCCGGGGGTAGGGTGGGGCCACAATGGGGGGTCGACTTTTTACATAGGAATATATAGAGTAAATCTTTAAAAATCTTCTTCTCAAGAACCATTTGTCCAGGAATGCTGAAACTTGTATGGAAGCATCCTCAGGTAGTGTAGATTCAAAGTTGTGAAAATCATGACCCCCGGGGGTAGGGTAGGGCCACAATGGGGGGTCGACTTTTTACATAGGAATATATAGAGTAAATCTTTAAAAATCTTCTTCTCAAGAACTGTTAGGCCAGGAAAGCTGAAACTTATGTGGAAGCATCCTCAGGTAGTGTAGATTCAAAGTTGTGAAAATCATGACCCCCAGGGGTATGGTGGGGCCAAAATGGGGGGTCGACTTTTTACATAGGAATATATAGAGTAAATCTTTAAAAATCTTCTTCTCAAGAACCATTTGGCCAGGAATGCTGAAACTTGTATGGAAGCATCCTCAGGTAGTGTAGATTCAAAGTTGTGAAAATCATGACCCCCGGTGGTAGGGTCGGGCCACAATGGGGGGTCGACTTTTTACATAGGAATATATAGAGTAAATCTTTAAAAATCTTCTTCTCAAGAACTGTTAGGCCAGGAAAGCTGAAACTTGTATGGAAGCATCCTCAGGTAGAGTAGATTCAAAGTTGTGAAAATCATGACCCCTGGGGGTAGGGTGGGGCCACAATGGGGGGTCGTCTTTTTACATAGGAATATATAGAGTAAATCTTTAAAAATCTTCTTCTCAAGAACTGTTAAGCCAGGAAAGCTGAAACTTATGTGGAAGCATCCTCAGGTAGAGTAGATTCAAAGTTGTGAAAATCATGACCCCCGGGGGTAAGGTGGGGCCAAAATGGGGGGGTCGACTTTTTACATAGAAATATATAGAGTAAATCTTTTAAAATCTTCTTCTCAAGAACAATTTGGCCAGGAAAGCTGAAACTTGTATGGAAGCATCCTCAGGTAGAGTAGATTCAAAGTTGTGAAAATCATGACCCCCGGGGGTAGGGTGGGGCCACAATGGGGGGTCGTCTTTTTACATAGGAATATATAGAGTAAATCTTTAAAAATCTTCTTCTCAAGAACGATTTGGCCAGGAAAGCTGAAACTTGTATGGAAGCATCCTCAGGTAGTGTAGATTCAAAGTTGTGAAAATCATGACCCCCGGGGGTAAGGTGGGGCCAAAATGGGGGGGTCGACTTTTTACATAGAAATATATAGAGTAAATCTTTTAAAATCTTCTTCTCAAGAACGATTTGGCCAGGAAAGCTGAAACTTGTATGGAAGCATCCTCAGGTAGTGTAGATTTAAAGTTGTGAAAATCATGACCCCCGGGGGTAGGGTGGGGCCACAATGGGGGGTCGACTTTTTCATAGGAATATATAGAGTAAATTTTTAAAAATCTTCTTCTCAAGAACCGTTAGGCCAGGAAAGCTGAAACTTATGTGGAAGCATCCTCAGGTAGAGTAGATTCAAAGTTGTGAAAATCATGACCCCCGGGGGTAAGGTGGGGCCAAAATGGGGGGGGGTCGACTTTTTACGTAGAAATATATAGAGTAAATCTTTAAAAATCTTCTTCTCAAGAACGATTTGGCCAGGAAAGCTGAGACTTGTATGGAGGCATCCTCAGGTAGTGTATGGATTCAGGTAGTGTAGATTCAAAGTTGTGAAAATCATGACCCCCGGGGGTAGGGTGGGGCCACAATGGGGGGTCGACTTTTTCATAGGAATATATAGAGTAAATCTTTTAAAATCTTCTTCTCAAGAACCGTTAGGCCAGGAAAGCTGAAACTTATGTGGAAGCAACCTCAGGTAGAGTAGATTCAAAGTTGTGAAAATCATGACCCCCGGGGGTAGGGTAGGGCCACAATGGGGGGTCGACTTTTTACATAGGAATATATAGAGTAAATCTTTAAAAATCTTCTTCTCAAGAACCATTTGGCCAGGAAAGCTGAAACTTGTATGGAAGCATCCTCAGGTAGTGTAGATTCAAAGTTGTGAAAATCATGACCCCCGGGGGTAGGGTGGGGCCACAATGGGGGGTCGACTTTTTACATAGGAATATATAGAGTAAATCTTTAAAAATCTTCTTCTCAAGAACTGTTAGGCCAGGAAAGCTGAAACTTATGTGGAGGCATCCTCAGGTAGAGTAGATTCAAAGTTGTAAAAAAATCATGACCCCCTGGGGTAGGGTGGGGACAAAATGGGGGGGGGTCGACTTTTTACATAGGAATATATAGAGTAAATCTTTAAAAATCTTCTCAAGAACCATTTGGCCAGGAAAGCTGAAACTGATGTAAAAGCATCCTCAGGTAGTGTAGATTCAAAGTTATGAAAATCATGACCCCTGGGGGTAGGGTGTGGCCACCATGGGGGGTCGACTTTTTACATAGGAATATATAGAGTAAATCTTTAAAAATCTTCTTCTCAAAAACCGTTAGGCCAGGAAAGCTGAAACTTATGTGGAAGCATCCTCAGGTAGTGTAGATTCTGAGTTGTGAAAATCATTACCCCTGGGGGTAGGGTGGGGCCACAATGGGGGATCGATTTTTTACATAGGAATATATAGAGTAAATCTTTAAAAATCTTCTTCTCAAGAACCATTTGGCCAGGAAAGCTGAAACTGATGTAAAAGCATCCTCAGGTACTGTAGATTCAAAGTTATGAAAATCATGACCACCGGGTTAGGATGGGGCTACAACGGAGGGTTGATTTTTTACATAGGAATATATAGAGTAAATCTTTAAAAAATCTTCTTCTCAAGAACCATTTGGCCAGGAAAGCTGAAACTTATGTGGAAGCATCCTAGTGTATTTTTAAAGTTGTGAAAATCATTTCCCCCAGGGGTAGAGTGGGGCCACAATTGGGGATCGAATTTCTATATAGAAATATATAGAGTAAATCTTTTAAAAATCGTCTTCTCAGAAACTAATAAGTTAGGAAAGCTGAAACTTGTTTGGAGGCATCCTCAGGTAGAGTAGATTCAAAGTTGTAAAAATCATGATTCCTGGGGGTAGAGTAGGGCCACAATGGGGTGGAATTTTTACATAGAAATATGAAGACTAAATCTTTACAAATCTTCTTCTCAGAAACTAATCAGCCAGGTGATTATTTAATATTGTTTAGATTTTGGCTTCTGGATGATTCCTGGGCGATTGGGTCTCACAAGGGGTTCAGAGTTTGATGTAGGTTTATATCCCATTTATAAACAATTGTTTAGGATCTTTCTGAGAGCTGCAATGCTCAACATGTGATATTACTATAAAATCATCCTGTTAGAAAAGGGACTAATGATAATAAACATAAGGATATCCAGTGGAAAAAAATTGATTTTTATTTATACAGGATCTACCGGTACATGTATTATACTACATTGTCCAGATAGTTTTTATTATGACTCCATTAAGCTGATTTTATCATACCTATTGTTCCTCAGGTGAGCGATGTGGCCCATGGGCCTCTTGTTTTCTTTATAGTACCGTACAAGAGAGAGTAAGGTCGTTTATAAACTGCTTGTGTGATTTTGGTTTACCTCATTGTTACAATGACAAATATTAGATATAATTGTAATTTCTGGTATCCATTTTGTTAAGGCTAAAGTTCAGAAGCAGAACAATGTTTGGGGAGGAAGTACAACAGTGAAACGACAGATTGCTGGAACAGCCTCCAGTGTGGCATTTACACCCCTACAGGTATTTATAATAGAACAGCCTCCAGTACGGTATTTTTACCTCTTTAGTTATGTATAATAGAACAGTCTCCAGTTTGGCTTTTGCACCCCTACAGGTATATAGGTTGCACACCACTATTAATTTTTACTATATATTCTTACCAAAATTACGCAACTTTAGACACGGGTAGCGATTTTAAAACAAACTTCTGGGAAAATCCCTCTTTAGAACTTTTAAAACAACCATTCCTCACCAATTTAGTAGCAAAAAACACACAGCCATCCACAAAGGCACGAGAGTTTGTTTACATCAAAGTTACACATGTGCTTGAAAATCATGTCCGAGCCTTTTCACACCCCTGCCGAAACAACTGGCATCAAAAATTTAAGTGACCTCGTATTTTTACAAAAGTGGGAAAATCAGGCAGTTTACACGTTGTTTTTCATCTCATAAAAAACTACAGTCCCTGTCGCTGGCGGAAAACCCCTAAAAACGAAGGGGAATTTGGGAATTATTTTGCCTCAGCCATGTTTTGACGTGAACCTTCGGACAAATAGTGTTGTGAGACCTATATACTAAAACAGCCTCTAGTGTGACATTTACACCCCTAAAAGTACCGTATATATAATAGAACAGCCTTTACACCCCTTCATTAATGTATGATAGAACAGCCTTAAGTGTAACATTTACACCCCTACAGGTATGTTAGACCCAGCCCTTTGTGTTGCATTACTGTACACCCTCTACAGTTGGTATATTGACTAGAATACCCTATAATATAGGGAGTGGTTCATAGAGCTCTCAGTCTGGCTATGACATTTGTTCTACTGTATGGAGATCCGAGATGATTTATTCACAAATGTTTCCTATTTGACAGGGACTTGAAATCGTGAACCCCCAGGCAGCGGAACGTAAAGTACAGGCCGCCAATGCCAAGTACTTCTCCAGTACATCTGGGTTCCACAAAATCAAGAAGGGAGACACGTGACGGAAGCAGTGCCATTTTCTGGTTGGCTCACTGTGTGCGTCAGTAGAAAGCGTTGATGTTTATCTTTCTACGTTTTTCATTATTTCAGCGAGATCAAATCTATGTTACTGGTATGTTTGTGGAATACCTGACATGGTTTTACAAAACTGTTGATCATTGTGATGTAATTGTCACATGTCATCTTATGATTTGTATGGAATAAAGTCATTACAATGTATGTCTTGTATTGTCAAGTAATTTTATTACCATCTTTTAAGTCTTCATTCGAAGGCATTTTTACAAAGTTAAAATAATTTACAATCGATAGGATGTACACTTCCTTTCCTTTGCAATTTGTAGTAAAATAAATTGGTAAAGTAAAATTAGTTAAATGCAATATTCTCTATTATCAATTTAAAATATTTGTTCTCTTTTTTCTGTTTGTTTAATATTGCAAACACTAATTAAAAATAATTTGTGATTTGATGTGGTACATTGTTCTAAGGCTAAAAACAAAAGTTGCAAAAATTAAAATTAATGGTATAACCGTATTTACTTTGATTTTAAAAGATACAAAAACTTCTGGTATCTGCATCTGTACTGTTCCTGATGCTTGACTAAAATGTGTAATGTTTTATATTATTACATTTTTAGGTCAGGTGAGCTATTATCCGTTGTCATGCATCGTTCGTTTACAATTTGACATCATAAACTTTTTAAAAACTACATGGCCAAGTGTTATCATATTTGGTATGAAGCATCCCTAGGATAAGAGGAATATATAAAACTGTAAATAAGAGTTGGAGTGAAAAATTGATTACCAGTATGTAAATATGTGTACAGTTGATTCAAAGTAAAACCATTCATACTTTATCTGTAGGGCATCATGAAGCTACACAGGAAGTTTTAAATCAATTCACCAAACCATAACGAAAAAAGTCGGGAAAACAAAGGGGACAAAAATGACTATAGCCCCCCCCCCTTCCCGGTTTTACTAGTATGGGACTAATAAAAGCGGGGTAACAGTCAGAGGAGTCTCTGAATAAGGGTTTAGACCCCAAAATGCAGCTTAAAGTGTAAACATGAAACTCCCTGCCAGGTCCATCTACGGGATATGGTATTGTCACATGTGCGGATCCAGAAAAATTTTCCAGGGGGGGTCCGAAGGGGGCCTACACTATTCATCAGAAATGTTGACAAGCAAATAAAAAAAAAAATAATTGCCCAAAATCATGAAATTCCTAATCCGTGGGGGGTGGGGGGGGGGGGGGATAACGTAGTACACCTATAACTCGAAAAAAAATTTGTACCTTTCAAATAAAAAAAATTTCCCATATTCATGAAATTCCTTATGGGAGGGGGGGGGGCGAATATGCCTATAACTGCAATTTTTTTCAATATCACTCTTAATATTTCCGCTTCCGACGCCTTTCCAAAGCATATATGTGTTTTCCAGAGGGGGTCCAAGTCATATTTGCGATAATTCCACTATGTAAATTTAATAACTTCTCATTTTCCAGGGGGGTGGGGTCCGGACCCCCCACCCCCCATTTAGATCCGCGAATGCGTCAGGTGACTGTCAAAGCCCGTGGGCCTCTTTTAATTTGACCAAATGCCTATTGTAGTATTTTTATTTAATGTAATTCGTTGTGCGAAAAATTTTAGTTGGTGTGCGAAAAAAACCCAACTTAGCCTCCATGAATTGTAATTTGAACAATCATGAAAAAGCGACCGATTTTATAACATGGTCGGGTTCGTTCTACAAAAGAAAAGCAAGACTGTCGTCTGAACTGAGCTCGAGTAAGTGAGTGAGGAAGCCTTGCAAAGCTGAAAGGTCGTCCTGTTGAAATTGTGAAGAAACTTGTGAATTACAGAAAGTCAAACATTTCATGCTAGAGGTAAATGTTGTTATGACAACCAAACATTGAATGCTGATCACTCTGTCACAGTCTGTGAGTTTGCGGGGGTTATTTTTGGTAATTTTCACCCAGACAAAAACGCCTCAATTAATTAATTTAATCACATGAACTGTATATAGTATGATTATATGCTCTCCTAGACATAAATACAATCAAGTGCCAAAAGTATTCCCTATGTAACGTTATCGGTATTTCATTGAAAACAGAGATTATTTTTCAAAGGTTTTCTGATGTCATTTTTAGTCAGATTTTGAGGAAATTTACATTCAGATTCAATTTGCACATTTTGGAATTCGTGTTGGGAATTAGCCCCTTCACGGTAACTGCGGTACTGCTCTTTTGCAGGGCAAAATGACATAATTTGGTGAAATATGACGTAACGTCAATTGTTTCATTTACGTCATTTAATTATCTACCTACTAAAATTTCGGCAAAGTATATCAATTTGCCCTGCAAGAGAGCAGTACCGCAGTTATCGTGAAGGGGTCTATAGATTTTGACAATCTGATTAAAATCAGTCCCCCGATTCTTCCATTTATATGATACACGTATGTCGCTACGAGCGACAAACTGATAAACGGGAGCATCAAGGGTCTGATTTAATCAGATTGGTTGTTTGATAGCTTAAAATTTGTAAAATTTGGCATTTCAAACTCAACATCAAAATATTGTTTTTGAGCTGTACTTACCGTTTTTTCCCAAAATCTAATTGAAAATTTCCAAAATAACTGTGTCATGTTGTGTTATTAAAGATAGGATGCTGAATTTGTAACTGCTGAGTGAGATATACTTATATATTTCAATTAAAATATCTGAGTGTTCTGGTAAGTGTGGTTTAATTATGATTAAAACATTAATTTAATGATTATTTGTGTAATATGTAAATGAAAACCTAGAAAACTGTATAGAATATTTGTTTTTCACTAGCTTGCATTGAGCCATATTTGTTAAACTCTGTACATGTATTTTTCCAAAAAAATATTTTTGACGAAAAATTCTCAATGGAAAGGGTACAGGACCCTGTACCAAAAATGGTCTGTTAAGCCCTTGATTAACTTATCAATCTCAGGAACAGACAGTTGGAAAAGTATTTCATCATTATGCCAAAAAAGCTAGAGAAATTAATTCTGAATTTAACAAAACAAATCTTTTCTAGATTAATCTATGGGTTATTTTTTAACAATTCTTTAAAAAAGTTGGTTTTTCAATGAAATATATAGTGAAAAGAAAAAAAATTGACATACCGGTACTTTTGGCACCTGAGTGTTGTTTGGAAACTTATAGTTTTACTCACTTTTCATCATTTCTCACCCATATAGGACTTGTATGGAGGATACAGTACTGTCTGTCTCAAAGTGTCTGACAATGTAATTATGGAAACTACAGTTATAGGTTTGTGTACCATTTACCGTATTATATAGGGGGTCAAAGGGGTGAGAGATCTAAATTTGAAACTAAATGCTCTTTTAGCCTGAAAACAGTAGGATATAAAATCATACATACAATTATCATACATACATGTCATATAAATACATTCATATGAAAGTTTTTCTGAGAGTCTCTCATTGTTTATTTGATGCTCAGTGAAAGTAAATTCGAGCCATGTAGGGACACTCATTAATTCAAAACAATCTTTTATGGCCCAATTAGAGATATTTGCCAGCAGAAATACATTCGTAAAAATCTTAAATCAAAAATGTATAAAGCAGATATCCAAACTCAAATTGTCTTACTGAGGTGGCAGTCGCCTTCATTCGCATGGAAGAATAATCTACGGTGAGCCATAAGGGGCATTTTTTTGCATTCTATACGCATAAAAGGTACAACTTTCAAAGCAATTTTTAAAATCTGGTTTTGATTTCAAAATTTTTAATAAAAAATTTTAGATTTCTGGATAAACATTAATATTTTAGATGATATTCTAAATATGCAGAATAAAAAAAGGGCAAAGTTTTATCTGCTGAATTCTCCGGAGATGAAGCACTATTATATGGTATGTCCATAATAATAACTATAAACTAAACGGCAAAGAAAATGTGGTTATATTTCGTCAGAATGCCACAAACATGTTGCATAGTTTCTATAAGGAATTAAAAGTTACTTAAAACATGCCATTGGGTATAAAAAAGGAAACATTTCTTTTCATGCAATATGCTTAATTGAACTTCCTGTATGAAACTACACGAAAGCAAAATTGAAGCTCACAGAGTTTAGGTGGTGATGCTGATATCAGCAGACGATAGCACAGTGGTAGTCATGGAGAAGACTATATAAATAGTGCCTTTATAAAGGTATACTAATGTGCATCCGATATTTGAATGTCAGCTGTCCACTTATAGATGAGATACAGGTTTCACAGTTCTTTGTTTTGAAAACGAAGCTCATTCGATGTTTTTGTTTACTAGTACATTCGTTGCATAGTTGTAAAAACTTCATTTACAGGTAAATCAGATTTTTTTCTATTTGCTTCTTAATTATGCACACAATTATGCAATTTCTACTGCTTGTTACATTATTTTTCACCCCGCAACCTATATGTGAACAAAACCATGGCACAAGCTTTGTTTTCACTGACTCTTACTCCAGCCATGACGACTGACATTTAAATTTTAGTCGACAATTTAGAATACCTTTGTTATGCATATTAAATGTACTAGTATCCATTAAAATGATAAAATGAAATTTAGCCCAAATCGTGACCATGTCCCTTTACATTTTTCCAGACTTCCGCGATTTTTCAATGAAAACCCTATTTTTTATCCCAAAATTCCTTCAATAGTTGCTTGTTGTCAAAGTGTTTAATTCAGTTGTTCGCATTCAAACCTATCACGTTAGTTCATAATAAATTGACAATCATTTGATTTAATTCAGTTAATATTTTTTCCAGATTTCCGCGATTTTTAAAATGAAAACCCTTTTTTTACCCCTAAATTCCTTCAATATTTGTTGTCAAAGTTTTTTAATAAGTGATGTACATATTCAATAATTTCTCTGAAGTTCATAATAAATTGACTATCATTTGATTTATTTCAGTTATGAGATTTTTCTAGATTTCCGCAATTTTTTTAATGAAAACCTAGCTGGGCTATTTATTACCCCAAAAAATCCTTGAAACAATACTTTATTTTAGTTCAACATAAATTGATACCCATTTGATTTAATTTAGTTATGAAATTTTTCCAGATTTCCGCTATTTTTCTTTGAAAATTCTATTTTTTACCCCAAAAATCCTTTTTTATTTGTTGTCAACGTTTTTAAATCAGTTGTACATATTCAATCCTTTCATTTTAGCATAAATTGACACCTATTAATGTAGTTATTTAAGTTTTCCAGATTTCTGTGATTTTTCAATGATAACCCGGCTGGCCAGTTTTTAACCCCAAAAAACCTATTTTCCGCAAATTTTGGAAATTTGTACATATAAAAACTTCTTTTTTGTTTTGTAGCAATTTTCTTGAGGTTTGGCGAAAAAATTGATATATTGACTAGACTAAAATACCTGTGGTAAATGATTCCTTTTACTCATAAAGAGAAAGTTTATGCATATTTACTTTTAAGTTACTTTTTAAAAATTCTTGAATAAAACAATATGCGTTGCCCATTTAGAATTCTAAATGTTAAATTTAAGGTGCAATTCTTTTGGTGGAGTATTTTTATTTGATATATAACATCTTCAAAATGACATCATGATTAAGAATATTGTACCATTCATTCAATAGGAATAAAATGTGCACGATATACATGTACATTGAATACCTTAATTTAATGTAATTCAATGTAAAATATAGTTAATTAGTGCTCATTTAATTGATTTAAATTATGTAATCGTTACTGAGCCTCGTGTTGACATTCTGCCATTGTTTCATAATGAACATTAAATTAATTACTTCATTGTGTATAAAATTGTATTGGTGATCTGTGACCTGATAGATGCAAACACATGTGTTTAGTAGACCACGATGAATTAAATGTCATTTAATTCATCGTGGTCTACTAAACACATGTGTTTGCATCTATCAGGTCACAGATCACCAATACAATTTTATACACAATGAAGTAATTAAAACATGTTTGATGTCTGAGTGACAGAATATTTTGCTCAATGAAATATTAAATGAATCAGTTAAAGTATTACAGTAAACAGTAGTTGATTTTATACACATTGAAGTGATTAAAACATGTTTGATGTCATATAAGCAGTTAAGACATTACCATGCAGTGCATATAAAAAGTTTTTGCTTTTTTCTACAGGTTTGTGCCCATTAAACAATGAAAGGTTTTTTCTCTGACCACCAGTGTCCATCATTTACTGTGACAGGTGTGATCCCAACCTAAAGACTGAATAAGAAGAGAATTAACCTGGTTTAATTTTAATCAAAAAGTAAAGGTTGCTAGAAAAATGAAATTAATCATTATGAATTTTGTTCTATAATGTAAAATTTGAAAATAGTGGAATGTAGATTTAATTTATTTTCTTTGTATAAATTAATACTTTAAATGTAAAACTTCAAGCTAAAGTGGATTTTGTATAGACAAGTAAGGACCAGAAAGTAGAGATGGATCTAACTGTTAATGGTTTAAATCACATTCATGATCTGTTTTATTTGACAAGCATAAAAGCAAGTGCTATGGGATTTTTGATTTTTATATAAAACCTGTATTGTTACAGGAAGGAACACTTGGTGATGCTCTCTTTAGGTGGAGTCCATTGATATGAATATCTGCCTGATTCTAATTCAGGTGAGTCACATTTTCAAGTTTAAAACCTGAATGAGATGACTTAATACAAATATTGGTTGTGTGTTGGTTATCATTGTATATTTATAGTTGATTGATGTTTCAAGACCAATAATATGATTTAGTTGACAATTTTTTTTATATTGCCAAGATCCTACCTACATCAATAATTTCATTAACATTTTAAAACTGTTTAGGAGGATCCACTGTTAAGAGAATAAAATTTAAGGTTTATTGCTTCATATTTCTGCTGGTAAATGAAAACATTTCTATATAATATGTTACATTATTGAACAAGAAGGTATAGAGCTTCTTTTTGTAATGTTGAGTTATGTTTTTTGAACTGTTCCTAGGACCAAAGTGGGGTGCGGAATTCTTCATTGGAATTTACATGGAAGAATCGATCAACAGTCATTTTTTGTTGTTGCTCCCTGAAACCAAACAGCTTTTTCTGACCACTGGGCTCCAATACCATTAACTGAGAATAGATTTAGGTAAAAAAATGTATTTTGGATTTTGGAAAAATGGAAATTTATGGCCCTTTTGAACTTATAATTTTTGTAGTTGTTAAAGACAAAGGAATAAATACATGTATGCATATTTGCCGAAAGTTTTTTGCAAGTTATATGCCTTATATCAAATTATTTTGTGTGTTTAATGCATACCTTGCCATTTATTATCCCCTCGCGCAACTTGTTGCGAAGGGGATATAGCATCGCTACTGTGCGTGTGTGTGTTCGTATGTGTGTGTGTGTGTGTGTGTGTGTGTGTGTGTGTGTGTGTGTACTCCATTTCAATTTTCTAGTAAATTCCAAGAAAACCCTCTCATGAATATCCATCAAACTTTGTACACTTCTTTGGCATGGTAAAAGGACAAACCCTGTTGATTTCAAAATCAATTGATTAAGTATTTTTTTAAATTATCGTAAAAAATGAAGTTAAAAACATGAATTTTATGTACGACTTGACAATAGACATTTCCGGTAATTTTATGTACGACTTGAAGTTAATCGCTACCGTATACAGTTCAAATCAACAACTTGACATTTTTTGGGATTTAAATCTAGTAAAGGTAAAAAACAAAACGTTTTGTAGCATTGGAGTGTTAGACGAGTGCCCATAGTTAAAAGTTGAAGCGGGCAAGAGATTTAAGTCTGCCGATTTACATTGAAACAAGCAGTCGACTTTCGGACAAATTTTCCCGTATTACTTACAATAGAACTAGTCCAAAATTCAGTAGAGACTTTGACAGATATTGCACATTTATCACGCGAAAATTGTTTTATATTATTAATAACTGCATATATATCTACTATACTATGGGTTAATTATAATACAACTAGCAACTAGAATTTCCATCAGAGCAGACTACAGAGCGCTTGATTTTCAGCTACGTTTCATAATGTATACGGATCGTTTATGTATGCTTATATAAAAATGAATGTCACTAAATGAATCTAAATTATTAAACTTTAAAGTATATGTGTTGAGTTTCTGCTAGGAATAGGAAAACTGTTACGTTAACCCCCTCCCCCAAATTATACACCACAAAGCTTGGGGATTGGGATTAAATAGATATTACATGTATGTATTCAAAGTGGTTTAAAGAAATACTTTCTTTATTTTGATCTGATAAATTTACATGTATTTTCCTAAATAACGTATTCCCCCGTACAATAAGTCATGTCGCGAGGGGATGCTCCGCTTAGCGGTGCCCTTGTTATGTGTGTAACAGTCATTGTCAAGTAATAGGGCAGAGAAAAAAGTGAGCTTGCTCACTTTTTCTTTCATTCTTTGAAAATTATGAGGTGATAAGATTGCCCATTTAAAAGAAACACATCTGAACTCCATTTACCACTAACGATTTTGGAATTGGAGAATTCATTTTTTTAAAATGTAGCTAGTTTAACTATTTGACTATATTGGTTAAGTTTTACAATTTTTGCTCAAGTTAGCGATTAGGCCCATGGACCTCTTCTATAATTACCCTCTTTTTTCATATCTTGTACTATTTTCAGACACTTCAGGACACAATTAGAATTAAAACATCCTGTGAAACTGATGGAATTCAGAAATTCTACAAGGTAAGATAATCATTAATCTTCAAGGTAAGATAATCATTTATCTTACATGTAAAACTCTGTAACATGGTTTACCATTTATAATAATTGTCCTGTTTTATTTATTTGACAACAAAATGATACTCAATGTAACATACAATCTTTTTTATTAATCATTCAACATGAAATACAATAATTAATGAGAATACATGTACATTTTGTATATAAGTATTGTTTGTTGCATGTTACATGTAAATGCAGTCATGCAGTTTCTTAACAATAAAATAAAGACAGTTTGTTAATGAAAAATACATTGACCTTTCTCTTTTTACATCAATTTATTGAAGGGTGAAGTGAAAA
This sequence comes from Magallana ariakensis, assembly GCA_020458035.1. Lineage (NCBI taxonomy): Eukaryota > Metazoa > Mollusca > Bivalvia > Ostreida > Ostreidae > Magallana > Magallana ariakensis. The sequence goes on along the minus strand of CM035817.1, from coordinate 58,695,430 downwards.
ATTCAGTAGCACTTTCTGAAGGGTCAAGAGGTCAGCTGATGGCTTGTCACATGGAGCATGTAACCTGGTATGTATGACAGACAGTAAGTCATGATTTGGAATGATCTCTCTTTCTCAATGTAAATATGATAGTATATTGTAATGTTAAAATGTTCTCTTGGATAAAGTTGGTTGGAACATGATGTCATCTTCTGAGAAATCCTTCAGGCTTCACAGGATTTAATCATGTGACCAACAAGTTTATATCCCATAGAACTATTTAACATTTTTATTCTTTCTTAATTAAATAAGAAAAAAACAACATTATATACATGCAATACATACATCTAATAGATACATTTTCATACAAAATATATCTACATATAAATATAAATGTTATTTGTGCACATATTCACAGAAATGTTCCTCTATAGTATTTATACAGAGCTTATTTAAATGTTGTATTCACCCGTACATGTAGTTTGTTTATATTTCAGCCATCAACACAGTTGTTTATACACACATGTATATATGAAGTAACACACAGTTTGTTTGTAAACATAATTTTATATATATTCAGTTTGTATACATTACATATACACATATATAAACAGTTCATATCAATGTAACACCCACAGTTTGTTTATATATGTAGATATACACACAGTTTGTTTATATATGTAGATATACACACAGTTTGTTTATATATGTAGTATACACACAGTTTGTTTATATATGTAGATATACACACAGTTTGTTTATATATGTAGATATACACACAGTTTGTTTATATATGTAGGTATACACACAGTTTGTTTATATATGTAGGTATACACACAGTTTGTTTATATATGTAGATATATACACAGTCTGTTTATATATGTAGATATATACACAGTTTGTTTATATATGTAGATATACACACAGTTTGTTTATATATGTAGATATACACACAGTTTGTTTATATATGTAGGTATACACACTGTTTGTTTATATATGTAGATTTGTTTACATGTAATACTGGATTCTCTTCACTTTACCTGTGTATACCTCACCCACAAACAGGTTGTCCCTGGTGTCCACACATAAACCCCATGGATGCTGTAAATGACAGTTGTCAATGTAGCGGAGGAACTGTCCGTCCTGATCCAGGATGTGGATACGGTGGTTGTAGAAGTCTGCTGTCAGGATCCGACCCTGGCTGTCTGTTGTGATGCCGAATGGTCTAAATGATCCCTTGGTAGTAGAGGGAGGACCAGTGTAGGTAAACCGGAGTTTCCCGGCCTGATTGACCACCACTACTGCACGGGCCCAACAGTCTGACACACAGATATCTAGGTTCCTGTTCTCACTGATGTATTTAATGTTGTTATATTTACCAGATGAATAGAGAGGTTGTCCTTTGTCGTCGTACTGAATACTTTGTTTCTCTGTGGAGCCAGAGTAACACACAACTTTTGTTTGTTTAAAATCATCACTGACCATGACAACCAGGAGGTCACCAGAGGAGGTACTACAGACATAGAGAGGTCTCCACCCCTGTGGTCTGATCACTGTCTGTATCTGTGTATTCTTCACTATGTTCACAGTGCTATCATTGTAATCAGTATAAACTAGATCCCCACTCCTTGTCACTGCTATGTCCCGTGGCGTGTTCCCTGACTTGGTTTGGACTGACTTCACTAGTTCTCCCAGCAGGTTGTAGAGTCTCATCTTGTTGTCATCACCACACGTCCATAGTTCTTCATCCCTCAGACAGGACACACCGAGTAATCTATTAGAGTTTCCATACTCGGTGTTTATCTGTGTGATGATCCGTGGTACATCAATGAGTGGTCTGTCCGGGGGAGAGGACTCGGCACCGGGGGAATCCATGGTGTAGACTTGTTCTTCTGTTTTAATAGATGACGCTGACAGAGAACCAAACTGTTGATAAAGCTGTTCCTTGTTGATCTTCTGAGGGGTAAAACTTGGTAAGGACACTGTGAGTTTAGGAGGCAATCTTCTGAATTCATCCATCCTGGATTTGTAGGCAGAGACATGGCTGACATCATTGGAGTCCAGTAACTTCTTCAGATCTGCAATGTTCTGTGTGATTTCAGAAATGGTGCGTGTGATTTCATCATCCTGTTTGTTGAGGGCAGCCAGGTGGTTGGTGTCCATTTCATTGAGATCAGATTTCAGTTTCTGGATCATGGTGTCTATTTCTCTGTGCAAGGCTTCTCCATGTTTGTCTATGGCTGATGTCAATTTCTGGCTGTTTTTATTCAGAGCAGCTTTCTGAACTGGGATGTTGGAGGCAATCTGTTGATATTTAGGATAAATGGATTTCTCTAATTCTTGCATTTCTCTCTGTAAAAGTTGTTTTTTGCTTTCAATATGTGTAACAATGTCAACTGGTTTATGTCCTAAATGTTCTCCAGAAATACAGAGTGCACAAATAGGAATGTCACATTGTTCACAGTGAAGTTCACATTGTTTTGTGGAATGTTTAGGACACTTAGGGTAATTTGGAGTAGATCCCCTCTTTTCAAATGTCACCACTTTGTGTTCTGTGGATTGATCTGAGAGATGTTCCCCCACACAGGCTTTACACAGATGGATGTGACAAATGTCACAGTACATAGGGGGGCCCGGGGTCTCACAGAGACGACACCGTAACACATCCTGGGCCCAACGCTCGTCCATGGTCAGACAATGAACCTGCGTGGATTCTGAAAAATATTGATGATCATATTTTAATATACATACGTTATCATGTGTACAGATTTTGAATCTAGGACATACATTTGTGAAATCGTCTCCTTAATCAGCTTTTTAAATATTCAGTTCATTTTAAAATCGTTTCCATGCACATACATGTAACATATAATACGTGATCCACATTTAACGTTAGATGTACAACCATCTAACCTTTAATGAATTTTATGATTAAGAAATTGAAAAATGAATTGTTGATAACGATGGAATATACAGATAGCAGCAATATTTTCTTAAACTGTACAAACCTTAAACGTCTATCATGGCGACTCACGGTATTTACTCTTCCTGGTCTGGGTGACCTTTGTATCACGTGATTGATTTTATGATTTAATTTTGTATTAACCTAATTATAAGTTGTTTTTTTTCGAAAAGTTTATCAAAATCATTAAATTTTATTTTTAAATAATAAACAGTTATTTTAGACTGGCAATGCCTGTCTGATATGTACGATAGAGACAGAGGACCAGTCAACAGTTATTTGGGGAATGTCAAGTTCAATAACTTTTTGTGTTTTGTAGATCATCGGTTGTCCCTCGTTGGACTACAGATATTGATGTTGACATTCGTGTCCCTAGCATCTAAACTCTTCATACTCAGGGCCAGGATGAAGAGGATTGTTCTTAGCGTACTTTTATCAACTTACACATCTGTACGCCAATACTAAAAGTGAATTTATAAAGAAATTTAATAATCTAATCCATAAATAAAACCCAATTCCATTTTTTTTAAAAAGGATGGTTTGGTGAAATATGCGACGTATAGCTATTTTTTTTTAAAATTTACACCCTTGTGAATTGATGCCGCGTGTCTGATAAATTTTTTTTCATATTATAGTCACATATTTAAATTGCATGCATAATATTTTTTTATTTGCAATTTCGTTACAAGATTAAGAATAAGACTAAGTGATATTCACTATTGAAACAGGTACATGTAGATATTGTAAACCAATTATCCCTAAGGAAAAACATTTATGCTATGCTTAGTCGAAAATGAAAAACATTTTGTACTTTACTGTCCTGTGTATGACAATCTTCGATTTCAATATTGTGATATTTTTAATGATAAATTATACTGTGGTATTGATCCTATTAAAGAAATTGTCAATCCATGTGATTATAATACTACAAAACGTCTATGTATCTACTTAGATAAATGCTGTATGCAGAGAAAACAGTTCCAGGGACTATGAAGAATTGTATAAAACTGTCTTACATGCTATAGCCTTTATGTTATCTGTCGATTGATTTCATTTTGACTGTATGCCAACATGGTGATGTCAATAAACCATTGAATTGAATTGAATTATAGTTGTAAATTATACAAAATAAATAGATTCTTGGATAGAAAGAAAACCATCAACATCGGAACAGAAAAATGACATTTTAGAGGAGGCTTTATTTAAAACGACGTGTTCCCATGACGATGTTTTGCATGTTAACGAAATATAGGGAAACGGGTGACCGTAAATACATGTATATTGTACCCGTCAAATGAGCCACGGATCGATTTCATGTGCAGACTTTTCAATTTGTATCAACATTGGTGACCATATAAATGAATAAAAATTATTTGCTTGAGAATTGTGTTAATGTAAAATGAATCTCCTTTCCTCGTAGTTTTTAAATTTTGAAGGTGGCGTTAAACGTATAGAACTAACTTTCGGACATCCAAAAGCGTTGTGTACATATCTGCCTTATTGCGAAGTAATTCTCAGAGGAAGTAATTCTCAGAGGATGTCCAACATGACACCTTGAATCTCGCGTTTTCACGATTGTTTACTGGATTTCCATGGCGTACACTTTTTAATTTTTATTAAATGTAAATTCTTTTGATCTACCTCTACAAAGCTTTAGTTTATCATAAGGTCATAAGTGGATAGCAACCACGTTCACATAGCAAACAAATTACAAAAAGAAATAGTTAAAAGAAAAAAACCTTTTCTTGAAAAGTCCAAAATCTACTTATATTACTTTGTTTGATTTCATAAACGGCATCTAAGCAATTTCTTAAAAAGTATGTATATGCATGGTATTTTACAAGAATGTGCAAATGTATGCGCCATGAAAACCAGGGTCGCTATTCTTAAAAACAAACTCAGAAAGGCTAACTAGGAAGAAAAACTACATTAAATAACAAAACGACCAATATTATCATAGACCGTACGATGATGTTCTGTAAACATACACTGTTGTCAGTCCATGACGGACGGCCTACTGCTTAACATACGGACAACGTGGCGTCATCTCTGAAAACTCGGATAAAATATCTTGATGTGTCAACTTGTCACCTTGTTCAAGAAAAAAGTTTCAGCAGAGGGTGTTGGAAAAATATACAATAACCGTCTCACCCACCCACCCCCCCACCATCTAAATGTATACACAACACTTAAATAGGGTATATTGAATATTTTAAGAGACAGAGAAAAAAATAACCAACAATAAAACAAACTGAGATGAGGTTAAAGAGATAAAACAAACTTCTAAAATATTGAATTTTAGGCGATATTACAAAATTATTGAAATATGAAAAATTAGAGGCTTGACGTACAAAGAGGAATAACTCTTAAAGTAATTTGATCAAAACTTTAACGTGAAACACAAGATGACTGCACTTTGTGAGAACATTTAAAAATTGCGACAAAATAAATTTTAAAAAGAAGGGCATATTTCTTTTACTTGTAGGAATGGGGAATGTCTTAACTGCAACTTAATGTTATTACGTCGTATCTACGACGTTCGAAGTACTTGATACATAATCAGCGCATGTTCGTCTATTGTTCTTCATTTAATGGTACGCATATTTATTAAATTTTATTAAATATTTATTAAAATAATTTAAAGTGCATTATGCTTTCAAAGCTTTAGCCTTAGTGTTAAAGTCAGTGATACCAATCCCTCCATTTGATATAATATGTCTAGTAAGAGTTTTATGTTTTATTTTTTCTCTTTTATCCATTTACTATCTTGTTCGATATTCAACAATATAATTCTGTTATCGATAGATCTATCCTGAGGCGTGTTCAACAGAACAGTTCTTTGTGTTGTATGTATAAGGAATTGCATGTATAGGGAATTATGACGCTCTGTTGAACACGCCTCTGGTATAATTGTCTAAAATGGCTGCGTATCAAAATCGAAACACCTTTAAACACTTTTACTGTGCGAAGATGGGGAAAAACTATAAAAAGATGTACCATTCAGTGGCGTCGGAAGCAAATTGAAAGGGGGGTAGCTAGACTTAAAAAATCTTGACAAGCAAAAAAAAAAAAAAAGAAAGAAAAGAGCTAACTTTTGCACACAAAAAAAAGTGGGGAGGGGGGGGGGCTTAGCCTTCTCTAGCCACATATGCCTTTCTACACTGAATTAAAAATATATTCTTTTTCTGATATAAATTTTAATGCGTCTTTTGTAGAAATACGATGTCTCTATCAATATCATTTACTCTGAAGCACATGTATAAAATTACTCTTTTCTTCATTAAGTCCTCGACAGTTACAGAATTCATTGTTGTGTCCGGCTAGCAGAATAACACAAGTAGTACCCTGTTGTCTGGTTTTCATCGACCTGGACATGGAGACGGACCGCGGCTTCGGCCGTCGTTTGTCCACAAGACGCTGTGACTTGTTCTGACCGGGCCATGCATCTAGAGCGGTATGTGCGGTCTTTTCGGAGTTCAAACCGGTGCCCCTGTAGAGATCGTATACGGAATGGGCGACGATGGTGTTGGGCCTTGAGGAAGCTAAGAGATTATTCATTTCCTTTAGTTGATCGATCTTTGCACATAATATTTTCTCCATGACACCATCAGCTTCCCCCCTCCACTGTGGGGTCAGCAGGCTTGGAGTAATGATAAATGTAATGGTAATGCATTGCAATGCATTACATCTTTTCAAAGTAATGCTAGTATAATGTGCAATACCATAAATTCAGCTCTACAAGTAATGGTAATATAATGCATTACTTTCACTATGCTTATTTATTCATGTTCATTTTTAAAATTGTGATGAATTGAATAACTAAAATTGTATTTGATTAAAAATTATTTTAAGGTATTCAATGTATAACGACCATATTTTATACCTAATAGATGAATGGTCCGATATTCTTAACCTTTATATCATTTTGAAGTTGTTATTAAATAAAAATACTCAGCCAAATGAATTTTCAAAATTTTGATTATTGTCCAATTAATTGCACCTTAAATTTTACATTGAAGTCTATGGGCAACGCATGTTTTATTAAGGAATTGTAAAAAGTAACTTGAAATTCATGCACTATTTAATTCTCTATTAAAATATGAATTAGAATGAATCATTTACCGCCAAATTCTGACAAAATTATAATTTTCTATGTCTGATAAACATCATTTGTTTTCTCTCTCTTTTTTTTATAATTTATTTCTTTTTCAAAAACATACAGAACAGATATTCAATCATTTGTTTTATCTTTGTATCCAAAGGTTAAGGTGAGCTCTTTTGATCGCCTGATGCATGTCTTCTGTCAATCGGTCTGTCCAACCAACTTTTCACTCTTTGACTTCTTCGTTAAAACCACTAGACCAATTGTTAAAACCATAACCCCCACGTAATACTGGGGTTCCAGGAGAGGTTCAAAGTATATGGTAATTTTTTTTCTTCAAGAAACTCAGTGCTGCTACAATTTGTTAGATTACTAGTATTATGCAAACATTCTCACATACAGGTACACAGCAAAATGTGCCACACATGTTTCACATACATATATACATATTGCAGATTTTAAAAGAGTTTCTGTTGTTCAGGTAAGCTATGTGGCCCATGGGCCTCCACGTTAACTCTGCTCTTTTTTTTAATCCACAATGGCATATAACATAATATTATAGTCCTCTATTGTTGAATGTTGTCCAAGTATTCCGTAAAACTACATATCTCCATTGTATTGATTAATGTACTCTATTACATTATTTTGCAGATCAATTGTACATATATCAGAGATGTGCATATTACTTGGATTTTGAATTGTGATAATTTGTTAAAAAGAAAAAAAAAAAAAACAAGCTTTTGAACTTAGTCATTTTTTCGCATATTATTGCATATAGTGTACCCCTATTGTACGGTTACACTGTAACTCTCCCTACAGTTTTCAAGATAGGAAGTTTTTGTTTAGCAGATCAATTGTATCAGAGATGTGGATATTTGATTTGATTTTTTGATAATTTTTGCGGAAAATACCGGTTGTTGAAGTTAATAATTTTCTTGCAAAATATTGCATCGAGAGTATCTCATGTCTTTGGATATGTAGTCTTTATCAATTCAGGGTTGAGAAATGGATTATGGATACTGTTCACACAAAAGAAAACCCGGTTTGCTGTCACATTGACATCTTTTCTCTTGTTGTATTAATTAATGTAACTGGTAATGTGACAATCTTTTTGTTATTTAATTTTTAATGTTAGATAATGTTTATGTTAGACATAACAAAATGACCTTTTTGCACGTACTAGTATATTATCTTCCATACACAAAAATGGAAATATGTTTGAAAATCTATGTAACATTTAAAATTGACTAGACAACTAGTAATGTCAGACCAATGATTTATTATATGTATTTTAGGGAAAAATTAATCTAACTTACATCGAATATGTAAATGCAGGGTAGGAGTCATGTCTGATGGCGTATTACTAAATCAACTCTGTGGTCAGGGTAGGGGTCATGTCTGATGGCGTATTACTAAATCAACTCTGTGGTCAGGGTAGGGGTCATGTCTGACGGCGTATTACTAAATCAACTCTGTGGTCAGGGTAGGGGTCATGTCTCATGGCGTATTACCAAATCAACTCTGTGGTCAGGGTAGGGGTCATGTCTGATGGCGTATTACTAAATCAACTCTGTGGTCAGGGTAGGGGTCATGTCTGATGGCGTATTACTAAATCAACTCTGTGGTCAGGGTAGGGGTCATGTCTCATGGCGTATTACCAAATCAACTATGTGGTCAGGGTAGGGGTCATGTCTGATGGCGTATTACTAAATCAACTCTGTGGTCAGGGTAGGGGTCATGTCTGATGGCGTATTACTTAATCAACTCTGTGGTCAGGGTAGGGGTCATGTCTGATGGCGTATTACCAAATCAACTATGTGGTCAGGGTAGGGGTCATGTCTGATGGCGTATTACCAAATCAACTCTGTGGTCAGGGTAGGAGTCATGTCTGATGGCGTATTACTAAATCAACTCTGTGGTCAGGGTAGGAGTCATGTCTGACGGCGTATTACCAAATCAACTCTGTGGTCAGGGTAGGAGTCATGTCTGACGGCGTATTACTAAATCAACTCTGTGGTCAGGGTAGGGGTCATGTCTGACGGCGTATTACTAAATCAACTCTGTGGTCAGGGTAGGGGTCATGTCTGTGGTCAGGGTAGGGGTCATGTCTGATGGCGTATTACTAAATCAACTCTGTGGTCAGGGTAGGGGTCATGTCTGACGGCGTATTACTAAATCAACTCTGTGGTCAGGGTAGGGGTCATGTCTGACGGCGTATTACTAAATCAACTCTGTGGTCAGGGCAGGGGTCATGTCTGACGGCGTATTACTAAATCAACTCTGTGGTCAGGGTAGGGGTCATGTCTGATGGCGTATTACTAAATCAACTCTGTGGTCAGGGTAGGGGTCATGTCTGATGGCGTATTACTAAATCAACTCTGTGGTCAGGGTAGGGGTCATGTCTGATGGCGTATTACTAAATCAACTCTGTGGTCAGGGTAGGGGTCATGTCTGATGGCGTATTACTAAATCAACTCTGTGGTCAGGGTAGGGGTCATGTCTGATGGCGTATTACTAAATCAACTCTGTGGTCAGGGTAGGGGTCATGTCTGATGGCGTATTACTAAATCAACTCTGTGGTCAGGGTAGGAGTCATGTCTGACGGCGTATTACTAAATCAACTCTGTGGTCAGGGTAGGGGTCATGTCTGACGGAGTATTACTAAATCAACTCTGTGGTCAGGGTAGGGGTCATGTCTCATGGCGTATTACCAAATCAACTCTGTGGTCAGGGTAGGGGTCATGTCTCATGGCGTATTACCAAATCAACTATGTGGTCAGGGTAGGGGTCATGTCTGATGGCGTATTACCAAATCAACTCTGTGGTCAGGGTAGGAGTCATGTCTGACGGCGTATTACCAAATCAACTCTGTGGTCAGGGTAGGAGTCATGTCTGACGGCGTATTACCAAATCAACTCTGTGGTCAGGGTAGGAGTCATGTCTGACGGCGTATTACTAAATCAACTCTGTGGTCAGGGTAGGAGTCATGTCTGACGGCGTATTACTAAATCAACTCTGTGGTCAGGGTAGGAGTCATGTCTGACGGCGTATTACTAAATCAACTCTGTGGTCAGGGTAGGGGTCATGTCTGACGGCGTATTACTAAATCAACTCTGTGGTCAGGGTAGGGGTCATGTCTGTGGTCAGGGTAGGGGTCATGTCTGATGGCGTATTACTAAATCAACTCTGTGGTCAGGGTAGGGGTCATGTCTGTGGTCAGGGTAGGAGTCATGTCTGATGGCGTATTACTAAATCAACTCTGTGGTCAGGGTAGGGGTCATGTCTGACGGCGTATTACTAAATCAACTCTGTGGTCAGGGTAGGGGTCATGTCTGACGGCGTATTACTAAATCAACTCTGTGGTCAGGGTAGGGGTCATGTCTGACGGCGTATTACTAAATCAACTCTGTGGTCAGGGTAGGAGTCATGTCTGACGGCGTATTACCAAATCAACTCTGTGGTCAGGGTAGGAGTCATGTCTGACGGCGTATTACTAAATCAACTCTGTGGTCAGGGTAGGAGTCATGTCTGACGGCGTATTACTAAATCAACTCTGTGGTCAGGGTAGGAGTCATGTCTGACGGCGTATTACTAAATCAACTCTGTGGTCAGGGTAGGAGTCATGTCTGACGGCGTATTACTAAATCAACTCTGTGGTCAGGGTAGGAGTCATGTCTGACGGCGTATTACTAAATCAACTCTGTGGTCAGGGTAGGAGTCATGTCTGACGGCGTATTACTAAATCAACTCTGTGGTCAGGGTAGGGGTCATGTCTGACGGCGTATTACTAAATCAACTCTGTGGTCAGGGTAGGGGTCATGTCTGACGGCGTATTACTAAATCAACTCTGTGGTCAGGGTAGGGGTCATGTCTGACGGCGTATTACTAAATCAACTCTGTGGTCAGGGTAGGGGTCATGTCTGACGGCGTATTACCAAATCAACTCTGTGGTCAGGGTAGGGGTCATGTCTGATGGCGTATTACTAAATCAACTCTGTGGTCAGGGTAGGGGTCATGTCTGACGGCGTATTACTAAATCAACTCTGTGGTCAGGGTAGGGGTCATGTCTGACGGAGTATTACTAAATCAACTCTGTGGTCAGGGTAGGGGTCATGTCTGACGGCGTATTACCAAATCAACTCTGTGGTCAGGGTAGGGGTCATGTCTGATGGCGTATTACTAAATCAACTCTGTGGTCAGGGTAGGGGTCATGTCTGACGGAGTATTACTAAATCAACTCTGTGGTCAGGGTAGGGGTCATGTCTGATGGCGTATTACTAAATCAACTCTGTGGTCAGGGTAGGGGTCATGTCTGATGGCGTATTACTAAATCAACTCTGTGGTCAGGGTAGGGGTCATGTCTGATGGCGTATTACTAAATCAACTCTGTGGTCAGGGTAGGGGTCATGTCTGATGGCGTATTACTAAATCAACTCTGTGGTCAGGGTAGGGGTCATGTCTGATGGCGTATTACTAAATCAACTCTGTGGTCAGGGTAGGGGTCATGTCTCATGGCGTATTACCAAATCAACTCTGTGGTCAGGGTAGGGGTCATGTCTCATGGCGTATTACCAAATCAACTCTGTGGTCAGGGTAGGGGTCATGTCTGATGGCGTATTACCAAATCAACTCTGTGGTCAGGGTAGGAGTCATGTCTGACGGCGTATTACCAAATCAACTCTGTGGTCAGGGTAGGAGTCATGTCTGACGGCGTATTACCAAATCAACTCTGTGGTCAGGGTAGGAGTCATGTCTGACGGCGTATTACTAAATCAACTCTGTGGTCAGGGTAGGAGTCATGTCTGACGGCGTATTACTAAATCAACTCTGTGGTCAGGGTAGGAGTCATGTCTGACGGCGTATTACTAAATCAACTCTGTGGTCAGGGTAGGAGTCATGTCTGACGGCGTATTACTAAATCAACTCTGTGGTCAGGGTAGGAGTCATGTCTGACGGCGTATTACTAAATCAACTCTGTGGTCAGGGTAGGAGTCATGTCTGACGGCGTATTACTAAATCAACTCTGTGGTCAGGGTAGGGGTCATGTCTGACGGCGTATTACTAAATCAACTCTGTGGTCAGGGTAGGGGTCATGTCTGACGGCGTATTACTAAATCAACTCTGTGGTCAGGGTAGGGGTCATGTCTGACGGCGTATTACTAAATCAGCTCTGTGGTCAGGGTAGGGGTCATGTCTGATGGCGTATTACCAAATCAACTCTGTGGTCAGGGTAGGGGTCATGTCTGATGGCGTATTACTAAATCAACTCTGTGGTCAGGGTAGGGGTCATGTCTGACGGCGTATTACCAAATCAACTCTGTGGTCAGGGTAGGGGTCATGTCTGACGGCGTATTACCAAATCAACTATGTGGTCAGGGTAGGGGTCATGTCTGACGGCGTATTACCAAATCAACTCTGTGGTCAGGGTAGGAGTCATGTCTGACGGAGTATTACTAAATCAACTCTGTGGTCAGGGTAGGAGTCATGTATGACGGCGTATTACTAAATCAACTCTGTGGTCAGGGTAGGGGTCATGTCTGACGGCGTATTACTAAATCAACTCTGTGGTCAGGGTAGGAGTCATGTCTGACGGCGTATTACTAAATCAACTCTGTGGTCAGGGTAGGGGTCATGTCTGACGGCGTATTACTAAATCAACTCTGTGGTCAGGGTAGGGGTCATGTCTGACGGAGTATTACTAAATCAACTCTGTGGTCAGGGTAGGGGTCATGTCTGACGGCGTATTACTAAATCAACTCTGTGGTCAGGGTAGGGGTCATGTCTGACGGCGTATTACTAAATCAACTCTGTGGTCAGGGTAGGGGTCATGTCTGACGGCGTATTACCAAATCAACTCTGTGGTCAGGGTAGGGGTCTTGTCTGATGGCGTATTACTAAATCAACTCTGTGGTCAGGGTAGGGGTCATGTCTGATGGCGTATTACTTAATCAACTCTGTGGTCAGGGTAGGGGTCATGTCTGATGGCGTATTACTAAATCAACTCTGTGGTCAGGGTAGGGGTCATGTCTGATGGTATTTCTAAATCAACTCTGTGGTCAGGGTAGGGGTCATGTCTGTGGTCAGGGTAGGGGTCATGTCTGATGGCGTATTACTAAATCAACTCTGTGGTCAGGGTAGGGGTCGTGTCTGATGGTATTTCTAAATCAACTCTGTGGTCAGGGTAGGGGTCATGTCTGATGGCGTATTACTAAATCAACTGTGTGGTCAGGGTAGGGGTCATGTCTGATGGCGTATTACTAAATCAACTCTGTGGTCAGGGTAGGGGTCATGTCTGATGGCGTATTACTAAATCAACTCTGTGGTCAGGGTAGGGGTCATGTCTAATGGCGTATTACCAAATCAACTCTGTGGTCAGGGTAGGGGTCATGTCTGATGGCGTATTAATAAATCAACTCTGTGGTCAGGGTAGGAGTCATGTCTGACGGCGTATTACTAAATCAACTCTGTGGTCAGGGTAGGAGTCATGTCTGACGGCGTATTACTAAATCAACTCTGTGGTCAGGGTAGGAGTCATGTCTGACGGCGTATTACTAAATCAACTCTGTGGTCAGGGTAGGAGTCATGTCTGACGGCGTATTACCAAATCAACTCTGTGGTCAGGGTAGGGGTCATGTCTGACGGCGTATTACCAAATCAACTCTGTGGTCAGGGTAGGGGTCATGTCTGATGGCGTATTACTAAATCAACTCTGTGGTCAAAAATATTGAAGCAAACTTGGCAAAAATCATATGGAATTTGAGGAATTTAGAGTTTATTATAACCTTACATTATTACATTTTCCATGAATGTACATTTATGTTGATTGTCAACATCATGTATAGGTTCATAAGTAAACTTTTTTTTAAAAAGTCTGAAAATTGGGGGAGGGGCGGGCGGTTACAAATACGGTGATGTAGTATAAAAAGTAACTCGAATACCCTACTTGATATTTTGTGTTTATGTTACTACAAATATGATTTATAATATTTATTAAAATCAAGAAGTTTGATTGGTTATTAAATTTTTGAGGACCAAAAAAAACATGCCCCAGGACTGTAAAATGTTGTTCAAATTATGATGAGTACCTATTATACAAGTAAGTGACATTGTAATGTGCATGATTACTTTTGAATGAAAGTTATGTTTCTATTTATTATGAATGGTATTAAATGAAATTTAATGGTTGTAACTTATTTTTTATAATTTATAAATTTTCTACATGGTGTATTTAATCCTAACCTGATTAAAATAAGATAGTGAGAAAGTGTGGTTGCTATGGCAACCATACCGCCCTTTAATCCTCAATTATTGTAGTTGACATTTTCTAAAAATGTTACTACTATTATAAGGTATAACATATATTAAAAAGAGAAAAATTCATTGGATAGATTTTTTTCAAGGACCCTTGCAATCACCTCCTTTAGGTAGTCCTATACTCGGTACTAAATGGGCTCAATCATGGAAAGCCTAGTTTTAAATAATAGAAATGCATTCTAACAATACATATAAGTAAGAAAAATGATATGTTTACATGCAAGTTTTTTTTATCACCCCTCAGTGATCAATGAAGCGGCAAGTTTTAATAATAATATATTGACAATGATTCATTTTTTTTTTGCAAAGAAATAAAATTTCTGTACGTTAAAAAAACAAAACTCTCCAATGTGGAAGAATACAATGTACAAACCTGTGAACTATTTTAGAACTTACTAGCAATAAACAGTGCTAAAGATGTAAATAATTTAATTTTACTTATTCAGATCAGCAATGTTCTCAGTTCGTTTGTTATGTTGTTGTGTCATGGACAGTGATGATTTTTTTAGATGAGCTTGATGCAGATGTATTCTACAATGTTTTGCGTCCCTATCTTAATGGGTAAGAACATTTCTTTTCCAAATATATTATAAACTGAAGATAAATGCATGATGTTTATAAATTATTTTGAAAAAAGAACTTTTTAATATATTCCTATTTTTTAGCAATTTTCGGATCCAACATTTGAAGATGGAGCGGTAATGGATCGTCATTACCGGAAGGACTTATTTACGAGGGAGTATCAGAGAAACCCCAAAAGGTGTGTATACATCGGTGTCCAAATATAAAAGACAACACAATACCATTATTTTGTCTGAATAAAGTTTGTAAGTAAGATTCTTGTTGCCATGGTTACAGATGATCGGAGGAAGCGCGGCACAGAGGAGCACGATGCACTTAATGGATGCTTCCCTGGGGGTCAAACACGATCAAGGTACTCCCTAAGGATCACTTTAAGTAACTCATTGGTGGTCTTGTTTAATTAATACTGGTGGTGTAGGTTCTGTTTTGTATTTTAGACAAGAATTTTTAAACAAAATGCGGTCGTACATGCCTCCTAAACACGCCGAGTTTATCGAGCTGATTTCCCGGGAGACCAATCTAAGGCAGTAAGGTAAGATCACCTTAAAGCTTCAAGCATAGGCGTCGGAACCGGGGGGGGGGGTGGGGTGGGGGGTGGGGGAGGGCTTAGCCTCCCCACTTATTTTGCAAAGTTATACATTATTTTGTTTTATTTTTTTGCTTGTCAAGATTTTTGATAAGTCTAGCCCCCCCCCCCCACTTTCAATTTGGTTCCGACGCCACTGTTCAAGTAATTAATTTAAAAGTTGTATCATTTAAAAGTTGTATCCATTTAGAGTTATATAGTGAGAATATACTACTGAATATAACAACTAATATTGTTATATTCAGTAGTATATTCTCACTATATAACTCTATTGACCGGTCAATATTTTTTAATATTGACAGCCTAGAAAATATTCCTTTTATTTCAAATAATCGCTTATATTTACATTTGCAAATATTTTTCCTTATATGAACCTATGGAATAGCGAATACGTTCAATTTTGTGTGAACGTTTCTGTGACGTCACAATGATAACCACATGCGGTTATCGCCTGTCGCTTGAATTATTGTAAAATCTCGGTAATTTTAGCAGTTCTGAACGATTTGTCTCTGTCAAACGTAAATATAAGTAAATTTAAGTAATAAACAGCAATGTTAAAAAGTTCACCGGTATATGAAGTTGGTTGGTACGTGGTCAAATCTACTGAGAAGCCCTTTGGGCTTCACAGGATTTGATCACGTGACCAACCAACTTCATATCCTGGTGAACTTTTTAAATTGCTGTTTATTTCTTTAATGATTCGTTGATTCGTAAACGGTGACGTAATTAACCTTTCGTGACTCCAAAAGAAGGTGACGTCATAATAGGCAATCAGTCAAAGCAAGTAAACAACGAACGCGCAATGCGACGGTTTGCTTTCATAACGGATATATAAGGAGTTGCGAAATAATGTGAAGTGAAATCAGATAGAACGGAATATCATCAGTGACCGTTTGATGCCGACGATGTTTTGGTAGGGATTTGCGTAAAATTGAATTCGTGAATTATATCTTTTGCTGAAAAATAACGGCTATCTGTTTCAAATCCTTTCTTGATTTTTTTGGTTTGTTTCTTCACATAACAAAACAAATGTTGACTGTGTTTTTGGGCAACATTGATTATATTAGCCCCCGAGGGACGAAATATTGCCTTCCGCTTTGCGTCGGGCAATATTTCGTCCCTCGGGGGCTAATATAATCAATGTTGCCCTCAACCCCAGTCAATATTTGTATATAAGTTATTAGGTTTTTTTACTGACTGACTACGGGAATTTGTCAGGTTGATAAATCTTATAGACGGAGAGGTGAAGAATGACTACGAAATTATATCAAATTGATCAATCTCATAGACGACAAGACGAATATTCTAAATAATATGTTTTACGGTGCTACCGTTGTGGCGAGCGCAACCAGAATTACACATACCTTGCATCATTGTCAACTTAGTGATATTTTGACATTTATAAACTAGTCAAAAAAATTTTTGTGTGTATGTTTGTTAGAGAGAGAGAGTGAGAGAGAGAGAGAGAGAGAGAGAGAGAGAGAGAGAGAGAGAGAGAGAGAGAGAGAGAGAGAGAGAGTTATATAATATTTTTAAGTTTAAAAAAATTCTTACAAAATACATAGACTTGCTTCCCCTAAACCGTTCTTTACTTTTGGAAAAAATTGATCGATCTGTATACGGCATTATATATATCGCATACCCCCGTAACTCCGTCACTTTCGGGAAACTACTCGCCGTTTAAAATCAAGTGCGATTATGACGTCTTTTTATGCATGTCAAAAATCTTAATCAAATGTCAACAATTTACAACGGTTAAATTCAAGAATGTGTTAAAACATATCAAAATTATACCTTGTTCATTTAATGCACCATTAATTGCGTGAAATCAGCTAACACTTTTTCACGGGTGCACTAAAAGATCGATATTTCTGACATGCGGGCCCATTCGATCATTTACGGTTGTCAGCCATTTTCAGAGAGGTCAAGATAAAACATTTCACATGTCATTCATATTTGATTAAGGTTATTAATACATTTTTTTCAGTTCGCAATAGCGTTTATGCACTACACTTGATGATAACGTCAAATCGCTCATGCCGTAATTTTTGCCTTATACAGGGTATAGATATATATACGATATGTTGCTATGTAGAATATGCTACATTTATAAAAAAAATTAATAAACAAGTAATATATTTATTAATATATTCATTAATAATATGAAATATTTGAAATATATAAGGACAGAAATCAAACGGTATCCATACATTCTGAAAAGGTAATTGTTATTATTGTTACAAGAACCCATTTTTTTTTCAGTCTGGCGATCATTTTATTTCGATAAAATTAAATACCGTTTAAATTGTATTCACTATTTTTACTAATTATAACTTGGTCTAGATACAAATTGAGTTTAAACTAAATTCCTAATGTGTCTTAATTCCCTGGCATATCATAGATCATGTGGATGACGGAGTTAGGTTCATAAGTTATGATAAGCACGTGTGATAAACGTCGTATTCAGAGGGCTTATTTGAATAATAATAAAAATATTTTTGTTGATAATTTTATAAATGAAATAATGTTGTTTCAAGTTATATTTAGTGATTGCAAATGACAAAAACCACAAAAAATAGTTTACAGAGAAACGCCGAAAGTTCTTCGATTATGGTGACGGAGTTTGGGTACTTGGGGATACAGATGTTTGATCCACCTCTAAATTTATCGCAGGAAATCTAGCGCGAGATCACTGTGACGTCACACGTTTAAATCTATATTCATTTGTTTACGTATCTCGACTCATACGAAGGAATGGAAGCATGTAAAAAATCTCTTGGGTCTCACCAAAGCTTGTGCGCTACTCAAAACGTTTCTTCAAACCTCAAGGCACCGTTAATTATGAGTTAAATGTTAGCAATTTTTGGTATAGCACCACGGGATAAACCATTAGAGAGCATTATGGGACGTAGACAAAAAAAAATTCTTGATGAATCTGTACGTTTAGCTGGTTCTTTTTTCCGCGCACACTGGTTCTTAGGTCTCTCTTCGCTCGCCGGCGCTGCTTACTTTTGTTACTGACTGACTACGGAAATTTGTCGGGTTAATCAATCTTATAGACGGCAAGGCGAAGACTGACTACGAAAATATATCGGATTGATCAATTCCATAGACGACAAGACGAAGCCGAGCCATCTATGAGATTGATCAACCCAGTATATTTCT
This sequence comes from Magallana ariakensis, assembly GCA_020458035.1. NCBI lineage: Eukaryota > Metazoa > Mollusca > Bivalvia > Ostreida > Ostreidae > Magallana > Magallana ariakensis. Next base: position 58,676,740 of record CM035817.1, on the reverse strand, counting down.
GTAGTCAGTCAGTAACAAATCAAATAAGTGGATTTTTTCACGAGGACTATCGCGTGAAATATTTATTCACAAAAGGCGATTATCTACAAAATACATGTAAAAATACTCTTTGAAAATCTTCACTGCACCCCTGTTCATTTTCAAAGTTTTGTTGCTATTTAATTTTAAACGTTTTCTGTCTTTCCTCCGCAGAAGTTCAAGTTGAGCAAATATCGAGCAAATATCGACGCTGCCATTTTATTCTGCTTCAGAAACAACAAATTAACGTCATTTCAAAGGGCAAGAACTCTAATATTTATAGTAATTTCATAGGGCAACTACTCCAAATAAAAAGAACTTAGAAATATATTCGGCAATTACGTGCCATGATTAAACCAATGAAAATATGACATTTCAAGGGAAAACAATAAAAATTTCATTTTAAAGGTAATTTTTTAAATGACCGTTTTTTCTACAATTAATAGCTAAAAATTATAAGGAATAAATTAAATACTAAGCTACCCAATTTATTAGCATAGGCCTGCGAAGATGTGAAGACTTCCTATTACGAGGCTGTACAGTCACCAAAAGATTTCCGTTCCTACCACATAAAGATCGTCACAAAGTAAGCAAAGCTAATGATTTGCATTGAATTTTGTGGTAATATTAACAATGCATTCATGGCATTTACTTTGAATGATTATGGTACAAAAAACATAACAGGTACACCATATCCGATTTCTTATGAATAATTACAGGTACATAATTATTACGTCCAACAACGAGTCGAGAAACAGATACTTTGAGTCTTTGTCTAACAAAGGAACTGGTGGATCCAGTAAGTTGTGTTTTAGGGGACTTTCCCGCATTTTCTAGTAAAATGGACTTGCCCACATTCTCTTGTAAAATGAACATACCCGCATTCTCTTGGAAAATGGACGTGTCTGCATTCTCTTGTAAAATGGACATGTCTGCATTCTCTTGTAAAATGGACATGTCCGCATTCTATTGTAAAAATGACTTGCCCGCATTCTCTTGTAAAATGGACATGTCCGCATTCTCTTCTCGTGATCATTACAATCAATGTTTTTTACCTTTCATTTTAGGTCTCGTTCAATTTTTGAAGAGTATACGTGACGCTACGAACAGAGCTCTCGTAGAGTAACGTTATTTGATATTCATGATGGCGGCATCCAAACTATCATTCCAATAGTTCGTTTTGGTCGCAATAGTCTGAAATTAAGTCATCTCGCCAATCCAATGTTTTTGAACCCTGCCAGTTTTGGAGATGAACATATTAATGTCAGTTGTGGTTTTTGATGTTATAGTTATTATGTATGTTTATTACAGTGAATAAAAAACTGTAATCTTTGATTCATCTCTTGCTTGTTCTTAAAACATTGGAAATATAGTAGAACTGGTAATTATATTGAGAACTAGGGCTTGGACAATATTTCGGCAATATCGATATAATGTGCAGACGATAAGCGTGTTTAAATATCGATACCGCAAAAAAATTTCCGGCCTTTTTATTCTATGATTTGAATTTTATTTACATATGAAATATTATTTAATGGGATTTAATGGGAACTCAAACGTTATTTCTTTACAATTATAATGAAAATTATTTTAAATATACTCATTGCTTTCTACAATGTGATCTTATTTGAATGTCAGATGATGCAGAAAAGGCATGGAGGGTTATCACTTTTTTCCAACATCAAATTTGTAATCCATGTCTGACCATTTTTATTGATGTCAAATGACCCCTATCATTGCACGAGTAATTTGTATGTAGAAAGATGTTTAATTTCATTTGCATGTAGTCGTCTTTTTGTTGTAATACCTTTCCTGTTTCCACGCTTCTCTAGCTATTAATAAGGAATCTTATACGTTCATATTTACATTCTACTGTGTTTTCCATTAAATTCTGCCCCATTGTTAGCAGACCTATTTTTGTATTCTTATGAAGCAGAATTTATTCAAAAACTTGTACGTGAAAAAAAAATAAATCACTCGTTGTGGCCTTCAACTCAACATTTAGGTATATCGACGACGTATTATCAATTAACAATTGTTATTTCCATACTTACGTCGACTCGATATATCCCAGTGAACTTGAAATAAAAGATACCCCAGAGTCAGCGTCATCTGTTTCATATTTGGATATTTTACTGGAATTGGACATTGATGGTAACCTATCAACAAAACTTTATGATTAATGCGATGACTTCAATTTTTCTATAGTCAACTTTCCTTACTTATGTAGCAATATACCTTCATCACCTGCATGTGGTGTTTTTGTCTCTCAGTTAGTTCGATACGCAAGGGCTTCGTATGAACAGTTTCTAAGACGAGGCAAGCTACTGACAAACAAGTTGATAAAACAGGACTATCAACAGTCTCGTTTAAAGTCATCTTTTCGTAAGTTCTATGGTCGATACAACGACTTTGTCAGCAAATACAATCTTCCACTGGGTCGCATGCTGAATGACGTTTTTCATACTAATTGTTAGACCATAATTAATTACCTAATTGTCTACGGACTTTTGCGGTTTTTATTTTCCCGATTACGACAAAGAGCACACGGCGGGTGTGACCGGTCAGCATGGTCACGATTTTGGTCAAAAATTATTTTACCGATTTTAATGTTTACAATGCTTCAGTAAGGCATTTTTAAAAGGCAACCAAAATTTGAGTGTCATTCGTTGAGTTATAAGCGAGTTACAGAGCTTACAATTCTTTACTATGTAAACAAAGCTTTTGTTTACATTTTGAATGTTGAAGTGGAAATTCCAGTTTTAGACCTAAAATGAATGTGTTAAACGTTAGGAACTGTTTATTTATGCTTAAAATGAATAAGAAGATAGACCAATCAGCTAGAAAAAGATTTTTTACTGGTTTATTGAACCTATGTAAACAAAAATAGGGCACGAGCCTTGTTTACATGAAAAAGAATTGTAAGCCCTATATCTTGCTTATAACTCCATAACTGACTCTCAAATTTCATTTGATCATTAGAAATGCATTCCTAAAGCATTGTAAATAATAAAAACAGAAAAATAGAATATGACCAAAATCGTGACCATGCCCCTTTAAGTAGTTCCCAAACATTAATTTCTATGCTATCAGTTTAAAAAAATGTTTCATACATGTCGTTAAAACACCATGTTTTACAATTATTCAACAATGAAATTGATTTTATTGTTAAAAGCAAATTTCAAGAGTTATTTTTCATGGATTATATTTTCATGCTCATCTCAACTGTCTATTTGATATCCAGATTAAAGCAGTCCTAGAAAACAGCTGTTTTCTTGCTGTCACTTATTTACTCACTCCGTGATCTGCAATTTATACCGATTATTTTAATAAAATAATTGATTTCATCAGTAAGGGAATGTAAACATAAGCATGAAACGACGTGTTATTCAATTTGTCTGCTCACCTGACGGCAGTTATTGACACGACGACGTCAAAAATAAATCATTTAATGCTATATTAGAATGAGTTCCTTCTTAAAGTCTGCAACTACTGCAGAAAAAATCCACGATATATCAGAATTACTGCATGCGGTCGACTGCTTCCTCCACGGTCTTGGGTTTGCCATCCAAGGCGTACAAACCTGCCTACCGGTCCTCGGCTCCATAACACAGGCGCGGTATGGCCTGGGTATGAACATCTGGGAGCTGGGGGAATGCACGAGTAGCCAGGGTGAGCACTCGGTCCGACCACTGTCATAGGAATCGCCACTATTCTGGGTCGCTGATTGGAAATTAAGTTGGTGAGTCAGATCTGGTGTTGATGAGCCAAAGCGCTTGTCAAACTTCCGGAGTATTTCACTGCACCTCAGGCGGCGGGTAGTCTCCAGCATCAGGGTGTAATATTCACTGGCAGGGCCCTCCAGGAAGAAACAAAACTGGTCGTGTTGCTCTGTCTCATTCAACTGTTGGCTATGTGAATGGCGAACAAATTTATGCAGAAAAGCCTTGCAGTTGGACTTGCCATCATAGCGGAGATCCCTATATCTCGGTCTATTCTGGACTGTCGGGTTGCTAGAACAGGGGGGGGGGGGGGTGAGACGCTGCGGATAGCCGAGCGTATACGGAGGGGTGCAAGACGCAGCAGAAGTTTGCGCCTGACTTGCATGTAGAGGTGCATCTCTCGCTGGGGGCTCATAAGTATGGGGTACTGAGATGTAAAAATGGTCACCTGGGAGATGGGGTTCTCCAGACAAGGGCTCATGATACTGTGGCTGGAGTTGTGCTATTCTACCTACCTCTCCCCCAGGATTGTAGGGCTGGGAGGGGGCCTCAGGTGTTGGGACCTCATAGCCGGTAAAATACTGGTACCATCCCGTCATTGTACCCCCTCCCTGCTCAGTAACATACTGATCATCCCGGGGCTTGGGTGTGGGGTAGCAACAGCTGGGTGCGACCGGCTGGGTTACAGCAGTGCACATACACATACCGAAGGATCCCTGAGAGATATGGAACAAGGACTCCTGGACCCTAGTGGCAAGGTACTCACCCTGAGGTGAAGGATGGTGAGGCACCCCATGGGGGAGCCTACTACCTGACATGGAGTTACTATTCCCTGGTAGGGGTAGGCATGGCGAGTGAAACGAGGTTGAAAATCAACAATATGGGATGCATGTGGCAAATCAACAAGCTGCCCCTGGCTTACACTAGCAATGTCTGGGGTTGGTTGGTGGAACTGGTTGGGTGATCACTACGGAGCTGGGATGTGGCCTGGTGTGTGGGCTGGTGTGCGGGCCTGACAGGCCCGACGGGCATGGGGTTGGAGGGAGCTTGGGTGATGGGGGATCAAAGTCTAACAGGTTGGGTCTCAGGTCCCCTTGAACATTAGGCGGATGCAGCGGGGTAACTCCAATGCTATCCCCAGGCCCTCGAGTAACAGGAACATTCCTGACAGTTGGGTCACTCCTAGGGGTAAGGGCCACATGGGAACGACGTGACATGGGAATCCCTACATAATCGCTAGGCGGGACAAATTTTCTATGACCAGCTGGTGAACTAAATCTTACTTAAGAGCCGGGGGGCACCCCTGGCTGAATACTATTGGCTGGCCCAGGCACCACAAAGTGTGCCACATTGACCTCTGACTCCCTTACTGAACCCTGCAACCCCCCCCTCCCCCCCCCCCCCCACACACACACTGGGGATAGCCTACCTGCCCCCTGGAAAGCGGGATGGGCCGGCAGCCTGACCTACCCTAACAGTACTAGGCGCACAAATACCCACATTGCTCGGAGTTCTAACATCTACTGTATCTGGGCCATGATTCCTTTCATTACTACATTCAAACTTCCATCGGGCGTTAAAGTGTCGTCTAACCCCAAGGCTAGCAAAGCCTCTTCAAATGAAACATTCATGACGAGCGAATGGTATAGTTCACAAAACGTTTAAAATCAAAACCAACACGGACTATGCGATAAAATGCATAAATATATGCTAAATGCAAAGAACAATACATATCAACAATAATATGAAAACTGTCAATGGAATAAAATTGTGCACAAAATATGCAAAGGGGAAAAATTCACGAAATTAACCTTGCAGTCCTTAGCACGTGGTGGTCCCCAAAATGGCGGCTACACCAGTATACCTACAAAAACGCCTAATAAACGGCTTTGACACTTATCGGGAAAATTGTTTTCCTGTATAAAATATAGCGTAAGTTCATGGCCGGGAGTTGGACGCCAATATAGTGTTTTTACCTATCACTATCTTATAATTATTATACGTGGGTTGCCCCGAACTCACCTGTACATTATCTCTGTATTGCAGCTCGCTTACGAGTGATGCCCGGGTCCAGAGTAATTTTGATGCAGAACGGAGCGTAAAAAGACAACGTAATTTGCAAGAGTATACAATCACATGGTGGTGTTAAAATTTGCAAATAAAAATATATTTGTTTGGTTTTTTTTAAAGCAGCAGTTGCACGAATTTTAGTTACACAAAACATAATTCAATTCATTTACTTTTATATGATATTATTTGTTATATGACTATTGGTACCGAAATTCAAATTAATAATATCTATATTAAAGGGACTTGGACACGATTTGAGCTCAATTTTTTCAAAATTTATTTTTTCATTTTTAATGTCTAGAATGGTCAATATGAATGTTTTTAATGCTCTATCAAAATTTGAAAGTCAAATATCGAGTTACAAGCGAGTTTCAGAGGTTAAAATTCTTTGTTTTGTAAACAAAGCTCGAGTCTTGTTATTGTTTACATATGTCTTGAATTGGTAAAAGTTTCAATCTAATGTTGCATTTTGTTGTTGATAAACTTATTTATGAACACATTTAATAAGTTTATCTTGTTTCCACAAGTTATTTTGTCTAAGAAATGGTAATTTCTTTACTTAACATTATTTGTAAACAAATATAAGACTCGAGCTTTGTTTACATAACAACGACTTCTTTCCACTGTATCTCTCTTGTAACACGACTTCTAACATTCAAATTTTGGTAAATCATTCAAAATACAAAAAAAAATAAAATTTTCATCTGAAATCGTGTCCAGGTCCCTTTAAAGAAAATGTCAGCTCGACGCCTTTGTGGCCGTTCCGGCCTTTGATCAAATGTGCGTTATTGGGATATGGGTTCTGAGCCTCCCGTATTGCTACGCGGTGGTGTTAAGGACGCATATGGGCAATTAAGGGTCTTATTTAGACTGTTATATTCAAAATCGTGAGATTAAATAACTGTTTTGAATCGGATCAAAAACTGAGTAGTATCCTTTGAAATATATGTCAATGCAATAAAATCGGGTAGTTCATTACTGCCATATCGGTGTATTATCACGTGACAGCTATAAATAGCTTATGTATACTCCTTAACATAAAATGAGATAGAACAACACTACCCTACGGTTTCCACAAAACAATAAAATTATCAAGTGAATGCGAAACATCTCAGTTTTAATAAAACCGCTGCTAGAATCCTATAGTGTCTTTAAATAAATAGTTATTCATTCGGTTTTAAAAAACCTCCCCAACTTTTATTCAGTTTGCACGGAAAACGGTATGTTGCATCAAAACAACACATAACACAGGGTTCTAGCAGCACTTTTCAATTTAAGCATTGATCAAACTATCGATACATGTAAAATTGGAAGTTCAATATACACGGGGTAGTGTTGTTCAAGTCGGATTTTTTTATCATTAACAACGACAGAGGAAAGCCTGGCCGAGAAATAAAAGCCAATTTACATACCTTCTAGCAAGTAATTGATAAAACTAACATTCCTCCCAGTATTCTTTTCTTCCATTCTCAATAAATCACACAAAAATACTTTATTTAAGTTCTTAGATTACTTATATTTTGAATCTGTTTACAATGCTTTCCAATCAAATTTACACGACATTCAACTTTCAGTCATGACGTCATCAATGTGTAAATCTACGTAATACAATCTAATTTGTGATAAAAATTGTCTCCAGTAATTTTTATTTGTTTTTGGTGTACGTTTCGTTGCTCAAATATTTAAATATGTACATAATAAATAAGATTTGTGATTTCACGAAATTACATGTTACTCAGATTCCATATGCTTCCTTAACACCCCCGTGTATGAGACATTGCTTACGTGCAATATTGAAATGTCATATATAGAAATATACCTGAGTACATGGTTTTAAAGGTTACAAAGATTGTATAAAATATGCAATACATGACTAAGTATACAGTATCAGAGCTATCGATGCAGACACAGGATCACAAAATATGACAACTTGTTTGTAACCCCTCAATTTGGATATTATTGTGCGCGCATCCTGCACCTGGTTGCATAACATCATGTTAGGTCACAAAGTTTATTCTGTTACTCTGCATTAAAACAACGATTGTTCAGTATATAGGTATCAAAGTATTCCTGACTAATTTGTCATAATAAGAATTTGAACTCATCAAGGTCATAGCTTGGCTATCTGGTGACAAGTTCTTTGTTATGTAAACCAAGCTCAGGTCATGCTTTTGTTTACATTTTGAAATTTTAGGTTTAGACCTAAAATAAATGTAACAAACAGTAGTTTTTACCGGTGTATTGAACAAATATAAACGAAAACATGGCACGAGCCTTGTTTACATAACAAAGAATTGTAAGCTATGTATCTTGCTTATAACTCTTTGACTGACACTCGTATTGCAGTTGATCATTAGAAATGCAATAAAAAGCATTGTAGACAATAATAACAGAAAAATTAAATTTGAACAAAATCGTGACCATTGCCCTTTAGGATACACGCATATATAAACAGTTCATTAAAATGAAACGTACACGCTGTTTACATGTATAAACACGGTTTTTTTTTTACATGTAATACTGGATTCTTTTCACTTTACCTGTGGCCCACTCACCCACCAAGATGTTGTCTCTGATGTCGACACATACACCCTGTGGATACTGTAAACACCGATAAATGTAGCGCAGGAACTGTCCGTCCTGATCCAGGATGTGGATACGGTTGTTGTCAATGTCTGCTGTCAGGATCCGACCCTGGCTGTCTGTTGTGATGCCGCGTGGATAGAATGATCCCTTGGTAGTAGAGGGAGGACCAGTGTAGGTAAACCGGAGTTTCCCAGCCTGATTGACCACCACTACTGCACGGGCTTCATAGTCTGACACACAGATATCTAGGTTCCTGTTCTCACTGATGTATTTAGTGTTAACTAATCCACCAGATGAATAGAGAGGTTTTCCTTTGTCATTGTACTGAATACTCTGTTTCTCTGTGGAGCCAGAGTAACGTACAACTTTTGTTTGTTTATCATCATCACTGTCCATGACAACCAGGAGGTCACCAGAGGAGGTGCTACAGACGTTGCGAGGTTTCCAGCCGTGCAGTCTGATCACTGTCTGTATATCTGTTTTCTTCACTATGTTCACAGTTCCATCATCTCTATCACTATAAACTAGATCCCCACTCATTGTCACTGCTATGTCGTATGGTATGTTCCCTGACATGGTTTTGATTGACTTAAGTAGTTGCCCCTTAATGTTGTAGAGTCTCATCTTGTTGTCATAATAACCACGCGTCCACAGTTCTTTACCATTGAGACAGGACACACTGAACAATGGATTAGAGTCTCCATACTCAGTGTTTATCTCTGTGATGATCCGTGGAACATCAGTGAGCGGTCTGCCCGGGGGAGAGGACTCAGCACTGGGAGATTCCGTAGCGTAGATTTGTTTTTTTGTGATTATAAATGACGCTGACAGAGAACCAATCTGCTGATAAAGCCGTTCTTTGTTGATCTTTTGAGGGGTAAATCTTGGTAAGGACACTGTGAGTTTAGGAGGCAATTTTCTGAATTCTGAATTTCTGGATTTGTAGGCAGAGACAAGGGCGACATCATTTGAGTCCAGTACCTTCTTCAGATCAGCAATGCTCCGTGTGATTTCAAAAATGGTGCGTGTGATTTCATCTTCCTGTTTATTTAGGATAGCCAGTTGTTTGGTGTCTATTTCATTGAGATCAGATTTCAGTTTCTGGATCATGGTGTCTATTTCTCTGTGCAAGGCTTCTCCATGTTTGTTGATGGCTGTTGTCATATTCTGGCTGTTTTCATTTAGAGCAGTTTTTTGAACTGGGATGTTAGAGGCAATCTGTTGATATTTAGGATAAATGGATTTCTCTAATTCTTGCATTTCTCTCTGTAAAAGTTCTTTTTTGCATTCAATATGTTTAACAATGTCAACTGGTTTATGTCCTAAATGTTCTCCAGGAATACAGAGTGTGCAAATAGGAATGTCACATTGTTCACAGTGAAGTTCACATTGTTTTGTGGAATGTTTAGGACACTTAGGGTAATTTGGAGTAGATCCCCGCTTTTTAAATGAAACAACATTGTGTTCTGTGGATTCATCAGAGAGATGTTCCCTCACACAGGCTTTACACAGATGTATGTGACAAATGTCACAGTACATAGGGGGGTCCGGCGTCTCACAGAGATGACACCGTAACACATCCTTTACCCAACGCTGGACCATGGTCAGGTAATGAATTTGCGTGGATTCTGAAAAAATTATTGATCATATTCTTATTTACATATGTTATCACGTGTACATATTTTGAATCCCTGACATACATTTTGTGTCTATAAATGAAATCGTTTCCTTAATTAGCGTTTTAGATAATCAGAATCACTAATCACTCAGGTGACCTATTGTTATCTGTTTTTGTCTGTCGTCGTTCGTGGTACGTCGGTCGTAAACTTTTGAACATTTTTAGCTTCCTCTCTGGAACCACTGAACCAATTTCAACCAAATTTGGCTATAGCATCTATGGGCGAAGGGGTGTAAAATCTATGGCCCCTGCCCCCCCCCCCCCCCGGGGCCTGATGGATGGGGCTAAAACGATCAAAATTGATGCAATCTTTAAAAACTCTTCTTTACTCCTGGACATCAAGCAGTCAAACTGCTGGCATTATTGCAATAAGCATTGAGCTCTCAACCAAAATTGTGAAATTCATGGTCCCAGGGTCAGAAGTTCTGGCGATAGGGTGGGACTCTAATGATTATATAGTGAAAATGCATTAATTAAAAAAAAAATATCTTCCTCTACTCCTGGGTATTTAGGTAATTAACTAAGTACATTGTTATAATGAGGAAGAATTCCTCCTCCAAAATTGTGAATTTCATGGCCCCTGGGTTAGGGGTTCTTGTGTTAAAACGGGACTCTAATGATTATATAGTGAAAATACATTAATACTTTGAAAAATCTTCTCCTCTGCTCCTGGATATTAAGCAGATGAACTAAGAACATAGTAGTGATCAGGAAGAATGCTTCCTCCAAAATTGTGAATTTCATGGCCCCTATGTCAGGGGTCCTTGTGTTAGGATGGGGCTCGAATGATTATAGAGTGAAAATACATTAATACTTTGAAAATCTCCTGTTCTCCTGAATATTAAGCAGATCAACTAGAAACAAAGTAATAATGAGGAAGAATGCCTCTCACAAAATTGTGAAGTTAATTGCCCCTGGGTCATGGATTCTGGTGTTAAGGCGGGGCTCTAAATAAATGCAGTACTTCTTTGAAAATATTCTCCTCTGCTCTTGGGTATTAATCAGCTGTAGTACATAGTTATGATGGGAAAGAGTGCCTCTTCCAAATTTATAAATTCCATGCCCCCTGGGTCAGGGGTTCTGGTGTTAGGGCAGGTTTCTAATGATGATATAGGGTAGGGTGGTTTAGTTTCGACCGATTATCCTTTTTTTACTTAAGATTTGTCTAATTATGTCACCGTATGTTATGCTACATTTTTTTTTTAGAATTTAGAAAGTTTATTGGACTGATCAATCTCGGAATATTAAAAATGATTTCATTAGCCCTGCAATTATAATGCACATAAATATACATTGCAAAAGCCACACTGCAGTTACTCAGGTGACCGATAAGGCCCATGGACATTTTGTTGAATATTCATTTCATTTTAAAATCATTTCCGTGCACATAACATTCAACACATATCTGAAAAAATCTTACAATCCACATTCAGATGAACCTAAGCTTCGATAATTTTTAATAAAAGAATATAAAAATGAATTGTTGATAACGTTGGAATTACAGATAGCAGCAACATTTACAATCTCAAACTTTACAAACCTAAACTTTTAACATGGCGACTCCCGGTATTTACTCTTCCTGGTCTGGTGTTCTTTTATCACGTGCTTGATTGTATGACTCAAGAAAAATTATTTAATTTTGTTAAGAAGATTATTCTTTCTCTTAAATAGTTTATCCCAAATTCATTGATTTGATTTCTTTCTTTTAAATTATGGACAGTTATTTGGGTAATGTCAAGTTCAGTAACTCTTTTCGTTTTTGTAGATGATTAGTTGTTCCCCGTTGGAGAACAAGACGTACAGCGTGATATATAGAGGATATCTTTAGTGTGTGATATATAGAGGATATCTATAGTGTGTGATATATAGAGGATATCTTTAGTGTGTGATATATAGAGGATATCTATAGTGTGTGATATATAGAGGATATCTATAGTGTGTGATATATAGAGGATATCTTTAGTGTGTGATATATAGAGGATATCTATAGTGTGTGATATATAGAGGATATTTTAAGTGTGTGATATATAGAGGATATCTTTAGTGTGTGATATATAGAGGATATCTTTAGTGTGTGATATATATAGAGGATATCTTTAGTGTGTGATATATAGAGGATATCTATAGTGTGTGATATATAGAGGATATCTTTAGTGTGTGATATATAGAGGATATCTTTAGTGTGTGATATATAGAGGATATCTTTAGTGTGTGATATATAGAGGATATCTATAGTGTGTGATATATAGAGGATATCTTTAGTGTGTGATATATAGAGGATATCTTAAGTGTGTGATATATAGAGGATATCTTTAGTGTGTGATATATAGAGGACATCTTTAGTGTGTGATATATAGAGGATATCTTTAGTGTGTGAATTGAAATGGCAAGCCTCGCGCTGGATGAGGAAAATTATTATATTGCTTCTTGAATCTGTATTTTCCGTTTATGAATTAATGAAGAGCAGCGAAAATCAGAATTTATTTCTTATAAGATTGCCCAATTGATGCACGCTTCCTATTGAATTATTTTGTTTAGTCGGGCAAGCTTTTTGGAAAGCAATTACTTGTGTGATTTTATATTTGCTTTATCCAACGAGTTAAAACGCTGCTTGCACAATGATAAATGTTTTATTTATCTCATACAATTTCATTTATATTTTAAAGCTTTTTAGACAGCTCCTCAAATGACTAGAAAGATTTTTTATAGCCTAATCGATGATGCAACGTTGTGTTATGCGGTTATTGTGACCTTATGCAATACAATTTAGTACGTCATTTCAGAGATAAATTTAGCGTTTAAATCTTAAGTTTCACTGAAATAGAACTTGAAATATTTTTTATCTGTAAAATTTATTTTCTTAGAGCTTAGTCACTTCTAAAAATGGAAACAATGAAGACTTGATTAGTCCACTTTCTTGACATGCACAAAGTTGCGAATGCTTGTTAGTTTGAATTGACTCAAACAATTGTTAATGTTTTATAAAATAATTTCTGTGTTCCAAGTTAAAAATATTGATTAAAGATGAATTCATGGGAGGCATTATTTTGGTAAGTTCTTGTGTATACAACCAAAGCGTTCTGTGTTCATCTTGTCGTTAGTATTGACTTCCTTGATAGCTAAAGAGAATTACAGTTTTATTAACTAGTACACACCTGTGTGTTTTCCTTTATTTTTTTGTAATTCAAATCTTCGACAAAATGTATTTAAATTAATTATTGGTACTAGAAATAATGATGTGGAATATACAGGAGAATCATCAAAACTAGGTCACTGAAACGTTAAAGCGAGAAGTTGTGTCAAAAAATAATTCTGACCGAAGGTATGTGAAAAAGCATCAGCCGATGATAAAGCAAAGGTTCATCACACGTATGAGATAAATTGACATTCGTGACTCTAACATCTAGACTCTTCATACTCAGGGCAATATTTCCTATGTCGCTTCTACATGTAACGCGAGATCTGATTGGATAGCAAGCCGGGTGTAAATTCCCGCACCACCTGCTGAAGCCAGGTGTAAATAAATACAATTCTTGTTTACAAGTGCACCTATAGATATGTGCGCAAAATATTCCAACGTTAAATTAAGTAAATGAATAAATAATTTGTAAAAATCCCTATTTCTTAATATTCTTTTGGTATGCATCAATGATTTTTAGCATAATTTTAATTAATATCAATTTTTATTCTGAGTGATCTTAGACCAGATTTTCAAGATGCAAAACACTGGTAAAAGAATATAATTTCAAATTTGTATAGCATGGGTAATAAATTCGTTACCCAGGTCCAATCAAGTGTGTACGGGGATTTACCCCGGGTTGTATTCCATAAACCCTGAGGCCGAAGTACTCCAAAGCTGACTTGGCATCTCGTATTCTGTCTGCAGCCACAAGGCTACCTGTACGGATAGCCTTAGCTTAGCTATCTGGTAAGCTGCTCGGCAGATTTGACTTTTTCTCTCCACACATTATGTATATGCTAGTCTGCTTCTTTGTTTATCAGTGAAATAAACTCGCCATAGATTTCGATCGAGCTGGATACATTTGACTTTATTTGCACTAACACAATGACTGACCGCCTCAAGGAAATCGAAACTAGATATACGTTCGTTCTGTTCTTTGTACAATTCACTATCCTTTTGTAGATAAATAAAAGTAATTGTGCCATTTTGCAATGTCAAAAAAGGAAATCAAAATGAGTGGAATTTTCAGGTATTTACAATTTCGATTTGATAAATACACATTAAAACACTGCTGTGGTGTCATTCCTTTGTTCCTGCAGTCTAAAATTTTACCTGTGACAGTCCGATATTAGTAAGTTTCTTAATATCAGACCGTTACCAGTGGTTACAGTACTGATATCCTTCAAAATCGGACTGTCTCAGGTAAATCATTAATGAAATTTAATGGCAGTGTTTTGAGTACGATATATGCCTCAAACACTTCTGTTTGAAAAAAAATATCGGACAGTTCTTGGCCCAGACGGCCTCGAAACTGTCTGATATGTTTTCTAACTGAACTGTTTTCGGCATATATCCATTACTTACGTATCGACGAATGATCGACTGAGCAGGGTGGACGCGTTTTCACTGCTCTCTGACATTTTGCCTTTAAGTTAGTTTATTTTCATGCTTTAATGCAATTTTGTGCATAATAGTTAAATAACTTCACCTTACTGTGCTAAAATATATGAGACAAGCAAATAAATATTAATGAATTATTAATATCAGTTGTAAAATGCATTGTGGAATATTTATAAATGTCTGATAATTGTAACACATTACAGAGGATGTTTAAGGTATTTAAGATAGTCCTATACTCGGTACTAAATGGGCTCAACCATGGAAAGCCTAGTTTTAAATGATAAATGCATTTTAACGATACACATAAGTAAGAAAAATAAGATGTTTACATGCAAGTTTTTTGTCATCACCACTCAGTGATCAATGAAGTGGACAGTTTTATTATTGACAAGTGATTCATTTGTTTTTTGCAAAGAAATAAAATTTCTGCACGTTATCAAAACAAAACACTCCAATTTAGAATAATACAATGTACAAACCTGTGAACTATTTTAGCAATAAACAGTCCTAAAACTGTAAATAATTTTGTAATTAGATGAGATAAACATATAAATTATCTGAGTTTATAATCTTTAATTCTAATAAATCAAACGCTGGTCTATATAGGAAAAGCGGGTCAGAGGGCCAAACTTTCCCTCTGAAAAATTCAAATTTATAAAATTCACACATAGTGTTTATAATCTTTAATTCTAATAAATCAAATGCTGATCTATATAGGGGAAGCGGGTCATAGGGCCAAACTTTCCCTCTGAAAAATTCAAATTTATAAAACTCACATGGTAAAATTACTGAAAACTCGATGAATCCAACGCTCACTTACTTATTACTGTACGTACGTCCATTTTAAAGAAGATTTCATAATAAAAAAAGTTGACTCTTAAGACTACTTCTCGTTTTATTAAAGGAAACAGGAAGAGATTTGGCGACTCGATTAAACACTAGTAAAGAGTCAATGGAATCATTGTCCACAGGGATAAGAGCTTCCGTATATCATGGTTCTGATGTCACGATGTCCCTCATAGCGCGTTGTTCACCTACACACTAAATAATTTACAGAAGGATTTGCTCTTGATCATTTAGACTGCAAAGTTAGTGAATGGCTAAGCTCGCGGGAGTAAACCTCAAGGATTATGGGATATCTAGTACTATCGGGTTCCTTCTCGATAAACCGCTGGTAAGTATACAACTATTAAAACTAAGGCGGCCAACAGGGGACAAAAACTTATACCGATTTAAACTATTCTAGGAACGACTGCCAGAGTACTTTGAGGAATGGAACTCTCTTGCAAAAGAGGCCCCAAAGTTATCAAGCCAGGATAAAATTTTGCGGGAAAAAGTTCAAAAGGTATTCGATAATATTCTTTTTGATTTTTCATATATTCTTTTTTGAATTTAATATATTAATCAGCAAGTTTCACAAAACCAATTTAGAACCATTTTAACAAGGCCTTGGACTTTTAGTAGGACGTGGCTACTTATTTCTTGCTTCAAAACAAGTTAAAAATGACGCTGGTTTCAAGTGAAATATACAACGATTGCGTAGTCTTTACTTAAAAGCCAGACAAATCTTGTTGATTTCAATTAGCAATGGCTGAGTGGCCTACGATGAAATAGACAGGATTACGTCACAATGCTGTTTGTAACCAACTACCCAAAGTCCAAGCTCTTGTTAAAATGGTTCTAATGTAAATTAATGTGAAGATAATAAATATGACCTACTGCAGAAACATAATGCTGTAACGTCACGCAGTTAATTGTGCTCGGACAGTAGGATGTTTTATAGTTTCCGTAATCTCTCGTAAACCTGATGACTTTATTACATACTGACCACTCATCTTTTTCTGTTTAGCTGCCATTACTTGACCACGAGCGCCTGACGTCGTACCGTCAACTTCGACTCGCTCATGTAGTGCTGGGTGCCATTGCCACTGGGTACATCTGGCAGGAAGGCGACCAAGGGGTTCCAAAGGTTCTCCATATACCGACTTCATGTTATGAGAAATTTACTTGGTGTATTGGTGTATGGTGTATTGGTTAACGTTGCCGGTTTAAATTATTGTAAACTCCATTATATTGCATCAGTTTTTACCCTGGGCCCTTGCGGTGACTTGGGTTTTTAAATCTATATTCCTGATGTATTCTTTACATTGTAACAGATGTTTTACCAAGCCTTTTCATTTCATTGCCTTTTCCATTTTATATTCCTGATATATTCTATTTGATTGTATCAGGTATTACCCCGGGCCCTGGCAGTGCCTTGGTGTGCGGTGTCTAAACGTCTTGGCCTCCAACCAGTTATTTGCCATCCCACACTTTGTCTCGCTAACGTCAAAATCAAAGACCCAAACAGGTAAACGTTCACCACAGTCTGTGATATGTTCCTTTACATTTTATACGAAATGTCACACAAATAAAATGCCTGAAAGCTTATTACACTCTCATTTTACAGGCCAGTGGATTTATCGTAAGTGCCTTGCTTCATTTTAAGTCTTTGAGATGATTTATCTTTTTAACACGAACCACAGTTCGTTCGTTATATTGTGTGTGATTGGTGTACGTCTGTCTGTCCGTGTAACAGGAACATCAGCTGTGTGTATCATGTCGTTCCTGGGGGAAGGCAGGCCGAATGGTTCATCATAGTCACCGCCATGATAGAATACGAATTCGCTCCCGCCATTACGGTTTGTTTGTTTGGTTGTATTGTTGCTTACAGGAGAAAGTGCAGTAAATTTTCATAATAATATCAGATATTTGATTTAATTTGGAATGCATCATTGTTAATATTGATTATTTAAAGCACATCATCAAAGCTATTTCCGCTGCGTATCATGATGACGTCATAGGATACCAGAATTCCATGGCGGGTATCAAAAATGTGATGACCATACTAAAGGAGACATTTTCTAGAATGCACGGTAAATTCTTCTTGTATGGTGTGCGATGCGTTTGTTTTTGTTTTATAAAAAAAAACACTGTACGGAAAGTTAAGTACGAGGTATTCTATTAAGCCACATGATTTCGTACGCGTCTTCAATGTGTTCTAAGATAATTTAATTTGGTATGTTTTAGATGAGCTTGATGCAGATGTCTTTTACAATGTTTTACGTCCCTATCTTAATGGGTAAGGCGATTTCCGTTCAAAATACTCATGTACACTGAAGATAAACGATGTTTTTAAGTTATTTTAAAAAAAACCCTTTTAATATATTCTTATTTTTGAACCATTTCCGGGTCCATCATTTGAAGATGGGGCGGGAATGGATCGTCATTACCGGAAGGACTTATTTATGAGGGAGTATCAGAGAAACCCCAAAAGGTGTGTATACATCTGTGTCCAAATATGAAGGACAATACAATACCATTATTTTGTCTGAAAACTAAGTAAGATTCTTGTTGCCATGGTTATAGATGATCGGAGGGAGCGCGGCACAGAGCAGCACGATGCAGTTAATGGACGCTGCCCTGGGGGTCAAGCATGATCAAGGTACTCTACAAGGATCACTTTAAGTAACTCATTGGTGGTATTGTTTCACACATTAATTCTGGTGCTGTATTGATCTGTTTTGTATTTTAGACATAGAAGAGTTTTTAAACCAAATGCGGTCGTACATGCCTCCTAAACACGCCGAGTTTATCGAGCTGATTTCCCGGGAAACCAATCTAAGGCAGTATGGTAAGATCACCTTAAAGCTTCAAGTAATTAATTTAAAAATTGTATATTGAATTAAAGAGCATTTCAGAATAACAGTCTGACACGGATTTTGAATAATAGACTCGTTAAACGTATTCCCTCTTTATAATATATATTTTTAGGCACACTGGGTCTTAATTCTGTTTGTAACGCACTATCTGATTGGCGGAATAAATATATAAAGAATGTTGCCAACGTCACAGAAAACATATCAATCCGCAGGACGTTACTTTGAATTTTGTACAATATATAATATTACTTATTAGGTTTGTTACTGACTGACTACGGGAATTTGTCGGGTTAATCAATCTTATAGACGGCAAGGGGAAGACTGACTACGAAAATATTTCGGATTGATCAATCTCATAGATGACAAGACGAAGCCGAGCCATCTATGAGATTGATGAACCCAATATATTTCTGTGGTCAGTCAATAACAAACTAAATAAGTGGATTTTCCCCGAGGACTATCGCGTGAGATATTTATTCACAAAACGGGATGATCTACGCAAATACATGTAAAAATACTCTATGAAAATCTTCACTGCACCACTGTTCATTTTCAAAGTTTTGTTGCCCTCCGCAGAGGTTTGAGCAAATATCGACGCTGCCATTTTATTCTGTTTCAGAAACAACAAATTAACGTCATTTCAAAGGGCAAGAACTCCAATTTTTAAAGTTATTTCATAGGGCAACAACTCCCCCCAAAAAAGAAACTTAAAATGTATTCGGCAATTACGTGCCATGTTTAAACCAATGAAAGTGTGACATTTTAGTCCAAGGGAAAACGATGAAAATGTCATTTTGAAGGTCAATTTTTTAAACCACCGTTTTTTCTACAATTAAAAGCAAAACATTGAATTATACGGATTTTAAAATAAATACTGAGCTACCCAATTTATTAGCCCAGGCCTGCAAAGATGTGAAGACTTCCTATAACGAGGCTGTACAGTCACTGGTAGATTTCCGTTCTTACCACATACAAATCGTCACAAAGTAAGCAAAGCAGATAATTTGGATTCAATTTTGTGGAAATATCAACAATGCATTTATGGCATTTACATTGAATGATTACGGTATAAAAAACATTACAGGTACATGATACGATTTCTTATGAATAATTACAGGTACATAATTATTACGTCCAACAACGAGTCAAGAAACAAAGACTTTGAGTCTGTGTCTAACAAAGGAACTGGTGGATCCAGTAAGTTGTGTTTTAGGGGACTTTTCCGCATTTTCTCGTAAAATGGACATGTCCACATTCACTTGGAAAATGGACGTGTCCGACTTTTGTTATAAAATGGACATGTCGGCATTCTCTTGTAAAATGAACATGCCCGCATTCTCTTGTCAAATGGAAATGTCCGCATTCTCTTGTAAAAAGGACATCTCCGCATTCTCTTGTAAAATTAATGGACTTGTCCGCATTCTCTTGTAAAATGAACTTGCCCGCATTCTATTGTAAAATGGGCATGTCCGCATTCTCATGTAAAATTGGCATGTCTGCATTCTCTTGTAAAATGGACATGTCCGCATTCTCTTTTCGTGATCATTACAATTAATGCCTTACCTTTCATTTTAGGTCTCGTTCCATTTTTGAAGAGTATACGTGACGCTTCGAACAGAGCTCTCGTAGAATAATGTTATTTGATATTCAGGATGCCAGCCAACTATCGTTTCAGTAGTTCATTTTGTTCGCTATAGTCTGAAAAAGTCATCTCGCCAATCAAATGTTTATGAACCCTGCCACTTTTCTAGATGAGCATTAATGTTAGTTGTGCTTTTTAATATTTTAGTTATTTTGTATGTTCATTACAATGAATAAAAAGCTGTAATCTTTCATGCATCTCTTGCTTGTAGTTAAAACATTGGAAATATAGTAGAACTGGTAATTATATTGAGAACTAAGGGCTTAGACAATACTTCAACATTATTGATATAATGTGCAGACGATAAGCGTATTGATGCGTGTTTAACAAGGCCGAATACTGTTCGAGTAGGCACGCTTTCGAGTAGCGTTTTATTTGCAATGTGACGTCATCTTTTTGCTTCGTTGACGCCTAATGTTATGGTTTGAACTGCAGATATTCAGCGAAATTTGTCGAAAATAGTTCGTTCGAGGCATAAATTGATATTATATTGTAGAATAAACATAAATGTCTTGAATTATAAGCTATATTTGGACTCGGGTCAAAAACGTGAAGAGGATTCAGCAAGCCTAACCCTCTGTCACGTTTTCCTGCCCCGACTAAATGTAGCTTAATGCATGTATTTCAAGACAGTAACCATGTATTTTGTATTTATGACCATTAATATGTGATTTTATATATTTTTTATTACTTAAATATGTCTGAATGTTTTAATAACACTATTAAGATAACCATTTCCGCCTTTGTCAAATAAAAAAAAGCCTTTATCCGACAACGTCTGATAAATTGGGCATACAAATAAAACTTTGATAAGACCCCTGGAACAAACCAGGAGGTAAATGAGTTTTGTTTGTTTGATCATTTGATAACATTCATATGACTAGAACAGAGGAAAAAATCCCTAGGGCAAAAGTTTGAAAAAAAATTTAAAAAAATTAAAAAAATTGTTACGTTTCAAGCAAAACCCCATAGGGTCCTATGTTAAAAATTAACAAACTTTGAGATGATCTCCTAAACAAACGCTGTAGTAAATCTCTGATTTTTTGTTTTAAAATGATAATGATTTCAGTAGAAATTCATGTAAGAAATTTTATTAGAAAAATCTAGGGCAGAACAAATTACACCCGGCCTCGTTGAATATCGATACCGCAAAATAAATTCCCGCCTTTTTATTCTATGCTTTGAATTTTATTTACATACGAAATATTATTTAATGAGAACTCAAAAGTTATTTCTTTCACAATTATAATGAAAATTATTTTAAATATACTCATTGCTTTCTACAATGTGATCTTATTTGAATGTCAGATGATGCAGAAAAGGTCATGGAGGGTTTTCACTTTTCCAACATCAAATTTGTAATCCATGTCGGACCATTTTTATTGATGTCAAATGGCCCCTATCATTGCACGAGTAATTTGTATGTAGAAAGATGTTTAATTTCATTTGCATGTAGTCGTCTTTTTGTTGTAATACCTTTCCTGTTTCCACGCTTCTCTAGCTATTAATAAGGAATCTTGTACGTTTTTCGCTTCCATAGCGTACTGGTTTGTGGTTTGTGGTTTGAATGTTATCATTTGTGCTGTTTATATTCTAGGTGGTAATAGTACTTGGTTCTAACTATCGAGTTTCTAAAAGATTTATCTTGGTTATACCAGGTAATTCTTCTTTTTGTAATGTTGGACCTGAAGCGCCAGATACAAGGACATTCAAACGTTTATAGGATGGGTTCCTTCTCAAGTTTGCAACTACTGTAGACAAAATCCACGATGTATCAGAATTGTCAGGTTTTCTGATATCAAAGAAACTTTTGAGGATAAAATTATCATATTATAATCATAGTCAAAGAACAGTGTCAACATTACCAGTAAAGTAAGACTATCATAGTCAGAGAACAGTGTCAAACATTACCAGTAAAGTAAGACTATCATAGTCAAAGAACAGTGCCAAACATAACCAGTAAAGTAAGACGTATCATAGACAAAGATCAATGCCAACATTACCAGTAAAGTAAGACTATCATAGACAAAGAACAGTGTCAAACATTACCAGTAAAGTAAGACTATCATAGACAAAGATCAGTGTCAAATATTACCAGTAAAGTAAGACGTATCATAGTCAAAGATCAGTGCCAAACATAACCAGTAAAGTAAGACTATCATAGACAAAGAACAGTGCCAACATTACCAGTAAAGTAAGACTATCATAGTCAAAGAACAGTGCCAAACATTACCAGTAAAGAAAGACGTATCATAGACAAAGAACAGTGCCAACATTACCAGTAAAGTAAGACTATCATAGTCAGAGAACAGTGTCAAACATTACCAGTAAAGAAAGACGTATCATAGACAAAGATCAATGCCAACATTACCAGTAAAGTAAGACGTATCATAGTCAAAGAACAGTGCCAAACATAACCAGTAAAGTAAGACTATCATAGACAAGAACAGTGCCAACATTACCAGTAAAGTAAGACTATCATAGACAAAGAACAGTGTCAACATTACCAGTAAAGTAAGACTATCATAGACAAAGATCAGTGTCAAACATTACCAGTAAAGTAAGACTGTCATAGTCAGAGAACAGTGTCAAACATTACCAGTAAAGTAAGACGTATCATAGACAAAGATCAGTGTCAAACATAACCAGTAAAGTAAGACTATCATAGACAAAGAACAGTGTCAAACATTACCAGTAAAGTAAGACTATCATAGACAAAGAACAGTGTCAACATTACCAGTAAAGTAAGACGTATCATAGACAAAGAACAGTGCCAACATTACCAGTAAAGTAAGACTATCATAGTCAAAGATCAGTGTCAAACATAACCAGTAAAGTAAGACTATCATAGACAAAGAACAGTGCCAAACATAACCAGTAAAGTAAGACGTATTATAGATAAAGATCAATGCCAACATTACCAGTAAAGTAAGACTATCATAGACAAAGAACAGTGTCAAACATTACCAGTAAAGTAAGACGTATCATAGACAAAGATCAGTGTCAAACATTACCAGTAAAGTAAGACTATCATAGACAAAGAACAGTGTCAAACATTACCAGTAAAGTAAGACTATCATAGACAAAGATCAGTGTCAAACATTACCAGTAAAGTAAGACTATCATAGTCAAAGATCAGTGCCAAACATTACCAGTAAAGTAAGACGTATCATAGTCAAAGATCAATGCCAACATTACCAGTAAAGTAAGACTATCATAGACAAAGAACAGTGTCAAACATAACCAGTAAAGTAAGACGTATCATAGACAAAGATCAATGCCAACATTACCAGTAAAGTAAGACTATCATAGACAAAGAACAGTGTCAAACATTACCAGTAAAGTAAGACTATCATAGACAAAGATCAGTGCCAAACATTACCAGTAAAGTAAGACGTATCATAGACAAAGATCAATGCCAACATTACCAGTAAAGTAAGACTATCATAGACAAAGAACAGTGTCAAACATTACCAGTAAAGTAAGACTATCATAGACAAAGATCAGTGTCAAACATTACCAGTAAAGTAAGACGTATCATAGTCAAAGATCAATGCCAACATTACCAGTAAAGTAAGACTATCATAGACATAGAACAGTGTCAAACATAACCAGTAAAGTACGACGTATCATAGACAAAGATCAATGCCAACATTACCAGTAAAGTAAGACGTATCATAGTCAAAGAACAGTGCCAAACATAACCAGTAAAGTAAGACTATCATAGACAAAGAACAGTGCCAACATTACCAGTAAAGTAAGACTATCATAGTCAAAGAACAGTGCCAAACATAACCAGTAAAGTAAGACTATCATAGACAAAGAATAGTGCCAACATTACCAGTAAAGTAAGACTATCATAGACAAAGAACAGTGTCAACATTACCAGTAAAGTAAGACGTATCATAGACAAAGAACAGTGCCAACATTACCAGTAAAGTAAGACTATCATAGTCAAAGATCAGTGTCAAACATAACCAGTAAAGTAAGACTATCATAGACAAAGAACAGTGTCAAACATTACCAGTAAAGTAAGACTATCATAGACAAAGATCAGTGTCAAACATTACCAGTAAAGTAAGACTATCATAGTCAAAGAACAGTGCCAAACATAACCAGTAAAGTAAGACGTATCATAGACAAAGATCAATGCCAACATTACCAGTAAAGTAAGACTATCATAGACAAAGAACAGTGTTAAACATTACCAGTAAAGTAAGACTATCATAGACAAAGATCAGTGTCAAACATTACCAGTAAAGTAAGACGTATCATAGTCAAAGATCAGTGCCAAACATAACCAGTAAAGTAAGACGTATCATAGACAAAGATCAATGCCAACATTACCAGTAAAGTAAGACTATCATAGACATAGAACAGTGTCAAACATAACCAGTAAAGTACGACGTATCATAGACAAAGATCAATGCCAACATTACCAGTAAAGTAAGACGTATCATAGTCAAAGAACAGTGCCAAACATAACCAGTAAAGTAAGACTATCATAGACAAAGAACAGTGCCAACATTACCAGTAAAGTAAGACTATCATAGTCAAAGAACAGTGCCAAACATAACCAGTAAAGTAAGACTATCATAGACAAAGAATAGTGCCAACATTACCAGTAAAGTAAGACTATCATAGACAAAGAACAGTGTCAACATTACCAGTAAAGTAAGACGTATCATAGACAAAGAACAGTGCCAACATTACCAGTAAAGTAAGACTATCATAGTCAAAGATCAGTGTCAAACATAACCAGTAAAGTAAGACTATCATAGACAAAGAACAGTGTCAAACATTACCAGTAAAGTAAGACTATCATAGACAAAGATCAGTGTCAAACATTACCAGTAAAGTAAGACTATCATAGTCAAAGAACAGTGCCAAACATAACCAGTAAAGTAAGACGTATCATAGACAAAGATCAATGCCAACATTACCAGTAAAGTAAGACTATCATAGACAAAGAACAGTGTCAAACATTACCGGTAAAGTAAGACGTATCATAGACAAAGATCAGTGTTAAACATTACCAGTAAAGTAAGACTATCATAGACAAAGAACAGTGTCAAACATTACCAGTAAAGTAAGACTATCATAGACAAAGATCAGTGTCAAACATTACCAGTAAAGTAAGACTATCATAGTCAAAGATCAGTGCCAAACATTACCAGTAAAGTAAGACGTATCATAGTCAAAGATCAATGCCAACATTACCAGTAAAGTAAGACTATCATAGACAAAGAACAGTGTCAAACATAACCAGTAAAGTAAGACGTATCATAGACAAAGATCAATGCCAACATTACCAGTAAAGTAAGACTATCATAGACAAAGAACAGTGTCAAACATTACCAGTAAAGTAAGACTATCATAGACAAAGATCAGTGTCAAACATTACCAGTAAAGTAAGACGTATCATAGTCAAAGATCAGTGCCAAACATAACCAGTAAAGTAAGACGTATCATAGACAAAGATCAATGCCAACATTACCAGTAAAGTAAGACTATCATAGACAAAGAACAGTGTCAAACATAACCAGTAAAGTACGACGTATCATAGACAAAGATCAATGCCAACATTACCAGTAAAGTAAGACGTATCATAGTCAAAGAACAGTGCCAAACATAACCAGTAAAGTAAGACTATCATAGACAAAGAACAGTGCCAACATTACCAGTAAAGTAAGACTATCATAGTCAAAGAACAGTGCCAAACATAACCAGTAAAGTAAGACTATCATAGACAAAGAATAGTGCCAACATTACCAGTAAAGTAAGACTATCATAGACAAAGAACAGTGTCAACATTACCAGTAAAGTAAGACGTATCATAGACAAAGAACAGTGCCAACATTACCAGTAAAGTAAGACTATCATAGTCAAAGATCAGTGTCAAACATAACCAGTAAAGTAAGACTATCATAGACAAAGAACAGTGTCAAACATTACCAGTAAAGTAAGACTATCATAGACAAAGATCAGTGTCAAACATTACCAGTAAAGTAAGACTATCATAGTCAAAGAACAGTGCCAAACATAACCAGTAAAGTAAGACGTATCATAGACAAAGATCAATGCCAACATTACCAGTAAAGTAAGACTATCATAGACAAAGAACAGTGTCAAACATTACCAGTAAAGTAAGACGTATCATAGACAAAGATCAGTGTCAAACATTACCAGTAAAGTAAGACTATCATAGACAAAGAACAGTGTCAAACATTACCAGTAAAGTAAGACTATCATAGACAAAGATCAGTGTCAAACATTACCAGTAAAGTAAGACTATCATAGTCAAAGATCAGTGCCAAACATTACCAGTAAAGTAAGACGTATCATAGTCAAAGATCAATGCCAACTTTACCAGTAAAGTAAGACTATCATAGACAAAGAACAGTGTCAAACATAACCAGTAAAGTAAGACGTATCATAGACAAAGATCAATGCCAGCATTACCAGTAAAGTAAGACTATCATAGACAAAGAACAGTGTCAAACATTACCAGTAAAGTAAGACGTATCATAGACAAAGATCAGTGTCAAACATTACCAGTAAAGTAAGACTATCATAGACAAAGAACAGTGTCAAACATTACCAGTAAAGTAAGACTATCATAGACAAAGATCAGTGTCAAACATTACCAGTAAAGTAAGACTATCATAGTCAAAGATCAGTGCCAAACATTACCAGTAAAGTAAGACGTATCATAGTCAAAGATCAATGCCAACATTACCAGTAAAGTAAGACTATCATAGACAAAGAACAGTGTCAAACATAACCAGTAAAGTAAGACGTATCATAGACAAAGATCAATGCCAACATTACCAGTAAAGTAAGACTATCATAGACAAAGAACAGTGTCAAACATTACCAGTAAAGTAAGACTATCATAGACAAAGATCAGTGTCAAACATTACCAGTAAAGTAAGACGTATCATAGTCAAAGATCAGTGCCAAACATAACCAGTAAAGTAAGACGTATCATAGACAAAGATCAATGCCAACATTACCAGTAAAGTAAGACTATCATAGACAAAGAACAGTGTCAAACATAACCAGTAAAGTAAGACGTATCATAGACAAAGATCAATGCCAACATTACCAGTAAAGTAAGACGTATCATAGTCAAAGAACAGTGCCAAACATAACCAGTAAAGTAAGACTATCATAGACAAAGAACAGTGCCAACATTACCAGTAAAGTAAGACTATCATAGTCAAAGAACAGTGCCAAACATAACCAGTAAAGTAAGACTATCATAGACAAAGAATAGTGCCAACATTACCAGTAAAGTAAGACTATCATAGACAAAGAACAGTGTCAACATTACCAGTAAAGTAAGACGTATCATAGACAAAGAACAGTGCCAACATTACCAGTAAAGTAAGACGTACCATAGACAAAGATCAATGCCAACATTACCAGTAAAGTAAGACTATCATAGACAAAGAACAGTGTCAACATTACCAGTAAAGTAAGACTGTCATAGTCAGAGAACAGTGTCAAACATTACCAGTAAAGTAAGACTATCATAGTCAAAGAACAGTGCCAAACATAACCAGTAAAGTAAGACGTATCATAGACAAAGATCAATGCCAACATTACCAGTAAAGTAAGACTATCATAGACAAAGAACAGTGTCAAACATTACCAGTAAAGTAAGACGTACCATAGACAAAGATCAATGCCAACATTACCAGTAAAGTAAGACTATCATAGACAAAGAACAGTGTCAAACATTACCAGTAAAGTAAGACTATCATAGACAAAGATCAGTGTCAAACATTACCAGTAAAGTAAGACGTATCATAGTCAAAGATCAGTGCCAAACATAACCAGTAAAGTAAGACTATCATACACAAAGAACAGTGTCAAACATTACCAGTAAAGTAAGACGTACCATAGACAAAGATCAATGCCAACATTACCAGTAAAGTAAGACTATCATAGACAAAGAACAGTGTCAAACATTACCAGTAAAGTAAGACTATCATAGACAAAGATCAGTGTCAAACATTACCAGTAAAGTAAGACGTATCATAGTCAAAGATCAATGCCAAACATTACCAGTAAAGTAAGACAATTTATAGACAAAGAACAGTGCCAAACATTACCAGTAAAGTAGGACTATCATAGTCAAAGATCAATGCCAACATTACCAGTAAAGTAAGACTATCATAGTCAAAGAACAGTGCCAAACATAACCAGTAAAGTAAGACGTATCATAGTCAAAGATCAATGCCAAACATTACCAGTAAAGTAGGACTATCATAGACAAAGAACAGTGCCAAACATAACCAGTAAAGTAAGACGTATCATAGACAAAGATCAATGCCAACATTACCAGTAAAGTAAGACTATCATAGACAAAGAACAGTGCCAAACATTACCAGTAAAGTAAGACTATCATAGACAAAGAACAGTGCCAAACATAACCAGTAAAGTAAGACGTATCATAAACAAAGATCAATGCCAACATTACCAGTAAAGTAAGACTATCATAGACAAAGAACAGTGTCAAACATTACCAGTAAAGTAAGACTATCATAGACAAAGATCAGTGTCAAACATTACCAGTAAAGTAAGACGTATCATAGTCAAAGATCAGTGCCAAACATAACCAGTAAAGTAAGACTATCATAGACAAAGAACAGTTCCAACATTACCAGTAAAGTAAGACTATCATAGTCAAAGATCAGTGCCAAACATTACCAGTAAAGAAAGACGTATCATAGACAAAGAACAGTGCCAACATTACCAGTAAAGTAAGACGTATCATAGTCAAAGAACAGTGCCAAACATAACCAGTAAAGTAAGACGTATCATAGACAAAGATCAATGCCACCATTACCAGTAAAGTAAGACTATCATAGACAAAGAACAGTGTCAAACATTACCAGTAAAGTAAGACTATCATAGACAAAGATCAGTGTCAAACATTACCAGTAAAGTAAGACGTATCATAGTCAAAGATCAGTGCCAAACATAACCAGTAAAGTAAAACTATCATAGACAAAGAACAGTGCCAACATTACCAGTAAAGTAAGACTATCATAGTCAAAGATCAGTGCCAAACATTACCAGTAAAGTAAGACGTATCATAGTCAAAGATCAATGCCAACATTACCAGTAAAATAAGACTATCATAGTCAAAGATCAGTGCCAAACATTACCAGTAAAGTAAGACAATTTATAGACACGGAACAGTGCCAAACATTACCAGTAAAGTAGGACTATCATAGTCAAAGATCAATGCCAACATTACCAGTAAAGTAAGACTATCATAGTCAAAGAACAGTGCCAAACATAACCAGTAAAGTAAGACGTATCATATTCAAAGATCAATGCCAAACATTACCAGTAAAGTAGGACTATCATAGAAAAAGAACAGTGTCAAACATTACCAGTAAAGTAAGACGTATCATAGTCAAAGATCAATGCCAACATTACCAGTAAAGTAAGACTATCATAGTCAAAGATCAATGCCAACATTACCAGTAAAGTAAGACTATCATAGACAAAGAACAGTGTCAAAAATTAATAGTAAAGTAAGACGTATCATAGTCAAAGATCAATGCCAACATTACCAGTAAAGTAAGACTATCATAGTCAAAGATCAGTGCCAAACATTACCAGTAAAGTAAGACGTATCATAGACAAAGAACAGTGTCAAACATTACCAGTAAAGTAAGACGTATCATAGTCAAAACTCAATGCCAACATTACCAGTAAAGTAAGACGTATCATAGTCAAAGATCAATGCCAACATTACCAGTAAAGTAAGACTATCATAGACAAAGAACAGTACCAAACATTACCAGTAAAGTAAGACTATCATAGTCAAAGATCAATGCCAAACATTACCAGTAAAGTAAGACAATTTATAGACAAAGAACAGTGCCAAACGTTACCAGTAAAGTAAGACTATCATAGTCAAAGAACAGTGTCAAACATTACCAGTAAAGTAAGACGTATCATAGTCAAAGTTCAGTGCCAAACATTAGCAGTAAAGTAAGACGTATCATAGTCAAAGAACAGTGTCAAACATTACCAGTAATGTAAGACGTATCATAGTCAAAGATCAATGGCAACATTACCAGTAAAGTAAGACTATCATAGTCAAAGATCAGTGCCAAACATTACCAGTAAAGTAAGACTATCATAGTCAAAGATCAGTGCCAAACATTACCAGTAAAGTAAGACTATCATAGTCAAAGATCAATGCCAACATTACCAGTAAAGTAAGACTATCATAGTCAAAAATCAGTGCCAAACATAACCAGTAAAGTAAGACTATCATAGTCAAAGATCAATGCCAAACATTACCAGTAAAGTAAGACGTATCATAGTCAAGGATCAATGCCAGCATTATCAGTAAAGTAAGACTATTTATAGACAAAGATCAGTGCCAAACATTACCAGTAAAGTAAGACTATCATAGTCAAAGATCAATGCCAACATTACCAGTAAAGTAAGACTATCATAGTCAAAGATCAGTGCCAAACATAACCAGTAAAGTAAGACTATCATAGTCAAAGATCAATGCCAAACATTACCAGTAAAGTAAGACGTATCATAGTCAAGGATCAATGCCAGCATTATCAGTAAAGTAAGACTATTTATAGACAAAGATCAGTGCCAAACATTACCAGTAAAGTAAGACGTATCATAGTCAAAGAACAGTGTCAAACATTACCAGTAAAATAAGACGTATCATAGTCAAAGATCAATGCCAACATTACGAATAAAGTAAGACTATCATAGTCAAAGATCAATGCCAAACATTACCAGTAAAGTAAGACAATTTATAGACAAAGAACAGTGCCAAACATTACCAGTAAAGTAAGACTATCATAGACAAAGAACAGTGTCAAACATTACCAGTAAAGTAAGACGTATCATAGTCAAAGATCAATGCCAACATTACCAGTAAAATAAGACTATCATAGTCAAAGATCAATGCCAAACATTACCAGTAAAGTAAGACAATTTATAGACAAAGAACAGTGTCAAACATTACCATTAAAGTAAGACTATCATAGTCAAAGATCAGTGCCAAACATTGCTAGTAAAGTAAGACTATCATAGTCAAAGATCAATGCCAAACATTACAAGTTTTAAAGTAAGACGTATCCTAGACAAAGAACAGTGCCAAATCATACCAGTAAAGTAAAGTTAAAGTAAAGTTTTATTGACGCTTTACTTACTCCCACACTTCCTACATTTGCGTTGATACATTTCTGACTCTGACATTTAACCGCCATCTTTTCTGCTTATCTCGATATTTTCTAATGGCAGAAGACTTCAACCAGTGTCGCTTACATCGTTTACGATTGTGTCGCTGATGCAGCTATTGCTGTCTCACTAGTTGTCAGAGTTTCGCTATATAACATGTAATATGTCAATCTGTTTATCTATGACAGATGATCCTTGATCTTGTCGACTAGCTGTTTCCAAATCGTCGATTTCCTTTAATTTCATAAAAATTTTCATCGTCACAATAATCATTTATTTATCAGAATTATCGTTGTTTTCATTTTTGTTTTCAATTAAAATCAATAGCTGTGTAACAACACTTTTTCACACAAAACAGCATTTGAATTAAAATGGACGCATTGTTAATGTGTACCATTCTGAAGTTCTCTATTAAATCCTTGGCATCTGAACACGACATTTTCCGTTCATTACTAGGTCCTCAGTGGAAGGGTATATGTACAGTATTTAAATTTGATTGAGTAGTTGTTAATTCATTGTGCCCTTATGAACGGGACTTGTTTTCTACTACAGTGAGCAATCGTGAATTCTTTCCGAATCCTTCCTTTCATTTATTTGAACTTAGTTTACGCTTTTAGAAAAACGTATTTATCATTTCAGTTCTTCTTCCACTTCTGCTGCTGCTTGGGTTTATCGCTCAAAGTTAAATTACAGTCCAAATGTTTGCTTACTATGTAACCAAGGATAATGATCCGATGTGTAAAAGTCCCGACCATTTCAAAATTTCAACCTCCTGGAAAGAAATATATTGATAGGTTGGGTAAGGATCCCATGTGCATGTATCTACTTTATGAGAAAAGGGAGTAGGTGTACAATTCTCTGAAATGGTAAACTAACAACAACAGCAACAGCAACAACAACCTTAACAACAACAACCTTAACATAGTGTGATTGCTAGGAATGGTTTGCTACATCCGGTGTGATTGCTAGGAATGGTTTGCTACATCCGGTGTGATTGCTAGGAATGGTTTGCTACATCCGGTGTGATTGCTAGGAATGGTTTGCTACATCCGGTGTGATTGCTAGGAATGGTTTGCTACATCCGGTGTGATTGCTAGGAATGGTTTGCTACATCCGGTGTGATTGCTAGGAATGGTTTGCTACATCCAGTGTGATTGCTAGGAATGGTTTGCTACATCCAGTGCAACTATTTACACCGAAAACGTCCATGTAAGCCTTTAGTGATGATTCAAGCTTGTTCAAGGGCCATCTTTTCACTTAAGATTTTTTTTTTTACATAATTTTGACATGGACAAAACTTAATTGTTTAAAATTGTATATGTTGAGATTATCTAATCCATTTTTCAACAGAGGATGTGTGTGTTTATCATTTTAATTTCACTATGTTTGCGATTTATCATTTTTCCGCGAAATTAAACCCATATCGTGAATACACAATTTTAAACAAATTTATTCAATTTCAAATAAACTTATTTATTTTATTGTTTTTTTTTGTAGCGTAAAATAAAAACCATCGCATTTGGTACTTTTTGTGGAATTGTGAAATTTTATCACCGTGGAATCAAAACGACTAAAGACAATAATAAAGTCGATACAGAAGTCTTGGTTGTTTGGTAAAAAAAAATGAAATTACCTTATTTCCGTCTGTTACATACACCAGACTTCTTATAATACAACTACTGCCTTATATAATACAACTACTGCCTTATATAATACAACTACTGTCTTATATAATACAACTACTGCCTTATATAATACAACTACTGCCTTATATAATACAACTACTGCAGTCATTTTTCTGTCTTTTACCAAAGAATAGATACAAAAGTACGTATTTCGTACCATGGAACTAAGAATGTTGAGAGTGCAATTCAGAAAAAGTCCTTTCAACCGTGACACCTGGATAAAAAATTTGACTCTTGGGGGTGCACTATATAATACAAGAATATCGGAATAACCTTTATAAAGATACGCTACAATTTGATATTTTAGTGCAATCATCCTGAAAAATAGTACATTAAACTTTAGTAAAACCATGACCCAGGAACAATAACGGAACATTTGAAACACTGATTTTGAAGTTTTACATTTTTTATGGAGTTATTCGGAAACATAAAGAAAATTTAATTCTCTGCTAGTTATGGATATTGTATTAAGCTAAATGTTTCGAAGGATGATTAACAAATATGAGGAAGAAAAGTTTTCAAATTTCTTAAATACAGGTATCGTGTTTTTTTTTTTACGTATGGTGAATACATTTACAAACAAACAAATTAGCCATACCCTTCTTGCTAGAAATACAAATATTTAGAAGAGAAACATTATAGTTTAATATATATTAAAGATAACAAAACAATAAAATAAAATCGCACGATAAGGGCATGGTTGTTAAACGGGGATCCGGAGGGCGATAATTCACATTTTCATATATATTAAGCAAAGTAAGAACTTAAATGGTGAGCTACATGTGTATTAGATTTAATATATAATGTGACTACAGTGATTGCAACCCCCCGTTCTGAAAGTGGAGAGAGAGAGAGAGAGAGAGAGAGAGAGAGAGAGAGAGAGAGAGAGCATTTAAATATGCTGTGAAAGGGCTGAATTCTGTTCTTTAAAGATATGTGGACATAAGAATGAATGCAGATGAAGTGAGAAAATAAGGCAGTCTACTATTTTTCCCCATTTAGATGCCCTGGGGAAGAATTTCTGTCTGGTCCCTGGGGATTGGGGGAGGGTTGTTTAGGTAAAACATGTAAACTATCCATATATAGTTTATTAATGAAAGCATGTACACGTAAAAGCTATCTTGACAGTGAAGAGATTATGGGGATTTTACTGCCTATCAAATGAGTATTGTGTTACATTAAAAATTTAAAATTTATTAATTTAAACTTAACTACAACAGTTTTTATAGATAAATTTAAATTGACAATTTTTAAATTTTTAATGTAACACTTGCACCTTTTCAGTATCCAGTCAGGCATTATAATCTTAAATTTTTCATCACAATAATAAATTTTATGGTCCTTGTTGCAAGATTTCAGGTAGGGGAGGGGATGTTCATTACCATATGTTAGATTTTTTACTCTAAAATGAAGCTTAGTTAAAAGTTATATAAGATTCCTCGATAGTCTGTATCGGCTATGGTACTAATGTGACAGTGAAGACCTGTAGGTCTCTTGTCGTGAGTTGTGAGCTGTTGTGAAAGTTCGTATGTAGGTTTGTTTTGCAATTGAACTGCCAGCTTCCATATATATTGAATTTCGATCAACGGAATATTTTGTGTCGATATTTATCACAGTTTTATTATTTTGTGGTAGTGTTTCGATAGGTAATATATTTTATATTTCCACTTGTGTATGCTGTAAGTGTATAAAATGTCCGTTATTGATATGTTATAATATCAGCTATTGGCTTTTTAAGATTTTTTTTTACACGTGGCTTACGGATCGATCAATATGTAGGTCATTTGGAAATGTTTGGAATGAAATTTAAATCTATGTAGCTATATGTCTTTTTTAAAACCTTAATTCAGTCATTGAATTTCTCCAACAAAGGAAAGATTTGGTATTTTAAATGTCGATCTAGTAACAACTTCTTCTCATAAACCGAAACTAACACATGATTTGCACCTATACATAGAATACATGTAGCTACTGTAAATTTCCGGGATTTTTTTCATCAGGTTTTCATCGTCCTTTTCATCAATTTAGACAGGTGAGAATAACAAGGAGGGAGGGAGAACAGGTAAGGTAATCCTGTGGGTCTTTTCATCTTAAACGTAGTATTATCAATAAATGAACATACGAATTATTTGAGTAGTAATCTAGAAGTTGTAAATATTGAACAGACAATCACCGATGATAAGAGGGAAACAAAAGGTCTAAGTAAACAAAACAATCCTAAATGAATTAATAGGTTTTGTGTGAAATCTTTGTCATTAAATGAAAGAAAAATAAACTGTAATTTATCCATTCTTTAAAACACGTTAAAAATATTTTAGTACACCAGATAATCAGAGTATTAAAATGACTTTCTGTTCCATACGTTTTATTCCAGATGTAACTTAAAACGACGTTTGATTGAATTCTTGGCTGGTCTAAAATAGAGAAAATCATTTAAATACTTTCCACTATGGATCTTATTCCTCTGACTCCTGTCATATCTATCTCACGAAGATGCCGACCGCGCATGCCCAGGAAACAGGACCTGGAAGCTTTGAGGGAATTCTTGAAACACGCTGACACCAGGGCAGTTGCTTTAGCGTTGCAGATGACTGGGTGCAGATGATGGGGTGTCTGGATGGACGATTGGATGTGGGTGATATCACGTGGGGACAAATATTTCAGATCCTCGTCTTCAGGGACTACAGCTTCGTGTCATCAGACGATCTTTGTAGACGCTTCTTTGACCACGGCTATCAGGATCTGGCCAGGAGTCTCTTTTTGTATTCTTTATACGCAGAATCACAGTCTCAATCGCTGGTCACCGTAAAACGGTCGGTGCCCGCCAATAAAAAGACAATACATTTGTATTTTAAGAATCTCAAACGTTTAGTTCATAATGCTCAGTTTAAAGATCCACGGAGTTTTTTCCGGAAACAGGCCCGTCTTTTGCAAAACCAGATTCAACACGAGAGTGCAGAATCTAAACGGCAGTTTCTCGCAGACAAATATATTGCTTTACTGGGAGCAGAAATTGACGCAATTGCTATTACTTATGATGTAACATTACCTGATCAAGATATTTTCACAGAACTAAAATCTCTCGCTGTAAATTCGACCGATGCCTCAATATCTGAAGTCGTTTTCTTCGGGAGAAAAGCTAATGCTTTGGCCATTGCAAAGAAGTTTTCAGAGGGGGAAGACATGGTCAAACAGGCCCATTGTTGCGCGAACTTCACCGGGCCATGTCTAGAGATAGCAAACATGATCTACATTGATGTTTACTTCAAGCTGTGGCAGTTCGAACAGACGCCCACAACAGAATTAAAGGAATCGCTTCTTTACGAAGGCAGCAAAGGACTCTGGGCACTTAGTGAGGAGGAAGAAGAAATCAGGAATCTCTGGAAGAGGATGTTTCTCCTAAGGATGATATTTTGTCTGGTGGGACTGAGTAACAAGGGTCGTTGTATTCCGGGTTGCGTTATTCGCGAAGAGGACATGGACAGAGCGGAGAAGTATATGAACGAAATCGATCTGAAAGACATCGAAGCAAGACGAGAAATGATGTACTACATTGCCAAGGCCAGGATAAAACAGCTCCGGAGAATGTTTGATGACGCTAACACGGAAATTGACAGAGCAGAGGCAATAGCGCAGTCTGGAAACTTCAAGGAGATTGACTCGATAATGGAATATAGATCTCTTCTTAGAAAGTTGGGTTCAGAAACGGAGGTCAAAACAGTCATCGATGAACAACATGAGGATCTAGCTGATGCCCCATCATTGTTGATTCCATCTCTAGAATCTCTAGGATTAATAGAGACTCGAGACTCTGAAGAAACTTCAGTGAAGGTAGAACTACATGTGGTTGACACAGTTGGTAACCAACCACACAATTTTGACGACATTGTTATAGAACCAAGTCCGTATAACTCGTGGTCAGTGTTGGGAGGACAGTTTCCGTCAGCCTCGTCCTCGGGACAGTCCGATAATTCATTGGAATATAGTATTATTTCCAAGGAACCGGTACAAGAGACTCACCATCCGAGAATGTCTTCGGATCGTCCTAGGAACTCTGTCGAACCAGTACAGAATATTCCACTACATTTATCCTCGGAGCTTGAAATTAAAGATGCCACAAAATTAGATTCTTTGATATTAAATTACAGAAATGATCAACATGTAAACCAAGTGGTCACTGAACAAGACAGAAATTGTACGACTTTATCTACTCACGAAATATTATCTGACGACGATATTAGACTTCGTCTCTCTTCCTTTGATAACGACTAATATTTGTATATAAACCAAATAAGTAAACCTTCAGCGATTACCATGTTATGTATTTAGTAATTGTGATAATTCGATATCATCTTTGTAACTTACTTTTTTGGGTTAAAATGCTCGCACTTTGAAGCATGGTGTAGAAATGTTAACGTACTTTGATCAATATATGCATTTTTTGCAAAGGTCAGTTTTTAAGCTAAACTATTTTGATGCATATTCAAAATAGTCATTTAATTTTTATCTACCAAATGTAGAAGTAAAAAAGTTAAAAATATCCTCCTTTTAAAGCATCGGTGTAGATTGAAATACAGAGCAGTGTTCCAGTGTCAATTTTATTTTCAGGTAAGGAGACAATTTTTGTTCTTGAGGATCCGGAGTAATGCATGTTCTTTTTACAACCCTTCACTTCTCTAATGTAACTTTTGAAAAGGAATTTTAGTAAATATGTGAATTCTTGTGAATCTATTATAAATTTTGGTAAAAGCAAAGTCCCTCAAAACAGACATCAAAGAACTAAATATATTGATGCTTGACATCGACTTCTAACAAGGGACTCGAGTGGTTAAGACTACGGTTTCTTTCGGAACCCATTTTAGTGTTTCGGCTAGCAGAATCATCACATTCTTTGTGCTGAATAAAATAATTATTCTTTTTTTAAATGTTCTTATATTTAAAGATGAAATCAGATTCAAGGAAATAAGATATTTTTTTTTCCTGTAAGTGTGTATAATTGTAAGTGTGTATAATTGTCAATTTGAATATTAAGACTACCTTAAATGATTTAAAATTCTTTGGCGGTTTAAGGGGGGGGGGGGGGGCGTATGAATGTAGCAAGGGTTGAAGAAAAAAACAAGATGCCACTTGGCCTTAACGGTCACCTGAGTAGCATAACCCATACACAAACTTGTCGAGGAGTCTCATATATGCATTTAATTAGGTTTCATTCTGGAGTAGAAAAATTATAATATTGTATAACGACCATCTTCCTGCCTGAAATCTTTCAAAAAGGACTATAAAACCTATAATTTTAACGAAAAACTTAAAGATCATATAGATTGCATGACCTGACATTGAAAAGGTGCAATACTCTGATAGAAAAATTTCCCCCATAATTTTTAATATTCAAGATAGGTTTTATGTGTACATATGTTTACAGAGATAAACTAAAACAAGGTGGCTAGTATACTAGTTATTACTTTAGTATTAACAAGTCTACTTGGGTTTTTTTAAAAATTAAAAACTGTTTTGTTTCAAATGATAACAATACTTGCATAACTCTTTTGATCATACAACTTCTTAATTACATTATATTCAATGATTGAACAAGCAAAGGAAGATAATTCCACTATGAAGAAGCAAGAAAATAGAAATTCATTGTTTGTTATAATCCTTTTCCCTGAACTCTTTTCAAATGCTTTCACAATATCTTAACTTTGATACACGGCTTCATTCTTTCTCTTTTCTAAATATGTTTATTAACTCATTTCTTTCATTGAAATTCCTGAGCAGAATAAAATAGTAGACAAATATATACCCCCCCCCCTCTCCCATCCATAATCTTTGCCTTACATGTAGGCGACATAAAATATTATTAAAGATGGCTTTAATGTTTTTTCCTTAATATGCGGTCAGTTTTAAGTTGTAAGTAGACTTTTTAAATCATTTTATATACATTTACACTAAATGACCATCTTGGCCACACACTGCATTAAGAACCCCTACCCTATAAACTATATGAATAATTTGGCCCTATCCTAGATTCAAATCCCTACGCTGGGAGACATGAAATTTAAAACTTTGATAGATGGCCTTATTTTCTTTCTTTTTTATTCAGTGTCAGCAGAAGTAGAGAAGACGATTTTTTTAAAAAAAATATTAAATGCATTAACACTATATGACTATTTTTGCCCCGGTCTAGATTCAGAATCCCTACCTCGGGTGATGTGATATTTATATTTTTGGTAGAGGGCTTCCTGGTCTACAAAATTATGAATTACTTTTTTCCTTACAGGTGTGTGGGAGTAGAGAACATAATTTTAAACATTACATAATAATGCATGTAATGTTTACATTTTCAATATGGGGCAACACGTGTTCAAGAGACTTATCAAGCAGAAACTAGATGTCAATTTTGAAAAGCTATGTTTTTTCGTTAACACAATATGTAACTCTTATTAAATATCTTTAAAAAAATGTATGTAAACTGAATAATTTTTTAGAATTTTCCAAAAATATGCAATTTTGAGATTTTTTGGAAGGTCGTGGCAAGAAAAAATGTAATTTTGTTTACATTTTCTGTAAAAAAAAAATCAATAAAATTTTTATTATTTAATGATAATCAATTAATTTGCTTAAATTATAACCTAACATGATGTATTTTGGTGCATAATTTGATAAATTATGAGATCATGCTTCATGATGTTAATTTTTGGCCGTTGAATTATTGGACATTGTGAGCTGAAGTTCGCTGTAAGAAAACAAACATGCAAAGGTATAAATATTTTGGCCTCTATAGTAAGTTTATAAGTTGTTTTAACTGTTCAAATTTAAAAAAATGTTTGGGTTGACACAGATTTCTAAAACATACCTTAAAGTTAAAAAAAACAACAATGCAAAGTCCCTTTAGTTTGATGAGGCAACAGTGATTTTAGTTATCTGCAAATAAAGATGAATAATAGCTGACAAATTTGAAAGTCTTGGTCGGTTAACAAACCGCTCTGCCTATAGATGAGTATTTTTATTTATCCCAAATCTACACTTGTTTTTATATGCGTGGTAAGAAATTCGGTGAGTATTTTTCTTTAGAAATATACAAAAAAAAAAAAAATATACAAAGACAGATGGCACTCAGTATACGAGTATGTCTGGATTTTTTAACAATTGAGCAATGCTTTCCTCTATATGGTATTTTCGGCAATGCACCGCAAAACATCTCGAATGTACAAATATCACATTTTTGTACAAAATGTTCATTGAAGTCTATTCAATAATTAGCTAGATCTAGAGAGTTAGTTAAATTTTAGAGTTCATATTCACATATAGTGTCATTAACAATCTACTTCACTTGAATGTATTTTTTCCCAAAGGTAAAACATATACTTAAAGCTGACTTTAGTAGCAGAAATCCTGTTGTCATTCACAAAATCACAGTAATTCGGTTTAAAGTCCAACCAAAAGGTAAAACCAGACACAAACACGAGACGGGCGTCTATCACCTTGGCCAGTATCCCCGTGATGTAAGCGTCCTCTATCGGAATGTACGGCATATACTCGGACGCACTAAATATCCGGCCCGCAATGTTAGCGGATATGACGTAGGTGTTTCCGTATGCATACGGTGGAAAATGGGGAAAAGGGTAATCGATTTCACTGACTTTCCACATCCCTCGGCGTCTGACCTTGGCGTCGCCATTAATGTTTCCAAATATAGCCCCGTTCCTGTCCACCTTGTGGT
The DNA here is from genome assembly GCA_020458035.1 of Magallana ariakensis. Taxonomy (NCBI): domain Eukaryota; kingdom Metazoa; phylum Mollusca; class Bivalvia; order Ostreida; family Ostreidae; genus Magallana; species Magallana ariakensis. The sequence goes on along the minus strand of CM035817.1, from coordinate 58,636,095 downwards.
AGTACCCCTCCAGCGTAGCTACCAGTAGTGGCAGATTGACAAACGTGTCGTCGTCCGCTTTCAGAATGTACTTAACATCGGGACATTTCAAGTACGTCCATCGAATTCCGGACAATATTTTGAGAGACAGATTTTGGTATGTGTCTAGAAAATTACACTGCACGATATCGTTGTGTTCAGTGACCTCGTCCTGAATGTTCTGAAGGGTGGTGATGTTTTCGGTAATTCCTAACAAAAACACGAGCTTAGCTTTACCTTTGATATTTTGTAACGGCCATTTCTCTCCGCGAGATACGCTTCCCCACGTGGATCGAATAGCTTTCCGCTCTTCTGTGTGTGAAGGAGAGGAAGGTACTATTATGATTAAAACCGGGGGTGACATCGGGTCGCACGTGTCTGTTGGTTGATTTATGAATCGGTACACAAACTCATTCACTTTAGTTTTTCTAGGTTGGAAATACAAAGCATATTTCATTCCAGCAGATGTATCGTTTGATAAGATGCACTTGCTGCCGATGCATTTCTCCAATGGTACCAAATTTACAGGACGCCATGTTTTCCCAGAATTCCGAAAATGGTAATATTTCGTATAGATTATACCAACGATTAAAATCACACAAACCAACACGGTTAGAGTTCTGTAATTAATTCGACAGTTTCGTATCGTCTTCATAGAGGATCCATCCTGGAAATAATACAAAATAGTCACTTAAAACTTACACAAAACATAAGCTTAGCAGAGGTTGCGAATGTTGTTAACACTGAACTCGGGCTTTTGCATGCGTTTGTAAATTAGGCCAATTTTACTCGGAACTGACAAACGTACAATAGCGAGGGCAGTGTTTACAAACAGAATCGTTGGACCACTTACCTGGAGCGTGAATGGGTAGACGTCATCTGGCGAGTTCGACACCTAATTAGCAATTGTCTGATTACCGCACCACATCATATGTGATAATCTCGTGAATCGAACTCACCGCCATCACCGTACACGACTGGTGGGGAAGCAACCTCTCTCTCTATCAGTCCGAGTCAATCTTGTTTGGCTTCGTGGTGCACATTGTCCACGTAATTTTTATATTAACCTACTAAAGCTGGTCTATACTAAGATATTTATTTTATCTCAAGACCCCATCTCGAAATTTCAATCCTTTTTTTGAGTCTTTACTAAAAAGTGCAATTTTATGGGTGTTTTTATACATACTAAATATTTTATTACATACTAAAGCTGGTTTATAGTAAGATGCGTATTTCATCTGAAGAACCCACTCTCTAGATTTCAAACCTTTTTTGAGACTTAATTAAAAGTGCAATGAAAAGTAAATACATTTATGGGTGTTCGCGATTACACGATTATCTAAATTGACCCTTCCCTCCCCCCAAATATTAAAACATTCGATCTCGATTTATCAATCAATTTTAATATATCTAAATCTAAATAACCATAGCAAGGGTGAATAAGAGAGAACAAAAAAGGCTAGGTGCTCCCCATCAACACTACATCAGTTTATCAAAAAATCTCCATTCTTGTACAACAACTGATATAATACTATCTGGAAGCATATTTTTATTTCATATCATTAAGATAGATTCGTGTGTGTGTGCAGATAAAAGAAGGGGTGGTCGGGAGAGGGGGTCATTGTTAACATAAAACAGTTAACAGACATCCTGCCCCCCCCCCTCCACACACACACACACACACACACACACACACCTGTATACAGTGTAAACAAGAGAACGAACCGTTTCGTTTACTGTCTTTCTAAACCCCACATGCAGTGGAGGTCAGAGGAACTAGAGAAGAATGCTTTTTAAATTGATATTGTAATCTGGAAGAAAATTATGCAATACATGTATAGCTCATACTCTCAAATGGCGGATAGTTTGGATTAAGAGAGATAAATCCACTTACTTACCTATACATGTAAATAAACAGTTAACACGTTTTTGGTCACAGCGGGGGGTAGGAAATCGAGGAGGAACCTGGGGAGGGGGACGTCTGTAACCTCTCTGATAATGAGATAGGCTAGTCCAAAGACAAGTAAACAAATCCCTAAACAGTAAGTTATTGGACCATTGTGTTTCCCTTTAATAACAGCGTTGAATACATGTTCAGTCCTTTAAAGTTTATAGCAAAACCTTCGTTTGTTGGTTATACATGTATTTATGAGGAGACACGCACGTGTGATGCCAGAACATGTTAACTGTATATGTAAACAAGGGCCCCGCTACAGAACCCCCTCCAGTTTATGTGAGTAAGATACCATTTAGATATTTTCATTTCTCAATCATTATACTCCGCTTACCATGATGTTGGTTGCCTTCTGTGTAATCGACGCAGAACTCGTAGTTCTTCAGTTATTCAGCGGCTAGCTATAGGTGGCGGCCCTTAATGCCGAGGGACGGTTCCTGTACAGAGAGATTTCCCCCTCCTGCAATCAGCTCTTATCTTCTTGGGATTCCGCATCAGTGAAAATCACGTGTACACACGTGCAATGATTAGGGGCTATATCAAAAGTTAAAATGTTATGCATTCAATATGCATTAATCTTATTCCAAAAAAGCAGCGCGACTATTCACCATCGCTTAATTTTCGGCTTGGGGTAAAATGCTGACGATGGACCCTCCACTTTGGAGGGTCCAGAGTGGAGGAGGTGGAGCTCGGTGTGCCAATCTTAATTCAGAGTTTGTTTGATCTGTCATTCCAATTTCATCATGCACCTAATAGCTAAAACAATTGGGTTGTTTATTAGAATTTTTTTTAAAAGAGGGGGAGGGGGTCCTAGCATTTAATGATTTTAGCAACTTCAAATGAACTTTATCAGGATACATAAATTACTCTATGTTTGTGTAACAATTATCCTGAGTCCAGTGAGACTGAACAGGAAGTTAACTCACCTCAACGTTGAGAGATTTATTTTTTCCCCGAGTTACAAATGTTAATAGATTAATATATATAAAAGAATATTGAATATTATCCATTGACTGTCATTATTAACTTCAACAATTACACAGATTGAAACTTTAATTTGTTTCATGATATACATTGTATGTAATGAGAAAATTTGATTTTTGAATTTCTTTGCAAAAACGTTCCTGAGACAATGTCCATTGTTTGAAATGTCTCGCCCTGTCATAGTACACACAGTTATCAGGAAAGTGCCACCATTCGTCATCGTCAATTAGTGCTTCTGTTTAAAAGTCATATAAATAAAACAATGTGCCCCATTTTGTTTCAAATAACATAATTGGAATGACAGATCAAACGGACTCTGAATTAAGACTGACAGACCAAGCTCCACCTCCTCCACTCTGGACCCTCCAAAGTGGAGGGTCCATCGTCATCATTTTACCCCAAGCCTAATTTTCTGGATGGTTCAAACTCTAGAAGAGTATCTCATTCCTATAGATATATCTGTACTACGTTAAAGTTAAAAAAAACCTACACTGTCATCGGAACTAAATATTATAAATCCCTATCATGTCTTATCAACCTTAATTTATAAATGCTGAATGAGATATCATTTGTTGCTTTTTTCATATCACACATTTCACAGGAATTAAGCATCAAAGAAAATTTCTACAACTCTTTTTTAATCCTTCCTAATTATTTTTCTTTGGGGGGGGGGGGGAGGTGAGAAAAAGTTTGCAAATTGACACAAGTTTTGCTCAGCGCGTTAAAAAGGAGTAAATGAGTTATACACATGCGTGGATCTAAGGGGGGGGGGTTATCGGGGGGGGGGGGGGGGCGCTTGAAGAATTCAATTTTTTAAAAATTAACATGGTAAAATTACCGAGAATTTATTGGGTAGATTTATACATGTACATGTATTTTAATATATAGAATTTACAATTTGGAAATTTTAGTCATATTTTGTATTTGCACCCACTCATTTGCCAGTAAATTGAAGATTTACAATTATTAGCAGTTACTCAGTAAAGCATTGTGAGGCGTGGATCTGTGACATAATATTTGTACGGGTACAACGACCCCTCTATGTAGCTTGGTTCAGGTTGGGTCTGTGTCATATAACGATCCCTCTTATGTAGCTTGGTTTAAGTTGGGTCTGTGTCATACAACGATCCCTCTATGTAGCTTGGTTAAGGTTGGGTCCGTGTCATATAACGATCCCTCTATGTAGCTTGGTTTAGGTTGGGTCTGTGTCATACAACGATCACTCGATGTAGCTTGGTTTAGGTTGGGTCTATGTCATATAACGATTCCTCTATGTAGCTTGGTTTAGGTTGGGTCCGTGTCATATAATGATCCCTCAATGTAGCTTGGTTTAGGTTGGGTCCGTGTCATATAACGATCACTCGATGTAGCTTGGTTTAGGTTGGGTCCGTGTCATACAACGATCCCTCTATGTAGCTTGGTTTAGGTTGGGTCTGTGTCATACAACGATCCCTCTATGTAGCTTGGTTAAGGTTGGGTCTGTGTCATACAACGATTCCTCTATGTAGCTTGGTTTAGGTTGGGTCCGTGTCATATAACGATCCCTCTATGTAGCTTGGTTTAGGTTGGGTCCGTGTCATATAACGATCACTCGATGTAGCTTGGTTTAGGTTGGGTCTGCGTCATACAACGATCCCTCTATGTAGCTTGGTTTAGGTTGGGTCCATGTCATATAACGATCCCTCTATGTAGCTTGGTTTAGGTTGGGTCTGTGTCATACAACGATCCCTCTATGTAGCTTGGTTTAGGTTGGGTCTGTGTCATACAACGATCCCTCTATGTAGCTTGGTTTACGTTGGGTCTGTGTCATACAACGATCCCTCTATGTAGCTTGGTTTAGGTTGGGTCTGTGTCATACAACGATCCCTCTATGTAGCTTGGTTTAGGTTGGGTCTGTGTCATACAACGATCCCTCTATGTAGCTTGGTTTAGTTGGGGTCTGTGTCATATAACGATCACTCGATGTAGCTTGGTTTAGGTTGGGTCCGTGTCATACAACGATCCCTCTATGTAGCTTGGTTTAGGTTGGGTCCGTGTCATACAACGATCCCTCTATGTAGCTTGGTTTAGGTTGGGTCCGTGTCATATAACGATCCCTCTATGTAACTTGGTTTAGGTTGGGTCTGTGTCATACAACGATCCCTCTATGTAGCTTGGTTAAGGTTGGGTCTTTAAAGATTTACAATATAATAGCAGTTACTCAGTAAAGCTTTGTGAGGCGTGAATCTGTGACATAATATTGGTACGGGTACAACGATCCCTCTATGTAGCTTGGTGTCATACAACGATTTCTCTATGTAGCTTGGTTTTGGTTGGGTCCGTGTCATACAACGATTACTCGATATAGCTTGGTTTAGGTTGGGTTTATGGGTGATGCTGGGGTGGGTTCATTAAGTGCAATCCGATCATCTCCCTCAGTGACTTTTTTTTATTCTATACACACGTTTGTAACAAATCATACGGGCAAACATACTTCAACATCGCTTTCTTAAAAAGTTAAAAATTAAAAACCCATCTCCTTTTAAAAATATAAACAAACTTTAAACTAAATCTTTCTAGCAAAATTTAATGATACAGTGTTTTATGCATAAATTGGATGCATGTAACTTTATGCAAACATTTTTTTATTGTCGTGAGAATAATAACTGATATACATGTCTGATTAACATGAATATGAAGTGTCTTATATTACAACAGTTAAATTTGCTGATGACGAAATCACGAACATGATCCAGCGACTACATGGACACAAAATGTCTGATTCAATATCCAGCGACTACATGGACACAAAATGTCCGATTCAATATCCAGCGACTACATGGACACAAAATGTCTGATTCACTCTCACTCAATAAATCAAGGTATGGCGGAGAAATCAAACTCGACAGTCTGATAATGTCCTCATGAACTGTAACCATAAATCCTCATAAATAGCAGGGCAATAGATGAATTGATGAAGCAGATGACACAGACACAATCACATTCTGTTACACAAACACACGGCCAAAAGGCTACCAGTTCGTGCTACTGTCTGTATGGTACATACATGTTGATTCAGCCCGCCCCAGTCTGTCTGGGTGTCACAGACACACGAACAATCAGACACACGGACAATCAGACACACGGACAATCAGACACACGGACACTCAGACCAGTCCGTGCCACTGCGTCACTTGATCCCTTTGATTGGCCACCATCTCGTTCCAATGGTCCAACTCTTTACCTCTGGCAAACATGAAAGACCCCAAAATCACCCTGCCTATTATTTTATCTGAAAAAGAAAACCAAAAAAATTCTGAATACTATTTGATAGAAACCCCCCAAAAAAGGAAACTTTTGTAGATATTTTAGTTCTCTTTCAAACTCCGTTGTTGTTTTTTCTTACCCACACATATTTTAGAGACGAGACTGACCTTTATGACCACTGGAATGTTGCATGATGGTTAGACTTAGACTGGCAGCGTCCAAGCTGGTTACCGGAAGTTTCAACGTAAATGATTCATTATAGTTTGGACTGTCTGTTTTCTTCAGAACTTCCGTCTTCTTGGTTTTTAACACTTTGTTTTGAACAAGAACACACACTTTTACATAGGTATCTGTAAATAGAAAGATATCGATTTGTTTAGCGGACATTCATTGCCCTAATTCTTTATTCTAGAAAGTGTCCGTTCACCAGTGAAATTGGACAACTTGTACTCTTACGGATACGTTTTCTAACCGTAGACTAATCTGGTATGTCAATCAGTGTGTGTATAACACTAGAAGGTTTATCCTCCTTTATCTCCTTACTCTGATGTACACTATATAAGAAGCGTGATGTCAAGATTGTGGTTCGAACCAATTAAATCATCAAAAGACCTCTGTCACATATGTATTGCATGAACATGTCTGTCCAAAGATTTTGAATCTTGCTAAATATCCTCTTGTCCAATTTGGATTTTATAGTAAACCCTTGTACTTACAACAAACTCAAACAGGGGTATGTTGAACGAGTTCACATTGAATTTAAAAGTACCTAAGTATACTCTTAAAATCCTTTCATAAAATGTTGGTAACATATGGTTCAAATTCATTAAGTGTGGGCTCTCAATATTATGCCCAACAGTTTAAAAAAAAATTATTTCAAATCTTTTTCTCTGCTTTGAAAAACCTTTTGTATACGTCACGTGAGTTTCTGGTCTGAAATTGAGGATTTTTATTTGGTATTATAATTGGAACTCTCTATGATAAGTGGGATCACACGACTAGCGTTCCTCAATAAATATAGTAACCAGTGCAGCTAATTGAGTTAAATCCCACGTTAGTCACTGATCTGCTTTCACTGACAGTTAGCGCGTTTTTCACTCATGTCCCCCGGGAAAGAAACACCTACATGGAACCCGTATCTTCATGTTATTAAGGCATCATCTGGAGAAAGATTTAAATAACGATGCTTAACTTGATCGATATCGTCAGGTTTGTCGGTAACAATTTATTCTTAATTTCGTTTTATGGCGTGATCGTGGTACATTACACAATCATTACGGAGTTAGGTCCCCTGATTCCGAGCGACCCGATGAGCTGCTAGCATTTCTAGTTTATGAGTCTTTGATCTTGGTGCATGTATGAGATTTGAATTTCGCTTTTTTACTCTGTTTCAATTTGCATGCAGACTTGTTCTAGACAGTTATTGATTTAGTGTTGGGTCCTAAGTTATAGCTTGTAGCTGTGCTTCTTTTCAAACACTTATTACACCTTTTTCAAAAATTAGTCACCGTTTAAATATTTACAATATTTGACAGTTAAATGTATGGGGCAGAAATTGCAAGTCTAAACCAGTCATTGCAAAACAAAGAATGTTGGGGAAAAGAAAAAAAATACTAAGATTTAAATTTTAATTTAAATTTTGTTGGAAATTGCAGCTGTCCTACTCCTCTCTGAGGATTATGTTCATTCAGTAAAACATTTAGGAATGACTAACCACTATTGGTAAATTGTAGACATATCAGTGTTAAGCTTCAACGTCAAATAATTATGTTAATGGCCTTATGTCTTTTAAAAATATCTCTTATTTTTCTTTTTGTTCAAAACATTTTCATTTTAAAGAATTCGAAATTATTAGTATTGAAAGTTATAAAACTATTTGGAAAGTGAATAACAGTGAAATAAAGACAGTTTACGAATAACGTTAAAGATTTGTTTCATACCTTGAGATATTTACATTTGCAAGTAGTCTTTCTTATATAAACCTATAGAATAGGGAAAAACGCTCAATTGTGTGAACTTTTTCATGACCACACAATGATAACCGCACGCGCTTATCGTTTGACGGTTGCATTAGACCTATTGCAAACCTAAAACCACGGTTATGTTAATAATGATGAACAAACGTAAATAAAGGTATTAAACGCAATATTAAAAAGTTCACCGGGACAAGATCTTGGTTGGTACATGTACGTGATAAAATCTTCTGAGAAGCCCTTCGGGTCTCACAGGATTTTATCACGTGACCAACCAAGTTCATATCCCGGTGAACTTTTCAACTTGCTGTTTATTTCTTAATTAAAAGTCTTTTTTGAGGGGTGGGTGGGCGAATGTTTACTAGAAGTGGCTGACTTACCACTGGGTTGGTTTTCATATTTGAGGTCCCTGGCCTCCAGTACCCCCACCGTCAGACGCTCCAGGTGATTGTTGTAACACAGGGCCACCAGAAGCTCGCCTTTGTCGGCCGTCGACTGTACAATAAACCATTGAAATCTTGAAATTATGCATCACAAAAACAACGTCATATACATCTTTGCTAGCCAAGGGGTTTACGATCCACTCAGCTCATCAGGAGCAGAGTGGATAGTAAACCCTTGGCTAGCGAAGATGCGTCATACAGGAAGGAAACTCGTTTGTATTAGATTCTCAAAGGGGGGGGGGGAGTGGTCTGGCCATTTCATGCTTGCCTTGAATCTTTAAGCGAGCGAAGCGAGCTCTAAAACAAGTGCGCAGGAGAAAAAGAACGAGCTAAACCTACAGATTCAACAAGTTTTTTTTCTGCATGTACATCCCATAATGCTCTCTAATGTTTTCTCCCGTGGTGCTATGCCAAAAATGGCTAACATTTAACTCGTAAATTAACGGTGCCTTGAGGTTTGATGACACGTTTTGAGTAGCGCACAAGCTTTGTTGAGACCCCAAGATATTTTTTACATGCTTCCATTCCTTCGTATTGAGTCATTTGAACGTGTGACGTCATTGTGATTTCGCGCTAGATTTCCACAATAAATCAAGTGGTGGATCAAAATTACAAATTACATTTTACATACTGATCAATTTTCTCCAAAAGTAAAGAACGGTTTTAGAGGGAAGCAAGTCTATGTATTTGGTAAGAATTTTTTTAAACATAGAAATATTATATAATTATATAATTTTATCTCTCCCCTTTCCCCCGTCTCTCTCTCTCTCTCTCCTCTCTCTCTCTCTCTCTCTCTCTCTCTCTCTCTCTCTCTCTCTCTCTCTCTCTCTCTCTCTCTCTCTCTCTCTGATGTTAGCTGATACCTGTCAAAATATCACTAAGTTGACAATGATGCAAGGTATGTGTAATTCTTGGTGCGCTCGCCACAACGATAGCACCGTAAAACATATTATGGTTGAAAACTTAGTGTACATACCTCGGTTATTACAATTATAGTGCAGTATCTCTAACGTTTCTATATGATCAAATGCCAATAAACTCTCACAATTATAGTTTTTAAACCTATAAACCAACTTTTATTCGCGTGCTAGAAATGATCGCGAGGTTCGCGCGAGCCTAGTCGTCACAATAATTGTTCGCCACAAACCAGCCCTCAGTTGCTTCTGCTTTTTTGCAGTAAAAATTAGTCGTCGAACCAGTTTACTTTGGTAAATAAAGTCGTTGTGAATAAAGTTTGATTAAAGTAATTATATATGTACATTAAACATGTTTCGATTCTTCCTAATGAAATGTAGCTTTATTTTGGCCAACAGACAACTTAAAAATACTACTTAGGCATCTCGATAACCAAGCGCCCCCTAGTGTTTATACTGACCTCAGTTACTTCCCTTTCCAGGTCCCTCCAGATGACGAGTCGTTCGTTACTCTCGGCGCCGTGGTCCTTGAGCGGGTAGAGGGCGTGGCCTATCACGTTATGACGTCGGTGACGGTCCACGTCATAAACTGTGATCTTCAGGACTCGGTCCTGTAGCGACCTGTAAGACACCTGCAAGCAGCAACAAAAAGATCTATCCTAATGACTCCAAAATACCTCTCCAGTAATAACATTATACATGTAACATAAGCCAGGTTGAAAGAAAATATAGGCAAATCACAATATTATTCTGAATCAAGTGTTTGATGATGATGTTGTTTACACCCGCATGTTAAAACATGAAAAAAGTTCTTAAATGTGCATCAGGGTTTTTTGGTGGAAATACGGCCGGCATGCTCAGTATCCGACAGAAGGAATTCTTGGAATGATTGCTTATAGCTTGATCAATTCCATAGTGGCAGCAGCGTGGTTTGAAAGTAAAGTTCACGAGAATTATTCCAAAGCCACAAAAATGAAGTTGCATTTACTTTCAAGATATTTGACAACGTCTTGATAAAAATGGCGACTGTTAAAAATGGCACAAATACATTTCGCTGAAGTATGGAGGGTAATCGTGTTCAAAAATCCAGTCATGTTAACTTGTAAATTCGAACATGCAATCGTGTTGGTGTGTGAGCCTGAGTATGAATGTGAGTAATTCTGATCGTGTAATCTATAAAACTCGGACATAAACACTCTAAAGTTGACTCCGCAGACCTTCAATGTACATATAATTCTTCCCACAGATGTACATTTGCAACTTAAAAATGCTGTTTGTTATTTACATGTAACGTGTCACTATACTACACATTTTCCATCGGCAGTCTCTGCATTTATATCTCCGTTTTCCGGAAATAAAACAGTTGCCAAGTTACAAATCGACAAAGTTTGTCAAATTATGACATGACCATATATGGAAACAGTGACGTCACAAATAGCTGCAGGAAAAGACCTGCCGTAATCGCCGGAATGGGCACAGAATGAACAAAAAAATATTACATATTATTTCTGGATAACAACATTTTTTTAGGAAGTACGATTTTTCGAACAATAGATTATAGGCTCGGTGTCCAATATCAAGAGAATCCAAAAAAGATGCGAGTGAAGAATTCAATCGGCATCAGATGTCTTAGATCTGGAAAATTTTAAATATCATGCTCTGTTTAAATGTATACACGCATTTCTATTGTCTTAAAGTACATTTAATAAATCGTGTAAGTATACTTAGAGTTCGGCTGAATAAAGAAAATACCACCAAAAGCATCCTTATCGCTACCACAATGTTGAGACAAGAGCCTCCAGCCCCCCCCCCCCCCCCAACGAAGATCTGTCATGTTGTAAATTTTGAATTTACTGGGTGGGTGTAAATACAAAATTTACAACGACAACTGTTGTCATGTTGTAAATTTTGTATTTACACCCACCCAGTAAATTCAAAATTTACAACATGACAGATCGATAAGAAAAACTATCTACCTGAAAACAGTAGTTTTAAGATTTTGATTTTGAGACATGAGTAGCGTCACCCCCTCTCCATTAAATGAAAAAAAAATTCCAACCATAAGGTTAACTGTAATAGCAAAAATGTTTTGATATCAAGCAATTATTACGGGATATAAGTAAGGTGTCCTGAATCTCGTTTCAATCCAGCAACACTCAGCGAAGTTGGTTAATCAAAATTTTCCGGAAAGCTTTACAGCTTTACAGCCACTTGTGAACATGTACTGATTGTCATAAAGTAGCTACTTAGTTTTGTAAAATTACTGTCATTACAGTATATATTTATAAGATTTTAAAATTAAAACTCTACCATTTGATATAGAATCAAATCTGTTTAACCCACCTGTTCCTTAATTTCAGAAATTCGATTTTCGAAGAAAAATTATAATGTGTCCCTTATTTATTTCTTCAGAACCTTTCAATTTTTGACAACATTTTGTACTTAAATTAATGATTATAAAACTTATTTCATAACAGTTTCAGATTGTTTTATTATTTATCATGCACTTGCACAACAAAGTCATTTTGATATTTGAAAAAAATATATAGATACATACATTTTTCCGCGAAAAATTACTAAATATTTTTGTAAGTCGTTTAATTCTAAAGAAATGAGGAATATAAAATTCACTCTCAAAATTCTTAGAATTTAGGTAGGCAATGAAGCTATATGGGCTTCACGGCGGTCTCCAAACCCCATGCTGCACAAAAGATATTCACCCCCTGGGAAATTTCTTGATCCGTCTCATTTCTAGAAAAGAGCACGTATTCAACTTTATATTTTTCAGTTTAAATTACATGTCAAATTATTTTAGCAATATTGGAATAGATTTTAGGCATTTTTTTTTTAGTAAAAGTTAACCCTTATCGTATATTACATGTACCCGTGTCCATGGGAATTATATTACAGAAACCACAGTCTTACATTCGTCACAACGGCACCGATTTTTACAAACATTCACCTCTTCTTGTTTGGTCCAGTTTCAATCATAACTTAAAATATTCTTTTATAAAAAAAAAAAAGTATTTTTGATCTAAAGAAAATAGTATCGTTCTTTAGAACAGTTTATCTGAATTTTATGTTTATTTTAGTCCATTCCGGCGATTACGGCTTGCCTTTTCCCGCAGCGAGCATTTGCCATATTAGGTCATGTCAAAATTCGACAAACTTGTAGACTTTACATTTGTCGATTTGTAACATGTCAACTGTGCTATATCCGAGGGTGAAGATACAAATGCAGAAACTATGGATTTTAAATGTGCAAAGTTGAAGGTTAAATTAACTAACAAAAACAGTTAAGCAGCAAAATGTGCATCATACAAAGGAACTGAGTCAAATCTTAAAGTGTTTATGCTCGAGTTTTTATAGGTTACACGATCAGAATCACATACTTACACAACCAACACAACTGCATATTTGAATTTACAAGTTTACAGGTCTGGATTTTTGAACACGATTACCCTCCATACTGAAGCGCTATAGACAATCGTTTCGCTACAGCGCTATTGACAATCGTTTCGCTACAGCGCTATAGACAATCGTTTCGCTACAGCGCTATAGACAATCGTTTCGCAAATTTTAGGCTGATACATTGGATGAATAACTGTAGCTCAATGAAAAATTATAGTTCACTCGATTTTTCTATCGAAAATCAGTTTTGCAGCTTGCGGTTCATTAGAAATTACCCACTTAAAAAAACTATTAAAATAGTTTCAGAGTACATGTTTATTATACACATGTTATTTGCTATTGATTTTACAATATGGTCTAGACAAACAAAAGTTATCATTTAGAACACTTAAAGAGATTTTTTAAATATAATTTGGGCTTTATCATGGTTTTTATGTTGACTGTATGTATATGTTATTGCTATGTGATTAATTGATTCTAAACATTTTAAAAACAGTTACAGAAATAACACAGTCAGCTTAGGAAATTAAAAAGTATTTGTAACCTGCTTTTCTATTAATTAAGTTCCACTGTGCTCTTTATCCATTCCCCCTTTTTTTAAAGATAACCTAGTATGATTAAATAATTTGAGACTAAGGGCCCTACTACAACAAATACATACCTTTGAATTATTGCTTGGAAATTTTGATGATAAAGTCAGATGATCTATTATTATTATTTTTGATTTCAAACGGAACTTCTCTTTAGAAGATATTTCCACAAGTAATACATGTATTTATAGTTTTTATACTATAATTATAATTGCCATAATGTCGTATTCTTCCCCTTACCTGAAATACAAAACTTTCTTCAAACTTAGGATTACAAGTCTTCTTTTTGAATTTGGATTGTAAATATCGACGCTCATCCGGCATCAGGTACAATCTGAAAAACGTTCAAAGGAACTTTTCATTGATTGACGTCATAAGTATATGTTAGCTGACAGTCAATTGACGTCATAATTATATGGTTTCGGAGACGTTCAATGGTAAATTTTTTGGACAAAAGTTGAATAGCAAACAAGTTCTCTATACAAATGTAGACCGAACACATCTGTTGAATTATAAAATAATTGTTTTTGTCAATAAAAATGTCTGTGATCTAATGGCCTGATGTCGCTTTCTCTGTCGTTTTCATTGTTCAAGCTACAAGCGGCTAACGCTTTTTAAGCCAGCGCTATGGAAACTTGTTACTTTTTAATGACTACATTACAGTGTTTTTTTATTTTGTAACAGTGCTGTAAGTTAAAATAGAAATTCACGCTGAAAACCGATCATTCAATCGGATTAATACTAATGTACATGTACTTGTTGCAAATGTTCAATTTTTTTTTTACTTTAAATCTTTTTGTTTTCATGAACATACAAGAAATGACGCTGCATTTTATAAAATTTTGGGCTTTCTGGAAGCAGTATTTGATATGGACTTCTATGCTTTAGACACACAACCCATTAAGCAGATGGTGTTGTATTTCTAGGAAATGTGAATGGTGTCATTATTCATCGTAAGTTATGTTTGCGATTTCATTTATAAAATCTGTACAAGTAATAAAAATCCCATTTAACGTCGGCCTCGTACAACCTGAAGGGCTTCGCATATAGCCGCGGATAAAATCACCGCAAATATTGTGCAATTTCAAAATGTCAGACAAGTTTTATTTCCCAAAGAAGCTGTAAATTTGTCAGATTCGTGGCTAAAGTTCAGAAATACTCCAATAAAAACATTATTATTCATTATGTTACTCTTGCAATATATCTCCGACGATAAAAGTGCGTTAATTTTCTGCTGTTGCAGAAGATTTTTAGGAGGAATATTTTAACAGTGACATAACGCAGGCTTATTAAAATCAATATTGGCATGCCTTCTTTTTAATCTCAAATGCGACATAGCTTTTATTGTTTCTTAGTGTAGAATATGTGTGTAGTACATGCCAATCTTATACATATGAAGTACGGCTAAACTCTTCACTCTACCCCTTCAAGAATTATAACTTTCAACGGTCTTTCGGAATAGTTTCACACAATGCTGATTATAATCCTATACTTTCTCAATAAATCAATAAAATAAACTATGGTCATGACAGACTTCCATAAATTGTTTGAAATATGACGAAAATTGGTCGAAAGATTTTCAATCAAAGAATAAGTCCGTCACACTTTCACGGACAGACATAGGGAAAGGGCAGCACCGCGAAGCATAGATCAATACAAAGATACCTGGTTGTGCATTTAATTGGCACAGATCAAACAGTCCTTTCTTCTGGTTTGTGAACCGATCCCTGATGAACAATAAACCGACCATATGCTACCCTCAAAGGAGCTTGATTTGCCACGGGGGTCAAGTAAGGGGACATTTTAAAGTTTGTGGTTTATATGACCTTGACCTTTTATTGATCCCGTCAACACTAGGAGGAGCTGATGTTGGTACAGACACCTCATTGACAGATGTAAGGGCTATCTTATTGCTTTTATCAATACACCATGGTGCCCTGTCCAAACAAACTGGTACTTTGATCTGAGCTGGTATGCGCTTGAGATTGACAAAAGAACCAGGCATAGCTGTCTCAGAGATCACAGGAACATCAGTGGGGTTAATAGCCTCATAATTCCCTAACTGCATAACTGGGTATAGATCTGTTAAACATAAACCTTAACATTGTGTTAAGCAATGACGTCATAGCTTTGTGTCTGAATGAAAACAAAGGACGTCTAGATCATCACAAGGTCACAGTAATCGTCACTGATCAAAACAATATTCAATTTCAATTACATGATTAATAAACATACACAAATATTATAGTCTATAACTTATTTTTTTAATTTTGGGTATTTTGAGAGAGCTCGATGGTCGTGGTCTTTTTTAGACTATTTTAATCTCCTAAAGAAGAACAGCTCCGTAAAAAGATATAGGAAAATGATTAAATTTTGAAGCTAAAATATTTGGATTTTTTTAAACTAAGTGTTAGGTTATGGCCAAACACATCATATGTCAAAGTCAAAGTTAGTTCTGATGGCTAATTTGTTGACCACCCAGCCGCCTTAATAAATTTTTCCACACATATATATACATGTATATATAATCTTGGTTGTAAGTCAAACTAGAAAATTCATATAACGTACAATAAAATAAAGAATTTAATAAAATGCAACTGATTTTAGCAGTAGTAGTAGGGAGCTGTGAATTGTGATAAGAAAAGCAAATTCAGTGAGTTAGAAGATTACTGCACATGACCCCTGATGACTACCGAGCGTTCTTAAGGAAGGAGTCTTGCCTAGTTTTCGACTTGTCAAAATATCAAAAGTACATTTGATTAAATGTTGATTAAACCAAGATGAAAGGAAATTAAAAGATAATAATTTTCTTTCTTAATATTATACAACTTTGCATAAAAATATACAGTTATCAAAGTTTAGAATGTAACAAAGACTATATTTTTAGCGAAACACTGGCGTAGGAAAATATCACATTTATTTGTAATTCTAAATTACTCAAGATTTATGAGCTTATTTAGCATTTTTTAAAACAAGAACAATAATGCAAGATTTTTCAATTAATGTGAACTAATAATAAGATACCTGGGTTTCAGAATACGCTTTTAAAATATGATTTCTAATCAAATTACATTTTTATTAACTTTTTTAGCGCTTCTTCTAAAAACAGATAATTATGTGTAAAAATCACCAAAACCAGGTTTTTTTCTCATCTCTAAATGGTCAAAATATTGTTAATTCATATCTTTATATAAAGTCTTCATAATATGTAAAAATCAGAAATATTTCAATATCGAAAGCATATAAAAAAAAAATCAAAATATCTTCCAAATTTAAGAATAAATCAGAGGAAATGCGGGCTAAGCAAGTTCAATTTTTATTATAAATATTAATTTAAATTTAGTAGCATTACTGATAATTTTTTTCATTTCTTTTTTTAGCATTTCATTGAAGAATAGAAACTTCATATCTTAATAGATGTCTTAAATAACAACAGATGACTACATCTATTTTTATCATTCTTTAAGTTGAGAAAAAAAGAGATAGTGACCTTGACCTGACCTTGATGCGAAAACAAGATGATCATATTTAATTAAACTGGTTCAATATTAGAAGAATGACTGATTAAAAGAAGATTTCTTCCTTAATAAGCTACCTTGATTGCTCTCACCTGATGAAGGGGTCACAGCTGCTGTTGTTACCGTACTGTCGTGTGGGGAGGTTCTTTGCCTTCATTAGTGTCACCAGCAGTTTCTCCGTTTCCCGCTCGTATTCCACGGCGAACCACACCCTGCCGATGTGATCCAGGGGGATTTCATAGTCGTCGTCCTCGTCCACTATCTTGTAGAGGCTGGGGTCGATGGAACCCAGGGCGTAGGCACCTACAATTAATCAAAGTACTAATAAAGTATCTGAAAGAACTGAAAAAGTACCACCGGCAATCAAAGTTCTGACAAAGTACCAGCAATAAAAAAAATTGGCAGAGAACCAGCAATCAAAGTACTGCCAAAGTACTACCGGCAATTTAAGTACTGACAAGGAACCAGCAATTAATTACTGAAAAAGTACCGGCGATAAAAGTAACGAGAAAATAAACTACCGTCAATGTATTGACAAAGAACCAACGATCAAAGAACTGTAAATAGTTTAGGAGGTAAGGACAACATTTTATCAATATGGATAAAAGTACGTCATAATCAAAATATACTGGCAATCGCCGTTTAAATTTTAATTTTGTACATTATTTGTTAAAGCCCTGGTGGGTTTCGTCTAATAACTTGCCGAGCACTACCAGACAGAGCAGAACCAAACCTAACACAACACACGGGCTCCTTCCCAGATCTGATATTCGATACAGGTGGTATGTGTTCATGTACAACAAAACTAGGTACCAGATGACACAAACTATTTTCCGTACAACATATTTCTAGATAGTAAATTCAAGAATGTCAAGTAGTTGTCGAGATTAAGACGACGCCAAAACCCGCTAGCAACAGACAAATAATTCCACTAATGCTTTATCCACCTTTGATTCAGATTCTTTTGAATTTTGGGGTATAAGATCGAAAATAAAATCATATTGTCCAAGAATTCTCGCTCGATCATCTATAACTAGAAGGATCATAAGCCATTTTACCTTTCTGTAAATGACCTAAGACCAAGACACAGAAAGCTTAAGCCGTAAAATAAACTATCTCAAAGCTTAGCGTATTTAAGAATTATTAAATCAATAGATGGCAAAATCAAAAATTAGATGACCTCAACATATGATTGTATTGCTGTGCGGTCAATTTTATAAAAGCAGTTATTAGGGAAACAGCTATACATTAAAGTTTAGAAACATTGTTAAAAAGTGATTCACTGAATAAAACAGAAAGGGTTTTAATTCGATTTGGCTACTGAAAAACTCAAGTTCCGCAAAATTACACAGCCAAAGTCGGTTTAGGTGAGGTTTTCTTGGAGAACTCAATCAATCTATAAGGAGGTGTAAGCACATGTGCGATTGTTATGTAAAAATAGAAGAAATTCATCTCGAGTTGAGCCTCGACCCGACTGTGTGCCGCCCGAGATTCGTCCTGATTATATACATACAGTATTAAACGTTTAATTGTTCAAACCTCAGGGAAATAAAAGTAATGTACATAAACACATTCTTTTATTTTGATCACCTCAACATTTTCAACACCTCGTTTTTGTGAACACGCTGAAACCAATTATGAACAAATGAATCCCTTTAATTAAAGTAATGAAAGTACTCGTGGAAGCAATTAATAAAATGCTCATCTCTGTGCAGATTCTTCTATTATCTTAAGTTTGATGAAGTCAAAAAGTTTAAGCTACATTATTTATAGTAACAAATTAAAAAAAATTAAGTACTCATGGATTCTCTTTGTCGATTAAAGTTTTTAAAAACAGTATAATAAACATAATTGTAGTCTTCAAAGAAACATTACTTAGACGAGTATAAAACTTATGGCATAAAACAACGACGTTTACTGTCGCCAATTATTGGATCAAACAAACTACCATAGCAAATCAATAACAGACTGATTTTAAATTATTTTTCGGAAATTCGGCTGTGGTCTTATAAATACAATATCTAACCAAGTAAAATTGTGTTGACGAATGAGAGTTAAATGGTTCAATAAGATGATATAAACAACAAACTTTGGAAAAGAAATAAAGATATATAACCAATAGAATACAGTGTAAATCCAATGCAATGCCGGGGGAGGAGGGGTTGTTGGGGAATCTAAATGAGGACATGTTGTTTTCGTCTGCACTCAATAACATTATTGTGACGTAAAGAATCCAGTAACTTCGTGCTTGAGGAGTCAGTCGTTATACTGTTTGATTTAGTTGCACTCGCATATCTGTCTGATGGATTAGTCCATGGAACCATGTCATCGGCAAACTTATATTGCACAACCAGACCATTCATATCAACAGAACAGAGAGCAGGCTCGGTGTTTTCGTGAATCATACCGATGCCGTGACGTGTTGTGCAGAGGATGAAGTATTAGTACAGAAGCTGCCACGGCGCACGTTCCATCCATCAGACACCAGCGCCGCGTCGTTAGCCCCAGGACCTGAGACTGCGTGTCAAGAAACAATTTAACTGATCTGTTCTCAGAGATCGCGAAACTCCACAGGAACCGGAACATCGGAACATGCCGGGGGACTTAACTAACTTAGGGAGGGAGATTTTGGTCTTTTGGGGATGACTGGGTACAAACTCGGAAACAGGAAATGTAAAACAACCAAACCATCAAGTGTTGTTATTGTTTTATTATCTTTAAAACACAGGGCTCGCTCACGCAGTTAGATGTGGTACTGAATCAATAGGAAAATCATTCATATCTGATTGATTATTTGCCGCTCTGCGAAATAATTTGATAATTATGGAACATGAGATGGCACATCTTTCCGCCAAGGGCTTACAGTCATTTTACTGTATTTGTGCATGTTAACTGTTCGGCTTCCTCTGTTACTGACGATATTTAATACATGTACCTGTAAATACCTGTACATAGTTGTGCCCGGTAAATGATAAAATCGAGAGTCCCGTCCTGTATAAACGCCGATAACATTAATGAACAGGTCCGATGTTCCTTCTGGTCAGTGTGTGTATATCGGGTACAGACATTCACCTGTATCTGTATATAACAGGTCGTCATCATCGGTGGAAGTCTTAAATATAATACGTTTGGACGTGTGTACACCACTAGAAAGTTAAAAATCAACCGACCTTTTTTATCAGCCGATTTCTATCAAACCACTGTATATGACAGTGCTAATTTATCAGATCAAATGACAAGTTCCTAGTGGTTTTCAAAAAAGGGGATTTTATCTTTGAAGGTTGAATACTAATTGTTGGTAATACCAGGTATGTTGTTCATTAATTAAGAAATAATTTGTTAAGAGATGTGAAAGAAATATGATGTCTTACATAAATAAAATACATAAATTATTAGTATTATTCTTCACAATTTAAAAAAAAAAATGTGAAAAATAATTGAAACGAATGAATTACATTTTGCATTAGCATATACCAACTAAAAAGCTGAAATGGCTTAACTGTTACCAAAGCTTGCTGTATTGAAAGGTTCTTTAAAAAAAAAAAAACAACAAAAAAACATCCAGAAACAATCAGAGGAAAGTGGATCTGAGTTAATGAGAGGACGTAGAGAATGTATCATTCTGTCGGCTCCGATAAACATTCAAAAGATGAAGATTAGTGAGTAACTCGAGAAACCGCCGAAGTCTTATTTGTGTCAGGGGAATTCTTTATTACTTCAGGTCAAGAATAGTTATAAAGGGAAATACTTTTTGTCGAGATCATTATACTAGTATTGGCAAAGATTCGTAAAGAGGTTTTTCAGCTCACTAAGTCTGGAAAGACTGGAATTAAACCTTAGATTCACTTGAAACTCATTAGAATTAACCAAACTGAGTGATAAATTTAAAAGAATCTACAACAATTAGACCAACCAAAATAAATAATAACAAAAGGTGACATGGCGACAAAGATAGTTTACATTCGGGTATGATGGCATCTGACTTTCAACAGAAAATCAACTGAAATCGAAATTTTCATTCGTTGCAAGTTTTTTTTAGAAAACTTTTTTAGCATAAGCGTACAAAAAAAATCAGACACCAACACTTTTCAGAAATCATATAGACATTCTGAAAATGTCTTGTTTAAAATTGATTTTAGTATCAATTCGAAATTTCGATTAAAGCCTGCGCCAAGTTCAGCTTCTTTGGTTGAAGCTACTAGTACTATACAATAAAAGCAGCGATTTGTAAAAGAAACAAGCAACTGAGCTCATGAATTTATTGTAAAGAAAAATTATACATATTAAAAATTATATAAAAAGTCTTAAATAGATTAATGAATCTTTAAGCATCTAATCACATTTTTACACTAAGAAAAATAACATTTGGCATTGTTTCTTAATTAAATACGCATTATATTAATTCAAATATACTTTTAAAAGATACATTTTATAGATATTGAGTACATTATATGTTATTAAACAAGAATATTTCACCAAGCAAAACAAGAAAATTTTGCATGTATTGAAAATTCCAGTAAATGTTCATTTTATTGATACCTTATTTGACAACATTGCTTACAATACTACCTTACAAAACCCGTACCTGCTAAGTTTCAAAAATGCATTTCTAAAATTAGATTGTCTTATAATATTGCAGTTGAAACTGGTCGATTTAATACAACTACCCGAAATCAGAGAAAATGTATATATTGTAATATTAATTGTGTGGAAGATGAATTTCATTTTTTATTGGTAGGTCCTTTGTATGATATTTTTCGTAAACAAATATATTAAACCTTATTTTTGGAGGAGACCTTCAATGTTCAAACTTGTGCAACTTTTAAGCTCAGAAAATGTCAAAATTATGAACAATCTTAGAAAGTATTAATAATAGTTTAAAATTACGAAAGGATTTGTTACCATAATTTAAAGTACATTGTCTATTCTCCTGTTCCACTAGCATATTTATATGATATATGTATTGCATAAACATGAAAACTAATGGGCTCTCAAGCCTAAAGTGAATAAAGAATGAATGTAGATTTTACCAAGGCCTGCTTAAATATATCAAACATTACAATATTTTCGTTATTTCACAGAAACGCATATGATAAACTGTATTATGAGCGTGAGATTACAGTTGTGTGCGCTATATAATCTCAGATCTCAGATCGTCGTATAATTTCCATCTTGTTGAGCATTATAAAACTCAGTCATACAACCATACAAGAAAGGATACGTATAGCTCCTTGTGATTCACTTCTGGTAATTATTTTATAATGACTTAAATCCCCGTCTATTCAGGCATACGACATAACGAGTCAGAGAACCGGAAGTGGCTCCTGAGGATATACCGATCCCGATTTTTCTTCCAAAGTAACCTCTTACGCACGCGCTGTTGCGGAAATACACGGATTTGTAACGGTGACGACGGAATTCCCCTCGGACAACAATGAGGAGGAATGGGATTCACCGAGCATTTCCTGGTTCAACCAAACTGTTAGAGACGGCGATTTCCACTGAACTGAGGCTCATTGGCGCTATGGATACCATATTTAATGGATCAAGCCGTGTATTTTCACATAAAGAACATAATGGAATAGAATTTATTGATTTAATTTTAATTTTGACTTTCCTTTTAAAATTATTTGCTATCCACATTGAAACTATTAAACAATAAATAATTTAAAATATAAGCATGCAAACGATGACAAGCGAGAGACAGACGTTCTATTGTGCTGTCTTGTCACGTGGTTGACGATTGATAACTTTAAAAACAAAACTGCTAATAATCACGATGCTTATCAGCAGTTTTGATTTTAAAGTTATCAAAGGACTTTGCCGGAAAAAAACACCAGAAACTGTCGGTTTTAAAATTTGCAATCGGACAAGCTGTACAGTAGTACTTACATAAGTACAGATATATCTATGTCAGTAGTACTTACAGAAGTACAGATACATGAATATCTATGTCAGTAGTACTAACTGAATAACAGATATATCTGTCAGTAGTACTAACAGAAGTACAGATACATGTATATCTATGTCAGTAGTACTTACAGAAGTACAGATATATCTATGTCAGTAGTACTAACAGAAGTACAGATATATCTATGTCAGTAGTACTTACAGAAGTACAGATATATATATGTCAGTAGTACTTACAGAAGTACAGATATATCTATGTCAGTAGTTCTTACAGAAGTACAGATATATCTATGTCAGTAGTACTTACAGAAGTACAGATATATCTATGTCAATAGTACTAACAGAAGTACATATATATCTATGTCAGTAGTACTAACATAAGTACAGATATATCTATGTCAGTAGTACTTACAGAAGTACAGATATATCTATGTCAGTAGTACTAACAGAAGTACAGATACATGAATATCTATGTCAGTAGTACTAACTGAATAACAGATATATCTGTCAGTAGTACTAACAGAAGTACAGATATATCTTTGTCAGTAGTACTAACAGAAGTACAGATACATGTATATCTATGTCAGTAGTACTTACAGAAGTACAGATATATCTATGTCAGTAGTACTAACAGAAGTACAGATATATCTATGTCAGTAGTACTTACAGAAGTACAGATATATCTATGTCAGGAGTACTTACAGAAGTACAGATATATCTATGTCAGTAGTTCTTACAGAAGTACAGATATATCTATGTCAGTAGTACTTACAGAAGTACAGATATATCTATGTCAATAGTACTAACAGAAGTACATATATATCTATGTCAGTAGTACTAACATAAGTACAGATATATCTATGTCAGTAGTACTTACAGAAGTACAGATATATCTATGTCAGTAGTACTTACAGGAGTACAGATATATCTATGTCAGTAGTAATAACAGAATTACAGATATATCTATGTCAGTAGTACTAACAGAAGTACAGATATATCTATGTCAGTAGTACTTACAGAAGTACAGATATATCTATGTCAGTAGTAATAACAGAAGTACAGATATATCTATGTCAGTAGTACTAACAGCAGTACAGATATATCTTTGTCAGTAGTACTTACAGAAGTACAGATATATCTATGTCAGTAGTACTTACAGAAGTACAGATATTTCTATGTCAGTAGTACTAACAGCAGTACAGATATATCTATGTCAGTAGTACCAACAGAAGTACAGATATATCTATGTCAGTAGTACTTACAGAAGTACAGATATATTTATGTAAGTAGTACTTACAGAAGTACAGATATATCTATGTCAATAGTACTAACAGAAGTACATATCTATGTAAGTAGTACTAACAGAAGTACAGATACATATATATCTATGTCAGTAGTACTAACAGAAGTACAGATATTTTTATGTAAGTAGTACTTACAGAAGTACAGATATATCTATGTCAGTAGTACTTACAAAAGTACAGATATATCTATGTCAGTAGTAATAACAGAAGTACAGATATATCTATGTCAGTAGTAGTTACAGAAGTACAGATATATCTATGTCAGTAGTAGTTACAGAAGTACAGATATATCTATGTCAGTAGTACTTACAGAAGTACAGATTTATTTATGTAAGTAGTACTTACAGAAGTACAGATATATCTATGTCAATAGTACTAACAGAAGTACATATCTATGTCAGTAGTACTAACAGAAGTACAGATACATATATATCTATGTCAGTAGTACTAACAGAAGTACAGATATTTTTATGTAAGTAGTACTTACAGAAGTACAGATATATCTATGTCAGTAGTAATAACAGAAGTACAGATATATCTATGTCAGTAGTAATAACAGAAGTACAGATATATCTATGTCAGTAGTACTAACAGAAGTACAGATATACCTATGTCAGTAGTTCTAACAGAAGTACAGATATATCTATGTCCATGTCAAGCCCTCATTTTCAATAGGATCTTTAAGAAAATTTACTTCAATAATTGGTTTTGAAAAATTTGTTTAGCTACTGCAACATTAAAGTTCTTTTGTATAATTATGATGAAAACATTATGACACAGTTAATCCAGAACGACACAATCAAATCTGATTTATTTGTGAAACAATCCCTCTGCTTTGCTGTTGTTTGTTAAATATCTAGATTAATGAAAAGTTTTATTTGATTCTTATTGATGCAATGATAAATCCATAATAGCGGTACTGGTTGTTTGAAATCCTTCTGAAATGGTTTCATCTAAAATTAATTTCATTGTGTTGTTTAACTTGTTTCTACTCAAATATCTTGTATCCCACAAGACCAACATGTCGGCCCTTTGAAGTTATTGTTCTGCAGACGGAGGATTTGTTTTACATAACTGTACTGTTTGGATTATTTAGTCTAATTGATATTTACAGTCATAAAACTTTTTTAAAAATGGAGAAAAAAAAACCATTTTTCATTGTATGATGAAGATCATAAAATTTGATTTTATATCAAAACCAACATAAGTAACAACTTCTACTAAAAAGTCCAGATGAATCTATACCAGTAACGTACACATACCCATCCGGAGATTGCAGTAATACCTCCCTCATGTGAAAAGTTTCAAATTCATCATATTTAAGAAACTGAGAGAGAGAGAGAGAGAGAGAGAGAGAGAGAGAGAGAGAGAGAGAGAGAGAGAGAGAGAGAGAGAGAGAGAGAGAGAGAGAGAGAGAGAGAGATAGTTACCTGGGATTTCCACTGACGGTCGCTTGACGTTGAGGGGTGAGGTAGGCTCTGACAATCCCCCACCCTGGGGCCGGAACTCCTCCGAGGAGCCCCTCTCCATCCTCCTGGTCAGCGTAGCCTGGGTGGGGACCGTGAAGGGAATCTGTTTCATACTACAAGGGAGAAGAATCATAGAATGATAACGCTTCATCGCTGAGTCTTCGAATAGTCCGCACATGTCACTACGGAAACCTCCAACCACACAAAGTCAGGAAATATTGATGTCAAGTCGTCTTAAGTCTTATTCTTCCTATCTAGTTTAAATTCTTATTCATGTGTTCCTCTGAATCAATACGAGAGTAATCCCGTTTTAATATGCTTTAGAATTCTAGAATTCCAAACCGTGCACCAACCAGAAGAGGCTGAAGCGCGCAGCTGCTCGCGAGGTTTCCGTCACAGTGATCTTAATCGAACGCACCGCGGACACTAGGGAGGCGTACTCGGTTCTGTGTCTTAATTCTCCCCCTCCCAACCCCAAAGCGCTCTGAGAGAGCTTGATCCAAGGATTGTGTTATACCAATACTGCAAAGCTTCATTTCAGACAAATAATGTAATTGGTGACAGATTTCGATCGCTCTCTCGGTTATTTTTTCGATTAATAGAATTCGACCGTAATGTTACAGACCATGACGAACATGTTTGCTAAGCAATAAGCTCACACAAAATAGCAAACATGTTGCTTTTTCCGCAGAACAAGATTTGGCATAACTGGAGGATCTACCGAGAACCAACGTTTTGTTATCCAAACACCGTGTTCGGTTCCCCGGATGGACGATTCTGCCGTTCATCACGTCCCCGTGTCACGGCTCGCATTCATCCGGATTACGCTCTCATTACCTGGTATTGAGCTACTGACAGTGGGTGCTACATAACACAGAAATCAGTGTCATTTTTCAACACGCGTTAAAGATTTTCCCACTTTGGTTTTGATCAAACAGATAAATAGTATAAAAAAGTTGTCATTACAATATTTTAATCTTGATTTCAAAGTTCTTAATCTAAAATGATAAAAGAATTGAAATGATATCATCCATAGACCTTGTTACCGTACAGCAGAATGGCGCACAAAAATTGTCAAAGGATCGATTGCCGTAGAAAAAAAACTAAACCAAACCAAAAAGTACTAAAAACACTGTCTTTTAATTCAAATAAGTACAAGATTACAGTAAAATAGTGTTTCAGTTATCAGGCTTATTAGGAGTTTACGCTTAAAAGAAGTCAGTTAGCTTAGACATACGCAGCATTAAGAACTTATCAATTATAGTGAATTACGTTTTAGACGAATCATTATTTGAATTCCTGACTTTTATCATTCAGAATAGTGCTATAGCGCTGTAGTAACCACTGATAATACCCCAGTTACAACCACTTTTGACCAAACTAAAGTTGAATTAAAGACATGATTTTTCTTTAATTTTTTTCCCGTTGCTTTCTGCTTTTTGGGTGTATTTAGGCGGATAAAGAAAATTGTAATTTAATGTAAAATAGGAAAATGCAATCTGCAATGTATCTCATAAAAAATTGAAATCAATTCAATTATCCGAACGTTTACTTAGATTAGACAATGATTAAGTAATTGGAAACTAAATTTGCACTAACTTTCCGATGGAATATGTTTTCATTCATTGTATATTTCCTTGGTTAAAGGACACGTCTCCTTTGTTGACAATTCACATAATCCACTCGAAATTCCACCCTTTATTGGATAATAATTTTCTTTAAAAAATTATAGGGTCCTTTAGAAGTGGTCAGTAGTGAGTATGTTAAATCAGTGCCCAATGAGTATGTAAATGACAGGTGAACACTTTTGATTTCTTGATCTGCCAAGTTTTGTCGCATGACCCTACTGGAGCAGCGCATCGTCGAGAGCAGCGTGCCTGCCACTGACAGGTAACAGCCTATGACGTCATAGATGACCTGTAATTTCCCAAACTGCCCATAGTCCGCTGCGTCTCCGCACGAACTCTGACGGAAGTTTAATATATGTACATTGTAATTTTTTGCACATTTTACTTTAAAAGAGTACATAATTATACATGTACTTAAAAATAAACACATTGTCTTCAATCACTTAATTATGAGGTATGAAATACAAATAAATGTGCCAAATACGATCTTGTATAGTATGGTTAGTTATTACATGACTGTATTTATTTTTCAGAATCTTTCAAACTACATGCATTTTGCTACCGTAACTGTTTTCGCTTACTTCTCACAATCCAAAGGGTTCCGATCATTATCCCCCTACAGTTTAATGCAATAATGCGCATATACGTACGTACAAAATAGCTGGATAGAATGCTTTTAGGGTGAAATTTAATTTTCTCCAGAGAACGGATTAAAATCCAAGCTCGTAAAAAATTCATAAAGACGTATCGTGACATTTCCTCGCAGTGGTTATAAGATATGCACCAAAAACCTAATGGAAATAGCGATTACATAATGAATGCAGGAAACAAATCCCACATTGTGACAAAGACTAGTCCTCAACATTAAATTTCACCCGAAAACTGGAACAAAATGGCGACGATGAGTCGCGGGGGCCATATAACTGATGCGGACGAGGCGAGGGTCATAGTAGCCATTGTCACCTTGGAAACAGCGTTAACAATCAGCCCGACTCAAGAACTACACCTATGGGTGCAGCAAAGATAGCGCTAGTAATCAACACCAGTCATATATCCTCAAGAGATATGAGTCAATTTCAAATGCAACAACGCAGTAAACACCTGTTTATTTTATTACAAACATGAAACAGTGATTGAGACATCCAAACAAGTAAGGCCAAGTAGACATGTATCCTGTACGAACGACCTCTATTTATATTTATTACAAGATTGTCAAAGACATACACTCTAGGTAGTGGAAAACCACCAGATTTCTGTTTACTCTCTCTCTCTCTCCCTCTCTCTCTCCTCTCTCTCTCTCTCTCTCTCTCTCTCTCTCTCTCTCTCTCTCTCTCTCTCTCATATACTATCTGTTCTACATGAAAAAAAAATGACAATAACAAACCGTCAACCATCTCAAAAATCCATAAAACGAAATACAAATTCAAAGCAGAGCAACACGGACCTCCAAGATAGAGGTAGGATCAGGTGCCATGGAGGAGTGAGCATCCTCTGCTGACCGGTCACACCCGCCGTGTGCTCTTTGTCGTAATCGGGAAAATAAAAACCGCAAAAGTCCGTAGACAATTAGGTAATTAATTATGGTCTAACAATTAGTATGAAAAACGTCAGTCAGCATGCGACTCAGTGGAAGATTGTATTTGCTGACAAGGTCGTTGTATCGACCATAGAACTTACTAAAAGATGACTTTAAACGAGACTGTTGATAATCCTGTTTTATCAACTTGTTTGTCAGTAGCTTGCCTCGTCTTAGAAACTGTTCATACGAAGAGCATGCCCTTGCGTATATATCGAATTAACTGAGAGACAAAAACACCATATGCAGGTAATGAAGGTATATTGCTACATAAGTAAGGAAAGCTGACTATAGAAAAAATGAAGTCATCGCGTTTATCATAAAGTTTTGTTGTTAGGTTACCATCAATGTCCATTTCCAGTAAAATATCCAAATATGAAACAGATGACGCTGACTCTGTGGTATCTTTTATTTCAAGTTCACTGGGATATATCGAGTCGACGTAAGTATGGAAATAACAATTGTTAATTGATAATACGTCGTCGATATACCTAAATGTTGAGTTGAAGGCCACAGCGAGTGATTTATTTTTTTCACGTACAAGTTTTTGAATAAATTCTGCTTCATAAGAATACAAATATAGGTCTGCTAACAATGGGGCACAATTGGTACCCATGGGAATTCCAACAGATTGTTGGAAGACTTGATTTCCAAAAACTACATAGATGTTGACTATCAGAAATTCAAGCATCTTTTTAATGTCAACTTCAGAGTACTTGTGTGTGCAATCAGAATGGTTTTAAACAAAAAAATGTTTTTTAGATTTCCAATGACAATGTAAGCATTTTTACGACTTCCATTTTTATTGAAGAAACAACTGTCGATGATATCAAAAAGTCTAGATTTTAATTTGTCGTGGGGAATGGTTGTATAAAGCGTATATTTTTTACCTCAAAATGATAACACATCCGAATGTTATTAGACAACCATGCTCACTTGCTACACCAACAAAATAAAGATTTTAATTACAGTCTTAGTTTTCCTTATTTTCAAGATTCAGCTTTAATTGTTTGACAGTAATGTTTCACTCAATGGTTGTTGATAAACAAGGCAATCAAAGGAATTCCTTTAGACATAATAAAATCTTCGCTGTCCTCAAATGCAAACCTATCAAGTCAGGATTGTGTGAAATATTTCCTCCCAACAATTAGTCTAATCAACATTTTAATGAGTCATTTAGTGATTCAAAAGCAATGTTCTCGGAACAGCGCCGTCTGGAGGAGGTGCGCAGTACTCTCCCCTTACTGACTTCAGTATTGGAGACATGGATCAGAAATTAAGGCTCCGACACGATTAAGTCATATTGCGGTGGGCGACAGCAGAAATCTTTATTTGATTACCTGCCTTTGGTCGGATAAATGTTCGCTGGCATTGACTGAAAAGATTTTGCTTTTAGAGAGATGTACTTGGTGATCGCTCTGATATCAAAGCAGCGCGGTAATCTGTAAAACAAGAGGGAAATTACACAGAAAAAAAACTACACACAGAAGGTTCCTTGTAACAAGTGCTTGATCTTTATTAACCTGAATCACCTGTGCATCATAACGTTTCTCGCTTCAAACACGCAATAAACAGGGGGCATTTAATATTCTAATAAAATACAAACAAAACCGTTTTTTATCAAAATTATTCACTGTTTAGTGCATTGAATGCGGAACAAGAAATCAATTATCGGATTAAGAAATCAGTAAAGTACACTATTTCCTATCAACCGTGGAGAACGTCACAAGTATGCAAAAATATCAGATTCATGGTATGGAAGGGAATTACCGCCAATATTCTATGTATCTTGCTTTTATTCTTATTATGCTTACTTCTTTATTCTTCATTACATTTACACTTGCATGTCACTTTATTGTTTTCATATTCATGCTTATTCAATTTCACTTTGATTCTTTTTTATCCTTCATTGTTTGCTTAATTCTATGTTGCAACATTCTCCTCTTATTCGTGTAAATTCTTTCTTCTATCTCTGTTACAAACGTGAATTCAAACACGCAAACCATAAAGCACTTTCAATAAAGACGAATACAAGTTGCATGAATTTAATGCTGCATTATGACGCCAGGCGGCAGTGTGCGCGCTACAATTGCTGCTCCCCGAAAAAAAACAACGTAGCTAGCTAAATGTGGGATGTTTCGTACCATGACATTTCGCCCCAATGTTTATATGTTCAGATCAAGAAATGGAGGGGAGGTTTATGTACTAAGGGATAATTTATAATTTTGTTTTTCGGGAGACAGTGGGGGGGGGGGGGTAGGTCGAGTTCTATTTTCAGTAGGTTTACTATGTGAATTTAAAAAAGTTTGAATTTTCAAGGGTGGTGGGGTGACTGGACCCCCCTCCTAAAATAAAATAAAATTCTAAGTCTGCGCATCAGTTATTTATATGAGACGATATAATCTTACAGTTCTCATAATTACATGTAGCACCCGTATCATAATTATCATCATCGCAAGCTTGATATGGAAGTCGGTCAATTCAACTCTTCATTTAATCAAGACCAGTTGACAGGTAGACATATATGAGGTTCATGTCTCTAAGTTACTTGTATCATAGCTTAAACACTTTCAAATCTAAACATGGACATTCAGTTACATGTACATGATTTATATTAAAATGAACAAACCTACAATAAGCATGGCTGTGAATGATACATACACATTTTTATCACTTCGAAAATTTGTGTAAATAAGAAGCAGACATTATGTATGTTTTGTATTTTGGAAGAAAAAAAAATATTTTATTTAGAACTTTATATAAGAATTTTTATTAAGATTTTGATTTAGATTTTAAACCAAAACGTATAAACAGTCATATCACATACCGTATTTTAATCTCTTTGCCTGGTTTGTTTTCGTTTACTCATTGTGTAATTAAGTCACTGATACTTTAAATTCGTTAATTTTTACCGTGTATACGTATATTTACTTCTGCGACTCCACCGTTCTGTGCCGTCTCGCAAGAATATAAAATCGCATGCACCAAACTTTGTTTTCATATCACAAGTTCAAAACTTTTAGAAAAAAAGTGAGATTTTAAAACCTGCAGTTTTAAGTTTTTTAACCCGGAATTTCACGCGGATATTAATTCATCGCATTTAATCAGGGATACACAGTACTGTAGCCTAACGAGAGGTACATAGTGATTCATGCAAGTGATAATTTTCACACGTACTATAGTACAGGAAAAGCTACTTCTAAGCATTTCGTACCCCAGTCCTTTTATTGTTTTTCAAAAACATCTTTAAATTTGGTTTAAATTTATTTATATTTCATCTACATGTTCCACGGGTACCTCTGGACAGAACCGTGCATCACCCCACCTCTTTTCACCTCAAATGAAAATAAAGTCCTGTCGACAAGTACTTATGACATGTTCCTCTTCTAAAAATTAACCGTTCCTGCAAATAATTTGCAAATAATTTGTTACTGCATATATATACGGTACATTGCATTGCGGATCTAGAATAAGATCAGATCCACCCCAATGGGAAATTCACACTTATTTAATCAACCAATAAAAAAATCAATACAAAATTATCTCTCAGACCCCCCCCCCCCTTATGATTTTTTAAAAACCGCGCGGAGGCATTTTACATGTATTAAAAAAAAAACAACGTATCTTTTTGAGTCTACGTATATCGTGGCTTGTTAAAAGTTAACTATATTAACATGTATTTCATATTCCTATACTAAGCCCTTAATTTAAGATGTTTTCACTAACTTATTATTATTTATGCCATTTGTTAGTTTCGTTTTAATAAATCTTCGGGAGCAGCAATTGTAGCGCGCACACTGCCGCCTGGCGTCATAATGCAGCATTAAATTCATGCAACTTGTATTCGTCTTTATTGAAAGTGCTTTATGGTTTGCGTGTTTGAATTCACGTTTGTAACAGAGATAGAAGAAAGAATTTACACGAATAAGAGGAGAATGTTGCAACATAGAATTAAGCAAACAATGAAGGATAAAAAAGAATCAAAGTGAAATTGAATAAGCATGAATATGAAAACAATAAAGTGACATGCAAGTGTAAATGTAATGAAGAATAAAGAAGTAAGCATAATAAGAATAAAAGCAACATACATAGAATTTTGGCGGTAATTCCCTTCCATATCATGGTGCGCTTCCGACCATACATAATATATAAAGAGAAAACTCCCTTTATTAAAACATCTTGTTCACACCAAACCAATGAAATATTCATTGTTTGGTCAGTACTAACGACGAAAGGGGTCTAACAGGCAGCTAGATGTTTGTAGAGACCAACGGAAATTCATTAAATCGGAGGTTAATTAAATAGCTAGTTTACAAAACCAAATCAGCAAGCTTGACTCCAAGCTGCTTTAGACGCTAATGAAGATTTCCTCTCACGAACCGCTACTTCACATGTAAGAGCCATGTTTTGTATTTTATCTAACCAAGTATGCTATGTCATCCTTGTATAGATACCTGTACTTTTATCCGTCAAATCCAGATTTTCAACTAAAACTATATCAACAATTAACACTCAATGTATAATAGATATCATATCTATCCTACCTTTCTACCACCCGATGCATTGTTAATCCGCACCCCTAAGATTTCACAGGTGTTAACTTTCTACCTGGTCATCAGGTAAATCACTATATCTACATGTAGTACACAAGTGGCGGAATGAAGCTTTGAAAAGTCACTACAATGCTGTTTCTTTCGGGGAGAGCTCTTCTGTAATCCCAGGGTTAAGAATCGGGGTCTCCAAGAATCGAGGTCTCCAAGAATCGGGGTCTCGGCCTGAAGGAGAGACCACGACCACAACCTTGGAGTGCACGAACGACAGTACCGACTAGCGCTATGCTTGGTAAACACCAGTAACTAGTGGGGGAATTTAAAACGATTTGTGTTTTATATTAATTCAATAACCCAAAGTGCAGTGAAGCTGGTGTTTCTTTTTTGATGCAATTCTCAGAAAAAGGATTTTAATCTAAGTCATAACATGCCATTTTTATAACAAGAAAGTCATACTTGTAACAAAATGAGATGTATCATT
The DNA here is from genome assembly GCA_020458035.1 of Magallana ariakensis. Taxonomy (NCBI): domain Eukaryota; kingdom Metazoa; phylum Mollusca; class Bivalvia; order Ostreida; family Ostreidae; genus Magallana; species Magallana ariakensis. The sequence goes on along the minus strand of CM035817.1, from coordinate 58,602,126 downwards.
GCTAGTATGAACATCGGGCCCTCCCTGTTATGTATACATCTTTTTCAAACCACAATAAGAGTAACACAAATGATCTTATTTCACAAATTCAAGTTCAAGTTCTCTTAAAGTATACATAATCAATTTTTCAATTCAATTCAATTGTTTGCATTATAAAAATATTTCCTTAAATTACACAGTTCTTTAGTATTGAAGTAGATACATGTAGTAACTGTTTCACTTTATAGACACTTGGTTTTCGGGAAAAGTAACATTTTCGACAATCACTGGTCATACCTCCCCCTTAATCTTTAAGTCATGTGGCGATAACCGTAAGCGTGTAATTTATTTACGATATTTTACATGAATTATCTTAAACTTAAATTGTAAACAAAAGTAATCAACAACATGTTCATACATTATACATATTGATACATTACTTATATCGTAATTTTTAGACTTTTCGCCAGGCTCTCAGAAAGTCCGCTCTTCGACTTGATTGCAAACTCTCACTTCTTATCCCGCGGAATTTTTGTCGTGTATGATAACCTTAAGGTTATTTGAAATTATTTTATTATAAAAACAAAATCTTATATCGTGCAAGCTAAGTCCTGGTGATTTCTTTTTGTGCTTTACCAGAATAAAGTTACAACGTGATGATGACGCTATAATAATCACCTGGTACTGGCGTCTAAACGGGGACCTTTTGTAGTTACCATTCGTAATCGGAGAAATTACACCTTAGAACTAAAGATATCAAAGGAAAATCACGACCGACGAATCTTTGCGCCGGTCTGAGATATCAAAGGACCATCTCGCCGATCAAATAACAAGTATACGGACTATTTCCTCGTGTCTGACACACGGTGAACAAAAGGCGTTGTCACTGTTCCAACTCCTTGTTTTGTTTTGTTTTTCGTTTTAGATTTTTTTCTTGGTTAAAATTCGCTTCTTGTGGAAATTATCGACGAAAGCATCGGCCTTTGTGTATTGTTTTTTAGTTTTTTTTTATTATTTCATTCCTATATAATGGAGACTTCAGTTGTTTTTCCCTTATTTTTGTTCATTAATAATAGGAAAATAAGACTGTATGCATTGCCAGTTCAAGGTCAGATATCCCCCAAATGATTAAAGGCTCAACTAACAGCTAACGCAGTTAGATACGAATAAAACAGAAAAAGTAAAATTAGTTGGGAACGTTTTCATTTTTTATGAAGTCTTCATACAAATTGTTTCATTTTTACGTCGTACAACAGTTAACAAACGTAAAATGTATAGTCTAATAAAAAAATCTTTTTAATAATTTGACATTTATTTATGTAAAAATTATTCTGGGTTTTAGGATTTACAAAAAGAGTTTGTTCGAAGTCATGTTCCAAAAATTAATAACATGGCATAAATCTGTTATGGAGTGCGATCTGACCATCGTACGAATTACTTAGGATAAAAGTTTCCCAGAATCCCCGGCCATTAATCTTAGCAAGCGTTTTTCCACCAAAAAAAAAAAACCCCATAAAATACTCTCGGTCTAACGTACATGTAATGCTGTGATAAAAAATACAAAAGAACTCTTTTGTTTAACCTCGTTCCAATCCCCTCTTTACCCGTACCCATTCTAAATCATCTGAAGCAGATCTCAGTTATATTCCTATTCAACTATGATAGTACGTTGCCACAAACCATCTTTATAACAAGATCTCTCGAGATACCTACAACAAACCACCTATAGCAATGCTTACTGCTTGATTATACATGTAATACTGTATAACCTAATTATAACAATTCAAGCTCCCTCCGTATACACACATCGAACTGTCTAAAGAAGTGTTCGATTAGATTGTTGTTTATCCAGTGTAAGCTTTCTACCAATACCTACACCAAACCTTTTTTTTTTTAAAGCGCTCGATTAGAATACTTTTAAACTATTGATATAACATGTTACCTACCGATACCCAAACAAGACGATCAAGTGATGCTCTTTTGATAACATAATTATTGTTAAAACGGTAAAAACCCGTTAAATCGTCGAACAAACTTTACTTTCGATGCCCCTTCCCCTTTTTACCAGTGTACTGATATCTCAAGAGAGAGAGAGAGAGAAAGAGAGAGAGAGAGAGAGAGAGAGAGAGAGAGAGAGAGAGAGAGATTAAAAAAAGAGATAAAGAGAGAGAGGGAGAGATAAAGAGGGAGAGAGAGAGAGAGAGAGAGAGAGAGAGAGAGAGAGAGAGAGAGAAAGAGAGAGAGTGAGAGAGAGAGATATTTGGGGGGTTTTTGCAGAAAATTGATTGAGACATCCTCACATAGAGCTATTTTCCCGTGTACGATTTTTTTGTCCATCTTTTATAAACAAAATTTGATAGGTTTAATGTCAACTTCTTTTGATAAAAAAGGAAAGGATCAAATAGCGACTAGATTAATACGAAGACAGTCCGCCGCGCACCTACTGCAGACTTAAGAGCCAGGTACGTCAGAACTTCTCGTCTACATTACGTCTGATTGGTTAGGAAGATGAATAAACAGTTTCTCCAAGGTTAAGGCTCTTGGAGCTGGTTTGAACGGCATTTGATCCCGTTTTATACGGGGTTTTTTTTTTTCAAAATGAAGTATATAGCAAATCAAACATGTACTATGAATTATATTTATGTATGTAATTAAGATATGGTTAATTACATTAATTCTTATTTGTTTGTGAAATTATATTTTATATTTGACATAATCTTGGAAGTAATTCCTTAAATCTATAACTTAAGTATCAAATTGACTAAAGTCCCTCATTTTGTATCATCCAAAATCCTTACCCGGAAGTTAATCACCCATTCAAAAACCTTACCCGGAAGTTAATCACCCACCCTCCCGCTATACATATATTTCTGTATAAAGAGTTCAGACTGTTCCTTAATTAATTTAACAAAGTTTCATAAAGATTGCCTTTTTTCACTTTCATTAATATTTCGCGTGTAAATCATCCTAACATCCGCCTTTTTTTTTCAAATTAAAACTTTCTATCGTAATTACAAGAAAAACCATTCACGACAAAGCATTTTGGTACAAAAGACCAGCACAAGATGGCAGGATGACTTCCGGTAGGTCAGTTACTTACCGATTCATGGCGGTCCCTATGTCCCTGAAGCTCGGAAATGTTCGTCAGACTCACAGGTGAAACTTGTCAATGCCACTTAACAGTGCTCACAAAAACCCTTAAAACCTTCCAGACAAAGCAAAGTCAACTCTCTCAGAACCTGGCTCTCCAGCCTAACGCGTACGCTTTGAGAATTTCTGGAATTAAACACATTAAAGGACGAACATCTTGTCAGTTGTTCTCGCGAGATTAGATAATTGTGACATTAGAAGTAATTAGCGACAAAACGAGAGTAACTTGATGGCGTTTACGGTCTTTACTGGGCAGAACCTATCGGTAATCCCGAGACTTTTTCTGTCCCGTCAATGAATCGCTGTGCATTGAGTAGATATAACCAGGTTAAGTAACAAAGTAACACAAGTAATGGCCCCGATTCAACAATACAGGAGATATGTTACTGTGCAACCCAGAGCGGAGGTTATAGTGTAGGAACAAACCAATGACGTCATATTCTCTGGGTGGATGCTAATGAAGCCCAAATTGACTTACAAAGATCCCAAAAACAATGGACCGGTCTGTTGTTTTGCCAGCAATTTAAGAAAAGAAATAAAGTTTCTTAATAACACTCTCATAAAAAATGGGATAATATGAGATATGTCGTATTCCGGAGATAGACGTCTTAATAAAATTGATGAATTATTCAAGACCCGGTTTGCATTGGGTTCTAACTTGTATATGATTTCCAGTGGACCCCTGCATTGTTTACAGAATCTGGTCCCGTATTAAGTATTAAACTTATCCCTAGTAAAACATTTGCAAAGGTTTTCTTTTTTTTCCTAAATAAAGATACTAGAGAGCAAAGTACATTGTTTACTTAGAATAAAAAATCACTGGGTAATTTTTATTTCCTTTTTTAAAACACCGATTGATATATCCAAGAACCAAACTGTTTGGAATGTAAAATCCGGTTTTTAAACCAATTTGTCCTTGTTTAAAAGTATACTTTTCTTAAATGGCTTTCTAAGATTTCTTTGGATACGTTTTTTTCTTTGTTCTTAAATGTTAAACGTTAACAAACCTTAATCGATACACATTTGTACAGAAATGGAATGTTCTTCTGTGTAACGTAATGATTTTGCTAACTGTGTACGATTGAAAGTCAAAGAGAGAAATTAAAATTAATATAATAAAAAAATTCTTTGTCCTTTACAGGGATACTGATGACACAATCTTCTGACGAGGGTCGTGCATTTCTTTTTCTGTATTGACCGCAACCCTCATACCCGCATGAACCAACACACATTGAGAGTTTTATTGTATATTAGTAAAAAAATTATTTCCCAACAAACTACGCTACGAAATGATCATAGTTCAAGTTATAAATCATTATGGAAGCCTTTGGACTCCACATGATTTGATCATGCATATGACCGGCACAGTTTATATTCCAGAGAACTTATTTATTTACTTATGAAAAATGACAATAACAAACTGTCAACCATCTCAAAATCCATAAAGCGGAAATGACAAAATTGGGAAAATGTTATAATAGGGAATAAAAGGAACGTTGATGATTTAGTCTGTTTGTGATGGTCAAAATACAAACCTTGAGCAAACACGGACCTCCATTTCATAGGAGGTGGGATCAGGTGCCTAGGAGGAGTATATTTGTTCGAAAACGTACAGTGTCAATCACTCCACATTCAAGTAACAATTGTTTAATGTACTTACCACATTAACCGGCTCTTTAAAACACGCCCAAACTATGCATAAATCCCGTCGAGATTATTTTGATAACCCAAATCAAAGTATCGAGAGTACCAACAGTACTGATACGCGTAAGATTAGATTGGCTACGAAAACTGTGGCCTGAAAATATTTAAGGACAATTTTAACCACCATTTTTACTATTTGGTCCGAGCTTTTGATTTTTTATTCTTGATGTTATGAATTGTAATAAGTAGTGGTTATATCTAAAATAAAAAAAAAAAAAAGATAAGAGGAGTTTGATAAATGAATATTATTTCCGTGTTATGTACAGTACGAATAATTTTGTTTATTTTATGATTGTGAAATTTGTGACTTTACTTTAACTTATTTCCAACATTATACGAAATCTTATGAGTTTATTGTATTTGAAACAATGCCAGACGCGTTTTTTTTTAGTTTCAATTGGATTTAGAAAGGCAATTATTCAGATATTGGACATATATCTTACAGAAACGATGTTTTATGCAATATTAATTTTCCTGTTTTTCGCAAATCACGACTGACTGTGCGAGTCGTTCATATAGCCAACAAATGACATTAAGTTGTAAATAGTTGCTCCACAAGACATTTGGAATTATTAAAGAGAATTCCTCCAGGCTTCCAGCAGATAAAGATTCTGATTTTTGAATAAATTACCCTTGCACTTGCCAGCGTGCTTTTCACTTAACGTTAGCTATAATTTCTATCGCAAATGACAATTTCCATAAACAGAAACTCGTGCCTCGTAAAACAAATGTTAACCAAAAAGTGGCCAGTAGAACTCTCTATTGATTGCAATGTTTGCTTTGCGCCGTGAAATTTCCATGTATTCTATTTCGAATTTTGTTTAGTTTTGTGTCCTATTTCAAAACAGCTTTTAGTGTAGAAATCGAAATAAAAGCGGAAATTAAGCAACATCATTGCTCCTGGTTTGAAATGAAAGTGTTTGGTAATGGTGTTTTCTTTCAAATGTGACCAAAAAGTTATTTCATTCAGTGATTCTAGTATTTTATTTTAATTTAACCTTTCAACTCTATTTAATATCCTCTCAAAACATTCGAACATTAATATTTGATTGCATTCGCATATTTCCTTACATTACGAATTTGAGCAATTTAACTACTTTGTTGAACAGCAATTGTTAATGTGTTGGACCTTTGGGTTAAATTGAAATCTATTGACGAATCATCCCAACTACAATATATAAAATTATGTCAATAACTTATTTATAAGCTTTTAAAATAGAAACGTGAAGTCTACTGACACGAAAAACTATAAATTGTACGATACATTTTGGACTGATATGGACCACCTACCACTTTTCCCCGTTAGACAGTAACTAGACCTAGGTACTGATATGGACTCATTGTTAAGATGGCCCCCAACACGATACTTGTTCCTAATTAAGTTCTAAATCATCAGATGGAGTTTTATTTCATTTTCTTCCATCTGTCTGTAAAATTAAAGAGAAAATTATTCCATTTAGCATTGGTTTTCCGTCTGTGTCTCTTTGGCCCCAAGAAAGCTCAGTGCAAATTGCAATTTCCTCCATAATAAGCTGAATGATTCCGGACGGATTGACATGCCGGCTATGGTCCTCTGCTAAACAGGATTGGTAAAAAAGCTCTGTGTTTGTGTGTCATTGCAGAACCGATACGGGCCATGCATAATACTGCAGAGGTAAACGCCGCAATGACCCATCCGTATAACGGTGACGTCATGCTCTAACTATTTTCTTTCATTATGCAAATTGCCCCCGATTTTAAATTTTCTTTAAACTGTATCAAACATTTTACAGATTTCTTTTTATCATCTAGAAGCCAATATAAAAACAAATGCCATCAGGATTTCCTGTTGATTGTGGATTATATAATTGGAATATATTTTTCAAATTACATGTACATATCAGGCGGATATATATGATAAGGTTTTAGTCGATTGAGCTCATTGGTTCTGGCCATAAGGTAAGGAATTCCATTGTCCTTTAAAGATGAAAATCTACTACACTCCCCCACTCCCCCTCGGCTCACTGAATAAAAGCCGCTATTCAACAATGGTCATTTCTAAGAGATTTGACAGCCCTATTTGTTTCATAATGATAGCATAATTAACTGTTTATTTCTTGTCAATATGACAATAGTAAAATCGATTCTTCTAGACAGGTCTTATTTGTAAATCGAGACTGAATAAATAGGAATGATTGAATTTTATGAGTGTATTTAATGAGGACTGTCATTAATCACCATTTGACAAAGGGCACGTTGATTAATTATCCTCGATCTGAACTCGAACCTAGTAGTGGTCCAATATCTAGTGTTTTGCTAAATGTCTTACGGCAATGGTCTATGGTATAGTTTTTTTTTATCATTTATCATGCAGTAACTTGTCTAATTATTTTTAGTATTTAATGTAAAGGACGTTTACATTCGGCTTTCGCATGCACCTTCCTTTGCATGTATCATAGCGTCTTCCGTTAAGTGAACGCGTATTAAATATAAAACGTGAAAAAACCTTGATAATCTCAACAAAGTCGCACATCCAATTCTATGGAAATTGGATTATTTCAGCTTTAAAACAAGTATTTATTGATTAAATTAAAATTTCAGAGAAACTGCGCATATGGATGAAAAACCGTGAAACCCCCCAAATGAAAGGTCCTACATACCACACATCAAATGATTTTTTATAACTTTTTTCTCAAATATACCAACATTACTTTTAAAAATCTCTCGAATGGCTTTGTCAATTTTTTCATTCAGCAAGAAAAAAAACGGAATTCTGATTTTAATTTTTCTAACGTTTAAAAATTTGCCATATCCGATCTACCTATATTGGACATTTCTGAACCCATATTTTTACTATATTTTACTTTTTTGTCATTAAGCCTCCAAAATATTTGATTTTAATCTGCATTAAATAGACTGAGGCCTTATTTGCAATTCCCAAGCTACTACTAATAAAATAAGTACATGAAGTGTATAGCAACTTTTTTTCGCGTTGACTTTTTTCGACATGTCACTAGTAAATTTGAACTGTTCTTGACCACAATTGTTTGGCGATATTATCGTCTTATTAAATTTTCATAACAAATTTAGACAAGAACATACTGGTTCGCGCTGATAAATACTCGCAAATACAAGTTCTCGCCAACCACGCGAATTTTTTCTTGCGCTCAAATAAAAGATGCTTTACAGTTATTCAGTTATTGTACTTGGTTTAAGCAAAATGTGTTGCTTTTATATCAAAATTGCTTGAAATGTTACTTTAAACAATTCAGATTTTAATAATGAATATTTGGTTTTCTCACAATTTATTGAGTATTAGAATAAAAGGAAAGAAGTGTTGCATCATATTGAACAATAGAAAGTTTTCATAAAATTGCTGGCGTTAGGTTTTTTGTTTTTTTTTAAATAAAAGATACACAGTTAATGCAATTGCTTTTTAAAAACAAACAAACAAAACAAACAAACAAACAAGTAAAGGAAGTAGTCGATATACAAGTACATGTATAATAGTTAATTCCATTTGTTTGGAAATTCCTTATACTACGAAATACACGACTTATTATATTAATATGAACCGTAAAATGACCAGCGTATTTCTGTGGTTAATGACGTTTTCTTACGTCCTGTGACGACAAGTCACGTGAAACGATGCACAATGGCGCCCTCCTCAAAGTTTCTCCCGTTATCATTGTACTGTGATCAAACATCTAACGAAATCATCATTTACAATGTCCGTGTTTTACAATGAGGCCGATCGTGAATTGTCTTTCAGGAATTCTATACTAACAACAAAAAAGGAGAAATGAACAAAGCCGATTGATTTATCTGATGTGTCGGAGGATAGTTTAAAGGGGGGTCGGGGGAATAAGATCGTATTCCAAACAAATAGACCTAACTTATCTCCGCACAGAGATGTTGTGCGGCCCCAGTCTACCATTCACCAACATTTACATAAATCTATCGTAGCACGGAATTCAAATGATGATATGCAGATCGCTTTCTTTATCAAAACTCCAGAGACAATACGAAAGTCCATTACATAAGGGGGGCATTAATGCTGACGTTATTGGGTTACGAAGCCTACTGATGGACTTATCATCATTAAACAGAGCTGGCCCGATTGACACAGATATAGCAGTTTGAATGCATGAAGCGATTCTGGTGGCGAACGATAATAGAGATGATGGACTACCGGAAGTCAAAAGCCGTATTGTCCAACAGGGAGGAATGTAATGTTGGAGATCACGAGGGGTCGGTCAGGTGATTTGACTTTATTAAATATCACATGGTTTGACTTTATAAAACGTTCGATTCAATCTAATTATTTTTCATAATTCTATAGATAACTGCAAAATGTTCCAGCTATAAAACTGTCTGCTATAGGCACTATTTTTATTGGCATATGATATGTAAATACACTTACAATTTAAAGTAAGCATGTAATAATATACACTATATGTTAGATGTCAAGATACAATTTCGAATTCATTCAGCGAAACGCAGAGCTTGTCAGGTAAATAAGGTTCATGTCAAGGTAAAAGAAATATAAATTCCATAAGATGTCATTTTTGTGTGCTTGTTTGTAACACATAATCTACATTCCACTAAAAAATGATTGATATTCTAACCCTTAAACGTGTGGATCAGAGTGAATCATACCCAAAATAGGACCATCGCTTTCAAATTTAAAATTTTACAAAACAATAAAAGTTAATAAAGAAGCATATTGAAATTCCCTAAAAAAAAGTTTGGAAACCCTCCAGACTGTTTCGATCTGTTGACTTTCAGAACTGGGGGTGACGTTATTATATAAATAGTGCCTGTTTGGGAGGGTTATTTTATTATACTGAATGTCTTAATTTTATAGCAAATTTTACTGCTTTTATATAGAAAAGACATGAGTTCTACGGCGAACCGTAGGCGCATAATTTACGCGCATGTAACAATTTGTTCTATCGGCCCGTTGCCAAGTGTGTTGCTAACGCTGAGGGTATGAGAACGGATTTTCAAATTCGTCTTAACCAATCAGATTTCAGTATTTAACATGAAAGTATAATAAAATCTATTGCGCTGTTAGACAACAATACCGAGGGAAGAAACAAAAGTAAAGTTTATTTAATCTTAATTGCTTATTTCGGATGACAATACGTCACCAAATAGAGGTGTCCCGTGCATCATAAGACCTCGGGTTGACAGACCGTAGAGCTATTAATGTACAAGCAAACAATTGGAGTTAAAAGTGCACGAAAATTGCGCTAGTTTCTGGTCTATCTTCACATTCTGTGCAAATATTAAATACCAAAAAAAAAAAAAAATCTTAAGACGTTTTACTCCTGATGTTATCACACATATGTACTTAAGTGTCTTCAGAAATTCCTTTAAATATTTTCACCAGCCTCTTACAATGGCATAAAGTGGTTTTCTTTTTGTTAAAATTCACTGCTGTCGATCGGCGCTTGAATTTAACAAACGGTTAATTAGGAATAAAACACATTGAAGGTTTTTGTATCAAATACTACCACAATTCTTTAAGGGAATATGAAAAGAATGGTCCAAAGTTAGCGGATATTCTTGTGTGCAATAGATTGCCAGATTTTTGTTCAACTGTCAGTCACTGGGGGCTGAAAGTCAGTCACTGGGGGCTGAAAGTCAGTCACTGGGGGCTGAAGGTCTAAGGGTCATCTACTATCACGTCTTGAAAACATATGTATGAATGATGCTATTAGATCCAGTTTAAGAGACCCAGGACTAAACTGCCAACTTGAATTGTCACGTAGAGCTACTGTAGACCACACAGTTACATTGCTTCAGTATGAAAACAGAGCAGCAGCTCCGATCAGGTAGGTAGCAAACGGTCAGTAGGACTTAGTCGATATAAATACGCTAGAGTTGTCCCTCTTTACTATATAGTTCACAATCGCACTGGCACCTGACGTTATAAATTTTTCTCATAATAAAAATAAATACCATATACCTAATAAACTTTTCTCATAATAAAAATAAATACCCTTTACCTAATAAATTATTCTCATAATGAAAATAAATACCCTTAACCTAATAATTATTAGGTTAAGGGTATTTATTTTTATCATGAGAAAAAATTATAACGTCCGGTGCCTGTGTATTTGGTGAAGGTACTTCTCTTGAGGTTATTAAGTTTTCATTTCTGACATCACATCTTTTAAATTAACTCTTTTTAAAATATTTTTTTTTCCTTCACGCATAAAAAGTTTTTATATTATCCGATATTGACCCATATCGCAGCAAAATGAAAACAGCTAGACTAAAAGATCCAGAAATTGAAGAATCCGAGGGGTAATTTTGTTTGCCGGGAAATGGGGGAGGGGGGGGGGAGGGGCAAGGCCTAAGTTTATTGATTTCACTCTGTATAATTAATAAATTTGAATTTTCCAGGGAGGGGTCCCTCCTTCGCACCTCCAGATCAGCGCACTAGCTGTAGCAATGAAGTATCTTGTAACAGTGGTTCAGAAATTCAGATGTTACCTACTTGACCACTAGAGTTCCGTTCTCTATGTGCATGTTCTGTTTGCTGTCCGGAAGTATCTGTTCATAGCTTGACTGTCGTTTCCGCTTCCGGTTGCAGTACATCCATATCAAGGCCACGACGACCGAGGCTGCGACGACGCCACAGACCACCCCCACAATGAGCACATCGTACGGCACTGTCCAATAAAAGGAAGTCAACATAGATAAATATATGCAATGTACACAAAAATCGAAGTAGTAAAGGTGCCTCGACAATTCAGCGTGCAGTCTCATCTTAGTATTTCTTTGTTGTCATTCAACTGGAGACTTCACACATTGTCTAGGTTTATCAGGAGACTTCACACATTGTCTAGGTTTATCAGATTTTAGTTTTAAAACAAGAGAACATTAACACCTAGTATATCAAGTGATTTCTAAAATCAGGGGAAAATGATGATCAGATCTTTATTATAATGTGCTACAATTAACAAAACAAACACGTCAACCTAAAACGCCCAACAAATATACCTACTTGTAGACCAGTGTGTGAATTGACCAGGTGGCTTACCTCTGCTTCTCCCATCGTGATTTGATCAGGTGAGTAGAGATCAGTGAATTTAGTCAAAGAGAGACAACTCTGGTGATAACGAGAGAGAGAGAGAGAGAGAGAGAGAGAGAGAGAGAGAGAGAATTTGCTAACGATAAGACTCCCTTGTGTCCGTGCGTGTACATGTAATTCTTCAACCCTCTCCAGTTAACGAGTTTTATAAGATTGTAAGTTAATAACATACAGATAATTAAGATCTAGTGCCTAAATTGTGTCTGTTATTTACTTTGGCTTTTGATTTCATTTGTTATCGGTTCTAATAATGATCGTAAAATGAGGAATCTGGACTATAAACTGAGCACGCCCTAGTAACGCCGCTCCGGCCAGTATATCTTCCGGGTTGGATATTTTATGATTGCTTATGTTGCGCAAAATCAATGATTAAAATACACGTCCAATAAAACAATTAGGAACTTCTACAATTAAATCTGACAAATCTTTATATAGGGATACTGCGTAGTTTAATGTCTTGCTTATTCTTTTTACACAAATAAAGACAAGTTATATTCCAATTATGGGCCCATTCAGCATAATCCTGAACATTTCTGAATACATGTGCAGTGAATTGTCAAAGAACGGTAACTCTAAGAGACCAGACAATCGATCTTATAGAGAAGATCATAATACACTTTACTATTCACATAACATAAGTAAACATTATTTATACAGTTTATTCTGCCCTCTTAAAAATTACCTCAATTTATATAACTAAAACCACTCAAAGGAAATAAAAAGATCAGGCTTTAAACAGTCGGGGTATCCTGGTTGAAATTTTCAGGATGGGGTAGTTCGGGCCCCAATCAGCCATTTTAATAATGGCAATGATGCCACTTATAGTTCATATTAGACAAACCCCAATCTATCTGTCATTGCTATGCAGAATATAATTATAATGGCAGTGATGATAAAAGGGTGCTACATGAAGCTAAGACACAGTCCGTCACCCCGGGATCAGGAGTTTTACGGGTCAGCTACTAATGGTCAGCTATACTAATGGTCAGCTACTAACGGTCAGCTTCAATTAGTCAGCTACTATTAGTATATACTGTGAAAAGGTGACGACGATTTGCGCGACCTGTGTCATTCTGTATAACACTATTTACTACATGTATATGTGAATTGAAGCCAAGGGCTTAGCAAGAATGAAATTTTCAGGTTTAGGTACTAGTGGTTAACGGTTTTGGTCTTCCATAAATTAGTTTGAATTCAGTAAGAGTAATTAAAACCTAGAATTCCGATAATTCAAAGTCTTTTACCTTGGGGCTGAGATTCGTATAGCCTGCCATTGCTGTTCGTTGTAAAAATGTTATAATGATATCATCTCTATTTTAAGAAACCAAGGCCTTTCCACCTGACTCGGAGTTATCGAATTCCCTAACCCCAGGGGCTAAAATTCCCAGGGTCAAGTGCTAGTGGTCAATCGCTACCACGTTTATGCATCCTAAGGTGCGGATATAGACAAAGATGTAATGACTTCTACACCCCCTCAGACTTTTGTCTGTCCGTTTGTCGGTCCGTCTGTCTGTCTGTCTGTCTGTCTGTCTGTCTGTTCGTCCATCTGTCTGTTCGTCCATCTGTCTGTATGTCTATCATTGATGAAACTAAAAGTGTGTATGTAATACCCCTGTCTTTGAGATAAATTAATTCTTATAACAACTGACATGCTATTTATAATATAAACAACAATTTTTATAGATCAGTATGGCTCACACCTACATTTACCATGCCTAAACAACTTGATGATCTTGTTTAAAAAAACCATACCCCATATCTATGGTTTTATTGCTTTGATTTGCTACTAAATTATTAGAGTTTTCCCTGTATTTCGAATATTACATACACAAGAGGTTTGAGGTCCCTTCATCGTCATTCATAATGAATAATTGTGTCAGATCATAATTTGATCATAACGATGATTTCCTGCCATAGAGCTGAGGGTTACAATGTGTCCCTCCCACTCGGGTCCATGGGAACGCGTCATCAATATCAATAATACATACTAACAACGAACCACGGAGTCTGCGCGGATAAACTTATCACCCATGGAGAAATGCTAAATCACCTTAATTGGGTTACAGGTGTGAAACGGCATATCCGTTCATTAACTAAGAAAGTAGTGAAATAAATCACAGGAGCACGGTATTCTTGCACGAGATGCGAGCATGCTACCGTGTCACCTGTAAACAGTAAATCAGGGGATTATTCTATAATACCAACTGACGACATTCTGTGACCCTGGAGGCGGACATTGATCTCGAACACACACACAGAGAGAGAGAGAGAGAGAGAGAGAGAGAGAGAGAGAGAGAGAGAGAAGTTCAAAAGTATGCAAAAATATTAGATTCATGGTGCTCTTCCGACCATACATAATATATAAAGAAAAAATTCCCTATTTCATTAAAAACATCTTGTTCACACCAAACCAATAAAATATTCACTTAGAAGCCTACAGTAATAATGTTTTCTAATATTCAAATTAAGCAAAAGTGATATTTAAATGTCAAAATTTTAAAATTTGATGAACCCTAGTTAAAATGAATCATATATGTATTTAGACAAATGGAAAAGACCACATTTAACAAAGAAAAAAAACCCCAATTGTTATAGGTATTTTATATTCATCCATTACCTTCAAATAAAACCATGTCAAAGAACAATATATTATTGATAATATATTGTATGAAAATGAAGTGCAGTAATACCAATAGCAATCAATTTAAATAGAGTTTCCTCATTAGAGAAGTTTTTTGGCGAGAGCTGTGGAGGCACTGGTACTATAAACCAACATTAATTCGCGACCACTATATTTCGCGAATAGCCTGAGATAAACTCGGTCGATGCGACTAATTTTCGCGATCAAGCCTTATTTACAACCATGTTGTTATTACGCCCAAAGGGCAAAGACCGGTTCGCGGCGAGAAAAATTCGCGATGAAGAGGCTCTCGCGAACCTCGCGAAAATTTCTAGCACGCGAATATAAGTTGGTTTACAGAATATAGGAGTCTTTGATCTTTGCCCTTCTCAAATATCAGAAAGATCGACAATTTAGAATCATCGTTGTGATAAAAGTTAAATATGATGTTTAAACAAAATTATGTAACAAAAAATTGGCAGAAAAAAATGTATAAAAAGCAATCACAACTAGTGTAGGAGAAGTTGTCTACTAAATGTTCTATGAATCTTTATAAGTCAAGAGTATACATGCATGGTTCAATTCTTCATATACAGACCCATTTGCTCTCTGTAGACTTTTAAAATTACCTACATTTTTTATTAGAAATTTACCTGCACTATTTTTATTATGAAGAATAATATCTTGACGGGGTTTTAAGATTTGCCACAACTTTATAAATGTTTATCCTACTTAATGGACAATATATAGAAACCGGGCCGAAAGTGTACACGTTTTACTGTGAAACAGAGTCATGTAGAAATGCCAATATCTCCGCTGTTGGGTAAAGACGGGTATCGGGGGCTCAGACAAAGGACCACTTCAGCTCTAGGGGTGACAGATCACGGCGTGGGGACAAGAACGCGGCGATTGATGACTACTTCATACAGAGATCCGGACCTACAGTATGTCTACACAGGAATGGTAAGCATGTGGACCGGATCAGACCGAGTGTATTCATCTCAAAGATACTCCTCTTGTTGTTTTCTTCTTTGGATACAAATGTGTTATTTGAATATATACGATGCAATATTATTACTTTAAAAATTTATGCATGCTATGTATACATCTATACATAAACTAGATCTAACAAGCAACGTTTTGTCTCTGCTTCCTGCAACCAACGATCTCTCTATCTCTCTCTCACTTTCTTTTTCTCTCTCTCTCATATATATATATATATATATATATATATATATATATATATATATATATATATATATATATATATATATATATATATATATATATATATATATATATATATATAAAATTCCACAAATATCAGGCTTTTCTTCCATTAATAACCAAGGTTTATATAATACAATTTGACACACAATGTCATTTGAAATATAGAAATGCAGACATCAAAGGATATCGACAGCATTATGGCTGTGCCTGCCGCGGGGATGGATACCTTATTAATCCGATACAGGGAACGCAGATCAATGCCTTAAAGAGAGGCGACCTATCTGGACAGCCTCTGCATGCACCAGATTGGATGTCTTACAACGAAAACGAATTTTATATAATATGTGATATTGCAAGATGCTTGAAACCTCAAAAAAGACCTATTATATTACAGTGGGGAGGAGGACAACCCAGACTCTGTATCATAGCTGATATTACAGTGGGGAGGAGGACACCCAGACTCTGTATCATAGCTGATATTACAGTGGGGAGGAGGACACCCAGACTCTGTATCATAGCTGATATTACAGTGGGGAGGAGGACACCCAGACTCTGTATCATAGCTGATATTACAGTGGGGAGGAGGACACCCAGACTCTGTATCATAGCTGATATTACAGTGGGGAGGAGGACACCCAGACTCTGTATCATAGCTGATATTACAGTGGGGAGGAGGACACCCAGACTCTGTATCATAGCTGATATTACAGTGGGGAGGAGGACACCCAGACTCTGTATCATAGCTGATATTACAGTGGGGAGGAGGACACCCAGACTCTGTATCATAGCTGATATTACAGTGGGGAGGAGGACACCCAGACTCTGTATCATAGCTGATATTACAGTGGGGAGGAGGACACCCAGACTCTGTATCATAGCTGATATTACAGTGGGGAGGAGGACACCCAGACTCTGTATCATAGCTGATATTACAGTGGGGAGGAGGACAACCCAGACTCTGTATCATAGCTGATATTACAGTGGGGAGGAGGACAACCCAGACTCTGTATCATAGCTGATATTACAGTGGGGAGGAGGACACCCAGACTCTGTATCATAGCTGATATTACAGTGGGGAGGAGGACAACCCAGACTCTGTATCATAGCTGATATTACAGTGGGGAGGAGGACACCCAGACTCTGTATCATAGCTGATATTACAGTGGGGAGGAGGACACCCAGACTCTGTATCATAGCTGATATTACAGTGGGGAGGAGGACACCCAGACTCTGTATCATAGCTGATATTACAGTGGGGAGGAGGACACCCAGACTCTGTATCATAGCTGATATTACAGTGGGGAGGAGGACACCCAGACTCTGTATCATAGCTGATATTACAGTGGGGAGGAGGACAACCCAGACTCTGTATCATAGCTGATATTACAGTGGGGAGGAGGACAACCCAGACTCTGTATCATAGCTGATATTACAGTGGGGAGGAGGACAACCCAGACTCTGTATCATAGCGGAGAACTCAATGTTCGAGCTATGTCACAGACATGACTTATTGCATCATGTCTTGTTTTTCTTAAAAAGGAAGAAAACAAAAGAAAAACAGATTACTGCATGACGAAAAACAAAAGCACTCTACGTGACCCTGGACTTCCTGTCCATTCCCATAAATCTCTGTTTTCACAGAAATTCGACATCATAAACATCCTCATCATATCTGCTTCTGACTCCCGGACTCAATGATATTCAGTCGAGTTTATTGGGGACAGTATTCTTCCAGCAATAAGTCAACAGAATATTAAGTTTTAAGAGATATTAGAAAGGCAAATGACGCCTTCATTCCACAACGTGATTCAATACTAAATCAAGTCTGAAATCAGGGGGGAAAAAGAACGAGCTTTTGAAGAAAATGAAGTGGAAAGAAATCAGGTAACTGGAACTTCTGTGAGATCTATTGAAAACTTATTGCAATTTGGTTTTTCAATAACTTTGGGGATTGTTCAAAGGACGGTTATATTGGATAGTCTTTATTATATCTTCTAAAAAATAAAGCAACACCAAAATGGAACACCTCGAAAAATTCGATGCGAAATATCATCATCATCATTGGTGGTTTATCCAACAAAAAACGATACTTTAGGACAAAATTAAACAAAACTGAAATATTCATTCATGATTTTTCATTGTACAGCAAATGAGACAATGCCATGAACTCTATTCATTAACTGACTTTGTTTGTTGCGGCCTGACTTTTTGGCCTCTGTTGTGGCGAGTTCCCTCTGATACAATACACATGTACCTATTTCTGTCATCAAATAATGTTAACGGTTTTTAAGTGAATATGTTGAGTACACGAACTCTTCAAATCCTCCAATAAATGAGTTAATCGGCGGCCGATTAATATAGAGAAAAGGCTGTTGTTTAAGACGACTGATGAGAAGATAATTACAAGGACAATGTCTAACTAGATCGATACAGCAACACGCTGATCTGAACACGATTCCAGCGCTGTTCAGGGGATTGAGTAGAAACTAAATCCCCGAACTGTTTCAGGAGCGGTGTGTCGTAATTTAACAAGTGACAAGATGAGGTGATTAATTTTAAGATAAACTGCGATATGCTCAGGTGAATAAACGCCAAAGACATACTTTATAATTACATAGAACAATATGCTATCTTTGCTGAGGAATTTTTGTTTTGTTTTTAAATTTAAAGAATCTGGAGGCATTTAACTATTTAAACTAAGGTTTTAATTATTGTATTAGTCATTAATATGAAACCTAACGTCCATAACCTAGCTCTAAACAAAATTAAAAAAAATGCCTATAGTACCCCCTCCCCCCGGGCCCCGACCCCGGCCCACCATGATTCATCGTCTTACCTGACATAGGTAGCAGTTCCTGTTGGCTACACGGACAAATGATAAGTCCCAGTACAGGTGTTGTGCATTACTGCAGTTCCACTGTTAGCACCGCTCTGAGACACCTGGCTGGGAATCTACAGGTGTTCAACAATAACTCCTATATAACCTAGGTCAATTACACGGCGGGGCTATAAAGCTCTCAACCTAGGCTCAATACAGCCCAGACTCCTGCTGTTAGTGGTGCCCACAACGGAGCGAGCGAACAGAGCTTATCTCTTAATAAAACATTATATCATATAAATAAATCATTTTTTTTAAATTCAAATATGACTTCTAGATTTAACACTACATTAGATACATCAGCGCATGATGCCACCATCATCACCGATTTTATTCTGCGATTGTTAAAGAAGTATTTTTGTTCAAACAAATCCTAAAGGTCACTAGCGGAAGTAAAAGCTGCGCATGCACCCGTATGTTTTCTCAAGGTGTATCTGTTTCACAGATCAAAGCCAAACGAATACACAAAGGAAGCGAATTACGCACATGTTGTTCAGAAATCGTGAAAATCGTGATTTACCGACCGGTCTCATTAATCATATGTCCATTTGAGTATAAACATTCCCTGTATTTTCAACACTATGTTTTTTGTCTATTTTAAAGCGAATTAAATGTTCACGCTCAGGGTAAATAATTTGATTCCTTATCAATTCTATTAAGTTATTTTGGGGGTTGGATAGGTAACTGTATTGAGTATATTAAACCCAATACAGCGTCAGGTTGGAATCACAAACAGAGAGTGGGCGTGTGGTATATACAAATGTAACAGCCAGTAAGCCGATAGCTACTTGGAAATCGCTCGTTTAGTATTAAGATTCCCTTAGTGTACTTTTCCACTTAAACTGATTCCTAAATTCCAAATTGCATCCGTCATAAAATACCATAAAAATAGCCCAGCCTTTAAAAAAGTATAGAATCTGATCTGTGTGGCACCAGAAAGTGTTATCAGAAAGACTGAAGCAATCGCTGATCTAGCTTCTTATTCGAGCAACCGTTTCTATGATTTTTGTTTTGTTTTCTGTGTTGCACCGTCATTACAAATTTACATATCTACTGAGCATCTTAAAAAAACCCGAGAAGAAGTTAACACATATAGTTTAAGATAAAACCGGAGATAGATATACCTGTATGATAGAAATGATAATTGAATTGATGTAAAAAAAAAAAAAAACCCCAAAAACCAGCATTTTTTAACGCCGAATTCTGCCTCCTGCTGAGCCGAATGGGGTTATTGTATGGATGGAATTGAAATTTCTTTACGCTTCCATATTTATTTAGTTTTACAAATGATAACATCGTTTATTTCGAAATTTCTCCGACTGACCAACAGACGGACGGATAA
The DNA here is from genome assembly GCA_020458035.1 of Magallana ariakensis. Lineage (NCBI taxonomy): Eukaryota > Metazoa > Mollusca > Bivalvia > Ostreida > Ostreidae > Magallana > Magallana ariakensis. Next base: position 58,582,139 of record CM035817.1, on the reverse strand, counting down.
ACCACGGATGACATGTGATCTACAGAGCTCGTTTGAATTTTCGGTTCAGGTGAGCTAAAATAAGAAAAAAGTACCATGAATATTGTAACCCTCGGAGTGATGTTGACATCTTGAGTAGATTTCGAAGTGCAGGTTATCATTCTTCATTTATACATGTTAACTAGTACTATTCGCTAAGAAATTCATCGTGGACGTTGGTGCGCTTTTTTCTGCAATCAATTTGTAATACTTTAGGACTAAGCGGCATCTCCAAATGAATAGAGGCACTGTGTGGTACGCAGAAATCAGGATAAAACACAATAGAAAACCCAAATTGATCAAACTCTCGGGAAATGATGTGATGAAGATCTATGTATACCGCCATCCCAACAGATTAATTATTTTTGCAGCATATGAGATATACTATTTTCAAAGAAAATCCCGCGATCTCTTAGAATGTAATCACTACATCTATGCAATTATAATAATTAAAAACCGCACGAAGAATTTTAAGAATTTTGACAATTTTTAGTTTTGGAGAGAGGGATTGAGAGAGAGAGGTGATGTGTTAATATACCTTTCAATAAATCGCTAAAACAGAGCTATATGACTGTATAGATATGAATAAGGAACCCGGATTATCAATTTACAAGCAGAACTAATACGGCTGATGATAGACATTCAGAAGTTGGAATTTTATTCGTTTTTAACCATTCACTATTCGAATAGCGAATAGAATTCTGTGGTCTGTTCGCTATTTAAATTACCGTAAACATGCTAATAAACGAAAATTCAAAATCTACATAAACTTCCTTTCTTAATCGAAAGAAACAGTAATATAGTTAAAAAATTATTGACATAATTTGCTAGCTTATGCTAGAAGGTAAGAAAATCTTCATATTCTATTGCAATAGGAATAGTAATCAAGGGGCTGGCTAACACCCTGTATCCCATATCTGAGCCTTCATATTTGATGGGGATGGGGCCCCAAAAAAGTCCAGTTGACTCTCAAAAGAAATTGAATTTACACGGCCTTTAACAGGCTTAGCTAGCCTGGCGAAAAAAGGAAATTTCGTACAATACAGTTATAATGAGAATATCTTTCAAGAGGCTGGCTAACATCCTGTATCCCATATTTGGGTCTTTACATTCAGTGTGGATAGGGCACCTGGAAAGACCAGTCGATCCTAAAAGGAATTGGGTTCACACGACCATAAACAAAATGGGGAAAATGGGAAATTTAGTATAACACAGTTGTAATGGGAGTGTCATTCAGGGGGCTGGCTTACACACTATATCCCATATTTGAGCCTTCATATTTGGTGAGAATGGGGCCCCGCAAATGTACAGTCTATCCTCAAAAGAAATTGGGTTTACACGACCAATAACATGCTAAGCTAGCCTAGGGAAAATAGGAAATTTCGTACAAAACACATAATAGGAATATACTTCAACGGGCCGGCTTACATCATGTATCCCATATTTAGGCCTTCATATATGATGGGGATTGGGCCCCATAATGCAAGTCGATCCTCAAAAGGAATTGGGTTTACACGGCTGTTAACAGCCTGGCACAAAAAGAAAATTTCGTATAATACAGTTGTAATGGGAATGTCTTTCAAGGGACTGGCTTACACCTTATTTCCCATGTTTGGGCTTTCATATTAAGTGGGGATGCGACCCCGCAAATGTACAGTCGACCCTCAAAAGAAATTGGATTTACACGACCATTAACAGGCTTAGCTAACCTGGCGAAAATAGGAAAGTTCGTACAATACAGTTATAATTGGAATTTCTTTTAAGGGGCTTGCTTACACCCTTTATCCCATATTTGACCCTTCATATTTAAGAGAGAAAAGGCCACGGGAATGTATAGTCGACCCTCAAAAGGAATTGAGTTTATACGACCATTAACAGGCTTAGCTAGCCTGGTGAAAAAATTTCGTATAATACAGTTATAATGGGAATATCTTTCAAGGCGCTGGCTAACACCCTGTTTCCCATATTTGAGCCTTCACATTTGGTGAGGATTGGGACCCGGCAAAGTCTAGCCGATCCACAAAAGGAATTGTGTTTAAACGACCAATAACAGGCTTAGCTAGCCTGGTGAAAATAGAAATTTCGAATAATACAGTTATGATGGGAATATCTTTCAAGGGGCTGGCTTACTCCCTATATCCCATAATCGGGCCTTCATATTTGGTGAGGATGGGGCCATGGGAAAGTCCAGTCTTTTGCGATTTTAGTGAATTTAAAATAAATTATATACACCCTATTTTACACGTCGCTTTGCTGAAATATGAGATGTTCATTCATATTAAACCTTGGGTTGAAGAGGAGAGTTTTTTTAATCTGTGGAGGAAATGTAAAGCAGATACTGGTCGTATTTCGGGGGGGGGGGGGGTCAGTGGATTTTTTAATTTGTATAACTGGTTTATATGTGGGGGAGACGTGGCCAGGTACCTTTCATTTCAGATACTGTAAACCAACTTTTATTCGCGTGCGGGAAATTTTCGCGAGGTTCGCGAGGGCGTCGTCGTCGTCGCGAATATTTCTCGCCGCGAACCAATCAATGTCGTATGGTTGTTATAAAATGATGGGGATTGATAAGACTTGGTCGCCAACATTAGTTGTCGCGAACAAGTTTATCGGAAGTAAATCGCTAAATAAAGTCGTCGCGAATAAAAGTTGGTTTTCAGTATTTCAGAATAAAACATGTACAGCTTACATATAACATTTATTAGAATAGCCAGGAGCGATCTCAAAAGATTTTTCGTTTTTCATTCCCGTTGGTCCCATTATACTCCCCAATTCTGGACGACTCCAATAAACTACGATAGGATTTGTAGGTTAATGATATTAATGTTATGGATATTCCCATTATAACAGTATTATACGAAATTTCCTATTTTCACCGGGCTAGCTAGACCTGTTAATGGTCGTGTTAACCCAATTTCTTTTGAGGGTCGGCTGGACTTTCCCTGGGCCCCATTCTCACCAAATGTGAAGGCCCAAATATGGGAAACAGGGTGTTAGCCAGCCCCTTGAATACTATTTCTAATGCAACATAATATGATAATTTTCTACCTTTTCGCCAGGCTAGCTAATTATATCAATGTTCAGGTCAGGTTAGCAAGTATGTTTACTACATTAATGGGGTTTTTTCGATTAAAAATTAAAATTTATTTTTTAATTTATGTTTATTAGCATGCTACCGGTAATTTGCATAGCGAACCGACCACAGAATTCTATTCGCTATGCGAATAGAAAAGCGAAAAGCGAATAGAACTCCAACTTTTGAATGCCCTGATGATACCCTTGTTTACTGAGAAACGTTGTGTATGGCTTAACTGATAATACTTAATACTGATAATACATACTAGGTGTCATATCATTTAACTCCGCTCGGTACTTTGGTTCAATGGTAGATACTGGAGCTCAAGGCTGATACAGGGTATTAAGAAGTAATTTATTTCTCTCTAAAAGTCTTTTAGCATAAAGACATCGATATCCCCATTATATCATAAAATTTCACTACAACGAAAACAGCGCACTGATCAACCTCCGGTATAAATTAAGGCAGTTACATTTGTTAATATAACAACGAGTGCACACCTTGTACAGAATTGTCCATAGCGAATCCAGGTGTATTGTTGTTTGTGTCAATACAGTCATTCACCGCTATAACGCCCCCGTCCTTTACAATCCGTGTAAACAAAATTCCGGGGAATGAAAACAATGGTAAAATGGCCATCAACGAAGACATCGCCCACCTCCTCTCTTATTATGAGGAACACCAATAAGGCTTGTGTCAAAACAAATGCATTGATGATTAAAAATTTTAATATTATTTATTCTTCTACATTATGCAATCTACTGAAAACATTTCCACTTGGCCGATGAATATTCGAAGATGGTAAGCGAGCATTAGGTCGCGTGTCTGCTGACTTTAAGGTGGAAGGATGGTTAGCAATCATCTTAAAACTTTCTGCATTGAACATTTACCAACTTCATCACAATTGACATCCTGGCTCAGAACAACTCACTTGCTTTCAGTTAAATTATTGATGTAGTTTTACGCCTTAAAATCTATAGTCAACATAACTGCATGCGCGCATGTATGTCAGCATGCAAAAAGTATGGAAAAATTCCGAACAATAACAAATTATTTACATTATCGATTACGGTTAATATATGACATCAAACATGCAACTTGCAACTTATATTTGTTCATTTTAATTGATATGCAAATTGCGATAAGCACAAAGATTGCTAAAAGAAAGAAAACCTGTGTCATCTCGCCTGTCTACATGCATAAGTTGCATATCTACATACATTTAAACAATAAAATGCTTTCTTTGGTGATGAATGGGGGATCTGGGGATATGAAGGTGGCGATATTGCAGAAAAAGTATATATATAACCCGCGTTAGCTGGTTATGTAATTTTTTCTGCAATGATAGCTACCTTCATAACCCACATAAATCATGAAAGAAAGCATTTTATTGTTTATATTCACATCTTTCTTTTAACAAATTAATAAATTGATTGTAAAAAGTAAGTAGAATTCACTAAATTAATGTTACTGTACATCAGTACACTAGCTAAAAGAAACCACCAAATCATCGCCCATTGGAATTTGAGTCTGACATCATCCTGATTATTTCGTGCAATCCGTGATTTTTCATAGGTCGCTGCAGGTTTCGACCAATCGATAAACGGGGCATGTAGATTTCAGTCCTGTCTGTTTCTATAGAGCTATGATTTAACCATAAGTGTCCGTAAGAAATAGAGGGAATCATACACGGTAGATGTAAATATAATGAACGAGGTTTCCTTATTATGCACTATTGTTGGCTGTCACATGTTAGCGATATTTTATATTTGGTTTTAAGGATTTATTTCTAAAATACAAATGTAAATCAATCGTTTTCAACTTAAAAATAAATGTCCTTTACCTCAGCTGGAGAAATCTATTTTGAACGTTGTTATCTAAGAAAGAAAACAAATGAAAACTTAATTGCAAATCAAACAAAACAAATTGCATTGCAAATCCGATTAAAATGATGTATCGTTAATTGTATAAAGGTAGAAATGGAAGGTGTTCCCACAAACAAGATTAAGGCTACCCATGGCCAGCTTTATAACAGTTAGGGTTTCGCGTGTTGATGCAGCATGTCACAGCCACTACACAATCGTTAACAACAAATCTAGACTATGTATTGGTGAAAAAAATTCAAATAAAACTTATTGAAGTTTATAGTTTGTCTAAATTTAAATGAGCCACCATTAGTAATAATTAAATTATCTGCCATTGGAACTCATGAAAATATGGAAAAAAGCTCACTTAGTCTTACCAAGTTTTATCACAGGAATAACAAAAAGATTAACAAAAAGAGGAAAGAATGGAACTTAACACTTTAATAAATCAAGCTATTTAAGAGAGAGATCCGATCCTAAGATTATGCTATTTAACAAAAGGAGAAGAGACCGACCTTAGCACATCATTTGGCGAACTATTCAACAGAAGAAAAGAAACAACAAAAGATAACACATCAAAAAAGCTACAACTGTAGCCTGTAAAAAAGAGAACACTAAACTTTACACCAAAGAAGCAAGCTATTCAATAGAACAAAAAGAGAATCAAACTTAAAGGGACATGGTGACGCACAAACCCATGATTTAGCAAATATCGAGTTTTTACACGATTTCCACATATTTTGTATATCATATGAAAATATGAACTTTTGAAAAATGACAGTGTTCAAAAGTAAATTAATCAAATTAAAAAGAGAAAAATAGAATTAGGCGTTGGGCCAACACAAAAATATTGAGTTTCCTTTCCGCTTCATAACCACGCAAGCGCAGGGGAATGCAAATACTGCAGCGTGGCATACATCATAAGCCAGAAGTCTCTCATTGAAACATGATGTCTTCAAGAACTATATATTTATTAAGATGCATTCTCTATTAATGCATATTTCTTACCACGGACATCGAATTGGTTCAAATTCAAATTCTTTTTTCAGTGTGTCAATCCCACTGTAACTATTTTTAGACAAAAATCGTAATCACGTGACACTAAACCAATGTCCAAAACAACTCGGTTTGTTTACATGTACAATTTCCGGATGAGTTTTAATGACTTGTAAATTGATAGATGATGACTTATGATGCGTGAAAAATTTCGTATGATGAAATTTCGAGAAACTCTTCTTATTTCCGTTGTCATAATCAAAAAGTAAAACATCTATTTTGAGTCACCATGCCACTTTAACACTACAGGATCGAGGTATTAAATGGTAAAAAAGAGAGAACCAAACTTGTCATCACTGGATCAAGTTATTCAATGGGAGGGGGACCCGGGAAGCTATAATTGCCATGAAAGACAAATAATCCAAGTGTCATGTTGTAAATTTTGAATTTACACCGGGTGGCAGTAAATACAAAATTTACAACATAACACGAGTTTGTTTATTAATCAAATAGGTCATTACCTTGGTAGTGTTACAAAAATTGTGAAAAAGGTTATGGGTTTCAATGATTAATAATGAACATTCGATTATGATAACTCTCTGCTATATTATTGTGCCGAAAATCATTGCAACAGTCTTATGTGGTGCTTCTTATACAAAAATTCAGTTAGACTAATTGCATTCTGTTCCAACAGCGCATTAGAGTTTTGATCAATATTGCAAAAAAATTGAATCTAATTAGAATTTACATTAATGAAAGATCCCTTAAGGTTGAGTCAAACACTGTTATAGCTACGATATAGTATGTACATGTATATGGAGAAAATTAATACCTAGAAATAAAGGGTTTATGTTGCCAGTAGCAACATAAGGAGCAAACTCGTAAAACTTCATTCAATCTGATGCCTTTGTCCATTTCTATTCATATTACAGCTCTCGTTAAATGCCAATTTACTCTTTGAATTAAATTCAGACCAGGACTGTGTCGTATCAGTTAGAGCTATAGATCAATTCTGTTTTTTGAATGAAACCTTCGGTTAACTATTCTTTATATTATGAAATGGTTTTGAATATAAAAGAAAAACAATTGATTTAAATGACAAATTTGAAAAACATCAGTGTGATATGGAAAACAAATTGTGCCTTATTATGTTTTCTGCATTAAACATCCCGTGATCGATAGTCTCCAAGCGGAAAGAGATTCAACACATGTTACTCTGTCCATCTTCAAGATTGGGATGGATTTAATTTTTCTTATAAACCTCTTTTGCGATGAAATGCAATCTCAGCTCCTCGGGCCTTTCCGAGCTACAATTGCGATGAAATGGTCAGCATATTCTAAAACATACACATGCAGTTTAACGTATCATTCCGTGTGGTAAACCAACATGTCTCTTGTTGCATAGTACATGTAAATTAGAAGGAACTGAAGCATATTCAGTTGATCGTAAAAGGTTCTAATTAACATAATTAATGAATATATATATATATCTCCTGATGATTTAACATGAAACTAGTTGAGTTTATTTCGGTGTTGTGATTTTTTTCATATACTTCTACGTGTGTGGATTTATACTATATATTTTTGGTGTGTGTGTGTGTGTGTGTGTGTGTGTATATATATATATATATATATATATATATATATATATATATATATATATATATATATATATATATATATATATATATATATATATATATATACACCAGTTTTTGGTAGTAGAAATAGAAGATGTGGAATATACAGAAAAATCTTCAAAAAAAGATCACTCAAGCTTTTAATCGAGGGGCTGTGTCAAAAATAGTTCGGACCGGAAGTATTTGATAAAGCATCACCCGTTTGATAAAGCTAAGGTTTATCACACGGGTGTTATATACCACATATTGTGGTGTACATGTATATATATATATATATATATATATATATATATATATATATATATATATATATATATATATATATATATATATATATATTAAAAACTTTGGGGTTAAAATTATAAAATAATTTGTTCCTTATTGCAACTTTTCGTTACGTTACATTTACATTCTATTCCAATTAACTAGGTCAGTGACCTGATTTTCATTTTATTAACCTCTGAAAATATTTCGAAATCCCAAAGACCTATGACAAAGATTTTCTTTGCTTGATTTTACACAAATAGAAAATCAAGATTACCTTGTAGGCTGCATTTTTTTAAATATGGAGGTGAGGGAGAAAAATAACATTGACTTGACCCCAACCAGACCTTTTTGACAAAATATGAAAGTCAAATCAAACCAAATTGTTAAATAAAATTGTTTTTTATTAAGGTCTTCCGTTTCCAACGGAAGACCTTATTGTTTTCGTACTGTTTCTTATTATTATGAGGGTCTTCCGTTTCCCTACAGTTTTTCTTAGGATTCTTCTTCTCTATTATTATTCTTTTCTGACTTTTTTAGAGCCTTATTTCTCAAAAACTAATCGACCGATTTGCACCAAACTCTCAGGACTTTTTAGTCATATGCAAAACTCGAGATTATAACATTTTGAGCTGATGACGTCACTTCCGGTTTGAGATATTGAGGATTTTGTCATTTTTTACTGGTGATTTTGTTCACGTAACTTCCCCGAAAATTATTGTTATAGAAAAGCCAAACTTTCAGGCATTGAAGATAAATGACTGTAAATGATCTTAAGTACATGTATATTCTAATGTAGAATATACGCAATGCGTTAAAGCTCGCCTGAGCTCGAAAATTGGCACCAAATTTTTCCCCGAAATTTTCGAACATTTTCTGTAATTTCTTTTGATGTATAAATAATTTGTTAAAACATGTAATGCAAAAGTTGTTTCAATTTTCACGTGCTTTCATTTGATTTCAAGAAAAAAGGGGCTGGCCTATCAAATAAGGGGCCAAGAGGGCTCTGAAGTATTTTTGCAATAACTTTTTACTGAACAATTATTTGTTATTAATTATATAAGCAAAAATGTTTATTGTACAGCTGTTTATCTAAACAGTACCATACCTAAGTTATATGTTACGTAATTAGGGGTTTCAAGGGACCAGAAGATCAAAACTTTGATAATTGATATCTAGAAAAGGAGAAATATTTTGAAATGCATTGTAGAACAAAAAACGCAAGTGTTTACGGATTAAGTGTTTACGGATTATTGACCGTTCTAAAGATATCTGAACAAATTTGTTTTAGGGACCGACCCTTAAACTCCTTACTGAAGCCACCAACAAAAAAATATAGGTAGGATATTGTTAAGAACATTAATTGAAGCTTTCATTTGATTTCAAGAAGAAAGGAGCTGGCCTAACAAATACGGGGTCAAGAGGGCTCTAAAGTAATTTTGCAATAACTCTTTACTAAAAAATAATTTGTTGTTAATTATATAAGCAAAAATGTTTATTGTACAGCTGTTTATCTAAACAGTACCATATCTAAGTAATATGTTACGTAATTAGGGGTTTCAAGGGACCAGAAGTTCAAAACTTTGATAATTAATATCTAGAAAAGGAGAAATATTTTGAAATGCATTGTAGAACAAAAAACGCAAGTGTTTACGAATTAAGTGTTTACGGATTATTGACCGTTCTAAAGATATCTGAACAAATTTGATTTAGGGACCGACCCTTACACTCCTTACTGAGGCCACCAACAAAAAAATATAGGTAGGATATTGTTAAGAACATTAATTTAAGCTTTCATTTGATTTCAAGAAAAAAGGAGCTGGCCTAACAAATACGGGGCCAAGAGGGCTCTAAAGTAATTTTGCAATAACTCTTTACTAAACAATAATTTGTCGTTAATTATATAAGCAAAAATGTTTATTGTACAGCTGTTTATCTAAACAGTACCATATCTAAGTAATATGTTACGTAATTAGGGGTTTCAAGGGACCAGAAGTTCAAAACTTTGATAATTAATATCTAGAAAAGGAGAAATATTTTGAAATGCATTGTAGAACAAGAAATGCTTAAATTAATGTTCTTAACAATATCCTACCTAATTTTTTTATGTTGGTGGCCCTAGTAAGGAGTTCAAGGGTCGGCCCCTCAAATACATTTGTTCAGATATCTTTAGAACGGTCAATAATCCGTGAACACTTGTTGAACAAAATATGTTTTTATTTACAAGATATATTATTTGATATCAAGATAAAAGGGCTGGCACCTCAAATAAGGGGCCAAAAAAGTCTTTTTATTATAACTCTTTACTGAAAAATAATTTATTAATTATAGAAGCAAAAATGTTCATTGTACAGCTGTTTATCTACACAGTACCATACCTAGGTCATATGTTACGTAATTAGGGGTTTCAAGGGACCAGAAGTCCAAAATTTTGATAATTATTATCTAAAAAAGGAGAAATATTTTGAAAAGCATTGTAGAAGAAAAGTTGCTCAAAAATAACGTTCTTTACAATATGATACCTAAACATTTTTTGTTGGTGGCCCCGGTAAGAACTTGAAGGGTCGGCCCCTAAAACACAGTTGTTCGGATATCTCTAGAAAATTAGCATTTCGTGAACACTTGTTGAACAAAATATGTTTATATTTCTGAGATCTTTCATTTGATATTAAGAAAAAGGGGCTGGCCCCTCAAATTAGGGGCCGGGAGGGCTACAAAATCTTTTTATAATTACTTTTTTTGAGTGATACTTTGTTATTTATCATAAGATCAAAATTAAGAGCTTTTAAAGCGTAATTTAAAACTGAAATCCGTTTAAAAATCGAGATACAGGGGTTTTAAAATTGATTTTTCTGGAAATTTTGATTCCATATTCATAGTTAAGAAAATAGTGTAATGTTCAAAGTTAAATTTACTCGTACCTACAATAATTCGATAATTGTTGAATCGTACTTAAACATATTCGGATTTGTTTTTCCTAGGTCGTTCTTGATAATTGATAAGGTTTATGTTAATTCGTACTTAGAATCATTCATATCTTGTTAACTTGTTCCAAGAATAATTCGATATTTTCTTCTTTTTGTATTAGTTACTCATGTTTATTGATTTAAGAACTCTGCTTCTTAGAGGAACTTCTAGCTTCATTTTTGACATTAACAGAAGACCCACTCTAGTTATTATTATTTTTCTTTTCCACAAATTTTGTGCACGAGATTTCTTGAAAACTATTCGACCGATTTCCACAATTTTTTCACAGATGATTGGAATTGATGTGAACTAAATACATTTTTGAAAATTTTCCACTTCCGGTACCGATATATTGGCCATTTTGTACATTTTTACGACCTATTTTGTGCACACAAAAACTCAAAAAGTATCAAAGATATGAATATGAAATTTAAAGGATTGTTAGACCATAGTTTGAAGATGTTCTACATGTAACTGTTTTTGTTTTACGCCTGTGGTGCCATTTCTTGGAGCTCGCTATGGCTCGAAAATTGGATACGAATTTTGAATTAAAATTTTCACACGTTTTGATCTGTATCTTTTTATCAGTTGATATTTTGTTAAGTCAAATATAACAAAAGTGGTAGAGTATTAAAAGTTCTTTTCACCGATATCAAGGAAAAGGGGCTGGTCCCTTAAAATTAGGAGCAAAGAGACTCGTATAGTATATTACGAATAACTTAAAAACGATGAAGATTTTGTAATGCATTATAGAAGCAAAGTTGTTGATTGTATCAAAATCTATCGGGAAAAATCATTGCCACGCCCATTTGTTACGTAATTAGGGATTTTTAGGGGCCAAAATTCTAAAAATTTGATAAAATATATCTAGAGAACGATACATGTTTTGTTAAGCATTGTAGAAGAGAAAATGTTTGTATTGTGATTTAAATCGATTCCACTAAGCAAAACACCAAAAGTCTGTCCCAATTCTGGATCTACAAGGCTGGCCCCTTAAATATTCAATCATTTGTATCTCAAAAATGAACAATACATTTAGATTGGTGTAAGAACAAAGAAATGTTTGTATTTGAGAGATGTTTCGTATGAAATCAACAAAAAAGGGGCTGGTCCCTTTGATTAGGGGCCAATAGACTCGTAAACTCTATTACAAATAACTTATAAACGAGAAAGATTTTGTAATGCATTATAGAAGCAAAGTTGTTGATTGTATCAAATTCTTTCTGGAAACCTCAATGCCACACCCATTTATTACGTAATTAGGGATTTTAAAGGGCCAAATGTCTCAAAATTTGATACAATATATCTAGAGAACAAAAGATATTTTGTTAAGCATTATAGAAGAGAAAATGTTTGTACTGATGATTTAAAAGCGATTCAACAAATCAAAACACCGGTGCCTGTCCCCATTCTGGATCTACAAGGCTGGTCCCTTAAATATTAAATCATTTATATCTCAAAAATGAACAACAATTTAAGATTGGTGTAAGAACAAAAAAATGTTTGTATTTGAGAGATTTTTCGTATGAAATCATCAAAAAGGGGGCTGGGCCTTTTGATAAGGGGCAAATAGTCTGGTAAACTCTATTACAAATAATTTAAAAACGATAAAGATTTTGTAATGCATTATAGAAACAAAGTTGATAATCGTAACAATATATGTTTGAAAAATGTATCGCCACACCCATTTATGACGTAGTTAGGGATTTAAGGGGTTGTCTTTGACGCAATATATCAAGAAAAGGAGACACATTTTGTTAAGCATTGTAGAAGAGAATATCTGCATTGATGATTCTAATCGATTCCACTAATCGAAACACAAATGTCTGTCCCCATTAAAGATCTACAGGGCTATCCCCTAAAATATTTACTCATTTGTATATAAAGTTTTATCGATAATTCATCATATCGTTTTAAAAAATCGAACGGAAGACCTACTCGTTACTCGTAACGAGATCGTATTTAGTTATGTAAAATATTCGTTTATTTCTGATGCACTGTCAGCAAATGACAAATGTAAATTACCGGTATATTGAAAGGAATTAGTATAAGTTTGTAACATATTTTTTTAACCTTAATTTAACATGCTGTGCATTAATGTTCTGTATTTTTCGCAATAAGACATTGTTTACCCTAAATAATTCAGAAGACTTTTTCCATAAAAACTGCTTTGAGTTACAAGTTTTCTTTCATTACGCATGGGGAAAAGCAATATTTCTTATGATTTATAAAAAGAACTGTTTGGATTAAATCCTAGCTTGAACTCTTCTGTTTTGGTTGACTCCTAGCATAAAATGGTCTGTTTTGATTGCATCCATCTTGATCTGTTCTGTTTGGGTTGAACCCTAGCTCGAACAGTTCTGTTTGGGTTGAACCCTAGCTGGAGCTGTTCTTTTTTGAGTTTAACATTAGCTTAATATGCTCTGTTTGGGTTGAATTCTAGTTTGAACTGTTAATTCTGTTTGGTTGCATCTTTAAGTTAGCTTGAATTGTTCTGTTTGGGTTTAACCCTTGATTACACGGTTCTCTTTCAGTTGAACCTAAGCTTGAACTGTTCTGTTTGGACCGAATCCTAGCTTGAACTGTTCTATTTGGGTTGAACTTTAGCTTGAACTGTTCAAGTTCAATTGAATCTTAGCATAAATTGTTCTGTTTTGGTTGAACCTTTGCTTGAAATGATCTGTTTTGTTTAAATCCTGGCTTGAACTGTTCGGGTTGGGTTTAACCTTACCTTGAATTGTTCTGTTTTATGGGTTATTTCCTCGCATAAAAAGTCATTTCTTAAAATCAAACATTATTCAAGTCGATACAGTCAATATCAGAATGTATACGGGCATTCTTTTCTTTAAATGTACATTGTAGTGATATTAAATAACGTACACTATAAAGTGGGTTATCGCTTCTAACTAATGTTGATTAAAATAATTTATATTCTTTCTTTTATTAACCTTGATGAAAGAAGATCTGTAAACTCCTAGATTGTAGAGATTTTGTAGGGCAAAAAATTATTCAAATTCCCACCAACCAATAATTAAAATCAACACAGTACTTTTAACGTTAAATAGGCAAAAGTGGCATTATTTTTATCCAATGAATGTACAAATATAACCTCCAAAATGCTAATAGTTTCCCCGTTTGGTAGACTATAGCTTACAGCGCTAATATACACTTCTAATGTCATAGCTTCGTTCGTTATATTATACGATTTTAAACGACCACAAAAATTTGACAATGTTATAATCGACCTATATTCAGCCATAATACAGGAGTAATTTAATCAATGACGTCAACAAATATGTCCTAGATATCATTGCAGGGTGACATAGATGATGAAATACTAAAAAAAATCCATTTCCCAAAGTACCGGGCTTTCCAACTTATTGTTTGAATATGTCTTCCTCCGAACAGGACAAATGCTTTTCTAACATTAATTGTCAATAAATTGTTTTGCTAAAAAGTCAATTTCAATAAATCATGTTATGGAAGCATCTCTGCGATAAATCGTTTGATCACTTTTGTATGGAGTTAATGTATCACTTCGAGAAACCAGCGCCATCTTCAGTCCCGCGCGGAATTGTGGGTAATTTTCTAGGATTAAGTAATAACACCAAGGATAAAGTACAGAATGACGTGGAATAACGTCAGATTAGAATACGATTCGGGTCATTATGTGGCTGGCTACACATCTTTACAATAATCAGCGGTTTACTGGTCCACTAATTCTCCATCACTGCCAGGATTCCCGGATGTTGATAACGTTTTTTGACGGAAACCGCAGACTGTGCCATGTTCAGTGTTACAGGTTGACGCTTTACCCGATTTCCTACATTTGGAGGGAGAATGCGATAGTGCCTTGACATATATCGGACCGATATAAACTAAATGGTCGAGGCTAACTATCAGCTAGAGTCGATGTTAACACAAATTGCAAAACATATTTAAAAGGTAGTTTGTTAACGAATGTCATGAAAACTGCGCCTTAAAAAAATGATACTATCTGAACAAAAATACCTAGACACTATCCCTGGCTTAGAAGAACCAATATCGACAGACGTTGGGTTCGATGGAGGTATACCGACATCCACGTAGTATTTATTACATCTATTGTTTGATGAACCGATAATAACCTGCTACCGTTGATGGCATCTTGCTGCCACTAGACTCCACAGACTTTCTGCTATACATATATCAATGTATTGCCGAACAAGTGTGTATCCAACAAAATTCTTTTTATCACCGGTGTCAGATATATTCTCCTAATGGTATATTGACTTGATGTCTTGTTAGTACATAAGTAATCGTTTTATTTTTTTACACTGTTGCATATATGCGATTAAGTACTGCAATTCATTCTATATCGTTATAGTATAGATCAAAATAGTATCTAATCTCTCGTCAAAAAAAGGCCGCACTATATGGATTGTGTACCCTTATTTCAGTTAATCCTTCAAATAGAGAATAATTTTGTCGGTTTTTTTGTTTGTGTAAT
Organism: Magallana ariakensis; assembly: GCA_020458035.1. Classification (NCBI taxonomy): domain Eukaryota; kingdom Metazoa; phylum Mollusca; class Bivalvia; order Ostreida; family Ostreidae; genus Magallana; species Magallana ariakensis. Next base: position 58,566,824 of record CM035817.1, on the reverse strand, counting down.
TTGTTTTTCTCTCCTTGTTCCGTGATCAAATTATCGAGTACACCTATAATGGGCGATGTAAGCGTGACATTACTTGGTAAAAATCCCGTACACAGATCAATGTTTTGTAACTGTTATCGTGGGACATTTCACACCTAAACAGAATTATCAGTCTTCTACATGGATGATTAGCATTTTCACCCCATTCGTCTCTTTATCAAATACATAGCTGTAGATCTGTAGCTCTCGGTCTGGCGGAATTTGGATGGACGTCCCAGGTTGTCCATCCGATTTTTTTCAGACCTGCAGCTATCAAATACATTACAAAGCCAACATTTAGGAATTTGATATCCGGTTTCCATTCTTACAGAAGAGGAATATCGAATTGAGAGAGCCGATCGCGAAAGCAATTTTGAAATAAAAAAAATTCAAATTAATTTTCTAAGCACTGCACATCAAAGCTCATGGTAAGTGTTGTGTTTCATATAGTAGGCAGACAGACAGACATATAGACTTAAATTTACACCATCGTGTACAATTTTATTAATTTAACTGCGTATGGATTCCATAGTCCAATCCATGCTGTATAGATCAATCAACAGAATAATATAACAATTAAAGTAATAAATCAATTGATATATTATAATCATTTTAGTGTCGTCTAAACTGAACTTTATCTTATTAAAAAAAATTCAGTAAACGACAACAACATGTAATTGACTTTGGGAGATGAGAAGGCCCCAGAAATGGCCGAGTACGATTTGGCGCGCCAATGTGTAGAATGGCGGTGCATGCATGGAGGGGGGCGTTTGGGCGGATACCTACCCCCCATCCCCTCCCGTTGGTGAGACAATCAGATGCCGGTGGGAGACAGATGTCGGGGGACACTTGTCGTGGTCACACACGACATTTATCAGCGGTGATGAAGCGAGTATCAATACGGAGACTCCGCCGTTTCGCCAGAAATGCCTCTGATTAAATAGACATTTGGCTCCTCGCCACATTTATCACGGTCCCTGAAATTGTATCTGCCCATGTGAGTGATAACAAATCTCAGAAAATTGAAAAATTATACATTCCTGTCCAAAATATGGTGTTTGATATCCCCCGTGGTATGCTTCTATACAAATGTACAATGGAAATATTAATCCGCTGCCAGATTCCCTACGAAGGTGATCAATTCCTCGATATCCATTTCATCGGGTTAGAGTAAGTTCTCACATAAGTCAGGAGAACTTGGAACATTACACTTGATACAATTTAACATAGTTAATAAAAGCCAATCAATTGATTTCAGGATTCAGATTTGATTAAAGCTTCTGTACAATAGACAACGAATCAAGCTCTTCATCCAACATATCATTTTAAAGCCCAATAATTTCATTTACTATATTATCTACAGAATTATTCACACGACCATCTTCAGAATCATTTACAAAGTCTTCTACAGAATCAACCTCGGAATAATCTACAAATTCTTCAATATAACCTACTTGATTATTGTCTACACTTACATAACCAATATGAAACCCTTCATCAAATTCATGTCGTGCAAAGTCAATGTATGTTTTCAGTGTTATGATGATTTTGGACCCGATTAGTGGAACTAAAAAAAATAACAGCCTTTTTTGTATTTATTGCAATGTTTTCAACCATCTCACAGTTTCATATTAAGGTTTAATTCTTAACTAATTAACTAGCCTCTGATGTACATGTAAATGGAATGATAAAGATGGTCGTTAAAACACCACAAGACAAACTGCTGCATTCTTTCAATCACAACAAAAACACCAAGGCTTATAATTTGAATAGTTTACTGTTACAAAGCGAAGCACAGAAGAAAGTTCTTTAAGTAATACAAATAAAATATTAATACAGAAATATAATCGGATTCAATAAATTAGATAAAAAACGCTCCTAAACCTAAATAATTCTTGTAATGTTTAGGAATACTTCGTCATTCAGTTTATAATCCACCCTCCACACAAACCGCATAGACTGACCCTTGTATACAAATACCTGTTTAAAAAATTCTATGACGTTACCCATTGTATTTATTCAACGTTTATTTTAACTATTTAATTAATCAGTAGTTGTTAGGTATAAATATCTAACTGACTTACAGTTGGATATTCAAATATCCAACAGTGCATAAAACAGTAGAAATAACAAAATGATGTATTTCTAAAATAAATCCAAATTATTAACACATATTCATACATATATCCGATAAGCCGATAATGAAATTTCAACAGAAATATATCCTTTACTTAATTAGGGCCCCGCTCTACGTGTGCCCTATAGTGACCAGTCCGTCCGTCCGTCTTTCCGCCCGTCTGTCCGTCCGAGATCGCTTGTCCGGAGCATATCTTCTCTCCCCCTTGGTCCAATCAGGCTCGTACTTCACCCAAAGTGTGCCTTTGGGTAAAGGGTGTGCAGTGACCTTGAAACATGTTTCTAGGTCTAAGGTGAAGGTCATAACAGAACTATATATAAAATCCTTGTCCGAGGCATATCTTCTCTTCCCTAGGTACAATCTGGCTCATACTTCACTCATAGAGGGTTTATGGTCAAAGGGTGTTCAGTGACCTTGAAAAAAGTTTGTAGGTCAAAGGTCAAGGTCATATCGATCCAAACAAAAATTCTTTTCTCAGAGCATATATAATTTCCACTTAATCCTATTTGGCTCATACGTTACATAATCAAAGCTTTTGAGTAAAGGGTGTGCAGTGACCTTGAACCAATTTTCAAGGTCAAATATCCCGTTGTTCATTATTTAAGCGGGGTCCTTTGAGATGGTCACAATCTCAATATTATCTTGTTTTTATAAGTTTGGGATCACATTAATCACTTCCATAAACACTTTTATAAATCTTCTTTGAACCTTGAAACATATCATTCCTTTTCATTAGTTTCAATTAACAACATAGGGAATATTGTTCATAGTTCTGCCGTTGTTAGACAAAAGTTGCTGTTAGTAAAATTAACTACCATTGGCATGCCATTGGTACCAATGTTTTTTGCCAATTGTATATTTTTCTGCAGACGATCTAGAGTGTGAAAAGTATTGGTGAATGACTGATTATAGACATGACGGCGAAAACCAAGACGTTAGATTTTGGTAAAGCGATTTTCCCTCAAACTACGATGATTGCATGGGGTGCAATATATGATGAAAATCTTTTTGTTGCATAATTAGTGTTTGTGGTTTGACATGTTTACAAAACTGTAATCGATTTTACCAGCATTTCCATAGGACCCCCATTGGTAACACTGGTAAAATCAGTAACATTTGTATGCCAAAACTGTTCAGGGTTTATTGGTACAATTGGTACCATTGTCATCCAACTGCAACAATTGTTATTTGAAAGTTGGTACCACTGGTAGAACTATGAACGCACCAACTATTTCGTTATTTATCCATTAGATAGGAATCCATGGTTGAATGACGAATAGGAGCAGTTTACACACAATTCCAGGAATCCTGTAAATCTGAAAGACTGGTATTGTGGGTTTTTTTCTTTGGCTGTTAATTTAACACTTGTTTCTTTGACATTGTTTTCTGCCCTTGAAACGGTTGTGTACTTAAAGCCTTGTCCTATAGCGCACCTGGCGATATTAGTTATCGCTTGAATACGTTTTAATATTTTTCACCAGAGAAGGTAGTTCTCTTGTAAGCGGTATTGAAAAGTCCCATTATTTGTACAGTGATGGGTAACATTAGAATGATATAACATTGTCCCATCAAAACAAAGAATTGTCAAACTCCATCGTTGTAGGCAAATATTAACTTTACTTTGTCATGTCAAAATTGAGATTGTCGCTGCCATTTATAATGAAGATATGCCGGTGTTTGATTGTAGCAGGCCATAACAACAAGTGTGTTTTGACTTATTTTATGCAAATCCTCCTTTTTATTGCATTTTAAGAAAAAATAACATGGGCGAATAAGACGGATACAGTGTCAAAAGTAGGAAGGATAAGAAAGTACAAAATTCTGAAGATATGTGGTCTATGCATACCAAAATCTTAAAACAGGTAATGTTTCCGGAATATGGTTGGGATTATTTTATCACTATATTTTAAAATGATTAAAAGAGATCGAATTTCAATCAACAAAAGTTTGGAGCGATGACCCATTATAAGAAAGATTTCTGAAACAGCATTCATAATGTATACACTCGTGTACAAAATTTAGCATTAATAGGATCAAAATACTTTTGACTGAACCAATGGCAAGAGCGTTGAAGTCAAGTTTGAAGTAAATAATCTAGCACACCACACCCCCCCCCCCCCACCCAATACACACAAAACAAAAGTAATATATTGTAAAAAACTAAATGTATCGCATGGAATAAGAAGTAAAGCAAGACACTTAATATTTTACAATTATCATTACATATTTTTAAGAAATATGCATTTGCTTCGTTTAATTCACACATATTCTAATTTGTAATCCTCAATCAACATGAACACGCAACAATGTAGATAACTGGTTTCAATGTGCGATTTATGTTTCATGTCCTAGCGAGAATCCCTCCCTTGAATTTGCAACACCCGTGTCGATCAAAAAATGAGCCTTTGTTATTTTGACGCCCGGCCAAGTGGTACATGTAGCGGCCGCGTGCCCTGACGGCAGGCCATTGCATTGCGTCAGCCACTAACAAACCCTGACATTATGTCCGAGGTCCTCTCCCAAAGATAATCAAGTCGTGCTTCCATTGGTGTGTGCTTGATGAAGAAACAGTCGCAATCTTTACTTTACACACGCAATTCTCGTGTGACTAAGGATCACGTATTCAAAAACTTCAGTTGTAGCAGAGAGAGAGAGAGAGAGAGAGAGAGAGAGAGAGAGAGAGAGAGAGAGAGAGAGAGAGAGACTATAAGATAATATGTTTATAAGATAATATGTTTATGGAAGACCCATTGCATTGATATAATACAGGTCACATGTAACTTAATTGGTCAAGTCCAAATGATCTCTATGTAGATTTTTAATGTCATTGTGGTTGTTGTTAGGAATCCCTTTTGATGCTTTATGATATTAAATGTGCCGATCATTCATCTGACCGTCCAGAAAGCCCCAATCAGTTTAGAGGGTGATTCAATCTTCAATCACAGCTCAAGACTTCGTGTCCCCTCGCTCATTTCCTCTGGTTCTTTTTATGAATCATTGATAAGAAGCGCGGAGCCATTCCCAAAATTATGAATTATGTTTCTAATATACATATGGGTAATATATCATATGGGTTTAACGAAAAAACTAGGTTATGGAAGAGTTACAAATTCTGTGATTGAAATATTCAACAAATAAAGTTTGAATTTTCTGGTTCCGTTAGAAAATACAAAATTTACATCGCGAAAAATTGAAAATTTTCTTTTTAACTACCACCAGGTATATTCAGATTTATTATCATGACAGGGAAATCGGCATCGGTTTGAAACAAAATACTAAGTACTGTATGTAATTAAACATACATGTATATACGTGTATGTTTTATGTATTAAAAAAGTGGATTTAGCTGGAATACCTTGCCCGCAAATTTATGAGAACACTTACAAAAAGATACAAAGCAAAGAAAAAAATAAAAACAACTCCCCTCCCTCTCCCTTTGTCAAGAAATTAAATAAATTAAGTAATGAGAGATAAAATGACATATATGTGCTATATGATCCTACCAATCAGAATACATAAGGACGTGCTTACCCTGTAATGCTCCTATCGCCATGGTCCGGGTTGCTTCCTATTCCTTCCTATTCCTAAGTGTCTATCATGAACAGACCGTGTACTGATGATTACAAAATCAGTTCTACGATTTAAAATCCAGGCGGGGGAAACCGTCTCATCACAGTCCATAAGAAAATAGAAAACATGATACTAATGGAGTCTGTTCCATCGTCTGCTGCAGTATCCAGGAAGTTGATAGTCTCTGAGCGCGTGGTGCGGCCAGCAGTTACTGGAACGGAAGTGGTTGCCAATCACACAGAACCGCTAGACGTCCGCGCGAATTACACGGGGATATGCATGTAATGGAAAAGTGGAATAATCAGGCATCGATTGGCGGCATGCAAGTGTAATAATGGCATATTCACCGTTAAATGGTCCTTTTTATATATGATCAGTGGCCGTTGGTCACAGAAATGAAATAATAAGTACCGATGCTTGGATGATCCCGTTTCATAATTATCTCCCCTCTCCACAAGGACGGTATATGTACTGCCTGTCTCAGAATCTGCATCTGTCTATATCATAAAAACGTTGTTTACAAAGTTCTGTAGAAAGGTCAGTTTACGAAGACACCCCAACGCTCCGAAAGTTTAAAGAAATTGCTCCTTCAGAGCAGTTTCACTGATGCAATAGTGACTTTTAGACAACCGTTGTCTTTCAACAGTAGGACAATTTTGTTATCACATTAGGAAACATATTGCTCTCTTAAATGGGAGGAGGGGTAATAAAAAGCACCGTCCCTATAAAGTATTTTGGTTTATCAGGACAGATGCTAACATAGTTTATCTCTTTACTCAATTCACTGAGACTTTGACTGTCATGAAACCCATGCATTAATAATCAATAAATAAGTCAATATAGACAAACACTGTGGTGTTTGTTTGTTGTTGGTTTTTTTGTTTTTGTTTTTGTTTTTTGTTTGCTCTGTTTTATTTTAGAAATCAACAATTCTTCGACGAATCTCCCAAATTAAGTTTTAGTAATAGACATTTGCAAATCTAATATACCTTGGTTAACCATGTTTGACGTATATATCTGAATAGTTCTGGTATAGTCTGTCGTAATTCGTAAAATATCCTAGTTAATTATTATTATTTGCAGATATATAAGAAGCGTTATCGCCTGTGTACTTAGTCCGTTGAAAATGTATATATGTAAATGCATGACATTGACTACACGCGAGATGCATGTGCGTGGATAGGGACAGATATTTCCCGGCATCCGGAGATGTACACACCACTCCACTCTGCTATTAGTCGAGGTCAGATACGGAGTATGTCTAATAAGGAAAACTGTATATATGTTTTAGTATGACTAATCATACTTGTTCTACAAACAAAAGGGGATGATTGCCCATGGAACAGTTTCTACTTAAGTCTTTTAACATATAATCTAAAATATCTGTTCACCTTTTGTCCGTCCGTCCGTCAATCCATCTGGAGGGTAAACTCTGAACATTTTAGACTTTTTTTTATTGATAATCATTGGATCAATTAAAAGCAACAAATTATTTAAGATCTGTTACTCAGATGAGCGATGTGGTCCGTATGCCTCTTGCTTTAATATGTCGATTCGAACACGTAGAATGATGGCAGCGACCGACCGCCAGAGACAGGACGTCCTGTCCTTGTTGTTGTCACTACGGAGGAACAGCAGACGTCAAATCGTTAACACGACGTCTCCAGGGATATATCGTACGTATTCCCCACGTTCAGTGTGTTTATTTGGTCAGACATATTGAGTTTGAATTTATTGTAGCTTCGTGATCAAAATTGCATTACATATGCATGAATATCGTAGAGGCTTTTAACACATTCTTCTAAATCCGTGGTTGTTTTTACGAAAATTGGGAAGCGGTTTGAAAGATTTATATATATAATCAGATTGTTTCTATGTGTAATGTGTACGAGCAGATAAATTAAAGGCGAATGAACTTTTGTTCACATGCAAAATTAATTAGGAATACAGTGAAAATGGAATCAGCTGTCGTCTTTCGTGCACTTTATTATATCAGCTGAGAAACGCGAAACTTCCAGTCAAAATGCGTCCATTGATTGTATATGAAACTAATAAAATAACTATTATAAAACATTTCAGTCCATGTATTGGGTGGTGGATGGAGAGTGTGTAAAATTATAACCGGGATGGGGGGGGGGGGGTGCAGCGGTACCAATCATGTGGCTTAGTCATGCTCTGTATGGTTTGGATCATACATGTAACTGTCAAGTTACGCATATATGAGCACTATAGAAATTAGCATTATGGATACATCTCGACATAATTTATGTTTATCTAATCTTGTCAAATTGTATTTAGAATTTCAACTGTCATAATTTTCCTACATTGGATTCGGAAAAAAAAGCGCTACTGAATGCGGTTTAACTTTTACCGTTCATTTCACAACATCCAGTTTTAAATTCCCGTATGCTGTCAGTGTTCTGTGTTGGTGTGTTTGCCGTGTGTTCCGATGTCAGGGCAGAGTGTCATTACCAGACCAACAAAAATTAGACAATAATTTTCCTGATTAAGAGTATTTTCCTAAGATAATTGATTTTTAATGCTTACAAGTTTACAGTCAGCAGGTTTGTGGTTTTTTTTAAGTGCACGATATGGTTCTTTTTATACAAATAAATAGCATAACACAGCTGATGACAACAATGATAATTATACTATGTATGACCTGTCACGCTGTGTTTCTTTCTGACTTGTGGTTTTTCTATTGCGACATGACAAGGAACTCCAACTAATTCACTGTATCAGTGTGTTAAGAACTGTATAGACATACCATATACATATAATGTGTGTAGAAAAAAAGGTAGCACCGCCCCGTGTATTTACTGCTCTAAATGTCATCAATATATTCAGCTGTTAATACAGCAGGCACTGTACCGTCATCATAATTTATCATAATTATGTCTTTGTCAATGTTGTGAATGGCAAAGATGCATGCGGCTTGTATTGTCATTTCCCCACCTCCTGTTATTTGAACGAGGGGTTATTTTGTAGTTTATTTTTTATTTTATATATGATGTATATTTTTATATATTTTTTGTCCTTGCCAATTTTACATAGTTTGTGTTTCTTTACAGTTTTTTTTTCCATATAAGTTATATTAAGGCAGACTTTAATTTGAATATTCATCTTCTACATACAGATTCCATTCTGTTTCAGTCATAGTCACAAGTATGAAAGATGACAGCTAATGTATGGAGACTTTTGTGAGTACACAAGTGATGGACAGTAATTTTCCTCAGAATCAGGTTTTTAATGCAGTGGAGACAAACAACAGTGAGCGACTGTTGGAGCTGATACAGGCTGGCCACAGCGTGAACAGCGAGGGAATTGACCTGATCCGACCTCTACACGAGGCCTGCTTCAGGGGCCACAGCGAGTGTGTTAGGGTTCTTCTTGACCATGGGGCCGAGGTAAGCAATCGCTGACCATGCCTCCACACACCTTTGTGTATGACACAGGTTGCTGATCAGTGCTTAAATCTTACAGGTGAACGTTCGGAACATTGATGGAGCCACCCCACTGTGTGATGCTGCTAGTAGTGGTCACGTGGACATAGTCCAGCTCCTGTTAGAGCGGGGGGCATATGTGAATCCACCCCTTCTTCTCACTTCACCTCTGCATGAAGCCACACTAAGAGGTAGGAAGGACCAAACTATTGTATCAGACCCTCAGAAACAGCATTAAAATGAGTCAAATGTAACTATGTGGAGTGATATGGTCTATGATTAGACATTATTAATTAATTAAAAATATAATTTCATGATGATTATTAGAATTTCTGGGTTTTTTTTAGACAAATGGGAGACAGTTGAAGTATTAGCTGCAGCAGGAGCCAATTTGAACTCCTCTGATTGTCACTTCGGAACACCTCTCCATGTAGCTGCCTGCCAGGGCAGTATCAAATGCTCAGAGAGTCTTTTACGAGCAGGTATTGATGGGTTATTGGGTGTAATTACCTGAACTGGAGATGAAACCAGTAACAGCATTAATACTTAGACATATATTAAAATTATGTGTAATTGGATATTAGTTTTGCATGCAAATAAAACATTGCAGTGTTCATTCTTGATATTAAAAAAACACTGAGGAGTTTTGTGTTGTGTGACACTAGGTGCCTGTGTGAATGCCATCAAGAGTCTGAACACCCCACTCCATGAGGCTGCTCGGAGACAGGATGTATCCCTCATACTGCTGCTGCTGGCCTGTGGAGCCGACGTCACAGCTCGCAACAACAATGGACTCAGGCCCCACGAACTAGTGCTCAGCTCTACCCACCCCGCCAAACGAGTCCTGCTCCAGTGGCAGAGTATGTGATTTCACCCCCCCCCAACTCCCAGAGGCCAAAGGTCTATAAGTAATTGTGCATCCTTCCCTCCCCAAAATGAGTCTTGCTCCACTGGCAGAGTAAATTACCCCACCCCCATCAAAGGGGTTCAGTGGTAGAGTAACTGTGACCCCTAACCCCCCCCCCCCAAAAAAAAAACCCCAAAAAAACCCCAAAAAACAAAACACAAAAACATGAACGCAAAAATACAAAAACAAAAAAACTAACAACAAAAAATGATCAAATGTCTTACAGTGGCACAGTGAGTGATAAGTTCAGACACAAAAAAAAAAACTTTGTTAAGATCACAGGATACGCAACACTCAGAGTAGAGGAGATACAGTGTATGTCATAGTAGAGGAGATACAGTGTATGTCATAGTAGAGGAGATACAGTGTATGTCATAGCCTTTTGCATTTTAATTTACTTTATAGATTGATTTCATTTGTTTCTTGAGAAAAAAGAAAATGTTTAATAATAAAAAAAAAAAAGATATCTTTTTGGGGAGTTTTTTCCTGTTTTGAATTTTATTTCAATTTCAAAAAAATAGACATGGGGAGATTGCCAAAATAAGGATCATGGCTTTTGGAATGATCATTATAGATCTGTGTTTAGCAATATTAATTAAAGTCTGAACAATCTGTTTATTGTAGTATCCTATGCCCTGAAAAAAGTTCTTAACCTTCTGGCATAATCGGTCTTATATGCTTATTTTCTTCTATGCAAAAATGACTCCTGTGAAGAAAACATTAGATCTGTCACTCTGAAATTTTTTTTGGTGAATAACAGGTTTATTCAAAACATGGAAAAAAGGTGTGTCTGTTTGTCCATGGATACCATTAATTAATCTAATCATTATCCTCTAAGCAATCCAAAAATTTATCCAAACATTTATCCTTCCATCAAACAATCCAACCATTTATCCAAACATTGATCCATCCATTCTTTCTGCCATATTCAGGAATTATCTTTCATAAAAGAAAGATATTGTATGTCACTATATTTTATCCAATCATCCATTCATTTATCTCAACATTTATCCATCCACGCAACAATCCAAACAGTTACTTATGCAGCTCCTCAACAACAATCAACACATTTACTCGTTCTGTCATGTCAAGTACTTATCTTTATTGTGGATGACCAATATCAGCAACAAAAGTGACAAACAAAATGATAGATGTTTTGTCCAGGACCTCATAGTTGCGCTTCCCTGGAATAGAACAGTTACCGCCCGTGCTTCCCTGGAATAGAACAGTTACCGCCCATGCTTCCCTGGAATAGAACAGTTACCGCCCGTGCTTCCTGTCGCATTGACGGTGATATTCTCTGGCTTGTTTAAGAGTAACGCCCCTTTGTTCTTCATTCTAGTAAAATTTAAGAAAGATAACATTGTAGAATTCACTTTGAATCATTTATTCTTACAAAACCCCATAGCTACATACACAGATACACAGGAACATTGCATAGAATTCTCGCAAACAAATCTGGAAAAGCGATGAACACTAGGACAGAAGACAATTACATGTAGAGACAATTTGATTGCTATAAATAGTTTTGATTTTGTTTGAACATATTTTAAGGTGTTATTGGACACCTCAATGTTGTGACATACTTCCTATCGAAATTAACAACTAAATCAAGTATAATTTTGTTTTTAAAAAAATTCACGAAATGTGTAACCTAACAGCGTAACGTAATGGTTTAGAGCGTAAACTACGAATCTGGGAGTCATGAGTTCGAATCCCACTGGGGCTTTTATAATTTTTACCTTTCAAAAATTTTTTAAAACATATATTTTGGTCAAATATTGTAAAATTGGAAAATTCTAAACCGGTGAAAGTATTTTGATTATAATGTACTTTTATCCACATTAATATCGACAGATGTCCCATACCAATAAGGTACCATACCACCTTAATTTACAATGGTTGGAACACCAGTTCTATCAACTAATAGCTACTTACCATAGATAATGACAACCGTCTGTTCATTATCACTAATATTACAATATTTTTGGATTCGAATTTACGTTTTCCGATTTTCAATATTGTATTCACTCAAGACCAGTTGGCGGCGGTTCCCGTTCACCATACCTACCTCTATATACACATGAACACATAAACAAGGAAGAATCACAGTACATGTATAAGTTATACAGGTGAACAAGGATTAGTACAGTACAGCAGTACTGTGTGTTGTACATGTATAGGGTTTTTAAGGAAGAGCGGACTTTGTAAATTTTCTTATCAAATGGTGACAATGTTTTAGTTTTTCTGCATCATAAGTATTTATCAGTTTTGTTAAATTTTATAATATTTGGATTTTCATGGTATCTCTTGGGCAAAAACATTTTTCTATCGTTTGCAAAATGTGTACATTCTATAGTACAATGCAATTCATATCCAGTACTAGTACAGTCACCCAATGGAGAAAAAAGCTGTAAAGAAACACACTGACACAAACTACTAGTATGTAAAATTGGGTCCAGGTGTGGGTAAGATGTGGGTCCAGGTGTGGGTAAGATGTGGGTCCAGGTGTGGGTAAGATGTGGGTCCAGGTGTGGGTAAGATGTGGGTCCAGGTGTGGGTCTAGTTATGGGCCCAGGTGTGGGTCTAGGTGGGGTCCAGTGATCTGCCTTTGAGTATAAAGCTGGCGAGTTATTACCTCGTTAAATTAATTGTTTAAAAAAGGTATTTTTATCAATGTCAACTGAAAATTTTCTGATCTACATGGTGTTGAGATGATTTCTCTACAATCTACAGTTATCCGACGAATATACGCCATTTAATTATTCTTTGGTTTTCTGGCATCTTCCTAGCTAAGGGTTTTCGGTCCACTCCGCTCCTCTTACCGTATATCCCATGGGGAGCGGAGTGGACCGGAAACCCTTGGTTAGCGAAGGCTTGTCTTCTTTCATTCCATTAATGGACAACTTTGAATACGTCGTCCCGTAGATTATATCATTAAACGTACCGATACTCACTGCAATTTCTATTTTCATAGGAGTTATCCCTCTTTTATTGCATGTCGTGTAATGTACATTTCTATCGGGATACAGACCATTGAACCATCCATCCAGAGTTGGCGAGATTCGGCCTGGCTATTGAATATCGTTCACCATCTCTGGACAATCCCTGGTCACTCAATCTGTAATAAAAGATAAGCCATTTCTTAATAAAAAGTGAATTGAGAGATATCAGAGGATCTCGTCCACTTCTAACAGCTCAAGGTTTTTGATTTTGTTGTTCTCTTCACGTCATTATCCGTACAGTATAGTAAACACTTCCCGAATTTTGTGCATTTTCTAAGGCACGGTGTTCTAAAAATTCATGCACATATGCACCCATGTTTTCAGTGTGTATCCACCTGAACTGTTCCAAAGGGAAAATGATCTATCCTGAAGGAAACATTTTCCAACCGGGGATAAAATCAGGAATTTAATTCAGAAAGATGTTTTTCCAATTGGATATTTGATTTACTTACCAGTTTTGATAATCTATCATACGAGTATCAAAATTTACATTCCCCGTAGGGATAAATTCATTCTACTTTGATTTTTTTCTCATCCTACATCAATTTTTTTTCCCACGGGAAATTATTTTCTCGAAGGATTTTTTTTTTATTGTGAATAATATTTCACTTAGCAGGTGAGATACAAGAAAGAAAGTTCTGATTTCTTGGAAAATGCACCTGAGAGGAATGAGAAGAATGTCCTCTTGACCTTTACATAATTATCCCACACATCGCGTAAAATTAATTTAGACTATTTCTAAGGTCACCTGCGAAGATTATTTTTTTCTGTCTCTGTTTGTCTATCTGCTACTTTAAAGGGGCATGGTCATGATTTCGGTCAAAATTATTTTTTCGATTTTAATGTTTACAATGCTTTAGTATTAAGGCATTTTTAATAGGCAAACGAAATATGAGTGTAATTCGTTGAGATATACGCCAGTTACATAGCTTACAATTCTTTGCTATGTAAACAAAGCTTTTGTTTACATTTTGAATGTTGAATTGAAAATTCCAGTTATAGACATAAAACGAAAGTTACAAGCTGTTTAATTATGCTTAAAATGAATAAGAAGATAGACAAATCATCTTGAAAAAGATTTTTTATTGTTACACGTATATTGAACGTATGTAAACAAAAAAACAGGACACAAGCCTTGTTTACACGACAAAGAATTGTGAGCTCTGTATCTTGCTTTTAACTTAACGACTGACTCTCAAAATTACATGTGGTCATAAGAAATACATTCCTAAAGCATTGTAAATAAAAAACCCCAGAAAATTGGAATTTGAGCAAAATCGTGATACGACCACGCCCCTTTAACATTGTACATATTGTTACATGTATCTCTAATATCTGTATGTAGGGAAAAGCAAAGGTGGCGTGATCTGTTAAATGTCAAGCTTCTACAGCCTATGTTTTTTGTAATTTCACGTTAAGTATATGCCTTGACGTCTGACTTATTGAATTGAATACTTATTTTTGTGTAGACCATCCACGAGATTTGAAACACTACTGCCGTCTGGTCATTAGACGTCATATTGGCGCCAAAAGACTCCAGTTTATACCGGAACTACCGGTGCCCAAGTCGCTTCAAGAGTACCTGGATTTCCGGTTTGGTTGAATATTTTGTGTGTGTGAAATCAGGGACGTACATTTATATACGTCTCTGGTGAAATTTAAATTAAATTTGATTTATTGACGGAAATAAAATCATATTATTAAAACAGTCTTCTCATCACTATAAATGTAAATGAATGCTGGACAACTCGCCCCCAAGACAACTCGCCACCAGTTCGAGACAACTCGCCCCCAAATTAAATTAGGACTACTCCCTCAGTCAAGACAACACGCCCCCAATAAAAAATAATAATTTTATACGCATTGATTCAACAAATATTGTTACTTTTCACTAATCTTCGAAAATCATAACAAGAAGTCAAGTATTAAGTTTCTAAATTTTATTGTTAGATACGTGGGTACGCCAATCAATCATTAACTGTATTACACGTAAGCTTCAGAACTTATAATTTTATAACTTATAATTTATAATTTTTGAATCTGGAATTATACCTGCACAGTGGATACATGGAAACACTATCCCAATTTATAAAAAAGGTAACAATACTGACCCATCAAACTATAGACCAATTACACTTATAAGTTGTCTAGGGAAATTATTTACTTCTATCCTTAATGAAAGATTGACTGAGTATGCAAATAGAGTAGAACTCATTTTAGAAAATCAGGCTGGGTTTCGTAAAAATTATTCAACTGTTGATCACATTTTTTCGTTGTACTCTTTGATAGAATTATCTAAGACATTTAAAACAAAATTGTTTTGTGCTTTTATAGATTTTGAAAAAGCATTTGATTCGGTTTGGCGTGTTGGTCTATGGAACAAAATTTTGTTGAACAATATTGATGGCAAGTTTTTTAACATTATTACAAATATGTATAAGGGAATTAAATCTTGTGTAACTACTAAGGGTTTAACCTCTGATATGTTCCCTTGTACAGTGGGTGTTAGACAAGGTGAAAATTTGTCACCATTTTTATTTGCACTCCATCTTAATGATTTAGAAGGGTTTTTATCAACAAATGGTGTAAAGGGTTTGACATCACTTTCATATCAATTAGAAAACAAATGTAATTTGTATTTAAGACTTTTTGTACTATTATATGCAGATGATACAATATTATTATCAGAATCTCCTGATGATCTCCAACATCAACTTAATGTTTTTCAAAGATATTGTAAAAGCTGGCACCTCAAAGTTAATAGTGATAAAACAAAAATTGTCATATTTAACAAAGATAGATGTCATGTTGATTATTCATTTAAGTACGGGGACATTAGTCTAGAAGTTGTAGATAATTTTAAATACCTTGGAGTACATTTTTGTAAAAACGGATCATTCAATCTCAATGTGAAAGAACTTTGTGAAAAGGCTACTAAAGCTATGTATAGTGTAATAGGCAAATGTAGAAAACACAATATGTCAATTGATTGTAAATTAGATATGTTTGACAAAATTGTGAAACCTATTTTACTATATGGATGTGAAGTTTGGGGATTTGGTAATATTGCCTTGGTTGAAAAGTTGCATCTGAAATTTTGTAAAAATATCTTAAACTTAAAGTCGTCAACACCAAATTATATATGGTTTATGGGAAACTCGGACGATATCCATTAATAATTAATGTTAAAGTCCGGATGATTGCATTTTGGAGCAAACTTGCTTTTTCACAAAATAATAAAGTTTCGTCAAAATTACAGTATGTAATGGGTAAAATGAACAAACCCTGGTTTAAATTTATTGTTAAAATATTGAATGATTGTGGTCTATCTTTTATTTTGTACCAACAAAATGTAAATATCCAGTGGCTTAAGAAATCTGTTTTTCATATACTTCTGGACCAATTCAAGCAGTCATGGAATAGTGAAATGTATAATTCATCAAAAGGTATTAACTATAGAATTTTTAAAACCACGTTATCCTTGGAAAAATACTTACTGGTTCTACCTTTTAAATATCAGAATTTTTTTTTTGTACTTTTAGAACAGGTAATGCTAAATTGCCTATAGAACGAGGTAAATGGTATGATATACCTCGTGAACACCGTATATGTACCATATGTAACTGTAATGAGATAGGAGATGAATTTCATTATTTATTCCATTGTACAGATATAAAAATTAAAGATAAGAGAGTTTTATACATACCTTCATATTTTTACACACAACCAAATGTTTACATGGGGAGGGGGTACGCTACGTTCCTATACGAATGAATTTTCTTCCTTTTATTCAAGAAGGCACTTGATATCTAAAGGTGGAATAACACATCATAACAAAATGGCTGACCTCTGATCGAAACGACATTTCGTTTTATTAAAACGATTTTATCAACAGTAGCAAGTAACTTAATGCATAGCCGAGTGGATAGTGTCGGGCTTGTGATCCATACATCCCAAGTTCGAATCCCGCAGGGGCTTTTGTTGTTACATTCTAAATTAATTTATTTTAGATATTTATTTTTTATCCACAAACTGCAAATTGTTTCGCTTGTTTGACATACAGTTCATTTATCATTATATCTTTCATAATCAAATAATTTACTGTTAAATTGATTGATCTTTTCTCAGATGTGTTATTCCACCTTAATAGGAAATAAAATCTACAAATAAATTACAATAGATCGTTCATCCCTATAAAGACCTTCCACATCTTGATATAGATGGGGTTGGTTTTTATAAAATGTTTGTTTTAGGTAATTTTTCGGACAGAGGGTAAAAATCAGAAATTTGTCATGATAAAACGTACACAAAAAGAGAGGGGAACTGTATTCGCCGATTTCAGAATTTGTTAAACAGAAAGGCAAACACTGTTGGTAGAATCGGCACTGTCTCCAGCGTTTGCCTCATACATGTAACTAATTTTTAATTAAATGAAATAATTCGACTGCATGAGTGTTGGTGTATTGTTAACAATTATGATCATGATACATATATTTTTGGCGATAAGTATATATAGAATCGGCGTGAAAATAGGCTGAGAATGAAATTTACGCTCAGTCCGTTTTGTACCAATATCCACACGGGTAATGGTATTTTGCAAAACGGAACCAGAATTTTAAAAATAAGTCAAGTACTGCTGACATTGTAATTTTAAAGATGTTATACTTGGGAATGTGTTTGGTTTGTTCTAAAGCTCTAACTAATATATAATATTCTATTGCTAGTTTAAACCAGCTCGTAAGTTCTGCCGTGATAGTATTGTAATGTGTTAATACTAGAGTAGTAAGTAATATATGTATATTTTTCTTTAAATAACGAATTTAAACATTAAAATTAAAGATCAATTTTATTTTAAAATGTAAGGAATAAAATATGCTCAAATTTTTAAAATTTCTATTCCCCCATTGGGTGACCCTTTACTGGACACCCTGGGTAAATCAGCTTACCGTTTCTATGTATAGATGAAGGCCGAGGGTATCCGTGTTCGCATAACGTAATGATGTTTCGACATAAAGTAATGGAGCGTGTACATCATTGAATAGAGAATTGACCTACAGCGAAGACTTATTCACATCACGTTATTAAGTATAGACATATTAACGTAATAAACTTATGACATCAAGTTATAAAGTGTTGACATAATAAAAGGATGTATTTACACCATGTAAAAAGTGTTGATAAAATATAAAAGTATATTGATATCATGTAATAAAACATTGTCATAATGTAAGGATAGATTTGCATTAAGTAATGCAGTATTGACATAATATAAGAATACATTTGCCCCATGCAATACGGTGTCGACATAATGTCATGATGTATTGACCTTGAGTTCTACAATATTGGCGTAATGTAAGGATAAATTTACATCAAGTTATATAAAATGTTGGCATCAAAACTTAAAAAGTTGACCATGTAAAGACATGTTTACTTCACGTAATGTGTTTTTGACATCACGTAATAAAGATTTGACCAAGTGTAAATATATATTCACAACACGTAATGGACTTTGACATCATGTAATGATAATTTGACATAGTGTATCTACAGTTTTATGCTATAAGGCAGCGATGGCGTTCCATATTTAGAAGTATGTTTATTTGCCTGATTTCTTATCAGGAAAGAGATTATATATATAATTGAAAAACATACTGTTAAATAATAATGCATACAACTTTCGCTAATTATATATGAATTTAAATAAAACTGTTAAAGTAAAACTGTGGTTGAAAGCGGTACCGGACACATCATCGAAAGACAACTCGTCGAATGCGACAACTCATCGAAAGTAAATCTCGCCGACGCGACATGTCACAGAATGACAACTCATGGATGGCGACAACTCTTCGATATTACATGTATATATTGTGAAGTAAAACAACTTTGAACACTTCTCGGATTATTTTTTCATACTCAGTTAAGACATGGCTGAGGGAGGTAGCTGAGGGAGGTAGCGAGTCACCTCATCCCGTCGCAGATCGGCATCAAATGGTTTTGTACACTTGCGCAATAGGAAAATTAAAAAATAAAACTATTGTAAGGGGACTCTAATTCGAAGTGGCCGCGCAAAAAGGAAATTTCTGAACGATTCAGAGATGGTAACTACATGTATTTAAATGATCTTGAGGGTAAATGATAAATGTTTATGTGAATATAAATGTTAATATTTATGGGTTTTTTTCTCTTTCGACGACTGTCGACGAATATCGATGTGTTGTCGTATCCATGAGTTGTCGTATCCACGAGCTGTCGTATCCATGAGTTGTCGTATCCACGAGCTGTCCATTATGTGAGTTGTCGCATCGATGATTTTTTTCGACGAGTTGTCTTTAAATGAGTTGTCATAGACTCGTTGAAAGTTTTATTAATCTGTTAAATTTCAAATTAAGAACCATCAAAATTTGAAATATAACCCGTGGAATATAAATTGCATTGGGAAATATGGCGAAAAAAATAATTTTGTTAAACATTTTGTTGTAATACAAACCAAAATACTGGGGGCGAGTTGTCTTTATGTTAGGGGCGAGCTGCCCTGAGAGGTGGCGAGTTGTCCTAAAACTTGCACTGTACAAACGAAATATAATGTCTGCCCGATAGGACATATTCTTCTTATAAAATGTAAAGATGACATGTAAGGGTGGGTAAAGGAATGATACATGCGCTCTGACCTCTTAGCTGTTGATGTGCAAATAACTTATATTTGAATAATTAGTGATGGAACTTGCGGATCAAACCTTGTCAGAACTCCATGCCGTGCACATGTATGACTAGCTGGTTCAGTGAGGGGCTTATACCACGTTTCAGCTGGAACTCCTTGTAAGAGAAGAGACAATATTGTAGCTAGTGAACAAATCCGAGGAAACGAATAGAAAATGGGGAAAGATTTCTTCCTGAAGTGATAGAGGCGCAGACGCTGGAATTGTTCAAAACCAATACTTTACAATTGACATTGTGCGCTGTTAGTTGCTCATTTATGAGCAAATTGCCAGTTAAAATATATTGCTTCGATCCACGACTAATATATTTACGTTAAACAGAAGAAATGAGCGAAATTGCTGCTCTCAGGTGTCCATGTGTAACCTACACCGGGTAATGTTAGCCGTCACTTGGCGTTATCCAATACAGAGAGGAGTGATCTAATCAGAGCGCGCTTCTTTGATTTAAACCAGGTGTCTATGCACAGGTGAAAATTGAAACCTTGCCAAATGTAACGTATATGGATGTAAGCAATAGTTTGCATACCGGCGAGTGTCAAGCACTCGAGGCACGTGCGCGGCACGCGACGCTGATAAATTCAAATTCTCCCTCCCACTAAGGCCTTCTACAAAGTTTTCGTTGTAAATAAAAGTAAGAAGATTTAGATGCGTTAGATTTCCTTTTTTCCATTAATAGAAGATTAACCTAGCTGGTTTGAGTTTTGGTACGGAAGACGGTTTTGAAAAGAGAGTTAAGACCCAAACAGCGGGCCACTATTGGACGAGGGTGCGGGAATTCTTATCTCCGGAGACATCTTACATTACTCGGCCCCGGGTCTTTATCCAGGGTATACAAAAGAAGCTTATAGATATGCAGGTGATATCAAACACGAGAGAGAGAGAGAGAGAGAGAGAGAGAGAGAGAGAGAGAGAGAGAGAGTTTTGTTCTTCATATATTATTAATAGAAGGTGTACAGGAATAAGATTAATGCAGAATGTGATATAAAACTTTGATGAGGTTCTTTGCCTGCTCGATATAACAGGTGACAAGTGAGCGGGCTCCTGTTCCAGGTTACCGAGTTCCATCTGTGGTCGCCCCATCCGGGCCTCTAATCGCTGTTTGCTCTCGCATCGTTATTATATTTTTTTCAGGTACATGTATTTTTCGATTGACTTATGTCGGAAAATAGAAAGATTGGTTTTCGTGTTCTAAAATTTTCGATAATCTAGTTAGACAAGCTAAAACGACAAGTTAATTTACCGGACTGACGGCCCTAATAAGTTAATTTCAAAACTGACAAAAAAGAAAAATAGAATAGATTAAACGGCAGACGATATTGGGGTTTCTGTCACCTGGCAATGACTGCGCTAATCTGCCGTAGTCAGTAGATTCACAAGATATTTTAATACCATATTATGTGTGTTTAGGGGACATACATTTTTTCTATTCAAATAATAAGTCACGTGGCTCTCTGTCTGAGGGGTGGAATTCTTATTCATGAAAGGGCCTTCGTGAATTATCATAGTACTTAGTGTTGACTTTCAGCAGACATGATACGTTGACTGGCCAATTTTTCTCCAATAAAACTCGTGCATTGAGACGCATATCAGACGCGTTCTCGGAAGAAACGAGAGTATTGCATAATCCTTATGGTTCCTATATGCACTTGATCTAATATCAGAGTCTTCCCGTAAATCGACCCTCTTGATCGCTCTAGCTCCCGCCGGTACCTCCATAGGGGAGCAAACAGTCGTCTTTACCAAGAAGACGAATTCTTGTGTGGCACATCGACACTTGCGGTCAAATTAGCAATTTAAAAATGTGTGGGGATAAGGAACTAAAACTGGAAAGTGTTTCCCTTCGAAAATAATTTATTATTATCACAATTGTGGTGAAATTGATAAAAGAGGTCGTAAAAAGCCTTTTTTTAACGGGTGTTGAATTATGCCGCTTTTTCCACCGGTAGCTGTATGCACACATACACACACACACACACACACACACACACACACACACACACACACACACACACAAAACAAACTGTCGGTATGCAGACACTTGAATGATTGTAAATAATTACTTCTGAACACAATTATGCATTATTATTCAACAAGCTCCGAAATACGAGTGTCCAAGTCCCCGGCTGCACCTTGCATTAAATAATTATATAACACAGTTTCCGGGAACGCTAGGGACACGGAATTCAAAGAAAAGAGCAGCCGAGGCCCCGGCGTGAGATACCCCGCGATTGATTGTCAGGTAAACTCGAGGGTATCGTGAGTGGGCGTGTCCAATGTACGCTCCGTATCACCGGAACTCGTCCGTGACCTGCTCAAATGTAGATGATATCCCGTTCCTGACGCTGATTGGTCGATTAAAAACTTTAATCCAATCTTTTAACTGACGTATAAATAGGGAGATATAACTATAATGAACTGCATTCTATATGTACCAGCTGTCCCTTTTTTTTTTTAGCTCTCTTACACCGCAACATGCCTAAAAGGGGTATATTTGTTTGAAAGTCGGTTGTGTGATGTTCACAAGAAATTCAAACAAATTGTT
The DNA here is from genome assembly GCA_020458035.1 of Magallana ariakensis. NCBI lineage: Eukaryota > Metazoa > Mollusca > Bivalvia > Ostreida > Ostreidae > Magallana > Magallana ariakensis. The sequence goes on along the minus strand of CM035817.1, from coordinate 58,544,486 downwards.
GCAGCGATAAATCATTCGGGACGATCGGAGAAATAGCGGAGTGAAAGAAAACGTAAGAAAATGATGCAGGAACTGGTGAAGATGGATTCTTATGTGGTTTCCTCCCCGGGTATCCGGACAATGGATACCACGGACACCGCCCAGACACCCTCAGTGCCTTATACCATAATGTTTTCTGTGAGGGACTATAATAATCTATCTGCAGACGACATAGATGCTGGCAGTTACAACACGCCTTCTTCTTACGTGCCTAGTGACAGCGACACACCACTGTCCACCCCGGACACCCCCCTCACCCCGCATCTCCGACGGCAGCGTCCCAACCACTTCCTGTTTCCTGGAGACTCGGGATTTAACCCTAACATGTATCCTATAAGTGACGAAAAAATATCGCTTAGAAATAACTGTTCGAGTAAAGCAAAAAAACGAACTTCAACGGCACCAAGCAAAGACATTCTAAAGCGCAGACGACTCGCGGCCAACGCGCGGGAAAGGCGCCGGATGGAGAGTCTGAATGTGGCCTTCGATCGTCTGCGAGCTGTGATTCCATCCGCGGGAGAGGACCAGAAACTTTCAAAGTACGAGACTTTGCAAATGGCACAGAGTTATATTGGAGCTTTGCAAGAACTGCTTGACAAAGAATGAAGCGTGTTCCTATAGAATTCTCAATTCATGTGTTCTGGCAGAATTAAAAACGCTGTTGATTCGGAAACAGTCAAGGCCGCAGTCTTGTGTTCTTGAATGTACATCACCTTATCAGTGATAAGCGAGGAACGCAAAAGAGGAAGGAAGACGTTTTATATTTAGAACAAGGGGTTTAAAAGCCCAGGCATTCTGACACATATTAGAACCGTTTTAACAAGAGCTTGGACTTTCGGTGGGATGTTACTATCTAGTTTACTCATCAAAACAAGCTTTCAAATATTGACCTCCTTTCTTCTAATTCGCTAAGAGAAGCTCATTAATATTCATAGACTGTCAAAACCGGAAAGTTGTTTGCCAAGATCTGCTCTGCTGTGTGAAATTGACGCTGTTTCAGCGAAATATACATCCCTGGATAAGGTCGGACAAGTGTCACTGCGTTCAATGTATTCATATCTATTAGCCAATGACTGGACAGTAAACAACGAGTAGACCCCGCCTTCATCAAATCGGAGTTTGTCACGTACTACCCAAAGTCCAAGCTCTTGTTAAAACGATTCTATATGCCTGCTCGTCTACAGAGGAGGTGATCTATTTCAGTAGGAAAGCTTCTTCAGATATATGTGACGCGATCTCGCCATGCAATCGTCACTAATTTAACGAAAAAACCCACAGACCCCGAAACTGGTTGTTTCTGACGAGTACTTATTGTTTGTATACATATTTTTTTACTTATGTCCAGATTCTATGTTTCTTACCGCGCTTTTTATGCAAATCGTACATTATGCCTTTCTGCAATGTGTACTAATGTTAATGTTATGAGTCAACTATTTTTAGTGCCTTATATCAATCATTCCACCTCCGTGCAGCTTTTTGTGGTATGTTGAGGAATGTATTATGGATATATTTTTGTACATTTCAACAAATTTTATATTTTTTACAAATTAAAAAATATATACACTAATTCTATTTGCGTTTTGGATTGAATTTTTGAGTCGCGTCGATACACTACGTACAATGGAAGCTTACATATTCTTTACTAGAAACAGATCTAAGCTCTGTCGAAATGATGGTGTCGGAGGTGCTTGAGGACAGGGCCGACCACCCACCCCCATCCCCAAGTATCTAGACCCCCGGGACTTTACTTATCTTTTTCTGTAAATTATCCTTTTATAAAATTACTTAAAACAAAGATTTAAAAAAAAAATCCCTCTATAGATATTTATAATACAAGTTTTATAACCCTAACCCTAACCCTAACCTTAATTTTATGCAATGAATGTATACATTAGATTATAAATGTCCCATAAAAGGATAATTTACAGAAAAAAGATAAGTAAAGTCCCGGGGGTCTAGATACTTGGGAGTGGGGGAATGGGGGTGGTCGGTCCTGTCCTCAAGCACCTGTGGTCGGAGGCTGGGAGACACTGGCTTTGGTGTCACAGTACGCATGCTCTTATCCTGCATGGACATCCACAGCCGTCTTCAGAATATGCATTTTGAATATTGAGTCCGTCAACTGATGGAAAGACGTTGATAAAGGAACCTTGGGATAACTCGGCAGGTTTTTAGACGCCTTGTTATTCTCCCGAGACAAAAGTCCCCGGATACCGTAGACACAGGAGTAACTCTATCTACCACTTTCATGGAATCCGCAGTCGTCTGCTAATTATCTTCCAAAGAAAACTGGTGTCAAAAGTCAACGCGGAAATATTATATAATATTCTAATAATGTATCGGAGCATGCGCGATTGCACATTTTTGAAAGAATTGTCCCAGTTAAGTGCAAAGAAAATGTATTCTCCGAGGAAGTCTACTGGTTCCAAATTGTTTTAACCACACACATGTACACTAATCATTTCACAATTAATGATGAAAAAAGATTGTGTTATGGTAGAGAAAAGCTGGTGTGTCAAGTTTTCCTCACACACTGACTCTATCAGTACATTATGTATAATAGATGAGTGGTAACGATTTAATTTTCAATTTCCTGGTAAAATTGTCAAGTTTGATTTATTTTTTATCAAAGAACTAGGCGAATATTAAACTATATACAAAGAATAGCAGTAGCTGTTTTACGTAATAGGAGCACCCAAAATTTTACAGAAAACGTTATGTTTTGTTTTTTAACTGGGTCATCATGAAATTTTCCATTTGTGAAAATTAAAATAGATCAATTGTTTGATGCCCCTTTACTTTTTTCAAAAGACACTGAAAAAAGCTAAAAGATAGTTTTTTAAATTATAGTTTTGCTACAATGAAATGAATCTGACAAACAATATGGTAATAAAAGTTTCGTAGAATTCTCTGTATAGAATTACAAATTTTAAAGCCCATTTTTATTCCATTGAATTCTCCGATAAAGTTTTGATACTATTCAACGGTTAAGTTTCACCATCAACGAGGCGAAACAATAATAATAAAAAAACGCAACAGATTAAAATCTAAAATCAAGAGCTTATTTTTAAATGGGAAAGACATTTTAACAGACAATTTATATGGAAATCATAAAAGACTAAACGAGTTCAGAACGATATAGAATAGAATAGATTAAAATTTATTTCCAAATTAGGGCCTCATGGGGCATGACCTATAACAGAAATAATTACATATACATTACATTGAACAAATTAGTACAATTTCAATGTTATTAACTCATTGTTAGGTTTGTATGATAATTTGATAATATGATGACTAGAAAAAATGTAACTTTTTCATTCATTCTTTATTTCTTTAAGCTTTGCAGCTTAACATGTTATACAATTACAACTAATAAACACAATAAAGTACAGAAGTGGGTATATTACAGGAGACCTTAGTACATACATGTACACAAATAAGAAACAGGACATAAGATAAGAAGAGAAGAAAAAATCAAAAGAACAACAGCAAAAGTTAATTACAGATACTGGTTCTTAATTTTATACAAAAGTAAATATATATGCAGATGTTACACATATCCTTAAAATTCTCGTTATTAAACAACTGCAGCAGTTTGAGCATCGTAGGTGTCTCAAAGAAGTTGTTTTTTTCGGTATGCAATATAAACTGGACACACTAAGATAAAAAGTAATTCATCTTCAGCAATAATCTTTACATGAAAAACAGTTCCGTTGGGTTCTGTGTGTTTTATTGATTGTACCTTCCAGTTTCGATGGCTAGGCGATGGGAAGACAATGGTTTTCTTAGGTAACATTGAAGATAAAATCCATCAACTAAATATTTATAAAGCTGACATTTCTGCGAATCTTCTTTTTAACCAAAATATTTTAATGAACCAGGTCCGAGAGCCGGTAATTTGTGCCTTCTAAGGCAACAGAATCAATTTGTTGTTTATACCAAACTTCACTGAACCCAATTTCATTTAAAATGTTCTTTATACAACTTATATAATCAACTCGTTCAGTTGGTATGACGATTACATGGTGACTAGATACACAACTTGAAAGAAAAAAAAAAATAACAATGCTACAGTTTTACTGCTCTTCTATTAAAATTAATGATATTGTCCTTTCTGGCCCCGCCGTCATCAACTTTCCTCAAGTCAATACTCAGCCTCAATAGTGAGTATTGACCTCAAATTTATGCACTTTTCTTAAAGGATTTGAGTTGAGGGATAAATTGAGTGGTTTTAAATGTTGGCGACGGTGGAGCCCGATATAATTTGTTGTGTATTTGTTGAAATGAATTACATCAGAAAGGACAAGTAATTACTACCCAGTAAATATCTTTTCTGCGTGTTTAGCATTTTGTTCAACAACAGGTGGTAATATTAATAAAATAACAATTTCGGTGACAATAGGTAAAAAAAAACCTACATATTTGACAAGATTAACTGATCTTGGCATATTATGTAAGAACTGAATGAGAAAGGCTGTGATTGATTCAGATAAAATACCACTGAAGTCGAATGTATAACAAGACATATTTTGAAAATACACGAAGATTCAGTATTGTAAAAATAAATGCACAAAATGTAAACTTTATTTGGTCAGTGATCAGGGTGAACAGATTAAGGACTCCATTATAACTATCCTGGCCTATTTGGAGCGGCAGCGATAGGCTACATGCAGTTAGTGACTCGGTTATATCTGCTGAGTGCTGTTAGAATTCCAATGCAAAGAGACATCTATTTTTTAACATTTCTCCTAAATCTCTAAAATTAAAATTCACCTATTTTACATATTCATTTTTTTTTTGCGAATTGAAAGTAACATCAAATTGAATTTCAGAATCGAATTTCGATCAAACTTGATATTCCAACTACTGTTAATCATATTTTGAGGGTGTGTTTTGAATTGAGATGGAATTCAATGTAGTTTAACCCCCGGAAAATTAACGAGTTTTGTAAACCCGAACGGGTAAACACAATAAATGATGCATATTTTATGTCTGCCTATCTCGCCAGTGTTAAGTAGATCGATTCAACTCGGATAACTTTCAAAATGGTCTCCTGAATAATTAAGGAATCTGTTTTAAATTCTGAGACTGCAAATGACACATAAAGCGGGGAACTATTTTTGTAAACCACACAAAAAGAGCTCCCGTGAGATTGGTGAATTTCGTTCAGGTAAATAATTAATGGGGGCTCTAAAACTTACCGTACGCTTGTTTAACGTTTATTGATTTGGACGGGAATTACGTTTTATCACTAGATGTTTGACACTCCACAAAATGACGTCTAGGTTAAAGGTCAAAATATTTGTGTTAATACTCTCCACAATTCGACGAACTTTTTTTTTGTCAAGAAACGTCACGTGAAAACTGATCAATGTGATATATTAAAGTGGGCCCCTACTCAAGTGACGTCATCATTAAAAGAACTGAATAGACTGCTTGAAAATATGTAAGGGGGTCCGAGAAATAGCTTTGTTTGCCAGTGGTCAAAGACCTATTTTCTGTAACTTTACAACATGTGAATTTTATAAGTTTAAATTTTTAAGGGGATCCGGACCCGCATGACTCATACAGGACTAGAACTCTTTCTTAGAAATTAAGACTTCTACTATTTTTCATAAGAAATAAACCAATTTACTTAAAAAAAAAATTAAAATTTTCCCTAAGTGAAGTTGATTGAACAAAATAAGGAAATGCATGTTCTGTATATTATAGAAAGAAAGAAAACGGGTAAACCGCCATGTTTTTAAGCTATTCAAGTAAAAGAGGTATAGATATAACATTCTAAATTGAAAAAAAAAATAAGCAAGTTAACCATTAAATTGTAAAGATACTTCAAGATATGTCCAATTTTGTAATAACTTTGATATTTTTATTCGATATTCTTTCCGAACAAGGTTCTCTTATATCAGTTAATAAATGACAGGGACAGGTGTAATTCGTTTCAAACGTTGCACTATCTCAAATTATCAAATATTTATAAACGCGGGTCTTGATTTGGTTGAACACTGTATAATACATGTCATTTAAAATTGATTCAATTGGCAAAATATGTGGGTGAAAAGGTGTGTGTGTGTTACATTGTAGAGATTCTGGTCAGAATATAACTAGTTTAACATGTGTCTGTCGGGCTGTTTAATTACGCAAGATATCATTTTAATGATTCCAAGAAAGTTGATTTCACCTAAACATTACTGAATAGGACCCATCTTACAAAGAAAATATGCCAATGTTTCATGTATAGTAACACACCAGAATCTTTCTTTTTACAATGTAAGTTTTTAAATAACTACACAAAACCTTATTAAAAAGTCGATATTTAAATACAACAAGTACAGCAGTCAGTCATAACATAATATCATAATGCAATAGTTGGCGCCTGACGACCGGTGGTTTTATTTACCGTGAGACAGGAATACCCGGGGTACAGTGTAAAATCACCGTATCCTATACACTTGTCTTGTCTTATAAACAAAGCGAGCGTGTGTATACGTTACAGTCAAACCCTCCCTGCCTTTCTGTCGATGCGCGGACCGTCGTGTACGGTTTCTAACGAGGCACTGTCCTATTGTCTTAGCCCCTTGGCAGGCCCAATATGATCCGGCGCACGAGTGATGGACGCAGCTTGCGTGTGGAGCGCATCGTCAGTCTTAGGAAACCGGATTCTGGAGATTGACTAGTGTAGGCTGATGGTGATAGGCCGAGGTCAGGGGTCAGATATGTGGGGTGAGGAATATACCCGGCACACGCCGACCACCAGCCAAAGGCACGGCCGACACAATCCATTACAACAGGACTCGGATTAGCTACCCGTCACGTGATAAGCTACCCGTCACGTGATAGCCAGATATGATGTCCTACGATGTCTTAGGTGATATACTGATAAAAAACCCCACATCTACTATAGGTCGGAATTCCTTGCCCTTTTCTTCCTGTAATATCTCTTAAAGAAATCCATTGCATGAGATGGGCGGGGCAGTTTATTAGTTCGTCTTATCGACAGGAATTTTAAACACCTTGAGATATTAACATGGATGAAAGTTGACATAAAAAAATTCAAATTAATTTCACAAATTATGTGTATAACCATATTTTACCATAAACTGCATTTTGAAAGTTCTAATTAATGTAAAAACTCATGACTTGCAGATCAAAAGTTGACGCTTTAACCGATTACGCTATACTGTTACAGGTTTATATTAAGAATGTGGGAGAATGAATGTATAAAATTTATACAGTTTATGTGATACGGGAACCTTGGGATATCAATGGGGATGAGAGTATACCATATTCAAAATATAAGCACCAATGTAAGATTCAGAAACTGTTTTATCATAAAACGCATTTTAAAAATTCTTAGAAAGGTGCAAATTATAAAACCCCCAAAAAGTGTCAAACTCATGACTGGAAGACCAGTAGCTCACATTTTTTATATTGATCAACATTCAAATATTTATCGTGGACATCGCATATCACAACCACAGTCCACATTTTTATACTTCAAAATAAATTTGAAGTTAAAGGATAGACAATAGTAGTATTAGACAATAGTATTAAAATATCAAAAGAAGGATAGACAACAGTGTTCCTTCTGTGTTTTGTTTTCAAAAGCGGATTTTTCTGAAAGACCTTTGTTTCAAAATATTTTTCTGTTGTTTTCTGCTACACATATATAATAATGACAGTTATAATACATGCAATGTCTGATCAATATTTCTACTTATTGTGATAGGATGATAGCAATCAAACTGCGACAAAATTAAATAACGTATAAGATTATAATTAGATATTTTTATCTTAAAAATCTCTACAATATTGTGGTGTCCTATACCTCCATCAGGCTAGTAACACACATCGAACATGTGGTTTTATGTGAATACATGTATTTTCAAAATGTATAACTTTCTAAACCCATTTGAGATTTTCAAACTTTTAATATACGTAAATGATTTTTCTATTTACAAAAGATGATAATTAAGATCATGATCAGATCAGATGCAGTATACTACTTTTTAAAATCAAGGTGATAAGGTTTCCTTGATATCTGATGCCTTCCGCTATCGGTCTGGAGATCCGAGAGATAACGTCCAAGTTCTCACCCTCGTCTGCTGGACAGGGGTCTGTGCAGTATGTAAGGAGACAATGGTCCACCGTGAGGCCATCTTACACCCTGTTATGTGAAATTGATAATGGACTACAAATCTATTACCCCGTAACTGAGGGAACTCTCCGTCCCGCCAGTCAATGGCCGAATATCGGCGCTCTCAACTTCACCTCATTCAGTAGAACCGATGAGACCCAGCCGTAACCCCTACAAGACATACAAATACATGTCCAGTGTGTTCTGGGTCGCTCACAGCGAGATCGGTGTGATAACAAACTTAATTCAGGAAGGCTCTGAAGTAGTTGCGGAAAATAAAATCCTTTAATATGCTTCGTTTTATTTTGTTATTTGGATTAATATAATTATATGGAAAACTAGTTAAAATTTTCTATATGTTATACCAATGTTATCCATACATGTACACTGTTGGCCTGTAATATATAGCTCATATAGTAATGATGTATGGATAACAGAGAGAGAGAGAGAGAGAGAGAGAGAGAGAGAGAGAGAGAGAGAGAGAGAGAGAGAGAGAGAGAGAAAGAGTTCTTATTTGGAATGTGAACATTCGTTTGAAAAAAAATTCTGAACATCAAAGATCTGAGTTAAATTGTGGAATTTGGACATAAGGGTATTTGGATGTAAGATTATCCTAATATATCATAGAAATTAATACTCTTTCTGGTGTTGATATCGCGAGAAAATGTGGGAGTTACATCTACAACACGATCCCCGTCAGATACCATGAAATCGCAGGTGTACTACAACCGGAGTAGCGCGCGCTCAGGTGTAACTAAGACGGTGGAAACTGATGCCAACAATACCGGGCAGTCATGGAGATATACTTATATCTACGATATACCTAACCACCAAATACGTTGTACGCGTGAGTCAAATCAAGAGGCCTCACGCCAAGTTTTCACTGTTTTAACCATTCCATGAAATCATTAGTAAGGCTCTCGACATTCCTGACTGATTTAGCAAAATCAATGGTGAAAAGGTTCGGACAATTCGATACGCGATCAAGAGGCTCGGTGCGCACACACTCACTTCGGTTTTAAGTCTCACTCAATCTGATCACGCCAAAACACCATTCACACACATTCTTGAGCCAGTATTGCCAGACGTATTCATTGGACAACAATGCCAACTTCTCAAAAGTATTTATTTCCTAAGTTTTTTTTTCGCTAAAACTTTCCAATAATTTCGTCTAAAATTTGGGTAGAAGGTGTAGACGAGATCTCATATAAATAAAGGAGTGCAATAATAATTTTCCTGTATTGAAAAAGACCTTCCACTGCGTTAGCGAACAGAATGGTGACGGATCATTGGTCAATACGAACGAGATCTGTGTTTTCATTGGTTGCGGTCTGTGTACCACACAATTGGGCACCTTACCTTTGTGTTCAGCTATTTAATTGCACGGTATCCCATCTGCACTTCTGAGTTAGCACTGGAAATGAAAAATGACAACCGAAGACACGGATCAGCGCCGTATGTGTTGTGTTATGTTATTTTTGCGTGAATTATTGTTAACATCATCATTATCCCTATCAATTACCCCGACGGTTGTCATTGAAAACGCAGTCTATAGAAAGAGAAGAGATTTTTAATTTTCAAACGTGGACACAGATAAATAGCTGACAGCACCCATAACATGCATTATGGCTCATATCGTGTTACATGTATACATAATGTTGATTTTACAAATGACTTGAAGGGACATGGTCACGATTTTGGTCATTATTTATTTTCCCGTTTTTAGTGTTTACAATGCTTTAGTACGGCATTCCTAATGGTCAACCAAATTTTGAGTGTCAGTCGTCGAGTTATAAGCGAGATATAGAGCTCACGATTCTTTGCTATGTAAACAAAGCTCAGGTCATGTTTTTAGTTTCCATCAGTACAATATATGCAGGAGGAAAGTTTATGGATTAGAAAAAAATGGGAGTGGGTCAGTTAGAAATTGAAATCCGTCCCCTTGTCATTCCGGCATCAGGTAAGTCCCTTTAGACAAAGGATGAAACTGTTAATACGGAAAAGAGTTCAGTTGAATGTACGGTGAATGATGATAGTGTTCGAACGCCTCGTAAAATTTTTTCTACATCTACAAATGTTAATTCTGTTAAAAAAAAACTAAGGCGACGTGCATTATTTGTAGTAAAGAGTCAATAGGTTTGCGACCTTTGAAATTGCGTCACGCGAGACTTTCGATAGTTGCTAACATGTCCCTAATTGTTCATATAAAGAATATGTATCGTATTGTAGAAGGTAAACTGAAAATAAAATTTAAAGATAATCAAGTAAAAAGAGCGACCATAACTTATACTGCTCGGACAACGACTATGGAACCTTCTTTTCCATCACTATAAATTATGAGAACTACAACCCAAGAGTTTACTGTGTATGGCCTAAAATCAAGAAGTGAAACGGAATTCGATAAACATGTATTTTAGGTAAAAACAGAAACCAATACCTGTCCTATAGGTCAATTTAATTGTTATTCGCAATTGATCCTTTATAAAGAGACAACAAGATGGTTCACTCATTTACCGGTAATCAAACAATATTAACTTATAAAAGAAGGAAAGAGTTGAATGATTACAACGAAATCGCACATAAAACATTCATACAGGTACTGCATCATCTGTAACATTTACACAGACACAACATTATCTGTAACATTTACACAGATACGACATCATCTGTAACATTAACACAGATACTACATCATCTGTAACATTTACACAGATACGACATCATCTGTAATATTTAAATAGATACTGCATCATCTGTAACATTTACACAGATACTGCATCATCTGTAACATTTACACAGATACGACATCATCTGTAACATTTACACAGATACTGCATCATCTGTAACATTTACACAGACACGACATCATTTGTAGCATTTACACAGATAAGACATCATCTGTAACATTTACACAGATACGACATCATCTGTAACATTTACACATATACTACATCATCCGTAACATGTACACAGATACGACATCATCTGTAACATGTACACAGACACGACATCATCTGTAACATTTACACAAATACAGCATCATCTGTAACATGTACACAGACACATCATCTGTAATATTTACACAGATACTGCATCATCTGTAACATTTACACATATACTGCATCATCTGTAACATTTACACAGATACTGCATCATTAGTAACATTTACGCAGATATGACATCATCTGTAACATTTACACAGATACGACATCATCTGTAACATTTACACAGATACTGCATCATCTGTAACCTTTACACAGATACTGCATCATCTGTAACATTTACACAGACACTGCATCATCTGTAACATTTACACAGACACTGCATCATCTGTAACGTTTGCACAGACACTGCATCATTTGTAACCTTTACACAGATACTGCATCATCTGTAACATTTACACAGACACTGCATCATCTGTAACATTTACACAGACACTGCATCATCTGTAACATTTACACAGACACTGCATCATCTGTAACGTTTGCACAGACACTGCATCATTTGTAACCTTTACACAGACACGACATCATTTGTAACATTTACAAAGATAAGACATCATCTGTGAAATTTACACAGATATTGCATCATTTGTAACATTTACACAGTTACGACATCATCTGTAACATTTACACAGATACTGCATCATCTGTAACATTTACACATATACTGCATCATCTGTAACATTTACACAGATACGACATCATCTTAAATATTTTAACATATATGCATCATCTGTAACATTTACACAGATATGACATCATCTGTAACATTTACACAGATACGACATCATCTGTAACATTTACACAGACACTGCATCATCTGTAACATTTACACAGACACTGCATCATCTGTAACGTTTGCACAGACACCGCATCATCTGTAACATTTACACAGACACGACATCATTTGTAACATTTACAAAGATAAGACATCATCTGTGAAATTTACACAGATATTGCATCATTTGTAACATTTAAACAGAGACTACATCATCTGTAACAGATACACAGACACTGCATCATCTGTAATAATTGCAAAGTTGCAACATTATCTTTATGCATAATTATATTATATAAAAATTCCTTAATATCGTAATATGATAACATATTATGTACTAACGTTTAAATGATTAAGCACTGTAACATAGTTGTAACTTAAAGGCATTGTCTTGTGTAAGACGTTACCATGAGATTTATGATATGTCTTTTTTCACAAATGACAATGCAATATCAAAAATTTTGTTTAAAATGCAATTTACTAAAATGTCTCGTTAGATATTTTATTAATGTTACAAAGATATAGAAATAATTGTATTTTCCTAATTTTACAATACAGTTTATCATCTTGTAACAATGACAACAGAAATAGAATTGCTACAGACTTTGATCGTGCAATAGAGCCAATGTTATTGTGGTTTGTCGAATCTTTTCGTAATTGTAAATGTCAGAAAAGTAAAAGTCGTTCATCATTAACGTACTTTTAAGTTACAGTGTATTTACCATATTGACATTAGTTTATTGAATCTCATCACCTTTATCGAAGATATACAGAGATCAATATACGATAATTAGATAAGAAAAAAACCCAAATACAAACAATAAAAAATACCCAAACAAAACAAAAACACCCCCCCCCCAAAAAAAAAGAAAAACCCAACAAAAGAAAACAAAAAAACAGTTTTCTAGTTTCTATCTCTAAACAATCTGAAAAGATATCGTCATTTTCATATCGATACTAATTTTCTGACATCGTATTTTCTGTAACACTGTTGAATAAATTAAAGAAAAAAAAACCCACGCAAATTTAACCTACATGTATGTTGATATTTTTCATTCTCTGCTAGTAATGCCCCAAAAGCAAAACAAAAAAACCCAAAGAATCCCCCCCCCCCAACAACACAACAACACAACAACAAACAAACAAAAAAGGTACGTGTATTCTTAAAATATGTAAATATAAAGAGCACTTTGTATACATGTAAATGGCCCGTGTGTCTGTACACTAGGGCTGACCCCTGTGAGCCCGGAGTGGGAGATTTACCGATCATGGCCAGTGATGTAGACAGATAGATATTATAGTCGGCTCCTAACAGTGCGGTGCGTTTGATGTTTATAAGAGAACGAGGTACTTAATCGTCTGCTAAGTACTGCTAAATTACGCGCCACCGGCGTCGACAGATGATATCGTGTCTAGCGACTGATTGGTCATTTGTAGACCTGCGTAATACCTTTTATATCACACCAAAAGCACTAAATTAGACCCATTCAACCAAACGAAGATGCGGGGATTTTTGTCATTCTTCACAAATGGATTTGATGATGAATTTAAAGATGACATTATTATTCGGCCATTATTTGAAAATAAACATTCCTTGGTGCGATGGCTACTCTTAGCAGTGGGTTCTCTTTAATGAATAGTTCTCAATTAACGTAGAAATGGAGCTTTGGTGTAAAGTAAATGAAACCGGTTTGATTCTAACCGCAACCTCCTCTCTCTGTCTCTCGTAGGTACGATGTAAGTAGAAATTAATATCTGAATAGCAAATAAAAGGATTCTTCAGTGTTAGCAATGTGTTCACACAACACGCGCTATTTGGCGGTATCTTTTGTGCAAGCATGCAGGGACTGTCGTTTACACTTTAACACCGGTAGTCACCATCACGCAAACGTCTTATTGTTGATATCTGTACACGAACGTCACGTTATCTTGTCATCGCCTGTCCACTGGTCTCGCGAGATTTAATTTCCCCCCTATGTAACGATAAACGATGTTCGTGTTCAAGACGCGGCTGGAATGTCATGCCTTAGTACCAACGGGCGCGAACAAAGTCTGCAGAGGTGTTTTAGCAAGCACTATTAGCATTGACATACAAATCAATTCTCCACTTTTGCTTTTATTTTGATATTTTCAATTATCTCGTTAAGTCCAGAAATTTAAACGAGCACGTGTTTTTGTTGGTAGCGTTAATGGGTAGTTGATTTATGTCCGCCTCGGGTCGCCACGGTCTGGTCTGTCTACGTCAATAATCCAGCACCGCTGACCGCTGGTGCTGATGTTTTAATTAGAGGCCTAAAAGTCCATAAACACCTGAACTGGCCCGGGGCCACCTCGGCGCGTGCCCGGATGACTGAGCTGTGATGAACGATTAGGAGCAAACCGGTCCAATGATCCAGCAAACCAGGCTCGCTGGTTTTACTGTTAAGTGATATGGTCCGAACGCAAGTTCCAACAACTTACTTAAGGTTCTTCCCATTAGTAATTTTAACTGTCTGTGTATGAATATATTAGAAATATTATACATGTACTCAGTTCCTTTTGAAAGTTTTCAAATATTGATAAAATGAATTTGAAAAACAAAAATAAATAAATATTTTCACTCTTTATTTCTCTCTATAAGTATTATTACGTGTCGCTTTCTCCCGTATAGTACTAATACTGGACCAACCTTGAGGTTTTTCTCTTGTTGTTGGACCCAGCCTCAGTAGACCTCCAACAAGCCAACACGCGCTTTAGTTTTTAGACTTTTATCTAGAATTTACATGGAATATGCTTTTACGTGAGTTTGGTATGGATCAGTACCGAAGGTCTGATTCCAACTAGAGATAGTTAACAATTTAAAATCATATATAGTTAACAATGGAATAACACAATGAAAAATATTTTATATTGTTTACGACTTCACATAAACATGTCGATAGTCGGGGTACCCGGTGCAGGCAGAAACACGAAGATGAAAAAACTAACAACTTCTTACTACATCTGTAAGTGTCGGTGGAACAGGGGAATAAAATTCTATATGTTCATTTTGCTATTTATTGTGACTAAATTTTGTTAAAGTTTAACTAGTGTTCAAGTTGAAATACGGAGATTGTACAAATATATTTACCAAGCAATAGAAATCTGACTTCGACGGAAGTTGAATTTTGACGTCATGGCGGCGCAGCAAATATACATCAAACTGGTTGAGGTCTCGGAAAAAGACCTTTTCTGGCCACTTAATTGCTTAAATAAAAACTATAGAATGTAAAGAGTCAAAGAGCTTCATTTTAACGGTTTTTGTTAAAATTATTGTTTATCTAGACTTAAAACAAAGGAACTAAATTTCTACTATTTTTTACACAAAAACAAATGTCAACAGCTATTAAATATAAATTTACAGAATGACTATAAGACTCTGAGACGGCTCACAGAATAGTGATTTTAAGGTAGAACTAACTCGATTTTTACACAAAATATCAAGAATGGAGATATTATATAAATGTTAGTATCTTAATATAAAAATAAAATATGAAAAAAAATGAAGAAAATATTCATGCTTTTTTTTTTTATTTGTAAGGCGTTTAAAACATGAGCAAAGGAAACGCGTTAAAATAGCGTTGCTATGAGACTGGGGTTGCCCCGGGTCACTGGACGTAAGCAAGTTTGTCGGCTTATCAGAAATGATCAAATAATATCATTGAATAGAAAATATTCACATTAGTTAACGGTATCCTGTTTTTTTTTTGCTGAAATTTCAACGGATTCTCTCTTTTCCCAAGAGATTAATACTGTACACAGGCTTATTTTCCCCGTGTAATTTTTGACCTTCTACATTTGCAAACAGTTTCGATCCGTCTTGATTTCGCCCAGATACAGTTTTGTTTAAAGAGAGATAATATGAGAAATTAAAGTTCGCACAGTCTTAAATTCGCCCGCTAACAACGAGGGTGAAAGGGGCGAAAATAAAAGGGGGCGGATATTTCCCTCTATACAGTAGTAAATATCTCAATAATTTTCGAACAGCCCTCGTGTGTATATATATATATATATATATATATATATATATATATATATATATATATATATATATATATATATATATATATATATGTACAAAGCTAACATTCATATACAATAACATAGCTCTTTTAAATAAGGAAATTTTAATATTTACATCTGCAAATATGTTTCCTATAATTTAATTCTGGTTGTAACGCGCTTTCTGATTGGCTAAAAAATTATTTTATATCGTATAAAGAATGTTGCCTACGTCATAGTAAGACTAACGTCAAAAAAGTATCAATCCGCCTGACGTAACGTTTGAATTTTGTACAATTTGACGTCATTTTAAAGGTCAAATTACCATTTTTTTCTACAATTTAGGATAAAAGAATTAAATTTTAAGCAATGAATTCAATATCTATTAATTTTATACGATATAAAATGGTTTGAAACAGTTTACGCTTTTTTATAAACCGCTTCGCGGTTTATAAAGCGTAAACTGCCCTAAATCATTTTATATCGTATAAAACAAATAAATATTGAATTCATTCCTTAGATATGAAGTTGGTTGGTACGTGATCAAATCTACTGAGAAGCCCTTCGGGCTACACAGGGTTTGATCACGTTACCAACCAACTTCATATCCCGGTGAATTTTTGAAATTGCTGTTTATTTCTTAAATGAACCATTTCGACTATTTTTTATTTTTAAGTAATCAAATGCGAAAGGAACCGGCGTTCAAATTGTCCCCGGTCACACTACTAAGAAAATGCGATGTAATTAATCTGATGAAATCGTGCGTACTGCAGTTACCGACCCCCCCCCCCCCCCCCCCGCGCCGGAGAAAGTCTGTGGAAAATCAGCGAGCTTTCTCTCCATATGAATCGCATTATCTTGTCTCTCCAATTATTTCAGTCCTATTGAAGCTCTTTTGTATTACGCCCGCTTGCTGTATTGGAATTGTTAGTTTTCAGGTATTTGGGGTTGATTTACCTGTACATGTACCTATATATCTCTTTAACATAAGATTCATGGATAAGCTTCAAATAAGTAAAAATCACCACCCCTTACCCTTAAAAACCGAACACATTAACAAAAAAAAAAATCTGGATAAAACTTAAAAAAAAAAAAAAATACTGAAAACATTAAGGGTATTAAAATTTCATCAATTATGTTTTTACGATCATCATAACAAAATATTACATCAGGAGTAATGAACCGTGTCGCGGGAGGCCCATCTCAGCTGATAGTTTACGTCGTCTTTTTTAATCCCGCATATTTATTTGAATGGCACCATGGGGAAATATTGGCTAGCGCTAACGAGTAGAGATAAATTAACTCCATATGTGGTGTTTTTTTTTGTTTTTTTTTTTTTTTTTTTTTTGTGTGTGTGTTTTTGCAATTCATCCTCTCTATCATTGTACAAACAGGGGTGAGTGCTGGATATCATACGATTACCCTAGAAAAAACCAGGACTTCCGTATCAGAATTTTTTCGGGTAAGTTACACTTAATAAAAGAAAAAAATGAAGTGTTGGTTTTGAAGATCCTGAAAAAAAACCGAAGACCCAAAACTAATGCATAAAAATATTCACTTTTAAAAACCCATTCACCTTATGTTTGGTAATCGCATACATTGTATATCACAAATTCATCTTAAACAATATCGCATAATGACTTAAATTCGTAATCACAATTATTTCTCCAAGTCAGCTTGCCGCATGAAAAAGCACATCCAAAATGGCAGGTCACATGTAGCGTAAATAAAACGAAATCAAATAGTGCAACGAACTTCAGATGTCATAAATTGCACTTGCTTTAATTGTCAAAAACAAAAACTGCATTTTCTCACGGCCGAAACAAAAACAAATCACAAGAGACGCATGTGTCGGAATCCGAGCGTCTCCAGACAGTTGTGGGAATTTGGCCGTGCAAAGGACCCTGCACGTGCATACCAGGTTATGTTTCCGTAATATTGGCAAAAAATGGATTTTTATCACATGTCATCCATTTAGGCCGCCAGGCTTCACTGAAGCGTGCCTCCCTGGAATCTTACCACCACCGGCTTGCGAATATCGATAGCGTTACTTCCAAAAGCGCGGGGAAAAAAATCAATAGTAACTATTCTATAAATATGTGTTTATTCACCAATCAAGGCCCCTCTAGGGGCATGTATAGTTAAAACTACATTATTTATTTCCCAAATACAGAATATAAGAATTGTCAATTACTTTAACGATGTTTTTAAATTGTCTCCTGGAATAAAAATATACATTATCACATATGGACTGCAATACAAAAAACAAGATGTATGAGAATAGGAAAAAGATTGTATTTCACAGTAAAAAGAAGTTTGCCTGAACACAGAGAGTACCGAGGGACGATACTCGTGCACAGAACACAGAGAGTACCAAGGGACGATACCCGTCCACAGAACACAGAGAGTACCAAGGGACGATACCCGTCCACAGAACACAGAGAGTACCAAGGGACGATACCCGTCCACAGAACACAGAGAGTACCAAGGGACGATACTCGTGCACAGAACACAGAGAGTACCAAGGGACGATACCCGTCCACAGAACACAGAGAGTACCAAGGGACGATACCCGTCCACAGAACACAGAGAGTACCAAGGGACATTACTCGTGCACAGAACACAGAGAGTACCAAGGGACGATACCCGTCCACAGAACACAGAGAGTACCAAGGGACGATACCCGTCCACAGAACACACAGAGTACCAAGGGACGATACCCGTCCACAGAACACACAGAGTACCAAGGGACGATACCCGTCCACAGAACACAGAGTGTACCAAGGGACGATACCCGTCCACAGAACACAGAGAGTACCAAAGGACGATACCCGTCCACAGAACACAGAGAGTACCAAGGGACGATACCCGTCAGCAGAACACGGAGAGTACCAAGGGACGATACCCGTCCACAGAACACGGAGAGTACCAAGGGACGATACCCGTCCACAGAACACAGAGAGTACCAAGGGACGATACCCGTGCACAAAACAGAGAGTACCAAGGGACGATACCCGTGCACAGAACACAGAGAGTACCAAGGGACGATACCCGTGCACAGAACACAGAGAGTACCAAGGGACGATACCCGTCCACAGAACACAGAGAGTACCAAGGGACGATACCCGTCCACAGAACACAGAGAGTACCAAGGGACGATACTCGTGCACAGAACACAGAGAGTACCAAGGGACGATACCCGTCCACAGTCAGCCAGTCTGGTATACTTGTACTCAAAATAAAGTCGAGCCAATTCATTTGTATATTATTTATTTATTTGAGAGAAAAATATAGAAATTGCATGTCTATAATTTTAGTTTTATCATTTGTACAAGTATACATTTGTCATAATTAACCCAGGTTAAGATTTATTCATTGTCCATGTATTGGAATTTTTTTTACAGAGGTCATTTGTCAAATTGTACACAATACATGTACATGTAGTTCATTTTTTTACAAGATTAAACGAGAATAGAAAATGTTTTTCATCATCAACTGTTTTGACATTTCATCTTGTACAACATTTTTCTTGCCTAGGAATGCCTCAATATAATTCCTTTTGATTTATTAAATACACAACGAGGAGTTAAACTTCTCTTCTGCCCAAAATCAATAAGTATTCTGAGGTATGTTGCAACCTCATGGGACAGAATCCACTAATAATATAAAGTTGCATTAGAAGTCAGTATACCCACCATAAATGATATTATTTCATCAATAACGAACTACATATACCTCGCCGTCCATAAATGATGCAGTATCTAAATTATAACATTATTGGTCAAATTTACAACCACTGACGATATAGAACAACATCACAAAATAAGTACATCTTGGACCATTAACGATGTGATCTTTATTGTATTAGTGGATGGACTTCAAATGTTTATGACACAATTATGCTTGAAATAGCACTGTTCTGAACTCATACATGTTTGCACGCCCCTTTGTCTATTTATTAAAGAGATTACCAGATAGATTATTTACCGGTTCTACTTAAAAAAAATTATCTTATGGTTTATTAAGGTTTAATCAATTTTATAGGGGTATCATACGACCCACCATTCCGGAAGGGAGGATATGTATACTGTTCGAACACCAATTAATTCATAAAAAAACATTATTTAAAAGTGGGAAAGACCGACTAACATTCTTAGTATAAATAAATTGGGACTTGAAGGGTTGCCTTTTTTCAAACCAATTGTTCTTGGAGTAGAGTCTGTGATTTTGATGCATTAATACCTTTGATAACTTGGTTAGAGATTTCCCTGCACCGATTCTGAAGAGGTTGATTCCAATACGAATAACAGTATCACCCATCAAAGCAGGGAGAGACATCATCTTTAGTACTTTAATATGGTCTAATGTTCATGCTCCTCGAGTAAACCAATTTAGCAATCAATAATGTGATACTTTTCCAAACATTTTTTTTACTGAATAACCAACATTTTATTCACTAAATAGCTTGAATTCCCAATATGCATTTGTAAGAGTTATGCCTCTTTAATAATTTGGGCGTGATATATCATTACTTTGTGAATAGTTCAAATGCGTCATGAATACCATAGTTTCGGACAATGTCCAAAATTTAGATAGCTATTGAATATTGAAAACACTGTAATGAAAAGATGTAACCTCTTTTTATTGATACCAGAGTTGTTATAACTAGGAGATTTCCCACTTTTTAATTTTGAAAAAAACCATTCTATATTACCTCTACCGATGTGTAATTATCAGGTTCATTTAAACATTATTCTTTTTTCAATTTTGTAAGCTGTGTTAAACGCTAGGTCAATTTTAGTATTGGTTTGTTTAAAACTTGGGAGACCCAGGCTAATGGGTAAACTGTTTCAGAGCCGCGTTTTCCAATATCTCACAGCTTGTCTACCAGTTCCAGTAAGATTTATTAATTTATTCGTGTAGCGTTTTAAAGTTTTACAGAATATATTGTTGACACTGACGATATTTGTGTCATCTTGACTTTGTATATTCTCCGTAGATTTTGTAAAAGGGATTTTAATAAGGTTTTGGGGGGTATAATTTAAATACTAGTTAATATTTCCATAGTTAATAAATCACTTCTTTTAAATTTCAAATTAGTAGCGAACCATTTGTGACATTTTTGCTCTCCCTCTTGTGAGTAATAATGCAATTTTATCAGAGATTTGTCAGCTGAATTAAATAATAATATTTTTTAATTCGGCCGTAGTATTATCAATTGACTCAAAAGAATAAAAATAAACCCCAAAGCTTCGTCCAACATAAGAAAATGTTGGTAGGAAACATTTATCGGGAAAGCTCTAACACTATGCAATAAATTTAAAACCCACAAACACCCCCCCCCCCCACCAAAACACAAAAAAACATATACCTTCTAAAGCTTCATTAACTAATACCAATAATAATAATGTTCTTTAATTTGGTTGGCTCCCCAAATTATCATTATCATTAAAAAAAAAAGCCCGACAAATAATTAAAGTAATATGAAAAGAAAATATGATAATTTTTTATTATTATTATTATTATTTTTTTTTTTTTTTACAGTTTTACGGTTTTAAACATCTACTTACTAAGTGTCGGTAGACCTTCAGATAATGATAAAAGATATCAAATTGTATTTGTTCATTTGTCATTTATTGTGACTAACATTTGTGCAAATTCACTTGTATTCAACGTGAAATACGGAGATCTTACTAATATACTTACCAAGCAATGAAACTCTGACTACGACGGTAAATTTATATTGAATTTTGACGTCAAGTGAATATACATCAACTTGGTGGGAATCTCGGAAAATGACCTTTTCAGGCCACGCAAAAATTATACGAAGAGCTTTTAGTTTATAGTCTTTTTTACTGATTGCTTAACTGGACTACACATCAAGTACTTTGTACACAATATAAGTGATATCAACAGATTTAAAGTATTTATAGTATATCTATAGTTATATTTGATATAATTTTGTGGTATTATATTATCTTACTAATATTGCTTTTAATACATGTACAATTAATAGGGTTGTACTCGTGTAAGGGGTTCTAATGTAAACAGAAAGTGTCCAGGAAGATTCTTGGAATGGAATAGCAGTTGCCAGAAATAGCTAATGACGGTTAAAAATATTAAAATTAATCACTTTATGGTAAAAGAGACAAACATTACTTCCTTATACTTCTTAAACAGTATATTAAAGTTTTTGTTCGTGAAAGCGATAGCGTAATCATACTTTACACAGAAAAATACAGGAATAAAAACATCGTTTTCCTGCTTAGATCAAAGTGATATCGCTACATGTAACAGTAAGTTATCATCCAATCCGATTATATTGCGGAAATTACTTTAATTTGAAATCTCTAGTCAAATTGATTATTACTTTCATTGCATTTAAAATGGACTCTCCGGTTAACTTGACAGAGTCAGATCGCCTCATTCTGTGGGATAAAACGAGATTTAAGTCTTTTTTGCCCAGCACTGTTTTCTTGATTCTGTGCGCTGTGGTGGGTGCTATTGGCAATGGAATAGTGATTTATATCTATGGGACCCGACTTCATAGGAAATATGCCGGTCGTTATTTTATCCCCTACTTGGCTGTCGCCGATCTTCTTGCTCTTCTGGTTTCAGTAGAGCTTCATACGGTCACCAATTTATTCCCCGTCACAAACACTTTAGAAAAACTTTGTAAATGGAATTATGTGATTGCCTTCTTTGCAACACCATACACAAAAGGAAGTATCATGTTTACCTCCCCTTGAAGCTGCAATGAAAATACGTGTATATTTATTTTTCATTTAAATGCTATGTAATGCTACTTAGGCGTGCATGTGGAGGTCAAACGGAGGTCAAACGATCAAAGCCAAATAAATGCTAAAGAAAGATTGTCATATTTCTTTTATTTGTATTAAATCATCTCAATTATAATATTGTACATTCAATACAGAAAACAAATCCTGATTTCTTCCTTTATAATTGATCTAAAAATTATGAATTCTCAATGTAGTGGAATAAAAGTCGGTTTTAAATTTAGATTCTTAATCGAACAGGTGGTCCTGGGTGATCGTTTTTTAATGCGTTTTAATGCAATGCGGAAGAAACGACATAACAAGCAGATTGAATTTTTCCTTATTAACGCTTCTAATTACAAACGCATGCTTAGTGCTTGATTTACATTTGTTACGCTGATATTATGTAAATCATACACATTACATTTTAAATCTTGCAACAATGGATTTCAAGGTTTTTCTTACTGTGAGAACAGAAATACTGTGTAGAAAATTTGTCAACTTTGAGGAATCAACATATAATGCTCCAATAATTCGTTAAAAACAAGATGTCAGTTAGTATTGAGAGGTTCATTCAGACACCATTGACTGAAATGAAGAAGAATCTATTTTGAAAAACTGTTAGTTATGTCTTTGCAAGAAAATATTTTGAAGTTAAACTGTTGGTGATGATGTTGCCCTGTGGTAACAAAACGTTTTCTATGAATCACGGCTGCTACATGGTATCGATCACACGTATGACCACCGATTATTCATAGAAAACAAAATATATCTATTTCCAGTTGTGATTTAGATTTAGATTTACATACAAAGATGGTTAGTTGACTTGATGCAAGCAATTTTTGAGAAATAGAAGAATGTGATACGATGGGTAAATGGTAATTCTTTTTCTACAATGTTACGCACAGAAAAAATGCACGAATTCTGAATTAGCGTTGATTTTTTATCTGAAGCGAGGGTCTGTAGTGCGAATATGATGTTACAATATCGGCATAAATTTGTATATTTTATTTCTAACCTTTTGTGATGTTCATCATTATTTATAAACAGCGAACAAATTTTGACTCTGATTTATGTTTTAGTTAGCTAAAAAACAAGGTAAATGACAACGTCAAGTTGACTATGCAAGCGCTCCTTAAGTTATGAAAGAGATTTTAGATTATGCATAAGAATAAGAAAAAAAAGTTTTAAATGTTTGATGCCATAGATATATAAGGCCATTGCAAGTTTTTTTCTTTGTTTAGCGTCCACCCAAAACTCAAAAACCTATCTTTCTATCAGGAAAAAAAACCACAAACCTTAGAAAAAACACACATCTTTAAAGTTTCAACAAAATAAAATTAATAATATATTTTTTTCATTTTGTAACAAAAATACAAAAATAACAAATAACCACTATGGTTTCCATTTTGAATGTTGTTATTATGAACATTTGATTTCCGATTCGATTTAAAAATGCGATCCCAAGCCCGACATATGAAAAAGCGATATAATTTTATGAAAAATGATTGGTTTTTTTTTTTATTTTTACATCTCAAAACCAATCCGTCCGCGGACGCTCAACATAGAAAAAAAAACTTGGAATGGCCTAAAGGCGTGCGAATATTGATGAGCTTTTCGTATCGAATTAGATTAGGATTATCAATATTTGACAGCTTGTTTTGATAAGCAAACAATAGTTCACTACATCCCACCGAAAGTCAAAACACTTGTGAAATGGCTCAAATAAAACTTGTCATAGCGTGCTAATAGTTTTTTTTCAATCTTTATACTGAACAACGCGAACAAAATGTTATACACATGAAAATAATAACGGGATTGGCGCAAACTACAACAGCGATAGGTTGTTTTTTTAAAGTTAAAAAGAAAGAAAGTAAAACGAGAGCATGAAAGTGGTGTTTAGTTTAGCTAACCATTTACATGTATACGTACGTACAGTAAGTACAATGTACACTACTCAATACTACATGTAAAACATGAATGACAATAGATACATGTATAATGCATGATTAATCGATATAGTTCCATGGAATACACTGCATTAAAAAATATTTTCGGAATGAAAAAGAAACTTAAGCAAATTGGATAACCATCTTGAACTAGACTTAAAGTTCAGCGATCTGTACACACGTACGTTTTGCTGTCATAATGAAAAACTACCAAAATGCTATCTTTTCTTGACTAAGTCCTAACTAAAATTCACGAGGCCTATTTTTGTTAAAGCGGATGATAATTTTTCCATCTTCTAAAACATCAACACCAACCCCCCCCTCCCAAAATAAAATAAAAACAAGGTAAAATAACCCTACATAAATAATAACAGCTCTTTTTAAGAAATGTGTGTTTTAAATTACGGGTAATACTTACGAATAAAATTGATTGACGAATGACTAACTATATATTAATGATTATATCTAACGTGTACGGTATTGGGCAGAAAATAATTTTTCAACAAATAAGTGATCGTATTTTTAAATATACCTATTCTTATACATATATATAAATTGCATTTAGAGATGTACTCGATTTAGCGGAAATGGATTTTAACCAAAAAACGCTAAAAAGTATACACAGTCAAATGTAAAACGTTTACAGTAATACATGTACATTCATCCTTGAAAATAAGGATACTGTGGGCGTACTGCCTTGGAAAAAATCAATTTATGCATTTAAAAAATATGCAGGTGTTCGTGATTGCATTTGATTTGATTTTCTTTGTCCCATAAAAGTGTCATGTGCAAATTTTTATTTTAATGAAACTTAATTTCTGTACAGGACAGTATGAATATAACGACAATTATTGTACACAGTCCAGGTCGCAGTAAATCTTTCACTTAGTAAAAGAATTGTGTGCCTAGGTTTAGGGTAATTCTCTTAGTCAAAATTCGTATTTTCAAAAGATAATATGAAATTGTAAATAATTCGAGAGTAAAGGAATTTACTCGAGTCATAAAAACGACTGAGTACATTGCGTACAAATTCAAGCGCCTTTGATTATATAATCTCATTTTCAAACAAAGTTTTTAGCCAATCAGGCAAAGGTGTTTTTTCTATCACTCTTAACAGAGAATGTGTCAAAGAGCCTCCAAACTACACAAGTCCCTAAAAAATTAGCAGTTTCAAGCTTTTCATTATCCCATTTGTGGTTATATGCATTCGAATACATGTAGCAAATTTTCGAGTTTAAAATTGAATCTGCTACCGGATTTTAACATCTTTTAAGCTACTCTTTGACAAACATACTGAAGAGAGGAACGTTTTTGCCGCTATACAAATTGATGTAAATGGTGTTCATCATAAAACGTGTGCACATGGAATTGTTTTTTTTAATCCAACTTCGCAATTGGCCGTGATAGCGCCTTGTCACTAATTTCTACATCTCTTCGAAACAATCCCAATCAAACGGATATACTAAATGTGTGTGTGTGTATATATATATATATATATATATATATATATATATATATATATATATATATATATATATATATATATATATATTCTGTGAATTTAAGAAAATTAATGAGCTATCGATAGAGATGACACCATTTGTCTTTTTTCTCTCTGAAAAAGTCAGAAATAACATGTTGCTGAAATATTTCGCTCTAAAGTATTTGATGAGAGAGAGAGAGAGAGAGAGAGAGAGAGAGAGAGAGAGAGAGAGAGAGAGAAAAGGGGTATGCATCGAATATAATCTGTTTATGTAAAAATGTAAATATTGAGGTTAAAGAACAGTACTAGTCAAAATAATATTCCACCTAGAAAAACATTTGATTTACTAAGTAACTTGATCATAATCTTCAGAATAGTTGTCATGAGAACATTTGATCCTTTAAAAGTATTTTAAAATTATGTTTGCATTTTACGTATCAGTAAATAAATTTAAAAGATTTTGAATTATATTCTCAAGGAACCCGACATTTATGAAATTGATAAAAGAAAAAAGTGTTAAATATAAGTACAGTTTTACGTTTACCAATTTAACAACGAGCTGTGATAATAATTAAATGACAAATAGTGATTTGGAAAAAAAAGTTTTTCATTTATTTTAAAGATAACAGAAATAAGCACATGTAGATAGTTATTTAAACAATAAACTACTTTACTTTCTTAGGTGATTCATGCGAGACATTACGGTGACGACATTGCAGAAAAAATACATAACCCGCAACGCGGGTTATGTAATTTTTTTTCTGCAATGATCGTTACCTTCAAAACCCACATGAATCGTCAAAGAAAGCATTTTATTGTTTGTATCTAAATCTTTCTTTTAACAAATTAATAAATTGATTGTGAACAGTAAGTAAAATTCACTAAATTACTGTTAATGTACATCAGTAAGCTAGCTCAACAAAACGGTCAAATCGTCTCCTATCATAATAATTGTAAGTTAAGTCTGACATCATCACGATTATTTCGTGCAGTCAGTGTTTTTTCTAAGGTCGCTGTAGGTTTTAACCAATCTATAAAACGGGGCGTGTATATTTTAGTCCTGTAAGTTTCAGTTGTTGTAGGTTTCGACCAATTTATAAATGAGGCGTGTTGCTGTTTCTATATGAAAATGAATGTTCTGAAGGTTGTGACACATTTAAAACATTAGCAATTGACTCAAAGCCTTTTTGTTGGAAAACGATTGATCAGAATCAATACAGAAAACATTATTAAGGTCGGTAGCAGGTTTAAAATTTTGCGCCCTCTGCGCAGGGTATTGCGCATTACTGTCGTAAAACGCAAATTTAAAGTTAAATGTTCAATCATACAGGTTATCATGTAACGTTTTTATTTCAGAGAAATTACTTACCAAAAAATTATTTTGAGTGAAATGAATCGTTAGAATAATGTCAGAAGTATTTTAATTTCTTCGCCGCTTCTTCAAATTCGACGTTATTGTCGTCGGAGTCCACGTCTTAGGATGACGTCAGTTGATACTCTGACGTAACAATTGACAAAAATTTACGTCGTGCATTTTCTATTACAGCGTCAATAATTAAAATCAAAACTATAATTTGCAAAATAAAAACATATACGCGACCCTTCTACGTTCTGTGTGAGTGGAAATGTATTTTTTTCTTCTAATACAAATAAAATTAAATTTGATTCGTAAACATCCTTTTGTTTTATACAATTCTATATGTAAAATGGCTGGCACGGCACGTTTATAGGATCAAACTATGAGGACGGATAGCATAAAAACCATCCGGTCAATTTCGTTTTAATTTGGCAAACAGTTTACTTATACGTTAACCTTCCATCGCTGAAAATTTAAAGAAAATCGTATGTTTGTAATTTTTTAAACATGAAATTGAAAATGAAAACCCTCATTTTCCTATATAATCCTATATAAAATGTCGGTGATGAATCGGACATACGACCAAAATTTGAGCGCGACAAACAGATAAACTATCCGGTCAATTTATTTTATATTTTGCACATAGTTTACTCATAAGTTGACATTTCACTGTAAAAAATTTAAAGGAAATCGTATGTTTGGAACATTCTCCCCCGAGACTCCTTAAAATCATTTTTTTACCTGTGAAATAATATATGAGAGAATTATGCAAGAGTTCTACTCTGGCAAATTGTTTGCATCACAATGCCACATTTAAAAAACACGAGTCACGTTTTTTGGTTCATATTTTTTCACTCTATCCGGCAAATACTTGTTTAAGAAATAACTATATACTGAGATTTCTAGTTGGAAAATAGCAGTAAATATTGTAAGTGATAAGTGATATGCGTTTTTCTGTGCTGTAAATATTGCATTTGTTTGGGTGGGCGGGATATGACACCAAATAGTAGAATATGCGAGCACGCACATGTAATTATGTCGTCACTTACGTAAAATGACGTCATTTTAAACTGCTTCGTGTGTCTATTAGTTTCATCACTTATGATTCTAAACTGATTAACAGTGCAAAATATTTCATTTTTTAAAGAAGTTGATCATTATTTTATTCAATATACTGCTATTAGCAAGAACTCGTTCGTATCATAAATAAAATATACATATACCATGGAATCAGTTGTGTCGCAAATGTTATTTTCTTAAAATTATAACGTTACATGTAGGCATAGTAATATTTTTTTCTATAGTTAATTTATGAAAAGATCATATATAAACCATAGAAAATGCAATCTATAATGTTTAAAATATGCATTAATTTCAGTATTGCTATCTTTAAAACCATAAAATATGTATAAAATATCTAAAGTTTAAATCGGCCCAAAATCGGCCCTGTGGCACTCTACGCAACTGTGTGATCGGCCCAAAATCGGCCCCGTGGCACAGAAGTGGTTATACTTCTTAAACAGTATATTAAAGTTTTTGTTCGTGAAAGAGATAGCGTAATCATACTTTACACAGAAAAATACAGGAAAAAAAACATCGTTTTCCTGCTTAGATCAAAGTGATATCGCTAACAGTAAGTTATCATCCAATCCGATTATATTGCGGAAATTACTTTAATTTGAAATCTCTAGTCAAATTGATTATTACTTTCATTGCATTTAAAATGGACTCTCCGGTTAACTTGACAGAGTCAGATCGCCTCATTCTGTGGGATAAAACGAGATTTAAGTCTTTTTTGCCCAGCACTGTTTTCTTGATTCTGTGCGCTGTGGTGGGTGCTGTTGGCAATGGAATAGTGATTTATATCTATGGGACCCGACTTCATAGGAAATATGCCGGTCGTTATTTTATCCCCTACTTGGCTGTCGCCGATCTTCTTGCTCTTCTGGTTTCAGTAGAGCTTCATACGGTCACCAATTTATTCCCCGTCACAAACACTTTAGAAAAACTTTGTAAATGGAATTATGTGATTGCCTTCTTTGCAACTGTTTTGTCAATAGATATTCTTCTGATAATCGCTGTTCAGCGCTACCTAAAAGTTTGCAAACCGTTTGGAGGTCAGATGACTTTGTTCTGGAGGCGATTTGCTTTGTGTCTTACTTTTATACTTAGCATTCCTTTCCTTGTTCCTACCTATATCACATTTGGATTAGAAAATGTTTACAACAAAGAACTGAACGTAACCGGAACTGCTTGTCGTAGACTAACCTCCACTACGCAGACTCTGTCCCTGATTCACAGCGCCACCTGTTCGCTTCTCGTTGTTATCATTGGAATCGCACTAATTGTCTTGTATATAAAAATAGGAAAAGTCATCAATCGACAAAACACACAAAACTTGGGAGAGCTCAACATAAAGAAGACGAACACATCTTTGATGTTTATGATAATCACAACAATATTTCTTGTATCATACTTGCCTAGGATGATAACATTTCTGTTGGAAGGTATCTGGGCTGGTCTTTGGGAGACCCTGAACGTAGAGGAATATGCTGTTGTGAGAATGTTAGAAGTTTTGTACAACGTGAATCATTTAGCTAATCCGTTTGTGTATGCATTTATGGATGTCAAATTTGTAGCCGAGTTCAAAAAGGAGATTTCTTGTGGAAATTAGTAGTATTTTTCAGGAAGAAAATACACTCAAGCGAAGGTTAATCACTTGATGGGCTGGATATTATTATATTATGACAGAAGTAAGAAAGGCTGTATCTTTGGAATAAAAACACCTTGGAAACTGTTGTACATTTTTAAAAGCCTACATTTTGTAGAAATATCATGTGTAGACTTTATTAAATATACATGCTTTTTTCTTTTTAATAAATCAACTTTTTTCATTTTAAAAAGGAAATGAAAATAAAACCCTTTTTAACTCGTGTATACGAAATTTAAAATTAATTACTAGATTTGTGTTCCGGCCTAGCCAACCGTACATAGAGAACAAAGCGTAATTTTATCTGAGCTAACATTAGATATAAAAAAAACCCAACACAATAAGTTCTTTGTTGAAATGCTGTCAGAAATTTTGAAATATAAAAAGTGAGGAAATAAAAACGTTAATGGATTTAAAAAAAAAAGAAATACGAATGGGAGAAAACAATTACATTGCAAACAATAAATTGTAAACTTCATTCAAATTTACCCACATTTAGATCGAATGATATTCAGTCAAAGAAAAGTTGTTTTCGTTGAGCAAGGCGATATCTCAACTTGGTTAATTAAACAACAACAGTTACTACCATTTTCGGCAGGAAAATGATGCTTAATATATGTCATTCTAAAAGCAGATGGTCGTTGGAAGATACATAACTTGAAAACACGTTTTTTTATGCGAACATTTACTGTTAAACAAGACTATAAAATCAACCTTCCAGAATATTTTTTGGAGGTCACTTTTAGGAACTTGTTGAATATTTCAACTTCATCATCAAAATGAATTTGTTTATTTGGACGTAAACGCTTAGTAACACAAGCTCGACATAGTTATTTCCCTTTAAAATTTTAACACAATACGCTTTTTTGAAAGGTATTAGTTACAACGAAGCAGGCTTTTGTAATATTAATAAAGTTAACTATGGTTTTATAACATATTTACAAACACTTTCCCTTTTGAGTAGCAACTAAAACAACATATTTTAATTTATAATTACATAAAACAACGGAACATATTTGTCAAAACTTTATTAACATATAGCAGGTTGTTAATTTGTATATCCTAATATTCTGTCAAAAGAATACAAAGACCATAGAAAATATATTAATTTTCATATTAGTACTAAAGAATTCAAAATTAGCACCTTGACATTTGTAAAATAATTAATTCTAACAAATTTTCATGGCATTATAATATTTTATATATTACCCCCCCCCCCCCCCCCAAAAAAAAAATAAAAAAAAAAATAAATAAAACCCTACGTTTTGTTATCACAGGGCAACATCATCACCAACAGTTTAACTTCAAAATATTTTCTTGCAAAGACATAACTAACAGTTTTTCAAAATAGATTCTTCTTCATTTCAGTCAATGGTGTCTGAATGAACCTCTCAATACTAACTGACATCTTGTTTTTAACGAATTATTGGAGCATTATATGTTGATTCCTCAAAGTTGACAAATTTTCTACACAGTATTTTTGTTCTCACAGTAAGAAAAACCTTGAAATCCATTGTTGCAAGATTTAAAATGTAATGTGTATGATTTACACAATATCAGCGTAACAAATGTAAATCAAGCACTAAGCATGCGTTTGTAATTAGAAGCGTTAATAAGAAAAAAATCAATCTGCTTGTTATGTCGTTTCTTCCGCATTGCATTAAAACGATCACCCAGGACCACCTGTTCGATTAAGAATCTAAATTTAAAACCGACTTTTATTCCACTACATTGAGAATTCATAATTTTTAGATCATCTCTTAAGGAATTATAAAGGAAGAAATCAGGATTTGTTTTCTGTATTGAATGTATAATATTATAATTGAGATGATTTAATACAAATAAAAGAAATATGACAATCTTTCTTTAGCATTTATTTGGCTTTGATCGATTGACATCCGTTTGACCTCCACATGCACGCCTAAGTAGCATTAAATAGCATTTAAATGAAAAATAAATATACACGTATTTTCATTGCAGTTTCAAGGGGAGGAAAACATGATACTTCCTTTTGTGTATGGTGTATGGCTGGTAATTCCATGATCGTTACTCCTCTTTTTTAAATTCTTCGTGTTCAGCACAGCTACATTTTTTTCATTTTTAACTGTTGGGTTCAAATAAAAAAGATTTGCAGGAATAAAATATGAACATTAATGTGGTTAAAATTTTATCATTGCAATAGCCTACTTGTTTTATGATTGACCTCCGTAATTATTTATATACATTAAATATAATTTGAGCATTTCTTGAAATATAAATACTACATTGCATTTCATAATTGAAACTATTCAATTAAATAAGATTTTTTTTTTTTTGGGTAAAAACAGTAGCGAGTGTTGTTGACAAAACAGTAGCGGGTGTTGTTGACAAAGTATATCACCCGTTTCAGGGTTTATGTATCCTTTTCATTTTAATTATTTTTTTGATCAAATATTAATTGCAATGCCCATTAGTCGAAGAAATGCCAGATCATCTGAATAAAGATAATCTGAAAAAGTTGAATTGCTTTTTCACTGATTCTTTTTTCATGGCGAAATTACTGTAAATTGCAAATTTTTATAGCAATATTTATTGTTAAATTCAAACAATATTTTCTATATTAGTTCATTATTACAGAATACGAGCGTAAATGTTTGAAACTTATTCCTTTCGTGAACAAGGATATCAAGTTAATTTATTTCCTAGATATAAACACATGTTCATTATCCAAACAAACAGTTGTGTTTGCTCTTCTATTCTTATAATGAAAGAGGGAACGCCGTACATAAAACTAAATTTTTCCTTTTGATATTCGAAGGAACGCCCTTTCTGACTGAAAATAGGCTTTTTGAGGAAATTAAAGTCATAACACACTTATAAAACCACTAACCAAGGTTGCGAAATCTTTACCAACATAATTGCGATGGAAACGCAACTAAACTTAACTAAGATTGAACGCCTTACCTAGTGGAATCAAAAGAGGTTTGAGGCGTTTTTGCCCACCACTATTTTCTTGAATTTCTGCGCAGTGGTAGGACGTTTCGGCAACGGAGTAGTCATATATATTTACGGAATGCGACTGCATGCAAAAAATGCTGGTCGATATTTCATCCCATATTTGGCTTTCGCGGATCTTCTAGCGTTGGTTATATCAGCAGAACTCCATACGGTCTCAAATTGTTTTCCGGTCACTTACAAATTCGAAACATTTTGTAAATGGAATTTTGTGGCTGCATTCTTTGTCACTGTATTTTCAATTAGTATTCTGCTCATAATCGCAGTTCAGCGCTTTCTGAAAGTTTGCAAACCGTTTGGAGGACAGATGACTTTGTTCTGGAGGCGATTTGCTTTGTGTCTTACTTTTATTCTTACCGCAGGTCTTGTTGTTCCAACTTATTTTACTTTTGGACTAGAGAGCGTGTACAACAAAGAACTGAACGTAACCGGAACTGCTTGTCGAAGACTGACCTCCACTACGCAAACTCTGTCCCTGATTCACAGCGCCACCTGTACGCTTCTAATTCTGATTGGTGGAATAATACTCATTGTGCTGTATACGATGGTTGCCAAGGTTATTTATCGACAAAACAAGCAAAACTTGGCAGATCCTAACAAGAAGAAGACAAATATATCTTGGATGTTTATCATTATCACAGTAATATTTTTTGTATCCTTTTTACCCAGAATGGTTACAAACATTTTGGAGGGTATAATCGTCGGTATGTGGGAAACACTGACTGTAGAAGAGTACGCTATTGTAAGATTTTTTGAGTTGCTGTACGTTGTCAACCATATGGCCAATCCACTTGTCTATGCCTTTATGGATAGAAAATTTGTGACCGAGTTTAAAAAAGCGTTTTCTTGTATGACTGTGGATTCATTTCAGAAGGACTTTTATTCGGGTACAAAAGCAAATGTTCCTAATATGATGACGTTGGAAATGGCATAAAACCCCAACAGTGCATATGTGATGAAGAGAATCAGTAAACAAAGACAGTCTTGCAGATCTCCTTAAGGTGGTATAGGACATCTCCATGTTGTGACGTACTATTTATCAAAATAAACATTAAAATTAAGTATAATTATATATTAAGTTTCTTAAAGATATTAAGCCCTAAACCTAAACCTAAACGGTTAGAGGGCCCACTACGAATCTGTAAGTCATGATTTCGAATCCCGCTGGGGATTTTAAAATTTTCACTTTTCCAAAATTTTTTAAACGTAATTTTGGTGAAATATTGTAAAATTTGAAAATTCTAAACCGGTGAAAGTATTTTAATTATAATGTACTTTAATATCAACAAATGCCCCATACCACCTAAAGTGAACTTCTATTTATAACAATAACATAGTGTTGCTGATAAAAGACCTGTTATAATTCAGTTAAATGAAAATTAAATTAGGAATTTGGTTGACGATCAATGCTGCTTTCCAACAATAGAACAGTCGTTTGTATGTAAGTCGGATGCTGATACAGGTAGAAAAACACTTTTTGAGCCAATTGATATACGTTTTACCACTCAAATGTCAATCAATGTTGAAAACTTGTTTTCTTAAGGGGGATGTGCGGCTATCTTTTACATTTGAGGAGAAAAATGTAAACATATCTAGAACTAGCTTGTTTCTGTCCAAAACGTACTAAAACTGTTGTCAGAAGATACAAAAGCAATAAATATGACGTTCAACATGTTGTTGTGTATGCAAATTACGCATACAAATGCAGAACAATGCATTTTTAAATCACTTAGAACTGCGAAGCTACAGACTTAAATTTAAGATTTGAAATCTGAGAAAATAAGAAAGGAGGTCATTAGTGTCCACTCTACAACCATTTGTTGAGAAAAAGGTAGAAGCTTGCTTATTTAAGTTGTAACTTTGTCTCAAAAGCGGGTACCCTTTTCTTAAAATGAGTCTAAAAAACCATCAATTTGCACAAGATGTTTTTATCTGTGCCTATGGAGGTACATTAAAGTTATATTTTTATTGAAAAATATATGTATATTTTTTTCTTTAAGGCAATTAATTTTTTTGATCCCTATCCTACTTCTAAAAGGAATTTAATTAAATTTATACTTTTATACTTTTCTTGTTCTTAAAATAGATACCATACCGACTGATATAAATAGGGTACCCTATTTTGAGGCAAAGTTTCTACATTAATGTGCAAAATTCAACCTTTTCTCAACAAACGGTTGTAGAGAGGACACCAATTTTTAAATTTTTAAAATAAATCTGCAGCTACGCATTCTACACTGTTCTAAATAATTAAAAAAGCATTGTTCTGTTCTTAAATGCATAAGTTATATACAAAACAGCATGTAGAACCTGATATGTATTGCTTTTACATCTTTAGACAACAATTTTGGCCAGTTTTGTGCAGAAACAAGCCAGTTCAAGAAATGTTCACAATCTTATTCTCAAATGTACAAGATGGCCGCACACCCTCTTAAGACTTGTATCAAATAATACAAGAAAACGATTTTCTTTATAAAATCAAATCATTTCAGAAAATGTGGTCTGTAAAAGTTAACAGCACTATTGAAACTTAGACATAATATAATACATTGTTCTCAATGGATCCCCTGGAATACGACTAAAAGAGTCTTAAAGTGACAAAATATATCAGAAGATAAAGAATCTGGTTTGTAAGTATGTCACAGATGAATTATCTTTCTTGGACAGTGGAATGTGCCAGTTTCCAGCAATCTGGAATAGTCTTATTGGAGTGATTAACTAAATAATAAGCATAAGGGATTCAATAAATTACAGTTTCTTTGCAGGATTTTAGCTTTTTGTGTCTAAACCTGTGAGGAACTTGAATAACTACGTTTTGAAATTGCCAGTGAACTTGTTGCGAATCTGGTACTTATTCATTAAAATAATCAAATAAAATAACACGCACCATTAGCACTGATACTCCAAAATCCATTGTATATACTTCCCTGTGAAAAAGTTCAACATTTTGAATTGTAAATTTTAAAAGTTAAGTTGAAATATCCTACATAATAACAATATTCTCATAAAAAATAAAGCTACATTTCTCAATTGAAGACTATTTAATGCATATTTATCTATTTTTTTTTTTTTTTTTTACATATTTACTATATGAATTTGATATCAATTTACCATTGATTATATTGAGAACTTTGTTCAGTAAAACTCATTTAGTGCGAACATGGATAATAGCGATATCTCGGATATAACGTAGTTTTTTTTTTGAGTCCCCGGTAAAATATTTAACCAATCTTTGTAAAATTTTACGGTAAGAACAAACTCAGACATAACGGATTTTCGGATATAGCAAACTGTTTTTGAGTTCCGAAGAGCTGAATAATGATGAAATTTAACACTTTTATAACGAATTTCTTTATAGTTTAAACAATTTGCACAACTATTTAACATAATAGCTTGAATGGATTTATCAATTTACAATCGAATTTTTAAATTTACCATATAATGTATTTTCATTATCCTCAATTAGCAAAAATTGTAGTCAGGGAAAAGAAAACACGTATATAGTGAATTCGCTATAGTTAACATTACGAATTCGTTATACGGATATAACGAAATGCGAATATAACGTAGTAAATACATTGGTCTCTAGGACTCCGCTATTTTCGAGGTTAACTGTATCATGTTGTTATATTTGATTGTGAAATATGTTTCTTTTATCTTCTCAATACTTTAACAAATGTGTGTAGTTCTAGTTTCCTGATACTGCCTTAAAGTTTAAGTCACAAGGACACTTGACGAAAAACATACAGAGGAAAATGACGCTGTCTACGAATTCAATTCATGTCTACATCTGAAGCTTTGTCATAAAGATCCAACAATTCATGTCTACATCTGAAGCTTTGTCATAAAGATCCAACAATTCATGTCTACATATGAAGCTGTGTCATAAAGATCCAACAATTTTGATATCATTTGAAATTTATCAATGTTATTTTCATTTTAGTAGAAACTCATTTGTAAACGTTGCTTCTCAATACTTTTTGAAAACAAAATAACATTGATGAAAAATATCATTTATTTTAATTTAATTATAAGGCAAATTTTATCTGTTCAAATTTATGTATTAGACAAGATTCAAATGTTTATTCATAAAAATATATAGAAATAATAAATACATATTAAAAGGTTAGGTTTTTAATTATTTGTACTCAATCAAGTTTGCACTTTTTGCCATGCGGCCGATCGCTAGGGTGTCATAAGTCGAGTGCCAGTCAAATTTCAAAAGTTTATAAAGCGAAATCTAAATTCAAAGCAGAGCAATACCGACCTCTAAAAAGATAGAGGTGGGATCAGGTGACTTGTAGGAGTAAGCATCCCCTGCCGACCGGTCGCACCCGCCCTGTGCTTATTGTTAAGATCATGAAAAACGAAAGAAACCGTTGTCAGTCCGGTGTATAAATAATGGTCTAACAAGTATGACTCATTCAAATATAACTGTGAAATAATAATTATTATTATAAACAGTTGGTGCTGAGTCGTTCAGAGCTGGGTTTTAACCCTAATCATTTAGATTATCTTAAGTTTGATATAACTGTAAATTACAGATTGATACAAAATGCAACAAAAAGAAGGAAAATAATGATACTGGCAGAGTTGATAAAAACAGCAAACGTGCCGTAATGACCCCACGTAATAACATATTGAGAGGTTCATTTCATGTCTAAATTATTGGAATCTTTGTATTCTAAACGTTTCCTTGCTTCTCTTCTCTGCGTCCGTTCAATGAGTACCACGCTCAGTAACAGCTACCGTCATATCTACTCTTATTGTGACCATTGAAGTTGAAATCGTTTCTTCCCGACGGGCTCTTTAATTTTGTTTTTATTGTTTAACGGTAATTCGTCTAAGAAATTCATCCGTTTCCCCAAACGTATTATTTTGAACAAAAAAATAAATACTGTAGTCTCTGCGACAAAATGTCTATTTGGTAATGTAGCTAGTAAAACTGTCCATGTGCTTGCACATCGGAAAAAAGTTTTATAATGACTTTCAGGCAACAGTTTTTCAGATTTTTTTTTCTTGAGATTTAAATTCATATATCAGTGGATCCCTAAACATCTTTCATTTTTTGAATTTAAAAAGAAACGGCAGATTTCTTATTTATATGTTGTAAAGGTTCTTGAAAATAACATTTAATTATAATTTTTTTTCTTATAAATGATCACACTGGAATACTTGAAGATTATCTCATCAAAAACTTGGAAAGACCAGTAACTGAAATTTAATTCCGTGTTGTAAGTGGTGAAATGTTTTCGTAACAAAAATATACAAAGCAACCATTTTCAGGAAATGATAGCTAGATAAATCATTGGAACCGTGAGAAAAGGACTTCATTATTTTATTTACCATGGCACCGAAGCTGAACTGGACAGAGACGGATCGCCTAACCCTGTGGGATGAGACAAGATTCATGTCATTTATACCAGTTACTGTTTTTCTGATTCTGTGCGCTGTGGTTGGGTTTTTCGGCAACGGAGTTGTGATATATGTTTATGGATTCCGACTTCATAGAAAATATGAAGGACGTTATTTTATCCCCTATTTGGCTCTAGCCGATCTTCTTGCTGTGGTAATCTCAGTAGAGCTTCATACTCTGAATAATTTCTTCCCTGTCACTTTCAAGATGGAAACACTTTGTAAATGGAATTTTGTTTGTGGATTTTTTGTTAACGCTTTTGCTTCAAATATTCTGCTGATAATCGCTGTGCAGCGCTACCTAAAAGTTTGCAAACCGTTTGGAGGGCAGATGACTTTGTTTTGGAGACGGTTATCTTTGTGCCTGACTTTTGTTGTAACTGCTATTTTTGTAATTCCAACATATTTCACATATGGATTGGAGAAAGTTTACAACAAAGAACTGAACGTTACCGGAACTGCTTGTCGTAGACTGACCTCTACCACGCAGACGTTGTCCCTCATTCGCAGCGCCACCTATGTCCTCCTTGGTCTTATCGGGGGAACTGTACTTATTGTTTTGTATACGATGATAGCAAAGGTTATTTATCAACAAAATAGCCAAAACAGGGGAAATGTAAGCAAGAAAAAGACGAACCTATCGTTGATGTTTATGATAATTACAATATTATTTATTGTATTATATTTACCTAGAATGGTCACGTCCCTTTTGGAGGGTAAAAGCGCTGGTCTTTGGGAGACTCTAACTGTAGAATTGTATGCTGTTGTGAGAATGTTAGAAATCTTATACATCTTAAACCACGTGGCTAATCCATTTGTGTATGCTTTCATGGATGTCAAATTTAAGACTGAATTAAAACGAATGTTTTCGTGTAAAATTTAGCGACACATTTGAAAAGCGGATGGAATTGTATTATAAAATATTGTTACAATATTGTAAACTATATAATATTGTTACATTCGTCTATATAGAGTTATATAGGGAGAAAATACTACTGAATGTATTCAGCAGTATATTCTCGCTATATAATTCTATATAGACGAATTGTCAAAAATTGTAATATTAGCTCGTCCGAACAATATATGCCATAAATGAGATATTTGAATTACTATGCCGTGAAAATTGCTTAATCACACCGGTAACAGTTATGTTGTCCTCTCGGAAACAATTATATTTCTCAGGAAATAGTTATATTGCCCTCCCGAAACTGTAATATAACCTTCGCGTGCAATTATTCTGCATATTAATTACGCCGTGATCACAATTCAACGAGCCAGTTGCTAAGCAAACGTAAGCAGTTCTGCGATTTTCAAATATGGAAGGTCAACGTCTGCGGTTTGTTCTTCCAACTCCAGAGGAACTCGATAGTTTAATTGATGAAATATATTCGGCAAATACGACAAAAGTGATAAACTCTAGCGTGAGTGTGTAGAAAACATTCTGTAAAGAATCCGGAAGGAAAGTTATGGAATTGTATTCCACATCCAAGCCAGAGCTGCAAGAATTCTTGAAGTATTTTTACGCTGGATTGAGAAATTCAGACGAGGAAACGTACAAAAAGAGAAGCATAATATCAATAAAGTATGGACTTCAGAATCATATTCTTAAAAAAAGAAAGCATGACATCGTAAATGATCACGATTTCAAAGAGTAAACAACGTATTTCTTGCTATGTGAACCAAAATAAAAACAAAAGGCAAAGCACTGGGGTGCAAAAAGATCCCGTAAGTAGCCCAGATCTTCAAAAACTGTATACTTCATTCAACTTACAGGAAGCCGAAAGACCTAAAAACAAAGTGTTTGTGGACTATATGCTATTTCTGTGACAGGGGGAGGAATAATCTTCGATAATTGGAGATAAGCGACCTTTTCACTAGCGCAGATGCTGAAGGCAGACGATTTGTGTATGGCAAGGAATCATGCGACGAAAAACCACAGAACTGACGAACACCATAGCTAAGGAAGGAAGGGGAATGTGGGAACTGAAAGACAGTATTATTTGTCCTTATTGATTTTGTCTGTCCTATATTGATAAGCTGAATCGGGATCTTGATGTTCTTTAGCAGAGAACTGACGTATGATAAAATAGCTATCGGGAAAATACTCTTGGGGACAAAATTAAGAATCGTTCCAAAAAGCCTGACTTTCAAAGATATATACAAACCACTGTCTGCGCGCAACGTCGGTCACATATAGATTGGGATTTGAAGCCCGAGATATCATGTTTATTAGTCTGAAAGTGGTATCAGAAGTTATTCCATGTTGGAGATAAGAAAAAGCTGGACATGGTAAAGTCGATTTCAAAGGCAATACCTGAAAATTCTATTCTTGGTATGTAGTTTTAATACTTGTATTAAGTGTATTTTTTAAGGAAATAAATGTTTGATGAAATATATTAAAGACACAACATATTATCTAAGAAAGCAACTATTTTTTATTTTACAACCGAAAAAGAAAACGTCGCCAATTTACACACATGTAGCAACTCATCCTCTGCCATGCCACCTTTGCAAGATGACGATCAAGCTGATTCCAGTTTGAAGCTTTTGTTTATCTTCGATGTTTCACTTCTCTGCGGTAAATGTAAATTAGGATAATTTTTGGGAGTTGATTTTAATCAACTCTCCTATGCAGTTACTCTGGCAAACCGAAAGTGAAACAGTGTTTGGACCTAAGCACAAATCATCACCGCTGACAAGAGTTAGTTCTTGAAATAATAGATAAATGCGGTGTAATGTATGCTGAACCATTGTTTATCAAGAAAACGTATTTATAAATACCTTGAAAATAGTCAGATTTTAAATACTACGAACAAAAGATATTTTTTGTAGTCGTATGTATTCCTACGCCAGAGCGTTCAACCAGACGCTCGGCTGTCTCCGTAAATCTCCGACAAGCAGTGAGTCTCTCTTGGTAGTCGGAGATTAACGGAGACAGCCGAGCGTCTGGTTGAACGATACTAGAGTTCAATATTGCTTGAATCCAGACATGTGTACAATTTTTAGAATATTTCGATTACTGATACAAAGTTCGACGGAACTAATTATATCTTTAAATATTACACAACATGATTGATATGAGATTTTCTCGAAATTCTCGTCGGAAAAGTCCGAGAATTCCTATTATAAAAAAGTGCGTAATTTAAATAGAGATTAAAAATTACTTGTCATGCTAAATAACATATCGTTGATTCTAAAGTAAATAATAATCGATAAAATCAACTCCCGTCTGTACTTCAGTACTTTGATTTTATCTTCAAAAAGATATGGATTTTCTTGAAATCACAGATTCACAGGAACAAAGGCTTCGAGAAACATTTGTCACACATTACAGAATTAAGAACAAACGTCAACCTGTATCAGGGAAAAAAAACCGCCAGGTAAAGATTCAGCCAGCCCCAAATATCCATATCGACTACAGCATTGGCAATGTACACTATCAGTATTATTAATTAAGAATTACCGATCAGCGTATTACTGGACGTTTTACATTGTACATTGACTTAATGTGAAAATGGGCCATTAAATACACTTGTAAATTAAATAAATATGTTGATAACCCGATTTTGATTTGTTTAAAAATGTTATATTAAACGGTGTTTTCCATTTAACCGGCATCGCCAGATTTTCCAGAGTTGCCTTCGTCGCCGATTGCGTAAACGCGCGTTGCCGGCGAGCGATTGTGGCAACGCAATATACCGTTGCCGATTAGGAAAGACTGGGGTGTTGATATCATAAATAATCAGGAATTTAAATCAGCTACCGACGTTTTTAAGGCGTGTTTAGTGAAAAATAAACGGAAAGGAAAAGGAGAAATAAAGCGAATAGATGTGATATCTGAGGAAGACCGGGAAACATGTAATCAACTGGAGATTTGTCTACAAGCGATCCTGCAACTCTACATATTAAGTTTTTTTTTCGAACTTTTGGTTTTCTTCTGCAATCGCGGTCGTATAAATGTACAGAGTTGGCGAAAAACGACTTCCAGATTTTCATTGATGCCAAGGTAAAAATACTAAATGACATTTAAATGTATGCTGCTATTTAAGTTTTGATATTTATTAGTACATCCTACTAATTTAAAATGTTGTATTGCAGTTTTATCAAGCAAAACATATCGAGACTTACAAAAACCACGGATGGGACACGGCGGACAGCGATGATAAATAAATGTATGAAGAGGCGGGAAATGTGGTGTCCTGTTGTGAGGATGCGTGGTTATGCATCCTGATGAACTTACATAAAAAAAAGAACAAGTATATAATTTTTAACAAAATATTTAATAACAAATTCAATAAAAATTGAACAGAAACTTCAACCCCAAAAAATCAACAAACAAAAAAATAAAATACAAATGAAATAAATGAATGGTTTTCGAAGCCCGGTTCCGGCGCACGTGGTTTTGAAGAACCTTCAGGTGAGCACGTGGTTACAGTCAGGCACATGTATATCGGCAACAGCCAGAACTAAGTTGTAGTCGAATGTTCACATGCTGCACGGATCTATCGAAGCTGCATCAAGCTAAGGTTTTCTTTGGTGATGTAAATGATCCATGGCCTGGTTCACGCCGATGGGAAATGACTTTCAATAGACTCAACATGCAGAGTATAAGTTTTCAAATGACACAAATTATATAATTATAAATATCAAACTTTCACAATGTTAAGTTATACAATATATCTGCATTGATGATAAACTTTTAAAACTGCGAGAATCACCGTCAGGTATATATTCACTAGTTTTTAGAGATGAGTCGAAAGGGCTGCCATAGTTCACTCACTCACTGCAGGACAACGGTCTCTATGCAGGTTGGACTACAGTATTAAATTTTACTATATATTCTTACCAAAATTGCACAACTTTAGGTACAGATATCGATTAAAAATTCGAAACGAACTTCTTGAAAAAATCCTCT
This sequence comes from Magallana ariakensis, assembly GCA_020458035.1. Classification (NCBI taxonomy): domain Eukaryota; kingdom Metazoa; phylum Mollusca; class Bivalvia; order Ostreida; family Ostreidae; genus Magallana; species Magallana ariakensis. Next base: position 58,500,908 of record CM035817.1, on the reverse strand, counting down.
TGACATCTTTTTAAACAACGCCTCATTAACAATTTTCTAGCAAAATACACACGTGCATCCAGCAAGGCGTGAGACTTTGTTTACCTCGAAGTTACACATGTGCTTGAAAATCAAGCCCAGGCCTTTTCACCCCCCTCCGGAAACAACACGCATCAAAAATTCAAATGACCTCGCATTATTACAAAATTGGGATAGTTAGACCTCTTACACATTGTTTTTCATCTCATAAAAAAATTAGCTCCTGTCGCATGCGGAAACGCCCCAAATTCAAAGGGAAATTCGGGAATTATTTTGCCTCAGCCATGTTTTGAGGTGAACCTTCAGTGAAATACTGTAATGACACCTGAAACTCTCCCATGAAAATGGAAACGGCTACTCATAAATACAGGAGCCGGAAATAATTCAAGCCCCAAGAACCCTCCTTCCCTGACAGCTATTGACGTTCTGTAGGGACGGGAAATTTAACAGCAAAACAAGGCAAAATAGACCCTGATAAAAATAAACAAAGGGAAAACATACTTCCGAAAAACTATTCAAACGCGTGTTAAAAACGTACAAAATGGGATGTTTAAATACCTGATGTTTTTCCAAAGACAGACCCCTGATAGTACTAGACGGGATGACGACCACGTCTATCGGCTGGTGTTCCCGGGTACTATCCCGTGCATGCTTTTACCTGACTATTTAAGGTATAAACAAGGGGCTCCCCACAGGATTAATATGTAACCATAGGAACCAGGGGTTAAGTAGTAAAACAAGGGGCTCCCCAAAGGATTGATGTATATATTTAAACCGGAAGGGTGAACCAAGGGAAAATAAAACAACCCAAAGCATTTCAGTTTGTTACACCTGTCAATAGTTTTTAGAAATTCTTGGCCAAATTATATCTCATATCTAATAAGTGGCTCTGGCAAAAACTACGCGAGGGGGTTGGGGAGGAATACAGCACATGTTTTGTAATGTAACGGTCGGCAAAAATTCACTTGGGAACATGATGCAGAACATCAGTAAAGAGGCCAATCTCAGCAAATTTTACAGTAATCACTGTATAAGGGCTTGTATATCAGTCCTGGATAAATGTAGATACGAAGCACAGCACATCATTGGACTATCTGGTAAAAAATCCGAGTCGAGGATCAAACACTACGCATCCCGTCTGAATGAATCATAGAAGCGTGGCATATATACTGCAGTGTCATATAATGTTCTAGCTGTAACAAGGAAGACCGTAGCTATGAAAAACACTTGATTTCGAACAGCTGGACTTTTTAAACGATATCGATGACTAGTATTTGATGAATGTTTTTGAGCAACCTGTTTTGAATACAAAACCCCGTTCTCAAAACTTCTTAACTAATTCCAATGTTACGATTAACTATAATTACAGCAAGGATTGATTTGCATACAAAATGTGTTTTAATTGCAAATTGTAATTTGCGATCAAACTCTTGAAAAAAAAATTGTACGGAGTAAACATTTAATTGCTCTGTTTTGTATTTCCTCTATTAAAACTGTAGTGTTTTTCATAATACGATTATCAGCAGAATATCTGAAGCAAAAGCGGTAGCAAAAACCCACATACAAAATTCCATTCACAAAATGTTTCCATCTTGAAAGTTACATAGAAGAAATTGTTCACCGTGTGAAGCTCTACTGAAATAACCACAGCAAAAAGATGAGCAAGATCCAAATAGGGTATAAAGTGGGTAGCCAAAATGTCCATGGTTCGTTGGATGTTATTTAGTTGGTAGCATATCTGGGATAACTTATAAAATTATAAATTTTAAACAAATGCTTGAAAGTTGTATATATACATTCATTGGGATGTAAATTTGTGGGCAGGGGTTATCCACGAAAGCCACGAACATCGTTCGCCCTCGAACCATGATGATTACACGGTATTTCCTCGTGTGCGTCCGTTTTTTGGTTCGGAAATATTATTTTAATCACCACGCGGAAAATGATACGTTTGTGTGATCGTGTGATGTTATTTTAACTGTAACAGGAACTATGATTAATATACATGCATAATAATTTGCAACCGCAAAAATCTGTCTCGATCCATACGGTTAAGGAAATAGTTTTTGACACAACTTTATAACCCTAAAATGTGACCATAATACTGTATATTTATAAGCAATCAAAATATCACTAACAAGTCACCACATAGAGAAGATATTTGATTTCAATTTTAGTAAGTAAGAAAAACTAGGTTTAAGAAGTTCCAATATGTCAAATGTTAGTATTCTGGCAATTGAATATTTCACTTAGTGACTCAAGTCAAAACTTTAGACCGGACTTTGTTCTGGAGACGTTTTTAGCTAACCTGAGCTGAAAGCTCAAGTGAGCTAATCTGATAACATTTTGTCTGTCGTCCGTCCGTCTGTCCGTCTGTCTGTCTGTCTGTCTGTAAACTTTTCACATTTTCAACATCTTCTCTAGAACCACTCGGCAAATTTCAACCAAACTTGGCACAATGCATCCTTAGGCAAAGGTGATTCAGAGTTGTGAAAATTAAGGGCCACGCCCCATTTCAAGAGGAGATAATAAGAAATTATTGAAAAATTTTGAGAAATTTTTAAAAATATTTTTCTCAAGAACAATTTTGCAAGGAAAGCTGAAACTTGTGTGGAAGCATCCTCAGGTAGTGTAGATTCAAAGTTGTGAAAATCATGACCCCCGGGGGTAGGGTACGGCCACAAATGGGGGTCGAAGTTTTACATAGGAATATATATATAGTAAATCTTTAAAAATCTTCTTCTCATACACTAATCACATAGAAAAGCTGAAACTTGTGTGGAAGCATCCTCATGTAGTATAGACTCTAAGTTGTGAAAATCATGATCCCCGGGGGTAGGTTGGGGCCACAATGGGGGGGGGGGGGTCGAAGTGTTACATAGGAATATATAAAGTTAATCTTTAAAAATCTTCTTCTCGTAAGCTAATTAGCAAGGAAAGCTGAAATTTGTGATGAAGCATTCTTAGGTTATGTAGATTAAAAGCTGTGAAAATCATGACCCCCGGGGGGTAGGGCGGGGTCACAATGGGGATTCGAAGTTTTACATAGGAATATATATAGTAAATCTTTAAAAATCTTCTTCCTAGAAACTAAGCAGCCAGAAACGCTGAAACTTGTGTGGAAGCATCCTCATGAAGTGTAGATTCTAAGTTGGGACCACACGGAGTGTCAAATTTTACATAGGAATATATAGAGTAAATCTTTAAAAATCTTTTTCTCAAAGACTAATCAGCCGGGAAAGCTGACACTTGTGTGGAAGCATCCTCAGGTAGTGTAGATACAAAGTTGTGAAAATCATGACCCCCGGGGGTCATTCATATGTCTGATCAAGGGCAGATAAACGAAAATTCTCCTTTTTTCGAAAGTTGTAAGGAGAAAAACATAGAATGAGCTTATTGTACCACAGTCTATATTGGAAATTGACTGGACTCTTTAAAAAAAATAACAAAAGTAATATTAGGTTAAGAAATAAACGCAACAGGAGCGACCGAAAAGGGCCCAAAACCCGGCGCTAAGTGCAGTCATCCTTTATAAACATATATTTATTAATATTTCTGAACTTTCAAAGTTATCGTTTAACTAAGACAAAACATACATCGGTTGAAAATATCAAGAATTTATACAGTCATACTAGTAAACGAAATAGAATTCTGAAATAAAATGTTCATTTAATGTTTAAAGGGACTTTGACACGATTTGAGTTCAAAATTTTATTTTTTGTTTTTTATGTATAAACTGGTTTACTTGTGCAGTTTGAATGATTTACCAAAATTTTAATGTTTGAAGTCAAGTCATAAGAGAGATACAGAGGAAAGAATTCATTGTTATGTAAACAAAGCTCGAGTCTTATATTTGTTTACAAATAATGATGAGTAATGAATTACCATTTATTTGACAAAATGACTTGTAGCAAACAACATAAACTGATTCAGTATGTTCATAAATAATATTAACAACAGAGAAAAGCAACATTTGATTGAAACTTATACCAATATAACACATATGTAAACAATAACAAGACTTTGGTTTTGTTTACAAAACAAAGAATTTCAATCTCTGTGTCTTGCTTATAACTCAATATTTGACTTTCAAGTTTTGACAAAGCATTAAATATACCCATAATAATCATTCTAAACAAAAAGAATCGAAAAATAAAATTAAAAATTTTAAGCTCAAATCGTGTCCAAGTCCCTTTAAGTGTTACTTTGAAGAAGGAACAGAGTTGATAATATATCAATTAAGTTAATTTTATTTAAAAAAAAAAAAAAAGACCATTAATAGCAATAGTTCCGTGTAGAATTTGAAATCGATGCATTTTGCAGTTTAATTTTCTTTTGTTATTATTAAAGTTAAATTTAAAATATATTTGGTAATAAATAAATTCCTTCGTAAACCAATTTGGATTTTTTAAAAGATATATAACATATTACTTGTCTTCTAGCCCGACAAAACAAGAATATTTGCCTATCGGTGTCAGGAAAGCTCTGGGGTGTTCCGTGTCAGGAAAACCCTGGGGAGTTCTGTTGCCCTCTGCTTTCGTCATCCGACATGCTCACAATCATAAGTAGGAACTCTAGGAATTGTGCATTCGTGCCAATTCATATGGTTGTAATGTAGGACTGACTGTACTTTTGTTTCAGCTTAAAACAATTCATGTAACGTAAAAATAATACAAATAAAAGTGACTTGTCTTATTTACATCTGACAAGAATGTTGCTCTATCTTTGACTAGAGGTGCCATATGGTTGATCCCATGGAACTTTTAACGTATTTTTCGGTAAAGCTCAGATTTTTTCTTTTGCTTAAAAGTTATGAGTTTCATTTAGTGATCGATTCTTTATTGCTGTTGATTTTCTTCAACAACACAGTGTCTGAAACTTTTTTTTATTTTGTTTCATTAAAATGCATGCTTGAAATACACAAGATAGACTTTGGTCCTATGCGAAATAGTAAATTTATTGACAACAGGGCAATCGGTTTTTGGAACGCAGTTCGCTATTCGCAATTCAAACGTGAACTGCGTTCTATAGAACGCAGTTCGCAATTCAAAATTTATAATTTATATTTAAGGCCTGAAATTTGCAGGGTCATCTACTAGCAGTATATCACTATAAGCTACCACCGTGAAGATATGGTGAAGTGGTCTTATTTAGTTTTTGAGATTCGGGCTTATTCACAATTAAAAAGTGAACTGCATTATACAACGCAGTTCGCAAATTCATATTTCGGGCCTGAAATTTTCAGGGACATCTTCTAGTGGTATACCACTATCACTGTGAAAAGATGGTGAAGTGGTCATCTCTAGTTTTTGAGATTCGGGCTTAGTCGCAATTAAAATGTGAACTGCATTATAGAACACAGTTCGCAAATCAAAATTTATAATTCATATTTGTGGCCTGAAATTTTCAGGGCCATCTACTAGCGGTATACCACTACCACTGTAAAAATATGGTGAAGTGGTCATCTATAGTTTTTATACCCCCGCAAACGAAGTTTAGGGGGGTATATTGGTTTCACCCTGTCCGTCTGTCTGTCTGTCCGTCTGTCTGTCTGTCCGTCTGTCCGTCTGTCTGTCTGTCCGTCTGTCTGTAGACGCAACTTTGTCCCCCCTATAGAATTTTTTACTACTGCATGGAACAGTCTGAAAATTTGTACATATGTTGAACACCATCTGAAGATGTGCACCTGCAATTTTTTTTAAGATCAGACAAGATTTAATGATTTTATGACAGTTTTCATTTTCCTTATTCTATATATTATACACTGATGTTGAAAAGTAAGGGAGGTAATCCTTACAGACTTTATTAATTAATTAATAGTAAACACTCTAAAATATATTTATATTAATACATTCAGATGGAGGTTTTTTGTCTTTATTTCTTAACTTAATTTATTTTTTATAAGTATTCCATCAACTGACAATGCAAAATTTTTGTTTGTCATTGATAAATTCTTAGGAGCTAATAAGAACATCAAAGACAAGTGTGGCTGAATTCAGTTGTCCCAAGGGGGCCATTATCTGAGCCATGGTTTAGATGGAGCATGGGTTTAGGGAAAATTGATAATCTGTAAAATGGGCGGTGGTTTTGGGGTTATTTTAATACTGCTTCATGTAAACCAAAAGTTTCTATCATTATAATGAAATAAATAATATCATTATTAATAAAGAAGTTACCGTAGCTATTTTTAGAAGCTGTTTAAATTTATTAGTCAAGTAAATTGATGAAGTGACCCTATAGGGCATTAATTTAAATGAAATTCAAAATTACTAATATGATTGTAGTGTTTTGGCAATTTTAAAATTGTTTGTAATATTAAATTTTCTTTTTTTTCATATTTTTACATAGTATGCTAATTATGATAATGTTTTGGGATTTTATTCAATTTAACAAGCTCATCAAAGAAAATCATAGTCCTATGGGATCAATTTTCTGATAGTGAGTTGCATTGTACCATAGGAGAAAGTGAGGAAAATTTGAAACAACTAATTGCATCTGTCAAGACTCTGATTAGAAAGATATTCAAAGTGTTATCAACAGAAGAGCATTGCTTGGCTATTTTCATTTACTGCAAAGGGAGGGGTTATTGTCACTTTGTTGGTTTTTCTTTAAAACAATGAAATAAAAAAATATCACCAGATACATAAATTTGTAAATGTATTACAGTTATACATATGTATTTACAGTGAAGTTTTGAAAATTTTGATTTTAATTTTTCTTTGTTAACTACATGTGTAATTGAGTTTTTTAAAATTCTAGAATTTTTTTTTATTTATGTGTCGCAAACCTTTATTATACAATTCAATTATTTGTCCCATTTGAAATTAGCCTTGCGGGGGTATTAGTCCCAATAGGACAGTTCTAGTTTAGATTCGGGCTTAGTCGCAATTCAAAAGTGAACTGCAATCTAGAACGCAGTTCGCAATTCAAAATTTAAAATTCATATTTTTCAGGGCCATCTTCTAGTGGCATACCACTACCACTGTGAAAATATGGTAAAGTGGTCATCTTTAGTTTTTGAGATTCTGCCTTAGTCGCAATTCAAAAGTGAACCATATTTAAACCACATTTTCACAGTGGTAGTGATAAACCACTAGTAGATGACCCTCAAAATTTAAGGTCCCAAATATGAATTATAAATTTTGAATTGTGAACTGCCTTCTATAGAACGCAGTTCCCTTTTGAATTGCGAATAGCGAGCTGCGTTCCAAAGCCGATTGCCGCAGATAATTGGGGTATACACAAACTCACAGAAACACAAAAAAGAGATAATAACACAACTACTGGTTCCTCCAATCTCACGGGAATTCATCAGCTTTTACTTGCAAACTGCACAGAATATCCATGGGAATTGAAAGTTTAAAGATCCAAAGAACGAAGAGAAAATTCTGGAAAAATAAAAAAAAATATTTTGCACGAATTTTTAAAGCATAGATTCACTTAGTTGGAAGTGCTCGACTAACGTCGTCCTTTTGTATAAAATATTTTAATCCTACACAATCACACCATCCCCTGCCGTTACCGTTGTTTGTATATAAAAAAATGACCAGTGTGCGGGGATTTCGAAATATGCTCACCATTGCGCATGCTTTTTCGTGACGCAATGTGGACGAAAAGGACTAATGCAAAAAACGTTTTGTTTATCCAAACAAACGTCATCGTCTTGACAAGTCTTCCTTTAATCAATTATATTTATATTTAAATAACCAACGCAAAATAATCTGTTTTTGGCCTAATGCTTATTGTTCACAAGCAATGAAGAGACAAAATGTTTTACGTATGTTATAAGCCTTAAACTGCCAATTCTGTCAAATACTGTTCTGTTCTGTCCTCGGCGCTGACGCGCCTTGTACTGTGCAGTATCTGACAGAATGGATAGTTTTCGGCACATAGCCATTACATAGCATAACATCAGTAAAAACATTCTATTCATTTTACTTTCTTGCTATACATTGCATCATTTGTTAATGAAAAAAAACCCCAGAAAAACAACGAAAAGAATTAGTCAAGGATATTTACAAAAGAGTTCCTAATCAACCTTTTCTCTGTGATTTTTTTCAGGAAAAAAGTAAAGGAAAAACTTCAAGTGTACTGTGCAACGGAAAATTTAAGAAGCGGCGTAAATCAGACGTGGACACTTAAGAATAACAAGGACCTTTTAGAAAATTTGACCACGTTATCGCCACATGTCATTGGTAAGGAGTAATAAAAGATAAATGATAAAGAACAATGTTCAAAATCAAAAGTCTTTTAAAAAATACAAAACAGGAGCAGACAAAACACGGACCTCTAAAACAAATTTGAGGTTGGATCAGGTGCCATGGAGGAATGAGAATCCTCTGCTGGCTGGTGATACCCGCCGTGTGCTCTTTGTCGTAATCAGGAAAAACTGAAAAAATCCGTAGATAATGAGGGGGTTAATTATGGTCGAACAATGAGTATGTAAAAACTCAGTCAACGTGCGACCCAGTGGAAGATTGTTTTTGCTGATAATGTCGTTGTATAAACCATAGAACTTACAGAAATATGACTTCAATCGAGACTGTTGATAGTCCTGTTTTTCCAACTTGTTTGTCAGTAGCTTGTCTTAATCTTAAAACAGTTCATACGTAGAGCATGTTCTTGAGTTTCGAATTAACTGACAGACAAAGTTTCCATATGCAGATGATAAAAATATATTTCTACATAAGTAAGGAAAGTTGACTATAGAAAAATTGAGGTCATCACATTTATCATAAGGTTTTGTTGTACATCAATGTCCCTTTCCAGTAAAATACCCAAATATGAAACAGATGACGCAGACTCTGTGGTATCTTTTATTTCAAGTGCGCTGGGATATATCAAGTCGACGTATTTATGGAAGTAACAATTGTTAATTGATAAAACATCGTTAATATACCTCAATGTTGAGTTGAAGGCCACAGCGAGTGATTATTTTTTTCAAGTAAAAGTTTCTTAATAAATTCTTCTTCATATGAATACAAAAAAATAGGTCTGCTAACAATGGGGCGTAATTAGTACTCATAGGAATTCCAATAAATTGTTGGAAGACCTATTTCCAAAAACTACATAGATGGTGTCTATCAGAAACTTAATCTTCTTTTTAATATCCACTTCAGAATACTTGTGTGCACAATCCGAATAGTTTTTAACAAAATACTTTTGCAAATGACCAATGACTAGGTAAGTAAATTAACGTGATCCATTTTTATTGAAAAAACAGCTGTCAATGATCTCAAAAAGCCTCAACTTTCATTTATTTGGGGGATGGTTGTGTAAAGTCTAAAAAAAAAGTTTTGATGCTATTGATTTTGCAAATTTTTTTTAGGATTTCTAGTTTTCTAAAAGTTCCTTGTAGTTATTGAGTATTCACATCTGATTTACACCGCTTCTTGAATATACTGTTGCACAGTACTCCTGAAGTTTCTCATGTACTGCTGTTATTATTTTGGTAAGGAGTAAAGAAAGATGATTGGAAGAACATTTACTAGAGGCTGCTATATATCTTTATAAGGATTTTTATGAGGTTTAGGTGTTCAATATAGATAAGGTGCTTCAAAATGATTTTGATTGTTTGGAATATTGAAAATATTCAAAATGACATATGATTTTGAAGAATTTTCTCTCTGGAAAGAGAATAAAAAGCATAGGTTTTATTGCCACTTGTGAAATTAAATCCAAGTTCTTTTAATATAATGCGCCTTACACACAAAAACAACGTTGTTTCCTGCTTTGTCAGCAGGGACTGGTACAAACTGATTGTGTGATCTACTAGTATCTAATTAATTCTTTTTTCTTTTCTAAATTATCAGATATCGAAGGTTAGATGGTTTTTATAATGCGCTTTAATCGCATAATGTGAGATTTTAATTATACACGATGTTTCCTTTGATTCATTATTACCTTATGTTAATAAACAATTGGGTCTCCATTACATTCGCACCAAACTGTAATCTTTTAAAAATCATAAAATAACGGTATGTATGTGTGTGCGCACTTCCGTTCGTGCCTGCGTGCATTATTCTAAATACGCAGTTAAATTATTTTTGACTTTAGTATTATGAATTCTTGAACCCGTGTCTATATTGACTGCACATAAGTGCGTACTTTTTCTTGATCTTGATTTTTTATAAGCTTGTTTTTTTTATGTCCTTAACATTCTTTATTTAGAACAAACCTCTTGGAATAATGTACATCTTTCTCCGAAATCCACTCTATCTTGAACATTGAAGAAAAAAACACCCAGGAAACACTTGTTTGATGTTGTGATCATTAGTTTTGGTGGTGATTTATTTGCTAAGTACAATCATGTTCAATCACATTTTTAAAACGTAAATGCTGTTTTGAAAGCGTTATTATTCGTGATAAATGCTAATAGAATTTCCGTTTCTGGACTCCACTCTTTTTGCCAGAATCCAGATGTCGCTCCCTAAACTAGCCAGAACTACTTTGTTTACTTACACATTAAGATCAAGCTAGCATTACACCTATTTGCATTTTTATCTAACCAATTTAATTCTGTAAAAAACCACAATAGCTTGTTTTATTAACGTTCATTTGCTGCATTTTTAATTACCTAGGACATTTGAATTAAAAGTATCAGTCCTGTCCAAAAAGCCACTTTAATGGTCATAAGATTTTAAATGCTCTTTCAGATTTTTAAGATTTTCTCAAGTTACTTTATAGGGACTTTAATGAAGTTTCATGTATCTTGATGATACACTTTATCTACTTTCTTTTAAAACCTTTTACAATATACATGCATTGTGAAGACTATATTTAAAATATATACATATATATTTTAAGAAATATAGATTCAAAAAAGGTATATTGAATATTAATTCAAAAAATCTTTAAAGAACCTTTTGATCCTCATCAAAACAATCTTGCAGTTTCTTTACCATATTTCTATATCATGTTTGAATAAAAACAGCTTTGGTTTGGAATTATGCAACACTGCACTATTTGCAAGAAGCTTTTTTTATATTTATTATTATTATATTTACTTATATTTAATATAACCTAGAATCGAAAATAATCTTTTTAAAAGGCATTGATTCTTTATATTAAAGAAATTTCGATATAAAATTATTACCAAAATAATATCATTAACATAAAATAACCATGTTAATATTGGTTAATTTTAAAAAACAATCCATGGTTAATGTGTTTTTGTCAGCCTTTTTCCCCATGAACATTTGAGGAATCTTCTGAATATGCTAATACCGTTTTTATAACCCCTCAAAATAGTGATGCGTTACAATTGATACTTAAACTTTATCCAGCTTAGATTTCCACCTAAATTTAAAATACTGTTACATAGATATCAAATAATACATATATGCTCTTACCCAGGTACTGGTTAATAAAGCAATAAGACATAAAAGGAGTTTTTGAAGCATCATTGTTTCTGTAAGAAAATTCAAAATTTTTAAAGATTTATTCAGTTCATTTAAAAATGAAAATGCAAAAAAAATACGACGGTGGATACAATTTTTATAGTTCTGTCGTCGCATTTTTCACTTGTTTGCTGGTCTGTAAAATATATTTCTTTTTCTGACATTCATAGTTTCTTTTTCATGCACCAGTGGCTTTAATGGTAATTAGTAATTCAAAAATTTAGGTGGCTCACTACAGCTTGAAAAGGTTTCTGACAACAGCAAAAAAGTACTTGATTATAATAAATAGCATGGTTCATAAAATATATATAAGTCAAATAGGCGAAAAAAATGCAATTTTTTATTTAAAAAAATATCTTTAAAAAAATTAATTCAGTCAATATAAACAAAAACCCAGGCGGATTCGAACTCACGATCTGCGGTTTACAAGCACGGTTCTTAGACCACTGAGGTATGATGACATACAACCAAATCGATTGAAATAAACAATTTAACAAATTACTTAAATCGCTATCTTGTGACGTAGTGTCTTACAAATTATAATTCTGGGTGTAGTGAGGTATCTTTATATGGAAAAAGTCGAAGTAAATATTTTCCCTTCATAAATACTATTTGTTTCTCAAATATGAATGTAGTTTGTCAAATGGTACAATTTTGGGGGTTTTCTCCTTTTTAATAAGCGCCTAATTATTATTAGAAATTATAAATTATTTCAAATTATTTTAAAGGAACATTTCAAATCGATGACCTTATTACCTGCAAAACAAGTGTAGCTGAGACAAAGAGCAAATAACTTTTTCATTCATTGAGTAATTCACAAGTACCGTATGGATTTAAATACACACACTAAGGTTTATATATTAGGTCACAATTTTTCTCTACCTTTAAGCTATTACATTAATGCTGTTCTGTAAGACAAAACATTTCATATATCGCAGTTTTTCTTCAAGACATGTTTTAAAAATAAATATAGAATATTTCCTTTCCTTTAAAAATGTAATATTTGACAATAGATGTAATAAGTTTTTGCTACATGTATCTATACTAGATTGTACTAATTTTTATTTATAAAGATGCACTCCTCAAAATCACATTAAATTCAATTGTATAAGTTTATGTATAATTAAGGAATAAGGAAGCATTCTTTGAGTATTATGAGTTGATAATTTCGGTCGGGGCGTGATCAAATCCAATAAAGCCCGAAGGGCTTTATGGTAGATTTGATCACGCCCCGACCGAAATTATCACCTCATAATATTTAAAGAATGATTCCTTATTACTTATATTTATATAATGTAAGCCATCGTACGATTGAATATTTAAATATAAATAAGCAAACCCCGTTGGCGCCTCAATTTGGCGTCATTTGAAGTTATGGGTTATATAGTACAAAATCGAAACGTAGTGTTATCACAGGCAAAGACACTGGAAAATGTAAATATTTACGAATATAACCAGAAGCAAACTAAGGTTAAGATTTAATGTTTTCCTTGAAAATTTTATTTCAAAATAAAAATTAATGTTTCCCGTGCAAATACTTATTTTCTAGCATAAATTTGTGAGCTCTGCCAGTGATTGTAAATTTTAGATATGAAAGAAATAAAGCATCATTTCCTAGCTAAGTTTTAGAGATTTTTCTCTCCTAAAATTACATACAATGAACTTGAGAGTTCCTAGTATTATAATATATTTAAAGAAAACAGGATCTAAAATTGAGTAAATGTCCGTGTGATGAACAGGATGAAATTTTTCCTTACTGAAAATAGAGTTTGTTCAGGAAATAAGAGATATATATCTCAAACAAATTCACGAATCAGGATGAAAAATTTTATTTTCTAACTTGCCATGGGGTCTCAGCTCAACTGGACAGAGACTGCTCGCCTAACTCTGTGGGATGACGCACGATTCAAGGCATTTATTCCAACTACCATTTTCCTGCTTGTGTGCGCTGTTGTGGGATTTGTTGGTAATGGAGTAGTGATTTATATTTATGGACTCCGACTTCATAGAAAATATGAAGGACGTTATTTTATACCCTATTTAGCTCTAGCCGATCTTCTTGCTCTGGTAATCTCAGTAGAGCTTCATACGGTCAACAATTTCTTCCCTGTTACATACAAGATGGAATCACTTTGTAGGTGGAATTTTGTATGCGGATTTTTTGCCACTGTTTTTGCTACTGAAATGCTACTGATAATTGCTGTGCAGCGCTACCTGAAAGTTTGCAAACCGTTTGGAGGACAGATGACATTGTTTTGGAGGCGCTTTTCTTTGCTTCTGTCCTTTATTCTTACAAGTATTCTCGTTGTTCCAACATACTTCACATTTGGACTGGAGAGAGTTTACAACAAAGAACTGAATGTTACCGGAACTGCTTGTCGTAGACTGACCTCCACTACGCAGACTTTGTCCCTGATTCATAGCACTACCTGTACATTTTTTGTTGTAACTGGGGGTATTGCACTTATCGCGCTGTATACGTTAATAGCAAAGGTCATCTATCGACAAAATAAACAAAACAGGACAGATCCCAGCAAGAAGAAGACGAATGTGTCGTTAATGTTTATGATTATCACGATAATATTTTTGGTGAGCTTCTTGCCAAGAATGATAACGTTTCTTTTAGAGGGTATAACTGTTGGTTTGTGGGAGACCCTAACCGTAGCAGAATACGCTACTGTAAGAATTTTTGAGGTACTGTACGTTGTAAACCATTTGGCCAACCCATTTGTTTATGCCTTTATGGATGTCAAATTTGTGACGGAGGTTAAAAAGGTATTTTCTTGCCATACTAAGCAATCATTTAAAAACGACTCTACTTCTTGTACAGAAGCAAATGAAACTCAAATAACCTAAAGAAAATTTAACAAACAAACAAAAGTGTTCACATGATATACATAAAATCGATATTATTGTGGAAAAAAACCTCGTAACAAATGATGAATTTTTCAATAAACTGTCATTACTTGTTTTTTATTTGTTATTTTAATTAATCATCATTATGCTTTAAAATAGGTTATTTCATAATAATATAATAATTTTAAAAAAATCAACTACATTATCTTGTTTCGAAGCAATGAATGTCAAGGGGTTCTATAATGTAAATGGTAGTTCATAGCGGTGAAGCTAACAGACATTTCAGCAAAATAACATAACTGGCGTCAGTCATAACCCATTAGAATCATCATTTTTCTGTTCAGAGCTTCATCCCTTTTGCATTATTCTTAGAAATTGAGTTGAACAACCCACAATGTCATATTAATTGTCACATCAACGACATAATCAGAAAGTAAAAATTTTCTTTTGGTTTTTTTAATGTTGATATTGCGATATTGTTTGATCTAAAAATAGGCCAAAAACCTTTTAATATATAAAATTAGTAATTTTATAACAATATCAATATCATGTTTAAAAGGTTTAATGTTTTTACAGAAATTATAATAAACAAAAAGATGTAAATAACTTTTCGATACATTCTTATGGACGATGACTCGTTCTTTGTAAATGACCGAGTAAATTGCACTGATTGTCATAGATAAAACTGATTAGATATAGTTCTGTTCATAGAATAGTTACTGCGTAACAAATTCTCTTAAGAAATAATGAACAATACTTAATGCATGTACATATATTAATAAGTATGAAACTGCTACTTCATTAAATTTGAAACTACTTGTTAAATGTTTGCTATATATAATTGATTTTAAACGTATTCTTTAAAAATTTTGCCATTTTACACTTTAAAAACATGTTTCTTTATTGTGTTAAATATTTAAGGTGAATTGAATCTTGTCAGTTTTAATTATGAATTCTCATACAAATGTTTTATTGTGCAATGGGGATATTTAAACAATAAGATGCTTTCTTTGGAGATTCCTGCGGGATATTAAGGTGGCGACATTGCAGAAAAAAATCATAACCCGCGTTAGCGTTAGCATTTTTTTTTTTGCAATGTAAATGTAATAAAATAATGAGTAAAAAATACTTCTTATTCACTTGCAGAATTCTTTTTATGATTGGTTCGGTGTTAAAGAGAATGAGAATACTACAACTATTAAGTCCTTGTTAAAATATTCATGAGCATTCGTAACCACTTATAAATAGATATGATAATATTTATACATCATGTTATATGATCAAATCAAAGTTTGTGAAGGAGACTGGACGGTTAACAAGTTATCCATCTAATCTTCTAAATTCTAGAAATGATATTTATAGCCATTAACTGTCATTTAGTAAAGTAAAATGTTAAATATTTTAGCTTTAAAGTTTCAATGTTTTCCTAAATCTTTATAAAGAGTTTTTCCTATATGGAGATTAATTTAGTCAAAAAATGGCCATACCCATCGACTCCTCTTAAAGACAAGAAAATGCATGCTATTTTGGGTTATAAACATTCACCGAGAAATAAGGATGTTCTAAATACTCCATGTAGCCTTGCATCATGCTAGACAATTGGTATGTAATATAATCTATATCATCGGTCTTACTAGATAATCGGTATGTGATATGGTCTATATCATCGGTCATACTAGACAATCAGTATGTGATATGGTCTATATCATCGGTCATACTAGACAATTGGTATGTGATATGATCTATACCATCGGTCACACTAGACAATCGGTATGTGATATGATCTATATCATCGGTCATACTAGACAATCGGTATGTGATAGGATCTATATCATCGGTCATACTAGACAATCGGTATGTGATATGATCTATATCATCGGTCATACTAGATAATCGGTATGTGATAGGATCTATATCATCGGTCTTACTAGACATCAGTATGTGATAGGATCTATACCATCGGTCATACTAGACAATCGGTATGTGATATGATCTATATCATCAGTCTTACTAGACAATCGGTATGTGATATGATCTATACCATCGGTCTTACTAGACAATCGGTATGTGATATGATCTATACCATCGGTCACACTAGACAATTGGTATGTGATATGATCTATACCATCGGTCACACTAGACAATCGGTATGTGATATGATCTATATCATCGGTCATACTAGACAATCGGTATGTGATAGGATCTATATCATCGGTCATACTAGACAATCGGTATGTGATATGATCTATATCATCGGTCATACTAGATAATCGGTATGTGATAGGATCTATATCATCGGTCTTACTAGACATCAGTATGTGATAGGATCTATACCATCGGTCATACTAGACAATCGGTATGTGATATGATCTATATCATCAGTCTTACTAGACAATCGGTATGTGATATGATCTATACCATCGGTCTTACTAGACAATCGGTATGTGATAGGATCTATATCATCGGTCACACTAGACAATCGGTATATGATATGATCTATATCATCGGTCATACTAGACAATCGGTATGTGATATGATCTATACCATCGGTCACACTAGACAATCGGTATGTGATATGATCTATACCATCGGTCATACTAGACAATCGGTATGTGATATGATCTATATCATCGGTCATACTAGACAATCGATATGTGATATGGTCTATGTTATTAGGGTGGGGTTTTTTTCCTTTATTGAAGAACAACACCATACAATTATTACATACATTTTTAAAATCTCTTCAATTGTGAAATGAGAATAGTTAGAAATAGTTATTCATTTTCTTGGGGGAATGAAAACTCCATATGAACTTCTCCATCCTACAATAAATGTGCAATATTTCAAAGGCATATAGGTAATCGCTGTTTTTAAAAGTGCCTTGCTATTCTCACATGTGTTATAGTTCATTGTGACATAAAAATCATAATACAAAATATTTTGGATAATTAATTTTTATACTAACATATAATTGGTTTTTATTTTTAGAAGGGCTGGACATTTTACATTTATTTCAATATAAAGATTATCATAATAAAATAAATTAAAATCAGTTGTATTTCTATTTTTTATTTTCCAGAAAGCGAAGCATAAATAATATAAAAATAATATTTTGTCAAAGACAAAAACCCCATAGTTTAGAGCAACACACAACAGATTCTTATGAAATCAAAAACAAAACAAATCATGTCCTCATCAAATCAAAATACATAACATATCCTCATTCATTTAATTTATTGAACAATATACACCAGCACATAACATATCCTCAGTAAATCAAAGAAATAAACATCCTTATTATATTAACACTGAGGTGATATATATCGTCAACACTCTTACACTACACTATATATACATGTACATGCACACTGAACTGTTCTCAATATTTTCTGGGTTTTTTAAAACGTTCCCATTTTGCACGTAATGTAAATGCTATGCAAATTATCAATTATAAAGAAACTGCTCACAGTAAAGATGTAATTTAGTTCTCTTACACTCTGTAAAAGTTTAAATCGCCCAAACATTACAGGTCTGAGTAATGAATTATAGATCAATAACTGGTAAACACCGCATGAAATGATTCTTTTGTAGTTTATAGCGCGTTCTGATAAATTTAAATCGACATTCAGACTTGGCAACACGTTCATACATGAAACAAAAGTTAAATCCATTTAAAATGGCGATTTAAGATATTAATGTCACCCAAACAGAAACCAAAACAGGAGGTAAGGGAAACCTTTTATTGTTATTTTTTTGTGTAGTTTTACATTTTTAAAAACGTTTGGAGATTGACTTTGTACACATTGCATCGTTGAATTTTGAAGTTAAAACTAATCAATGTTAATGTAAGTGTATACACGTGTATGGTATTTAGGAACATGCAGTGCAATCAATTCATACGAAGGGACGCCTTTCTAATGAGCTCTAATGTTCTCTCGTTGTAATTAAACATAGATACATACATGTATTGCTTTTCTGTTCATAACATTAAGAATGTAACAAACTAATCAATACAAACATCGTTATAATTATACGATACCAGTGCTTGTTTTGTTTTAGGATGGCCCAGCAGCGGGTTGTAGAGAATATAGAGAACGACTACCTGATCTGTAGCATATGTCTGGGTCGGTACTCCACCCCTCGACTCCTCCCCTGCGGCCACACCTTCTGTCAGCAGTGTCTATCTGACTACATCCAGCAGACCGTTCTCAGTCCCAACGCCCGGAACTTCAAATGTCCCATTGACCGGGGACTGGTCAGTGGACCGGGGTCCAGCATCCACACCCGGGAGTGGGCGTCTTCGTTCCCCGTTGACCAGTTCGCCCTTAATCTTCTTTCCATTGTCAATGAGCAAGAACGCGGAAGTCAGCCGGGTAGCAATGCTCAAACGAACCAAGGACTACATCCTTTGGTGTCGAATTCTAACTCTAACTTCCAGCATTGTAACATTCATACCGGACGGTTAATGGAGTACTTCTGCTTTGGGTGTAACACAGTTCTATGTGCTCAGTGCGCGATTGATAACCATCGAACACGTAGATGTGATTGTGTAGCTTACGAGGAAGCTGTGTCGCGACTTCAACCGAAAGCCAATTCTTTACATGTGAGGTTTCAGAACTTAATTTTTCGTGTCCAACAGCTAGTGCAGTATGGTTCCCCGGAACATAACAGCTTACAGCAGTCAAAATTACGGGCAATGGAGAGTCTGGATGAAATAGAGTCAAATATTAACCGATTCCTTCAGGTCTGTTTCCAGAATGCAGAGGAATTAAAACAGAAAATAACTCTAGCGGGACACGAGTTGCCTTCAGAAACACGGCAGTTGGTGGCTCTCTTTGATAGAATACAGGACACCAAACTTACCTTTGATAACATCTTGAGCACAAATTCTGCCCAGGATATCCTGAATTCATACCGAAGGATCGAGTCCCAGGCGGAAGAATATGACCGGGCACTGGCGGCCATAACACAGCGAAACCCAAGACATATTGAAATGTCAGATCATCCGACATTCTCCCGGTTCTTGAGCAACCCACCATCTCTAGCCACTCTGAGGGTCAAACTCCCAAACCGAACAGAGGACATCACACCAAGAACACAGCCCGACACTGAAAGGAATCTAGGATTTATTTCTGCGCCTCTGTCCTCGGCGGCTCCAAGGTTCGCCGCTCCCGGAAACCGGCGAGTATCTACCTCTACTGTAAGTAGGCCAAGAAGGATAACCCAGAATAACCATGGACAGAGTCGAAGTAAAAGCAAGTCTGTGATAAGCGTCAAAAACCCCCAGGAGGACACCACAACGTGGCATTTGAACGGGATAGTGTTTATAGGGTACTATGTTCTGGTCCTCGACTCGTATAACAATCTGCTTAGAAAGTGTAGCATTGCAGGGACATTCACAACTCATGAAACACTACCGTTAGAAGGCGCCACCAGTATCACTCTAATGGACAATCCAACGGAAGTGGCCGTCACTCAACCCGAGAAAAAGCAGGTGGTAATAATCAGCACAGACTCTGAATTAGCAATAAAAGAAACATTCAAGACAAATAAAGCATATGACGTTATCTGCTTACATCAGAGAACAAACTTCGTCACGTGTAGTTACCGTGGATCTAAGTGCATTGACATCATTAACAGGGTGGGTCGCGTTCAGATCTCCGTGGAGCGGTCGCGTATTTTACGTGATCCGCGATTCTTGACGGTCACACGGGACGGTATGATTGTGGTCAGCGACAATGAACTTCGGCGGGTGATTTGCATGAGTCCCGAGGGTCAGGTACAATGGACACACACTCCAAACGCCGCCCCATGGGGTGTGGCCTCGGATAAGATGGGGACAATTTATGTCTGCTTGGACAACAATGACGTCCAGGCGATATCAGACGAAGGTCACGTGATAGACGAAAAGTTTTTGTCTGCT
The DNA here is from genome assembly GCA_020458035.1 of Magallana ariakensis. Lineage (NCBI taxonomy): Eukaryota > Metazoa > Mollusca > Bivalvia > Ostreida > Ostreidae > Magallana > Magallana ariakensis. Next base: position 58,480,712 of record CM035817.1, on the reverse strand, counting down.
CGCGATGGTATAAAGATGCCCTATGCTATTTGTGTCAGATCCAGACAACTCGCCATTACTGAATTTGGAACGAGTTTGTTTACACCTAACAGTCCGTGGGTTCACATAGTATCAGTTTAAGTGATTAGGTTCTTATACAATTCTCTTGATCAATACATGTATACGTATTTATCATAAAGAAATATTACCTTTCATGAAAATTTTAAGAATTAAGAATAAGAGATTGAAGCGTAACATTGTGCAGTAAAATATCACATTTTCACGAGAAACAGATTGCGCAGAAAACTTCTACAATATGATTGAAATGCGTACTGATTGGTATCATAATAGCAAATTTTACAAGAATAACAATTTTACAGACCGCAACCATTTCTGTTTATTGTGCTATAAATGTTTGCATAATTTATCGTTTGATGATTTTATTTACACGCTGTCCCATAACTTGAACAAAAATCAAATTACAACGTTCTTTTGAAAACTCATTTTCTTTTCCGAATTCAATTGACATTGAATATCACAATGAACAGGGGAATCTATTTAATCTACAACCAAATAATTCTTGACAGGATTGTCCCAGGTAAATTGACAGCTTCACTCAACACAGCGTGCATTTACGAAAGGAAAGTGCAGTAATCTGTTAGGAAGGTTACGTTGAAATTGTGCATACAGACCGCTTAAATCTATCATATGATTGGCTATTATTATTTACAAGATAAAGGAGAAAGAAATTGCCATTGCCATTGTCATTGTGAAATAAAAAACACCCCCGTGTAGAGAACCTATTATCACCATTTCTCAACGTCTAACTACCGCTCGTTCACTGTTTAACCCATAATGACTTTTAATTGGTTGTTTCCATAAAACATTTGTATAATTTATGTATTTTCTTTGGTATAGCATACTGTCGATAAAATAAGTCATCTGCTGGTGAAAGTTGTTTTCCATTTAATTTAATTTCTAAAATTCGCATGAAAGCGATCACTGCTATGTAATACCTAACATCTTGAAATACTAGTGTTATGATAGCTAAGTGGAAGTGAAATTCAGGCTTAAAAGGCCTCATTAAAAGTTTGAACAAAGAAAATGCTAGACTACTTCTGTATCTAGTTCACTTTAGAGAAATCCTTGATTATGTGTGGTATTGATTGCATGGAATCAAATTTTAATTTAAAAATTTTACTGAATCAGTTTTAAAGATTCATCAACCTTACGTACACATTTTCACATACGAAATTGCTTTCGAATTAATGTTTTAATTAACTGTTTTTCACAAAATGTTAGACGATATCACATTTATTTCATTGTTGAAATCAGAACGAGGCTGGGTGGTCTACAAATACCCATCAGTTCTAACTTTAACTTTTAGATATGATATTTTTGGCCATAAACTACCATTAAGGTCAGAAGACACGTTCCTCAATTCTATATAACTTTTTCCAGGAGTTCGTTATTGATTTACTACTTATTTGACAAACTTTCTTGCAAAAAATCAGGGTACCTTACCAGGCATTTGTGCGAGATAGTAGAGTATGCAATTTCCTATATAATCTTAATGAAATTACAAATTTATCTCCAACCGTTACGAATGCACAGAAAGAGGCAAAATCAAATATAACTTTTGAAACCAATTTCGGTTACAATCAGGATTATTTTTATTGGAACTCTTGTTACGAGGAGAAACAGAAAAAAAGGATACTCAAGGAACGTGTCGTCTGACCTTAATTAAACTAAATTCAAACATTTCAGCTTAAAAATTTGAACACTTTCCTATATTTTTATACAGAGCTCTTCGTCTATAGAATGTATATACAGCCTAAACAAAATTACGATACCTTGAGATGGCCTGGCCAATTAAATTGTTTTGGGGTTTTGTTTTTTGTTTTGTTTTTTTTTTTTAAGTTTAATAGCATTATAAGTGAGCGTTATCTCTCTTTTCAGAGGGTTGCGGTCAGCATTAATACCTTTAGAGCTACGGGCTACACTCGTGTAGAAAGAATGACTGTGTGAAGTGAATAGAGAAGTACTGTTTGTGTCAAGTAGACTAAGCCCATATTAGAACTACTAGGTGCATTATACTTGTATATGTGGGTCCAATCCAGCAGAGATACATGAGAGTATATTGTAAGAAGAATACATGTCACTCCAACTCACTACAGTTGTGGTAAAATTTTCTTCCTTGCTCTTAAGAAATTACGTTTATTATTTAATGTTTATTACATAAGCATGCAATATCTTAGGGGGGGGGGGGATAAGATTTTCATCAGTGAGCTATGCGTTTTAAAATGCCTTTAAAATCAACAGGTCAATTTTTGTTTCACATTATGATTTTTTTTACATGTATCCCCGTCCTGTATTTAATATACATGTACACGTGCCTTGTGTTTTAATAAACTAATATGGCATATTCAACGTGAATTACACAACATTACTATAATAGAGACCACAATAAATATAAACAACATTTAATGTGTTTTTTAAAACTAGAGGCAATTTCATTTGTCTCTTTTTCTTAGTTATCGATCTTAAAAACGATATGTTTTGAAATTACATTCCTTAATAGGATTTGGTTACCTTTATACAGTGCGACAAATCAGTACTATGGAAATATTCTTGAACTGTCTGTTAAAAACCGAATGAATAGTTTACAAATACTTCTAATTCCAGAATAAAACAAAGTCTAACATGTAAGTATCAATACGTGAGCCTTGTGGTACTTTATGTACCACAGAATTTAGTGAAATAATTAATTTATCATCTCGTCCATCTTAGAAGGAAGGAAGTTAAAATCACTTAACTTCTATAAATGAAAATTCACACGCAATGAGATATATTTAATATAATTTGACTGTCTCCCGCCAACCGATCAGAACAGACCGGCTAACTATGGCAAATATCTCGGAGGAGGATTTCTGGATCAACTCTTGGAACGCCGAACTGTCTCAGACCTTGATTCCGAGCTCCGTATTCCTGGGTATATGTATCGTTGTAGGAATCATCGGAAACAGCCTCGTCATCGTCATCTATGGTCTCAAACTGCGTGGAGCAAAGGAGCGTTACTTCATCCCGATCCTTGCCGTGGTCGATCTTCTGGCACTCTGTGAGACTGCGGGGTTCAACATCTCGTACAACGTCAGCCCCGTCAGGTACAAGGGTCAGCAACTCTGTAAGTGGAGCTGGTTCTTTGGTTATATGACGTCGGTAGTGTCGATATTCCTGCTGCTGGTCATCGCCATACAGCGGTACCTGAAGATCTGCCGACCGTTTGGTAAGCAGATGACGCTGGGATGGAAAAGAGTGGCGGTGCTTGGCACGTTCATTGCAGCGGCTCTGATTTCGGCGCCTATTCCGGTGACGTATGGGCTGGACCCTGCGTATAGCGCTCGGTATAACGTCACCGGAAGTGCCTGCCGACGACTGACTCAACAGAATCGAGAGTTGTCTCTTATTCACGCTGTTGTTTGCAATGTCATCGTCGCTGGCGTAGTTTGGGCTCTGATCATTTTATACACGTTAATCGGGCGCAAAATTCACGCTCAGATGCAGCAATGGAAGCATCAAAGAACCAACGACAATAACGTGAAAATGACAAACTTGGAAGATGGTACCAAAGACACAAACTCAGCCGACAGAAATAAGCAAACAATGTTCAAAATTACATCGATGTTTATGTTGATCTCTTTGATCTTCATCGCCAGCTTCTCGCCCAAGGTCGTCATCTTCATCCTGGAATGTTTAGACAGTGGGTTCTGGGACTCTCTGTCCTACAGTAGCAGGCTCCTGGTTCGATTCCTCGACGTTCTCTTCGTCATCAATAACATAGCCAACCCGTTCGTGTACGCTTTCTTGGACGTCAAGTTCTCACAGCAGCTAAAGAAGATTTTCTGTGACTTAGACTACTCGCTATAATGTATCAATTAATTAGAGTAAAATTTATTAAATGTATATTGCTCGTGGTTTATTTGCGTATATGTAAGTAATTTTATTTTAGTGTATTGAAGTGTGTTTGGAAAAAAATCTTCGGTTAAGCAGAAATCAAAGTAAGATAGCACACAAATGACACTTTTAAATTCGCTATTCTCTTTAAATGACTTTCACAAACATTTCATGTAAATGAATTTATCCTGAGTTGGGCCTAAAATGGGTCAACTGATTTTTAAGGGGAGAAGTGGTTCGACCCGAATACGAAGCGGGGCAGATCAATTTTACTGTCTATTAGAATTGAAAAGACAATAATTTTGGCATTCGTGTGAATTGCTAGAGTCACGATAAGACAGACAAGCACACTAAGGACGATTTATTATACTTCTGTCAAAGTATTTCTTGACGAGTTAAGGAGGTATTATATTATACTATAGTTTTCTGTAAAAGAGATGGTAAATTTGCAAGAGTTTGTTGTTAGTCATTGCAGTTTATAGTGTCCTTCCGATAGTCATTGCAGTTTATAGTGTCCTTCCGATATATTTCAAAGTAGTCAAGTGGTATATTTCATTTGATAAAATGAAATATATCGGAAAGGACAATAGGATCGGAAAGGAAATGACCCTCAATTAGGAACAAGCAGAGCACTGTCTTCCTGATGAACACTGGGCACCTGTAGTGCTTATAGACGAGGAAATAAAATTCATGTAAGCAGGGAGTGATAGAGTCTGAACTGTTATCAAATTACGGTACTATTAACTATGTATAAACTATAGAAGATAACATTTTTCAAAAACGATAAACAAATTATCATCACTTAAGTACACACTTAATTTTAAAAAACCTACCTCCGAAATACGGTATTTTAAAAATGATGAACAATATATGAATACGACAACTCAATTTTTCGTGTTCTTGTTTTGAACATTTTGTCTATTAAGGGAGAGACCAGAAATTGTGTTCATATCTTTTGTTGTTATATAGAGTCGGAAACAATAAATTATGTTCAATTTAACAGGACCAGTGACCCTATGCCATGAACGATAACTCTTGACGGGAGAAAATTATTTAGATTTCTTCTGGCAAATTATTATCACTCTTAGCCTTAAGATGGAAGGGGACATTAACGGAATATATTTTACACTTAAATTGTACGTTGCATGCGCGGATGTAAAAAAAAATAAGTGGTTGAGGGTGGATTCCTGGACCCTTCTTGGTGAATTTAAATCTTATCAAGTTCACATAGTAAAGATATCGAAATAGGCCTCGGACAACCCCCCTCCCCCCATCACCCCGGCAAACAAAATTATTACTTGGACCCACATGGAATAGAAATACTGGATGTGGTGCATACATTGGTAATACAAGTTCTACGTTCATGAGTACAATTATAATATATTAAAAGCGGAAACAGGAAGCTTGGACAGAGTATTAACTATTTCCAAAGACTAAGTTATAGATAGGGCATCACTGAGCGTCAATCTGTTGATCCAGACATTTGATAATTATCAACGTTATACAGTACTAAACACAAACTTGTATTTTAATCTGATTTAAATTGACAAGATAGAAACTTGGTGTTCTGTAGATTTAATGTTTAGTTGTGCGATAATTTTTATAAGTGCATGTATGTCACAAAATTCCTCCTCTTTTTCTCTGATCTAAGCCCGAATATTCCGCACAGGAAGATATTATCATAATATATGAGATAATTGAAACATTTGATTTGATGATAAGATATACAGACATTTGTTTGAAAAAACAATAACTCAACCATTCTGATAAAATACTTAAATAATGTACATTGTCTCCGTCTAGTAAACATGTTTAAAGCCATCAGATATATTATTATGAGTTTCACATGCACAACTCTTTGTACCAAATTGCCAGTCTTAAAAAAGAAGCTAGACTAACAATGTGCTCACAATGACAGAGGAAGACTTTCTGCACCTAAATCCTTTCTTGAACTCAAACCTAAGCAAGTGCATTTGAAGTTTAAATAAGCAGTACCCGTGCACTTTTTTTTGGTTTAAAATAGGAACCTTTCTCTGACCCTGGTCTGCCTACAACAGTCAGTGAAGCAAATTAGGATCCCAAAGTGAGTGCTAGAAAGTGATTGGCAATCAATTACTTTCAATTGGACTATTTTATGTTCTCGTTTCTGTTATTGTTTATATTCAGATATCTATAAATATTTACATTTGCAAATATGTTTCCTTATATGAACCTATAGAATAGCGAACACGTTCAATTCTGTATGACCTTTTTCATCACGTCACAATAATCATAACACGCACGCGCTTATCGCTTGGATTATTTATTGTAAACATAAAATCTCGGTAATCTTAACATTACTGAACGATTTCTTTCTTTCAAACGTAAATATTAGTAATAAACAGCAATGTTAAAAAGTTCACCGGGATATGAAGTTGGTTGGTACGTGATCAAATCTACTGAGACCCTTCGGGTTTCACAGGATTTGATCACGTGACCAACCAACTTCATATCCCGGTGAACTTTTTAAATTGCTGTTTATTTCTTAAATAAATTTGTATCACGATTACATTTATCTACTATAGTAATGAAAAAATCCTAAAATTCCCTTCTAACATTCCAGGTACCTCTCTTCCGTGTGTAATTTTTTTACTTTATTTTACGTCTTTTTTTTTTTTTGCTAATATACCTAAGCCCAATGTGTTCGTTCTCGTAGTTAAAAAGTATATTTTCGCCATTAACAAGCAACCATTGCGATAATGATATTGCGTAACGCGTAACTTTCGCGATAAAACGCATAAAATTCGCATATGAACAAAATGCCAAACTTTCGCTAATAAACTGTTTCATTTTAGAAAAAAAAAATAGAGGACTTTATGGTATTTTGTAGTTCTTTTCAAAGATATGAATTATTGATCACTTTATATAATTTCAGAGACATCATCATAAAATCAAATAATGGTCATTCTTAGGTTAATGCAATATTTTTCATTTTCCGTTGATTTACGAGTTCATCTACGTCGTTTGGTTTTTTCTAGTGAAAATATACGAAAACCCATACAGCTTATAAAAGCGTAATTAATCGCGATTATAACGCAAAGCTTTTGCAAATCAACGTGTATCTTTCGCGAATAAAAGCAAAACTTTTGCAAAAACGCAACTTTAGGGAATCAATTCGAAATTTGCGAATAAAAGCGTAACTTTTGTAATAAAACCGCGTTACTTTCGCAAATAAACAAAATTGACGAATTCAATCGTAACTTTTGCCAAAAACCGCGTACTTTCGCAAATAAAAGCGAAACCTTCGCTAACAAAGGAGAAATGTTGAAATAAATTATATTTGATCGGAACTGCAGAAGAATTATTGGAGATAATTGGGAAAGAACCAAATGTCACACTTGCAGAAGACAAAATATACTGTTGTTTGAGTATTTATTCACATTGTTATATACGGATGAATATAATAATCTTATAATCGCTCTGTATACGTGTAAATGCCTATACAGTGTTCTTAATTTACGAATCAAAGATTGAATTGTTTTCTTCGAATCATATCATACTGTTTCCTTAAAATTTTTGTTTATCATGCTTTCATTAGATGCATGGGGTGTGATCAGGGCTATTTAATGCATATAGACTATCAACAGGTAAAATATACAAATATGATGCACCATGTAAAATGTTATACTATATTGTATATGACAGTACTATAAACTTAATGTATTGTGGGAAAGGGACGTGTAAATCGTATTACGTCTTCCGTGAGGACGGGAAACATCCCTGTTGTCTAATTATTATTTCCTATGATAATCTATCAAACTTCATGTATAGATAGGAATCATCCTTTGAAGTTATCAAAACACTTACTAATGAGGTTTACAACGCTGACCGATATGACCCACATTTGCTAGACTGTCTCATTTTCCCGGTAAACGAACGCGACTTTTTTTAGCACATATCCTTGTATCATATCGCCTTTATTTTACATCAATGTAGCCATTGTTGAATTTAGTTATAGTGGAGTGACAAAGATAGATTAAGTCACTTATTTTTCGAGTTTAATGGACCGGCATACCTCACGGCTGAATGTTATTTTTTCTTAAAGATATGACCCTCTTCAAACATTTTTGTCCGGTCGTAGAGTTTTCTCAAGTCAAATATTTTTTAAAATGCAAAAAAAATTAAGATTTGAGCATTTTTTTGTTTTCTTTACTTTGTTGTCAAACATTCTTGTTTTTTATTATTATAAACTTAAATTAATATGTTTTCTTGATTTAACGGTTATTGTTGTCTAAAAGTCCGATGCAACTTGCAAGTATTCATTTTTAATATTTTTCTTGTAAATAAAACAAACATCGATTAACTGAAAGTCTGATTGTCTATGCGATAGTGTTACATGCCTTGTTAGCTATTATAAGGGGAAAAAGATCGCATCCACACATACTGCGGCAACTAAAGTAATAATTCATATATGTTTATACAATAAACATCGTGAAGTAAAGAAAAACCTATAAAAATATTATTAGTTTTGTAAATCGACATTCTTGGTGATACAATGTATGTCTTATTTTTCTTTACTTAATCAATCCTCTTTGAACAGTTTAGTCCGATTTTAGATATTTCTTATCAAATCGGTTATATAAGACAATTTGATTTAAGAAATGAGCATGCATATTTCGTATTTTAGATTGTCTGTCAAGAATTATATTTACTTGTAAATACGGTTGTTTAAAAAAATATATAGTTATAATTTCTAAGATTACAATTCAATCAAATATATTATTCCTGAAATCGGTGCGTCAGATATTTCTTACCACAAACGAAGAAGAAAAGCGAATAATATTGCATTCGCTGAGTACATTTTATAAATGGTAAATGATAAAATTATAACCAGTTTGATACATTGATTTTGACTTGTTCCATTATTATGGAGTTCTTAAACATTCATAATAATTGAATCTCTGCTAGTATTGATCTGTTCCTATGGAAATCCCAATTGCACAAGTTGTTCTTTATAAATCATGTTTGTTTCAGTGGAAAAAACTTAATTTTTTATTAGAATTAAACTGTGTATATAGTAGACGTGCGATTAAATTTCAGTTTGAGACCCATTACGTAGGACAATATGCCGATAGTTTGAGACCCATTACGTAGGAGAATATGCCGATAGTTTGAGACCCATTACGTAGGACAATATGCCGATAGTTTGAGACCCATTACGTAGGACAATATGCCGATAGTTTGAGACCCATTAATACGTAGGACAATATGCCGATAGTTTGAGACCCATTAATACGTAGGACAATATGCCGATAGTTTGAGACCCATTACGTAGGACAATATGCCGATAGTTTGAGACCCATTAATACGTAGGACAATATGCCGATAGTTTGAGACCCATTACGTAGGACAATATGCCGATAGTTTGAGACCCATTAATACGTAGGACAATATGCCGATAGTTTGAGACCCATTACGTAGGACAATATGCCGATAGTTTGAGACCCATTACGTAGGACAATATGCCGATAGTTTGAGACCCATTACATAGGACAATATGCCGATAGTTTGAGACCCATTACGTAGGATAATATGCCGATAGTTTGAGACCCATTACGTAGGACAATATGCCGATAGTTTGAGACCCATTACGTAGGACAATATGCCGATAGTTTGAGACCCATTACATAGGACAATATGCCGATAAAATAATGTTTTAAATGACATACTTAATTGAAAATATTAATATTACTTATATTTGTTAAATTTGTACTTATTCACATGTGTATACCGATGTATATCGTCAATAAAATGCATTAAAAATAGCTTTTACATTTCAATGTTACAAAATTTATTAAATTTGTAGCATATTTCAAAATCGCAGATTGCAGGGTCTAATAATTAGAATTTATACATTCATTACATATTATTGCATAAAATATCCTGCTTTTTTAAAGCTTTGCTGTCAGGAAAAGAGAAAAGTATATTTCGATTGACATTTGAAGTCCTATTACTTCCTGCAAGGCCATACGAAGAGACAAACAGATGAAAAAAATATGTTTCATTTCATCTCTTCTATTAGATATGAACTATTTTTATGTACCTTAATCGTTTTTTTTAAAAATTTCGATTAATTTGAAGTGACAATTAATACTTACTTTATACTTTTACTCGTATACATGTAATTTAACTTAATTGTTTTTCCTTTTAGTTTTGATTTTTATGGTGTATATTTCTAATTTATGTGTGAATGCTTTGAAATATACATATAAAATTACATTTTAGCCTTCAAAAGTATCTATAGTTATTTGAAAAAAACGCTCCATAATACAAAAAGACAGACAGTGTGAGTAACTATTTTGTTTTATATATGAAACTTTATAATAAACGTGATGACTTTAATTTTTCTATAGTCAACTTTCCTTACTTATGTAGCAATATACCTTCATTACCTGCATATGGTGTTTTTGTCAATTATTATTTTGTTAATTATTTTAAATTTTGACCATAGAAATTTCTACGACCGGGTGAACATTATTACTTGATATTATATCATTCCAAAAGCGTACAAATTAGCAGTGAGGTAGGGTGGTACATTCAAATCAAATTTTTGATGGTATTGTCACTCCATTATTATGAGTTGCTGATTTAACACAAACTAATATACGTACACATGTACATTTACAGGCATGCAATCCCATATTCTTTATCAGACACTTGCTATAGCTTGAATTTGGAAGTTTAACTTGGCTTTGAAAAATAAATAAATAGTTCTTGAACTCTTGCTTAGGTTAAACCGTCTGTTACAACTGGCCGTACGTGTTTGATGATCGTACGTGTGCTACGGGTTATGCCAATCTTGGCTCCCGTAGCTGATCGTAGCGTTAAAAATCGTGTTAAAATGATTGAGAGTGCATCGTAAGACAAACGAACGTTTGACGTGCGGGTCGTAGGTGTCACGTAATTTTGTTTGCAGACGGGTTGCCACTCGCAACGTGCGATGTCCGTAGGAGCCGTACTTGAGTCTTACGATTATTGTGCAACAGACGTACGTTAGCCTTGTGAACGACAGTAATAACATTCGCGTCGTAGGTCACTTGGAAGTCATTCAACACGTAAGATCACTTGTGACTGAGGCTTTATATATTGATGTTAAGCACAAGCGACTTGCAGTCAACGTACATGTAACGCAAGGAACAAGTGATATCTCATTACGTCATTCGTGCAAGTAAAATCGTACGGTTATCTTACGGGTTCCTTAAGTGAAGCACAACTGGACGTACGTTTTCAGGTCTTGCAAGGTAACTGTGGTGATTGTTGTGCATGTCCAACAGCCACCGTATGTGCTTACGGGAGACGTACGTCCTTCCAAAATCGTACGCTGCACTTGCGCGTCTCACAAGATTTTCATTAAAATATGCACAGAGACCATCCAAAGCACGCATGACCAGTTGTGACTGAGGCCTATTGTGTGAGAATTGGATGAAAATAATCAATGCAACGCATTAATTATCTGTTATGAAGATATGCTTTTCGCAGTGATAATTTGATTGCTAGTGTGTGCAACAAAAAAGTATTAGGAACACTATTGGTGAGTTATTATTTTTTAATCTATGATTGTTGACAATTTGGTGTACTAAATAATCGCCATAGGGTGTACAAAACAGTCGGGTGAACCGTAACAAAACGTATTTTCATTTGTATCAAATTTTGCATATGATTGGTACATCGTATTCTATCTTGAATATTTCATGCAAATGTATCTATTTTGTTTTAATAAAAATAGTATATTTTCCAATACCTGATTCATCTTTTGAGCTACTCGGCTTCAAAAAAATAACTGTTCCATTGCATTGTTTTGGAGCAATGATTCGTGATTCAAGCAATTGAAGTGGTATACTGTATAAAATACAATGGGATCTGGGAATTCAATTAAACAAGTCTTAATGATTGGTAAAAATAAAAACAGAACCTAATGCGATGAGGATTGGCAATTCTGAATATCAAAAAGGATCGTCAGATATAAGATTCTATATCTATATACAGTCGAATGGACAAGACAAATCTGTAACAATCTTCTATTGCTTTGTTACAGTGTGGCTCTATGTTTTCTTGATTAAATCAGAAAATAAGATAAACGTCAGCAGGACTGCAAGTACCTTTAGATTAGAAGCCCGACTTGCCGGATGTGGAAACACTAGTTAGGAAAATGTTCCGTCTGTTTTGGATACAATTTGTAAGGCGTAAGATCATGCTTATAAATTTGTATATTTGTTCTAAATCGCTGAATGAAATTTTAGAGGAAAGACACGACACATTTTTGCGAATACTAGAAGCGGTAACCATTCGTTAAACTTTGAACACTATTCAAAAAGTGCTTCAGTGTTTGACATTCGAGAAAAAAAAACCAACAATAAATGGAAGAAATGTTTAATCAAAATTCAACATAAATGACATTTTCAGCTGGATTGTCAGGCTTCGCTCTATAACTAAATAATTCAGCATCCAATCAAACCACCGCTTGATTATCTGATTAAAAAAAGATCAATTACTCTGTCATTAGCTTTTAAAAAAGAAGGTAGCTAGTTGACTATCTTTTTTCATTTCAATAAACTCTGTATTGATTACACATATCTCGTGAAGGATAGTTTCACAGAAATATATTTTAAAAATTTAAATTTCGTAATGAAAATGTGAGATGTTAAAAGATTTTAAAAAATGGCAGATCAGCCATTACATTTATTTGAAGATGAGTACGGGTACCAATCCACGCGCGTGTCAATATGGACTTCAGATGAATTATTTAAACAATAAAATGATTTCTGTGGTGATTCATGCGGGATATGAAGGTGGCGACATAGTTGAAAAAAATACTTAACCTGCATAAGCGGTTTTTTTTTGGTTTTTTTTTCTGAAACGATTGCTTCCTTAATAACCCGCATGAATTTTATTTCTTAATTATACTCAGTAAATGTAAATATTTAATTATGCACACTTTTTTTTATAAATAGCATGAACAAATATTGATTTAAATACATTACGTGTAAACGTTTTATATATCACTTTTATATAAAAAAAAATAAAAAAACTATATGCAAAGTGATTAATGGACTTTCTAAATTTTAAAAGTAATAGAAAAAAGTAATAAAATCCCTCCTGCATCTTTTTCTTTAATGTCGTGTAACACAAAGGATATCATTAAAAATATATTAAATTTTTAAAATAAACACTTAAATTTTTATACAAAAATGCATCCTGTCTTAGTACAGTCCAGAAAGATCCGATATTCTGCCTTGATACAATGTTATTTTGACTATGCTTGTTCTTCTTGGTATTGTGGAATAAATAAACAACTTAAGCATAGATTGCAAGTAACCCATAACAAAGTAGTAAGATTCATTTTAAGCCTTGGCCCCAGAGACAGTATCTCGTGTAGCATTTTAAATTATTTAAATATGTTAAGAGTTGAAGATAGAGCTGTTCAATGAAGACTCAACCATGTTTTTAATGCACCGGCATATCTTAATGACCATTTTGTACTGAATAACAATATTACCAATAAGAATTTTATTATACCTAAGATAAATGGTAAAGAATCTTCATGTTTTTTTTTTTCTACAATGCTATCAAATACTGGAATGCATTGCCTTTGGAGGTTAAGGAAATTAATTCTAAACATAAATTTAAGAAAGCTGTAAAATCAAATACTATTTAACGGCTTGTCCATTTCCATTTTTATCTTAATTATTGTTATTACTTTTAAGTTATAAAAAATAACTAAGGAAAAATGTCATTTTTGAAAGCATTATGCTATATTTCCAGTACTCTGCCTAAATTTCATTGTGTAAATTTGTTTTTTTTTAATCATTAACTTAATTGTTATGAATTATAAGGACCCTATTGGAAATAAGATTTTTTGACAAAGCTTTTATGGGTTACCTTTGGTAATAATTATCATTTGTATGTCATGTAATCTATATAATATATATTGTGAAGTTGTATAGTACTGAGATAATGTCTGTTTTTCTATCTGTTATATCTGTTATATTTCATATGTGTAGTTACGGCATTCTGTGATATATTTTCCTGAATAAAATGAAATGAAACATATGAATAAACATTATAATACTTCAAAAGAGATCACAAAAGTATGAGTGTACATGTACATCTATTTAAAGTAACCCCCCCCCAAAAAAAAAAAAAAACAGTTTAATAATGTATTTCCCTGTTGAAAGTATTAGTAATGCGTTAATTACCACATGAATGAAATTTTTTTTTTCAGATAGACAAAAAACAAAGCAAAAAGCCCAGTTGATGTTATCTACAGGTTTACATATTAATAAAAGCAATCAGTTCTGGGGTGTTTCTTCCTGTTAAACACAACGACCGCCAGTTCACTTTCCTTCGCGTTGTGTCTCGAACGAGTTGCTAGATGGACATCGTGGAAACTTCCGGTAATCTTTCAGAGGATGAACGCCTCGCCGAGATAAGCAAGGAGATCTCTATGGTCCTCCTCCCAAACACCGTCTTCTTGGCGCTCTGTATCTTCATTGGAGTCCTGGGTAACGCTATTGTCGTGTTTGTGTACACTTTCCGACTGGGCGGGGAGGGAGATGGTCGATACTTTGTCCCGTACCTAGCACTGGTGGACGCCTTCTCTGTCAGTTTCTCCGCTGGATTTAATTTGTCCTTCAATCTATTCCCTGTAAATTACAATGACGAGACGCTGTGTAAATGCGGCTGGTTCTTTGGGTATCTGACCACTGTTATATCTGTGTTACTGTTACCGGTGATTGCCGTCCAGCGCTACCTAAAAATCTGTAAACCTTTCGGCCGCCAGATGTCTCTTCCATGGAAACGTGCCTTAGTTTTCCTGGCTTTCCTTGGATCTCTCATCGTCTCTGTTCCGTCTTATTTTACTTACGGATTAGATTTGGTAGAAATAGAGAAAGTAAACATCACAGGAAATGCCTGTCGTAGACTAACTTCTGTCGACTGGAAAACGTTTTCTTTTATTCATAGCGCCATCTTGACGTCGATGATTGCAGTAATTGTTTGTCTGTTGCTAGTTCTATATGTGAAAGTGGGTAAACAGATTTATTTCCGTTACACAAAATCAACTAAAAACACAACAAATAGGAGCAGTAAATTGAAAGAACACCGACTGAAACTCTATAAAGTGACGCTGATGTTTATGATGATTACCGCCATTTTTTTCATCTGTTTCATGCCAAAGATGCTCTTGTTTTTGTTTGAGACTACCGCCGACCGTTTCTGGGACACGCAGTCTTTTGGAATGCTGTTAGGGCTTCGATTCGTCGACATGTTTTTTGTTGTCAATAACATTGCCAATCCAATCGTTTATGCATTCATGGATGACATGTTTTCAGCTGAGCTGAAACAGTTGCTTTTTTGCAGACGACCGGCTATTTTCCACAGACGACAGGTGACAGTGACGTCTACAATATGAACTGATATCAATACAAGAACTTTATTTACCCTTCTTTTTTCTTTGGAGTTTTAAGAAGACTTGAAATATTTTTGTTAAAATTTCTTTTCGTACAATATAGTTGTTTGAACTTTGATTAGTGATTATTCTTGGTTATTAACTTAAGCTAGGTTAATCATTTAATTTTCAGTTAAAATTCATAGATTCACAAGAGATCTGTCTTAGGTCCTTAGCTCTATTGCATGTTCTCTAAATCTTTTTGTGAGTTCTGTCGCTGACATAAAATGTCTTGTCATAAATACATAGTAATGTATTAGGAATACATGTACATATTTATATAACTGTAACACAAATAAACCTCACAATTTATAATTTGTTGATACATGTAGCATATTGTTCGTTGGAAAAAGTAAGGTATGTTTAATACTGAAATAAACATGATTTGTTTTTCGCCTCACTTTACTCGATTAGCGGCGACTATTGCTGAATCAAAATCACAGGGTTTTGCTTCTACAATTCTTAGAACAGCAGATTGGGTAGATTTTCCAAAAATATTCACTCATTTCTTTAAGTTATGCTATTTTGATTTCTTTAAATACAGTGACTTGATCAGCACTTTTAATATGATGCATACTAAAAGGGTGGGTTGGGGTTGAGAAATGCAAATGTAATATCGTCTTCCTTGAAGTCGGGAAACAAAAAACATTGTTGTCTGATTTTTTAATACGATAATAAATAAAACATCATGTTTAAAAAGGATTATTCTGTGACATTATTAAAACACACATAGTTAAAGTGACATTTATTTATTTTAGATTATTTCGTATGATAATCAACCAAACATCATGCATACGTAAATAGAAATTATCCTTTGAATTTATTAAAACACGTATTAATTAAGTTGAAACGGTTGAAGGAGTTATCTTCCCTTGCTTGTTCTTTTATAATCAGTAATTATTGTAAATAGTGAAATTAAAATGTCAAATGATTAAAAGAGTTATTCAAGTCGTTTTATTATATAAAACAAAACAACAAAGGCAGTTTTTGTAGTTTCTTATTCGTCAGGTAGACTAATAAATGTAAAAGTATGTTTGCCAGACCTAAAATACTTATGTGAGATATAATGCTTTTAACTGAAGAGCCAGATGTTGTCATAATTTGGTGGTTGTATGTTCTGAGTAGAAGACCTAGAAGAGAAGTAATTCCTTGAGTGAATACTGAATATTAGAAAATGTGAATTCTGTAAGTTGAGATTTAAATTAGAATCTTTAGTCCGTTAAAGTTGGGTAATTAGGTATCAGTCTTAGTGTAACAGATTGATAGACAATGTGGCAAAATATGGTGGTTGTATGTTCTGAGTAGAAGACATAGAAGAGAAGTACTTCCTAGTGCGAATATTGATAACTGTGGAATAATCATTGTTCGTGGGGGACCTATGTTCGTGGCTTTCGTGGGTAACCCTTGCACACGAATTTACATCCTCACGAACGTAGATACAAGCAATTTACAAAATAGAACTTGCTACCGACAAAATTACGTCCCCACGGACCAGGAAAATGTTGGCTACCCACTAACATTGACCCCCACGATTAAAAATGATTCCACAGTATTAGAAACTCATGGCTGTGAATTCTGTAAGTTGAGATTTAAATTAGATCTTTAGTCCGTTAAAATTGGGTACTTAGGTACATGTATCAGTCTGAGTGTAACAGATTGATAAACATAGTGGCATAGTGACAAGCTGAGTGACAAGTTGCCTTGCCAGGTGGCAAGGTCAGTCTGTAATTACTTAGTATTGAAATAACCACAAGGCAATGGTTTATATAAATCTGCATATATTGAGAATTACCACAAGGCAGTATCTGTATATAATGCATTAAAGCTCTTTCGTTCATTCTAGATGTACGTGGCAAGTGTCGTTTTACTCGTCTTTCTATTTTCTTATAAAACTCGGGTGAACCGTGCACGGACCGAGACGCCTGTTCGAGGCCCGACACGTTACGAAGTATTAATTAAAATGACAATGCTGACCTATATGACCTACATTTGTAAGTCTGTCTCATATTCCCGGTAAACGAACGCGACTCTTTTTTAGCACACATCCTTGTTTTATATCGCCTTTATTTGACATTAAGGAATTTGATATTTGATTTTTTTTCTCTATGGAAGAAAAGGACAAATTTTGCTTAATTAGTAGAATTTCAACTTTTTATTGGTAAGTGATCAAATTTTTTTAGCCTTACCATACTTTACACAGTTACCCAATTTCACAGTCATTTTATCATTTTTCATGATTTTTCTGCTTTTTAGACCTCTCCCAGCTAATTTTCTGCAAAGGGTTGACCTTCCGTGCATGTTGCACCATCACATATCAGAAACTTACCTGTGTATAATTTACAATGTCCCATTCACCTACTTTTCGTGTTATTTTACCTCTCGTTTGTCACTTGCAATTTCACTGTGTAAAGTCAACACAACAGTCATAGCCGCAGGTTTCGCATTTTACTTCTGATTTTCATGAACTTAACATATGGGGCCTATATATTGCATGTCAATTTCAACAAGAGACATTACTCTAGCTAATGATAATCATTAAAAATCATTTAGCAACACTCATAAGCCTTCAAGTACAACAAATCTCAATTTTACAAAAATATTGACGAGTACTTTATCCGAAAATGTCTATTGCTACCATAACTAAATAATTCAGCATCCAATCCAACCATCACTTGATTATCTGATGAAAGATATTAATTACTCTGTCTTTTTAAAAAGAGAGTGGCTAGTTTTTTACTTTTTATCAATAGCAAGAAAAACTATTGATTTAATATACGTTTTATGGATCATTTTATATAAAACTAAAAACCATATGCATAATGATCAATGGACACTTTAAATTTTAAAAGTAATAAAAAAAGGAATAAAATTTCCTTGCATCATTTTCTTTGATGTCGAATAAACACAAAGGGTATCATTAAAAATATACGCATTAACATCATAATACTAAAAAAGAGATCACAGAAGTCTATAAGTAAACTTATGTTAAAAAACTCAAATAGTTTAATAATGTATTTCCCTGTTGAAAGTATTAGTAATGCGTTAATTACCACATGAATGAAATAATTCTTTCAGATGAAACGAAAAAAAAAACAGAACAAAATACCCACCGATGTTATCTAAAGGTCTACGCATCAATAAAAGCCACCAGTTCTGGGGATCTTTCTTCCTGTTAAACACAACGACTGCCAGTTCTCTTTCCTTCGCGTTGTCTCTACACACGAGGCGCTAGATGGACATCATGGGAGCTTTCAGTAATCTTTCAGAGGAGGAACGACTCGTCGAGATAAGCAAGGAGATCTCTTTGGTCCTCCTTCCAAACACCGTCTTCCTGGCGCTCTGTATTTTCATTGGAGTCCTGGGTAACGCTATTGTCGTGTTTGTGTACACTTTCCGACTGGGCGGGGAGGAAGATGGTCGATACTTTGTCCCGTACCTAGCACTGGTGGACGCCTTCTCTGTCAGTTTCTCCGCTGGATTTAACTTGTCCTTCAATCTATTCCCTGTAAATTACAATGACGAGACGCTGTGTAAATGCGGCTGGTTCTTTGGGTATCTGACCACTGTAATGTCTGTAATACTGTTACCGGTGATTGCCGTCCAGCGCTTTCTGAAAATTTGTAGACCTCTTGGCCGCCAGATGTCGCTTTCATGGAAACGTTTCTTAGTTCTCCTGGCTTTCCTTGGATCTCTCATCGTCTCTGTTCCGTCGTATTTCACTTACGGTCTGGATTTGGTTGAAATAAAGGAAAGTAAACATCACAGGAAATGCCTGTCGTAGACTAACTTCTGTCGACTGGAAAACGTTTTCTTTTATTCATAGCGCCATCTTGACGTCGATGATTGCAGTAATTGTTTGTCTGTTGCTAGTTCTATATGTGAAAGTGGGTAAACAGATTTATTTCCGTTACACAAAATCAACTAAAAACACAACAAATAGGAGCAGTAAATTGAAAGAACACCGACTGAAACTCTATAAAGTGACGCTGATGTTTATGATGATTACCGCCATTTTTTTCATCTGTTTCATGCCAAAGATGCTCTTGTTTTTGTTTGAGACTACCGCCGACCGTTTCTGGGACACGCAGTCTTTTGGAATGCTGTTAGGGCTTCGATTCGTCGACATGTTTTTTGTTGTCAATAACATTGCCAATCCAATCGTTTATGCATTCATGGATGACATGTTTTCAGCTGAGCTGAAACAGTTGCTTTTTTGCAGACGACCGGCTATTTTCCACAGACGACAGGTGACAGTGACGTCTACAATATGAACTGATATCAATACAAGAACTTTATTTACCCTTCTTTTTTCTTTGGAGTTTTAAGAAGACTTGAAATATTTTTGTTAAAATTTCTTTTCGTACAATGTAGTTGTTTGAACTTTGATTAGTGATTATTCTTGGTTATTAACTTAAGCTAGGTTAATCATTTAATTTTCAGTTAAAATTCATAGATTCACAAGAGATCTGTCTTAGGTCCTTAGCTCTATTGCATGTTCTCTAAATCTTTTTGTGAGTTCTGTCGCTGACATAAAATGTCTTGTCATAAATACATAGTAATGTATTAGGAATACATGTACATATTTATAGAACTGTAACACAAATAAACCTCACAATTTATAATTTGTTGATACATGTAGCATATTGTTCGTTGGAAAAGTAAGGTATGTTTAATACTGAAATAAACATGATTTGTTTTTCGCCTCACTTTACTCGATTAGCGGCGACTATTGCTGAATCAAAATCACAGGGTTTTGCTTCTACAATTCTTAGAACAGCAGATTGGGTAGATTTTCCAAAAATATTCACTCATTTCTTTAAGTTATGCTATTTTGATTTCTTTAAATACAGTGACTTGATCAGCACTTTTAATATGATGCATACTAAAAGGGTGGGTTGGGGTCGAGAAATGCAAATGTAATATCGTCTTCCTTGAAGTCGGGAAACAAAAAACATTGTTGTCTGATTTTTTAATACGATAATAAATAAAACATCATGTTTAAAAAGGATTATTCTGTGACATTATTAAAACACACATAGTTAAAGTGACATTTATTTATTTTAGATTATTTCGTATGATAATCAACCAAACATCATGCATACGTAAATAGGAATTATCCTTTGAATTTATTAAAACACGTATTAATTAAGTTGAAACGGTTGAAGGAGTTATCTTCCCTTGCTTGTTCTTTTATAATCAGTAATTATTGTAAATAGTGAAATTAAAATGTCAAATGATTAAAAGAGTTATTCAAGTCGTTTTATTATATAAAACAAAACAACAAAGGCAGTTTTTGTAGTTTCTTATTCGTCAGGTAGACTAATAAATGTAAAAGTATGTTTGCCAGACCTAAAATGCTTATGTGAGATTTAATGCCTTTAACTGAAGAGCCAGATGTTGTCATAATTTGGTGGTTGTATGTTCTGAGTAGAAGACCTAGAAGAGAAGTAATTCCTTGAGTGAATACTGAATATTAGAAAATGTGAATTCTGTAAGTTGAGATTTAAATTAGAATCTTTAGTCCGTTAAAGTTGGGTAATTAGGTATCAGTCTTAGTGTAACAGATTGATAGACAATGTGGCAAAATATGGTGGTTGTATGTTCTGAGTAGAAGACCTAAAAGAGAAGTACTTCCTAGTGCGAATATTGATAACTGTGGAATAATCATTGTTCGTGGGGGACCTATGTTCGTGGCTTTCGTGGGTAACCCTTGCACACGAATTTACATCCCCACAAACGTAGATACAAGCAATTTACAAAATAGAACTTGCTACCGACAAAATTACGTCCCCACGGACCAGGAAAATGTTGGCTACCCACTAACATTGACCCCCACGATTAAAAATGATTCCACAGTATTAGAAACTCATGGCTGTGAATTCTGTAAGTTGAGATTTAAATTAGATCTTTAGTCCGTTAAAATTGGGTACTTAGGTACATGTACCAGTCTGAGTGTAACAGATTGATAAACATAGTGGCATAGTGACAAGCTGAGTGACAAGTTGCCTTGCCAGGTGGCAAGGTCAGTCTGTAATTACTTAGTATTGAAATAACCACAAGGCAATGGTTTATATAAATCTGCATGTATTGAGAATTACCAGAAGGCAGTATCTGTATATAATGCATTAAAGCTCTTTCGTTCATTCTAGATGTACGTGGCAAGTGTCGTTTTACTCGTCTTTCTATTTTCTTATAAAACTCGGGTGAACCGTGCACGGACCGAGACGCCTGTTCGAGGCCCGACACGTTACGAAGTATTAATTAAAATGACAATGCTGACCTATATGACCTACATTTGTAAGTCTGTCTCATATTCCCGGTAAACGAACGCGACTCTTTTTTAGCACACATCCTTGTTTTATATCGCCTTTATTTGACATTAAGGAATTTGATATTTGATTTTTTTTCTCTATGGAAGAAAAGGACAAATTTTGCTTAATTAGTAGAATTTCAACTTTTTATTGGTAAGTGATCAAATTTTTTTTAGCCTTACCATACTTTACACAGTTACCCAATTTCACAGTCATTTTATCATTTTTCATGATTTTTCTGCTTTTTAGACCTCTCCCAGCTAATTTTCTGCAAAGGGTTGACCTTCCGTGCATGTTGCACCATCACATGTCAGAAACTTACCTGTGTATAGTTTACAATGTCCCATCCACCTACTTTTCGTGTTATTTTACCTCTCGTTTGTCACTTGCAATTTCATTGTGTAAAGTCAACACAACAGTCATAGCCGCAGGTTTCGCATTTTACTTCTGATTTTCATGAACTTAACATATGGGGCCTATATATTGCATGTCAATTTCAACAAGAGACATTACTCTAGCTAATGATAATCATTAAAAATCATTTAGCAACACTCATAAGCCTTCAAGTACAACAAATCTCAATTTTACAAAAATATTGACGAGTACTTTATCCGAAAATGTCTATTGCTACCATAACTAAATAATTCAGCATCCAATCCAACCATCACTTGATTATCTGATGAAAGATATTATTAATTACTCTGTCTTTTTAAAAAGAGAGTGGCTAGTTTTTTACTTTTTATCAATAGCAAGAAAAACTATTGATTTAATATACGTTTTATGGATCATTTTATATAAAACTAAAAACCATATGCATAATGATCAATGGACACTTTAAATTTTAAAAGTAATAAAAAAAGGAATAAAATTTCCTTGCATCATTTTCTTTGATGTCGAATAAACACAAAGGGTATCATTAAAAATATACGCATTAACATCATAATACTAAAAAAGATATCACAGAAGTCTATAAGTAAACTTATGTTAAAAAACTCAAATAGTTTAATAATGTATTTCCCTGTTGAAAGTATTAGTAATGCGTTAATTACCACATGAATGAAATAATTCTTTCAGATGAAACGAAAAAAAAAAACAGAACAAAATACCCACCGATGTTATCTAAAGGTCTACGCATCAATAAAAGCCACCAGTTCTGGGGATCTTTCTTCCTGTTAAACACAACGACTGCCAGTTCTCTTTCCTTCGCGTTGTCTCTACACACGAGGCGCTAGATGGACATCATGGGAGCTTTCAGTAATCTTTCAGAGGAGGAACGACTCGTCGAGATAAGCAAGGAGATCTCTTTGGTCCTCCTTCCAAACACCGTCTTCCTGGCGCTCTGTATTTTCATTGGAGTCCTGGGTAACGCTATTGTCGTGTTTGTGTACACTTTCCGACTGGGCGGGGAGGAAGATGGTCGATACTTTGTCCCGTACCTAGCACTGGTGGACGCCTTCTCTGTCAGTTTCTCCGCTGGATTTAACTTGTCCTTCAATCTATTCCCTGTAAATTACAATGACGAGACGCTGTGTAAATGCGGCTGGTTCTTTGGGTATCTGACCACTGTAATGTCTGTAATACTGTTACCGGTGATTGCCGTCCAGCGCTTTCTGAAAATTTGTAGACCTCTTGGCCGCCAGATGTCGCTTTCATGGAAACGTTTCTTAGTTCTCCTGGCTTTCCTTGGATCTCTCATCGTCTCTGTTCCGTCGTATTTCACTTACGGTCTGGATTTGGTTGAAATAAAGGAAAGTAAACATCACAGGAAATGCCTGTCGTAGACTAACTTCTGTCGACTGGAAAACGTTTTCTTTTATTCATAGCGCCATCTTGACGTCGATGATTGCAGTAATTGTTTGTCTGTTGCTAGTTCTATATGTGAAAGTGGGTAAACAGATTTATTTCCGTTACACAAAATCAACTAAAAACACAACAAATAGGAGCAGTAAATTGAAAGAACACCGACTGAAACTCTATAAAGTGACGCTGATGTTTATGATGATTACCGCCATTTTTTTCATCTGTTTCATGCCAAAGATGCTCTTGTTTTTGTTTGAGACTACCGCCGACCGTTTCTGGGACACGCAGTCTTTTGGAATGCTGTTAGGGCTTCGATTCGTCGACATGTTTTTTGTTGTCAATAACATTGCCAATCCAATCGTTTATGCATTCATGGATGACATGTTTTCAGCTGAGCTGAAACAGTTGCTTTTTTGCAGACGACCGGCTATTTTCCACAGACGACAGGTGACAGTGACGTCTACAATATGAACTGATATCAATACAAGAACTTTATTTACCCTTCTTTTTTCTTTGGAGTTTTAAGAAGACTTGAAATATTTTTGTTAAAATTTCTTTTCGTACAATATAGTTGTTTGAACTTTGATTAGTGATTATTCTTGGTTATTAACTTAAGCTAGGTTAATCAATTAATTTTCAGTTAAAATTCATAGATTCACAAGAGATCTGTCTTAGGTCCTTAGCTCTATTGCATGTTCTCTAAATCTTTTTGTGAGTTCTGTCGCTGACATAAAATGTCTTGTCATAAATACATAGTAATGTATTAGGAATACATGTACATATTCATAGAACTGTAACACAAATAAACCTCACAATTTAAAATTTGTTGATACATGTAGCATATTGTTCGTTGGAAAAAGTAAGGTATGTTTAATACTGAAATAAACATGATTTGTTACTCGATTAGCGGCGACTATTGCTGAATCAAAATCACAGGGTTTTGCTTCTACAATTCTTAGAACAGCAGATTGGGTAGATTTTCCAAAAATATTCACTCATTTCTTTAAGTTATGCTATTTTGATTTCTTTAAATACAGTGACTTGATCAGCACTTTTAATATGATGCATACTAAAAGAGTGGGTTGGGGTCGAGAAATGCAAATGTAATATCGTCTTCCTTGAAGTCGGGAAACAAAAAACATTGTTGTCTGATTTTTTAATACGATAATAAATAAAACATCATGTTTAAAAAGGATTATTCTGTGACATTATTAAAACATACATAGTTAAAGTGACATTTATTTATTTTAGATTATTTCGTATGATAATCAACCAAACATCATGCATACGTAAATAGGAATTATCCTTTGAATTTATTAAAACACGTATTAATTAAGTTGAAACGGTTGAAGGAGTTATCTTCCCTTGCTTGTTCTTTTATAATCAGTAATTATTGTAAATAGTGAAATTAAAATGTCAAATGATTAAAAGAGTTATTCAAGTCGTTTTATTATATAAAAACAAAACAACAAAGGCAGTTTTTGTAGTTTCTTATTCGTCAGGTAGACTAATAAATGTAAAAGTATGTTTGCCAGACCTAAAATGCTTATGTGAGATATAATGCATTTAACTGAAGAGCCAGATGTTGTCATAATTTGGTGGTTGTATGTTCTGAGTAGAAGACCTAGAAGAGAAGTAATTCCTTGAGTACTGAATATTAGAAAATGTGAATTCTGTAAGTTGAGATTTAAATTAGAATCTTTAGTCCGTTAAAGTTGGGTATTTAGGTACCAGTCTTAGTGTAACAGATTGATAGACAATGTGGCAAAATATGGTGGTTGTATGTTCTGAGTAGAAGACCTAGAAGAGAAGTACTTCCTAATGCGAATACTGAATACTGTGGAATAATCATTGTTCGTGGGGGACCTATGTTCGTGGCTTTCGTGGGTAACCCTTGCACACGAATTTACATCCCCACGAACGTAGATACAAGCAATTTACAAAATAGAACTTGCTACCGACAAAATTACGTCCCCACGGACCAGGAAAATGTTGGCTACCCACTAACATTGACCCCCACGATTAAAAATGATTCCATAGTATTAGAAACTCATGGCTGTGAATTCTGTAAGTTGAGATTTAAATTAGATCTTTAGTCCGTTAAAGTTGGGTACTTAGGTACATGTACCAGTCTGAGTGTAACAGATTGATAAACATAGTGGCATAGTGACAAGCTGAGTGACAAGTTGCCTTGCCAGGTGGCAAGGTCAGTCTGTAATTACTTAGTATTGAAATAACCACAAGGCAATGGTTTATATATATCTGCATATATTGAGAATAACCACAAGGCAGTATCTGTATATAATGCATTAAAGCTCTTTCGTTCATTCTAGATGTACGTGGCAAGGGTCGTTTTACTCGTCTTTCTATTTTCCTATAAAACTCGGGTGAACCGTGCACGGACCGAGACGCCTGTTCGAGGCCCGACACGTTACGAAGTATTAATTAAAATGACAATGCTGACCTATATGACCTACATTTGTAAGTCTGTCTCATATTCCCGGTAAACGAACGCGACTTTTTTTAGCACACATCCTTGTTTTATATCGCCTTTATTTGACATTAAAGAATTTGATATTTGATTTTTTTTTCTCTATGGAAGAAAAGGACACATTTTGCTTAATTAGTAAAATTTCAACTTTTTATTGGTAAGTGATCAAATTTTTTTAGCCTTACCATACTTTACACAGTTACCCAATTTCACAGTCATTTTATCATTTTTCATGATTTTTCTGCTTTTTAGACCTCCCCCAGCTAATTTTCTGCAAAGGGTTGACCTTCCGTGCATGTTGCACCATCACATGTCAGAAACTTACCTGTGTATAGTTTACAATGTCCCATCCACCTACTTTTCGTGTTATTTTACCTCTCGTTTGTCACTTGCAATTTCATTGTGTAAAGTCAACACAACAGTCATAGCCGCAGGTTTCGCATTTTACTTCTGATTTTCATGAACTTAACATATGGGGCCTATATATTGCATGTCAATTTCAACAAGAGACATTACTCTAGCTAATGATAATCATTAAAAATCATTTAGCAACACTCATAAGCCTTCAAGTACAACAAATCTCAATTTTACAAAAATATTGACGAGTACTTTATCCGAAAATGTCTATTGCTACCATAACTAAATAACTCAGCATCCAATCCAACCATCACTTGATTATCTGATGAAAGATATTATTAATTACTCTGTCTTTTTAAAAAGAGAGTGGCTAGTTTTTTACTTTTTATCAATAGCAAGAAAAACTATTGATTTAATATACGTTTTATGGATCATTTTATATAAAACTAAAAACCATATGCATAATGATCAATGGACATGTTAAATTTTAAAAGTAATAAAAAAAGGAATAAAATTTCCTTGCATCTTTTTCTTTGATGTCGAATAAACACAAAGGGTATCATTAAAAATATACGCATTAACATCATAATACTAAAAAAGAGATCACAGAAGTCTATAAGTAAACTTATGTTAAAAAACTCAAATAGTTTAATAATGTATTTCCCTGTTGAAAGTATTAGTAATGCGTTAATTACCACATGAATGAAATAATTCTTTCAGATGAAACGAAAAAAAAACAGAACAAAATACCCACCGATGTTATCTAAAGGTCTACGCATCAATAAAAGCCACCAGTTCTGGGGATCTTTCTTCCTGTTAAACACAACGACTGCCAGTTCTCTTTCCTTCGCGTTGTCTCTACACACGAGGCGCTAGATGGACATCATGGGAGCTTTCAGTAATCTTTCAGAGGAGGAACGACTCGTCGAGATAAGCAAGGAGATCTCTATGGTCCTCCTTCCAAACACCGTCTTCCTGGCGCTCTGTATCTTCATTGGAGTCCTGGGTAACGCTATTGTCGTGTTTGTGTACACTTTCCGACTGGGCGGGGAGGAAGATGGTCGATACTTTGTCCCGTACCTAGCACTGGTGGACGCCTTCTCTGTCAGTTTCTCCGCTGGATTTAACTTGTCCTTCAATCTATTTCCTGTAAATTACAATGACGAGACGCTGTGTAAATGCGGCTGGTTCTTTGGGTATCTGACCACTGTAATGTCTGTAATACTGTTACCGGTGATTGCCGTCCAGCGCTTTCTGAAAATTTGTAGACCTCTTGGCCGCCAGATGTCGCTTTCATGGAAACGTTTCTTAGTTCTCCTGGCTTTCCTTGGATCTCTCATCGTCTCTGTTCCGTCGTATTTCACTTACGGTCTGGATTTGGTTGAAATAAAGGAAGTCAACATCACAGGAAATGCCTGTCGTAGACTAACTTCTGCCGACTGGAAGACATTTTCTCTTATTCACAGCGCCATCTTGACGTCTTTGGGTGCAGTAATTGTTTGTGTGTTGCTAGTCCTCTATGTGAAACTGGGTAAAAAGATTTATTTTCGTTACACAACATCAACTAAAACCACAACTACTCAGAGAAGTAAATTAAAAGAACACCGACTGAAAGTTTATAAAGTGACGCTGATGTTTATGATGATAACCACCATCTTTTTCATCTGTTTCATGCCAAAGACGATCTTGTTTTTGTTTGAGACTACCGCCGACCGTTTCTGGGACACGCAGTCTTTTGGAATGCTGTTAGGGCTTCGATTCGTCGACATGTTTTTTGTTGTCAATAACATTGCCAATCCAATCGTTTATGCGTTCATGGACGACATGTTTTCGGCGGAGCTTAAACAGTTGCTTTCTTGCAGGCGACCGGCCATTTTAAGAAGACGGCAGGTAACAGTGACGCCACCTGTATGAACTGGGTCATATGCTGACTGACGTTTTCATACTAATTGTTAGACCATAATTAATCACCTAATTGTCTACGGACTTTTCGGGTTTTTTTTCCCGATTACGACAAAGAGCACACGGCGGGTGTGACCGGTCAGCCGAGGATGCTCACTCCTCCATGGCATCTGATCCTACCTCTATTTTTTTGGAGGTCCGTGTTGCTCTGCTTTAAATTTGTATTTCGTTTTATGGATTATGCATGTTTTCGAAACCTTTTTATGAGTTTTTGCTGCAGCAAAATCAAAGGTTTCTTCTGCTTCTACAAGTCTTAGAAAAGCAGACTGGGCAGATTTTCCAAACATATTTACTCATTTTTTTAAGTTATGCTTTTTCGATTTTTTTAAATACAGTGACTTAATCAACACTTACTTTTTTTCAAAATTTTTATTAATAATAATTAATCATAACATAATCCCATTTACAAGAACCAAGTTTCCCGGGAAACGATATATATATATATATATATATATATATATATATATATATATATATATATATATAAAGTTCATATATATATATATATATATATATATATATATATATATATATATATATATATATATATATATATATAACCAACTTCACGAACAATAAAGTAAAATATTGTCAAATTTTCGGGACAATCCGACCCTTCTTCAGGACAACAAAATAAAAACTACATATAAAAGGAGAAAAATATCTACAAAACTAGCACTAAACTAAAAACTAGATAATATAAAACACTGGATCGGAACGTGGCAACTATATCTTTGTATTAAAGATCATAAGCCCGAGAAAGAAAAATCCCGTCCGACGCAGCGGACGGTCTGTGCAGAAGTGCTAAAAGATAACGCGAACGAATTAATTTGCTAATTGGGGGTTGCTGTAAATTAAGTTGTACTAGTAAGATAATTCGCAATGAAGGTTTGTTCTCGGGCTTCACAGGATTTGATCACGTGACCAACCAACTTCATATCCCGGTGAACTTTTTAAATTGCTGTTTATTTCTTAAATATACCGCTACTAGTTTTTGAGACAAATTGTTTTATTATTATGTTTAAACACATTATTATTCCAAATTAATTATTGAGCAAAATTAGTATCATATATTTTTGTCTTGTCAATAGTTTTCTGTTTACATTCATTAAAGCTACAAAACACTTCTCTTTAAAAAATTGAAAGTTGAGAAATGATTTTAAAACATAAATGATTTTTCTGATAAAGTTAAATTGTAATTGGTGTCAACATTTAAACCACGAAAATAACTATCAACTATTCCTCATATAATGCACCTTTCATCTGTCAGGAATTTTGTCAACGCAGCTTTAAGGGCCTTGAATTTTGATTCAATATCAATATTCTATCTCGTTTGTTCCATATGAAGTTTAATATGCTACTTTTAATTTGCCTAATATGTTCGGGATCGGTTATTGGCAACATTGAACCTATATGAATTAATTGAGATATAGCTTATGACACATGCTTTTAAAGTAAAAAGTTAATTTTCTTTTAATCCAAGATTCGAAAAGTTTTTTTCATATTTTGAATTGTATGTAACCAGTTTAATTCATAAAATTGATTTTTATTATGTCCAATATGCATGCTTAAACATCAGACAGTGTCATTAGTTGTGTTTGTGCAACCTACGTCAGTAAATTTATCTTTTAGGCTACCCAGAAGAATACATTGTGTTTTACTAAGATTAACTTTGGAGCCAGCTTGCTTGCAAAAATTTTTCGACTGTTTTGACTGCAATAATTTAAAGAGAATACATCATTTATGGCCAAAGTGACGTCGTCTGCATGTTGAATATTTTATATCTCTTTTCATATTGGACATTTTTATACCTTTTATTTCCTTATTATTCTTTAACATTAAAGATTATATTTCTGCAACAAATACAAAACAGATACAAAACCGAAATTGGACATCCTTATCTTATGCCTCTATTCATGCAGCAAGTTTTTGAGATCCAACCGTTATTTTTAACTCTAAATATCGGTTTCGTGTATAGAATTTTTATCAATGAAATGAAGTTTTCACCAAAATTAAATTGTTTAAGAACTTGGAAAAGACAGCTTCATTCGACTGAATCGAAAGCTTGTTTTTGAAATTAAAAACGAGGCCCAGAGGCCACATCGCTAACCTGAGAACGATAGCAATGACTCTGATTAAATGAGCATAATATTATCAAATTCAAAATATCTTGACAATTAAGTACAGTAGATCTAATACAAAAAGTTAAAATATCTGCCGATTTTTATCCACATATAACCAAACCCCTTTTGTTGTTTTAGATTTGTCTTTATTCCTATTTATAACCCCCTCCCCCACCCTTTGTGGCACCACTTTTCTCCGGGGAACCATGATCAAACTTCAATCTGTGGTTTCACACAAGTTTCAGTTTTTGTTTTTGGATGAATGCTTTTCCAGACGATTTTTAAAGATTTTTCTCTATTTCTTCCCATGTAAACACTCCCTCATTGTGGCCCCACCCTACCCCCGGGGACCATGATTTGAACAAACTTAAATCTACACTACCTGAGGATGCATCCACATAAAGGACTATGTGCGGTATTGTGCATTTTTCGCCCCCAAAATTAAAGTTTTATAAAGAGCTTTCAAAATAAGGTAGAAGATTGTTGAAATCATATTAAAATAAGTGTGTAAAAGGTTATCACCACAGTGACGTCAAAATGTAGAAATGACGTAATGGAGATTGTCTTATTTTGATAAATTGATGTTTTGTAGCAAAATATGGGTGTTTTCCGAGGGTATTTCGACTGGAGAAAACATCGAGTGCAGGCTTGCTCAAGTACCATTTTCTAGTATGATGTGAATACTTATATGAACAAAAATATATGTTAAAATCGTACTTGAGCAGACCTGCGCTCTATTCTTCCGAATGCAAAATATAGAGAAAAAATGACAATATTTTCATTTTTTTGCAAAATTTAGGGAATTGTGTTATTTAGGTGACGTCATAGATACACAGAGAATGAGCAATGATGACTAAAACCAAGATTAAAGTGATAGGCGTCCTCTGTACAATCAATCTGATTAAATTCAGATCCTCGATCATCCGCTCCTTGTTTTCTATTGTCGCTACAAAAGAAAAACAAGGAGCAGATCAAAGATCTGATTTTGATCAGATTGCTGTACAATTATTTATGAAGATTTGATTTGTAAACGATACTATTTAAAAATTGGTTAAAATTGGGAGCAGATATTCGACTATACCAAGTATAGTCCTTTGTGTTTCTCTGGCCTAATGGTCTAATGGCCTATTTTGAGAAGACGTTTTTTAAAAACGTTCTATATATATTCCTATGTAAAAATTAATCCCCCATTGTGGCCCGACCCTGATTTGAACAAAATTGAATCTACAGATATTCGACTATACCAAGTATAGTCCTTTGTGTTTCTCTGGCCTAATGGTCTAATGGCCTAATTTGAGAAGACGTTTTTTAAAAACGTTCTATATATATTCCTATGTAAAAATTAATCCCCCATTGTGGCCCGACCCTGATTTGAACAAACTTGAATCTACACTACCTGAGGATGCTTCTACACAAATATGAGCTTTTCTGGCCTAATAGGTTTTGAGAAGAAGATTTTAAAAATTTTCTCTATATCTTCCTATTTAAAACATGATTCCCCCATCATGCCCCCAACCTACCCCCGGGGACTATGATTTGAACAAACTTGAATCTACACTACCTGAGGATGCTTCCACACAAATTTGAGCTTTTCTGGACAAATTGTTTTTGAGAAGATTTTTAAAAATTTTCTCTATACATTCCTATGTAAAACTTGATCCCCCCACCGTGGCCCAACCCTATCACCGGAGACCATGATTTGAACAAACTTGAATATACGCTATTTGAGGATGCTTCCACACAAATTTGAGATTTCCTGGTCAAATTGTTATTGAGAAGAAGAGTTTTGAAAAAATACCAATTTTTTTTTTCAATAACTCTTAATTATCCCCCCTTTAAAGAGGACGTGGCCCTTTTTTTGAACAAACTTGAATCCCCTTCACCCAGTGATGCATTGTGCAAAGTTTGGTTGAAATCGGCCCAGTAGTTCTAGAGAACGAGATGAAAAAGTTTACAATGACAAAAACGCCAACAACAACGACGACGACAGACAACGGACAAATCTTGTTCAGAAAAGCGCACTTGAGCCTTTGGCTCAGTTGAGCTAAAAAGCAGCAACCCTTCACTATCATTTTCCATGCAGTATCCATATATTTCTGAGAATAATCTTGCATTTATACCAATATAATGACATTTATAGATGTATATGCTGATTGCTCAGTACTTTTTATCTAAAACCTTTGCAATTTCTTTGCTAGAACAAAAGCTAAACTCTTATAATCTGATTTTGTTAAGCTTAAAAGCTTGATAGAGATAGTCGCTTATATTGAAAGTTCTTGTTTATCAAATATACATAATAAGTTAACAATTCATAAAATAGTGGTCCGATAGTTTTCCAGACACATTTATAGAATTCACGACGGAAGCTTTCCGGGGGATTTATTACTTATTAAATCCTGAACTGCATCTGTAGATTCATCAGTTGTTGGCAGTATGTCGCAAGAATTTCGTTTGCAGGCATTGATTTTTGAACAATCGTCGTTTTGAAAAGATGCCTTAATATCATGATCTTCAATGGATTTGCTTGCATATAGATTTTCATAAAAAATATACATTTCATGCAAGATTTCGCTGTTACTCGTGACAGTTTAATTATCATATTTTACTTGAAATATTGTGTTGCTTGTTTGATGTTTTTTTTTTCTTATCCCAAAAACAACTTTGTATTACGTTCACCTTCATTAACCCATTTCGCTTTTGATCTAATTTGAGCTCCCTTCGCAATTACATCATACATTGAATTTACTTCTTTTTCAAGTTTTCGTTTCTCATTCCTATCAATTTCTGAGCTCGGCAAGTTTTCAAAATATCGATTGTTTTCTTCGATTGTTTTGTTATGTTTAATGCATTTTGATTGTTTTGATCTTTGATTGACTACTCATGAACACTAATTTTAAAGCTTCCAATTTTAAAATTGGATCTTGCCAGTCATCTATAATTTTATTATAAGTGAATTAAAAAAATCCAGATCCATCTGTCTCTTTATTGGGTGCATAAATATTAATTACTGTTAATAAGTTATCGTCTATTTTAGCATTAACAAGAAGTTTTCTTCCGTCATAAGACTTATTAGGAAATATCTACGGTACATTCTTTGTTGAAGAAAACTCAAACACCTCTACTATAGCCTGCCCCAAGTTTCTGCTTTCACCAGTTTTTGCGTAATATCTCGATAATCATAAATACCTTTGTGCCTAAACAAAATCCATTCACTAGAAGGAAAAAAGTCCAGATTATCTGTCCTGAAACACCCCCTCTGCCGCTTAAAGTTTCAATACACAACCAAAATTAGAAAGTCTACGGGGATTTTGCTTTGCAAACAATATTAAGAGGGCTCGATGGTCGTGGCCATTTTTATACTGTATTGATCTTCTTAATAAGAAGAGCTCTATATAAAATATAGGAAAATAGCCAAATTTAAAAGGTAAAATAAAAAGTTAAAAAATTGTGCGAGGTGTCCCGAGTACTTCCAAACGGAGAAAGATGTAAACATTTCCCAGTTTGAATCTCCGTACGATGTTTGTTTTTGTTCATGTGAAATTCTCTGGGTATAAACAGACGATGTTTCAGTGAAGAAATCTTTGATTTTTTCCCTTTTATCGTTTTGAATTGTACTTCATTTGCAGGTATGTTCAGTTTAATTTTAAATCAACAAAACGTGATGATGGAAGCAATAAAACTTGGGACAGACTATTAAAGGAGAGTCAGAAAAAGCGTGTACAGCTCTGCCATAAATTTCACCGCGTTTTTATACAAATGTGTTTCTTGTAAAAGATGTTATGCTAATATTACTTTCCTCTAACCATGCAAAATATTTATCTTTTTTCAAAAGAATTAAGACCTCTTACATTCACCGAAACTAAACTTAGACTTTTCATTGTTTAAATAGCTGGTTTAGGTTTATAAATGTTGTAATAAAAAAAACATATAAGGAAAAGAACAAAATAAGCTAGTTTTTTTTTCGGGGGGAAAGCCCATCTATTAACATTACTAGTTGTAGTAAACATAGCACAGGTAAAATGTTTGATGTTTGCAAAAAATGTTGACTTACTGTGCCATTGTTCAA
Source organism: Magallana ariakensis (assembly GCA_020458035.1). NCBI lineage: Eukaryota > Metazoa > Mollusca > Bivalvia > Ostreida > Ostreidae > Magallana > Magallana ariakensis. The sequence continues at coordinate 58,446,184 of CM035817.1, read as the reverse complement.
ATTAACTAATTGTACTCTGTTCATATATTTTGTGATAAACAATCTAGAACACATACCCACAGTCCAGAAGCATGATGAAGTATACATGTATTTCACCATTACCGTTCGTCACCCGGGGCCCGTTTCTCAAAAAGGCCTACGCCCAGGTGTAAGCTTAGTCCGGACTAAATCAGCGACTAAACCCCAAAAGCAGACTAAGTTGCGTTTCACAAAGAGGCGGAGACTTAGTCGGGACTAAATTTGGGTTCAAATCTACGCCTGCGAATGGGTAGGCGTAAGTTTTTAGTCTGTACACAAAAATGACGAGTGTTTTGTTTCTAAGGCAAAATAAACTGACAATTTTAAATGTGGGTTTGTTATACATGTTATGAAGGAAAACATTCACATTTATTGAAGTATTTGTTCATGTATAACTTTAAAAAATATACATATTGCTCGATAACTGTTTCTTATTTGCTAAATAGATTAAGATTAACTAAATTTGATAAATAAAGGGCTTAACTCATCAAACATATGTAAAATACATTACTATAATTTATCTAAAGTATGAAGAAATAAATATGGGTATACCCCTATAACTGATATTAACACAATAGTTAAAAAGATGCTATAATTCTAAATTATACAGTACATGTATTCAACAACAACACCGAGTATATATATCATATAGATGTATATAAGTACTGATAGATAATTGATTTTTTTAATCAATACTCAGTAAGCATAAACTTAAGATTTTAATTTAAGAACCTCTCAAATTAACATTGTTCAACTAAGCCTATATTTATCTTCACATCATTTGAAGAAGTACCACTTGTATATTTTAGACGAAGTCTGATGCCAATGCATGTATAATGTTTCTAATCAAATTTGAACCTATGAAACAAAACTGATTTCAAAATATTGAGAAAAAACTTATTCAACTCAAAACGTTTATAGTTGTAATTAGTGCTTGTGTGTGATTGTATGTTCCTTACCTACATTTTTTATTATTTCACAACACGAATGTAATCTCATTTTTTTTTTTAACTCCAAGAATTTTTACAAAATTTTATGAAAGCTACATGTTATTTTTAATGTAAATGAACTCGCATTTAGGTACAATCTTTTTTAATTTGTTAAAAATATGTTTAAGAATGCAGAGTTTGTGTCAATTTTATTGACAAGCGTTTGTCAAGATTCTTAAAGATTCGTAAAATTTCACGTACACGTCTCCTTGAATTTTCGGAAATCAAATTCATTAATCTTATTAATTCTAAGATTAATTACTAGTAATCAATTGCGTTCATATTTAAAATTGTAATTCTTTTAAAATAGGTATGGTTTACTATCAGTTGTCGACTTGTAAGGCAAAAGACGCTGTTTTAGCAGTTTTACAACAATGTACATTATTTCAAAAATTCAACTAACATGCCATACTTATTATATAAACTTATATACCCCAAAATAACCCAAAGGAGATAGGAAAAAAGGTAAGACTCAAATGTACTTGTTAAAACCGCAAAGACCCTAAATACCTTATCCGGAGGGGGATTGGAGATTTTTTAGATGCCTTTTCCATTAAACTTTTCATTCATAAAACTATCTTCAAATAGGGAGGGGGTTCTTAGGTTATTGTTTTTATATCTATATTTTAATCAAGATATATATTACTTGCAATACTTAATACAAAAACAAACAAATAAAACAATCAAATTATTAAACCAAAAAACAGGAAAGGGATTAGGGGAGACCCCGGCCTATGATGTTGATAATTCCTGTGTTGTTAATTGTAGACAATATCTTTCAAAACTTTTATCATTCGAATCTCTGAAAACCAATAATCGTGTCCATGTCATAGTCTACATTTTCACAGTATTGGAACAGAGGATGGAACTTTTCTTCCTTCTGTAGACATGGACAAGTTTCATGTACATGTTATTTATGCAGTGGAAATTTTCGATTTCAGTACTAAGGTTGCTGTTTAAATCATAGTAATGTCATGTTATGTTCTATAAATAATTCAGTGATATGATGAAATATTATCAAGCCTTATCTCAGCATCTGAAAGTGTATAAATATCTATGAATTCTGCAGACGTATGCAGGCATCTTTACCTTTGCTCTGCACCTGCATTTTATAAATATTTTCATTTTCACACGAATATTGGAATCAATTTCCATGCATTCTTTCGTTCAATTATGCACAATTATGCTTCAATATCGTCTGCAATACATTCAATTGTCATATATTTGGTTTTTGCAAACTTTTACTATCTGCTTCTTCCATATCATCTGTATTTTCTCTAAAATTACATTATGTTAAAAAGCGTATAAGCATTTTATCTACTGTCATTAATGAACAACTTGAACTATGCACAATCTGTGGTTTACATTCAGTGTAAATGTATAACATGTGTACTTTTTAGTACATTAACTAAGAATTGGAAAATTGATCCACCACATATAATCATAGCCTCAAAGCTAAACAAAAATACGATATGCGCATGCTTAGTACTCAGCGGAGATGTCTAAGTTCTTCGACATTTTAAACCTCTTTCAGAAACGCAACTTAGACCCGACTAAATATTGGCGTAACTTCGTTAGTCGGACTAACTTAAGCCCAAATTTACGCCTTTTTGAGAAACGGGCCCCAGGGGCCCATTTCTCAAAAAGGCCTACGTCCAGGCGTAAGCTTAGTCCGGACTAAATCAGGGACTAAACCTCAAAGCCAGACTAAGTTGCGTTTCACAAAAAGGCGGAAACTTAGTCGGGACTAAATTTGGGTTTAAATCTACGCCTGCTAATGGGTAGGCGTAAGTCTTTAGTCTGTACACAAAAATGGCGAGTTTTTTGTTTCTAAGGCAAAATAAACAGAGAATTTTAATTTTGGCTTGTTTTACGTGTTATTAAGGAAAACATTCACATCTACATGTACTAATAACTTTTAAAAAATGTCTATTGTTCGATAACTGTTCCTATTACTAAATAAATTAATATTAAATCAATTTGATAAATAGTGAACTTAACTCATTAAACGTATGTAATATACATTACTACTCGTTAATGAAATTTAACTAAAGTATGAAGAATTAAATATGGGTATACCCCGATAACTGATATAAACACAATAATTTAAAAAGATGCTTTAATTCTGAATTATGCCTGTATTCCACAACAAGATAGACGTATATAAGTACAGATAGATTATTTATTTTTAAGTCAATATTCAGTAAGCATAGACTACATTTTTTATTTAAAAACCTCTTAAGTTAACATTGTTCAAGTAAGTCAAATAATTAAATTATTATATTATAATTAAATTATTATATTATTATTAAATTATTATTGTTATATATAAATAAATAATTAACTAAGTCAACCAACTAGAGGTGTTGACGCATATGATAGCGTCGACCGATTTGGACACGGTAGCCCCGGGTTCGAGTCTGTTCTGTCACTAGTGCGGTAACATTGTAGCCTTCGGCAAGTTACTTTACTCTATTAGTGCACTCTCTTGTACTCATTTAAGGAGGTTGGATCCTGCGATCATAAGTCTTTAAGTTTTTTTCTTAAGTATTTTTTAAAAATCTACATACATAGCTAAACCAAAATTCAAAACAAAATTTTGGGGTCTATATGCTCCTTTCGGTGATACAGTGTATATAATATGACCTTTCTGCACTGAAAGTGCAAATTGCACATAAATCGCTTTTTCCTATATAATTTTTAATCGGAATAAACCATGTCATCAAATACAAATTTATCTTATTTAAAATTAATAAAATTAAAAAAGATCATAAAGAAAAAGTTTGCAACTTCTTCACCTTATTGATATTTTGACCTTTTTGCACTGATAAAACGCTGTTTGTATCCATTAACAATTCAACATGCAATAAAATTATTTAAAAGTCTCAAACTTTTTCTGAAATTTTAATAGACTTGTCAAAAATATCTTACAAATTCAGAAAATAAAACCAAAAGTATGGGTCTATGATGTAAATTTTGAGATATGGCATGAAATAAGTCAATTTTAGGCAAAAATTGGAGTTCATTTTTTCTTGACTTTTATGAAATATTAGTTAAATGTGCCAACATAAATCGATAGAAATATTGAAATATTGTTAAAATATGTTTTTTGAAACAACACGAAGACAACCCAATGCATAAACTAGCTGGAAATTTGGTCTGCACTAAAAATAAGGAAGCTAAAATTACAGTACTCTAAAACAACTGAGTTATGAAAAATGTTCATTTTCTTCTTAAAAACCTTCCGCCACAAAATATAGTCCCTTACTTAACTCTGTAAATATGTAATTTTCCCTTAACTATCTTATTCAATATAGATTATTTGGCATTGTAAATTAGGAATCTACAAGTAGTATTAATATATGACACAGAATTTCCAGACTAGAGGTGACCCAAAATGGCTACCCAAAATCAGAGGAACGAACCTCATTAATAGAACTGAACTTTAATTACTTGAATTCATGATAGTTTTGTGTCATCATTTAAGATGAATGTATATCAAGGGATTTTTTTTTAATTTCGAAGTTGTCAACTTGCAATTCAAAAGACGCTGTTTTAGCAGTTTTACAACAGGATGCATTATTTACAAATTTAACTAGCTTGTCATACGTATTATACTATAATTGTACACCCCTAATAACCCAAAGCAGATAGAGATAAAAAGTAAGACTCAAAAGTACATGTTAGAACTGCAAAGACGCAAAATATCTTATACGGAGGGGGTAGGGGATTTTTTATTTTAGATCTATTAAATCCATTAAACTTTTAGGAGCCTTTTATTTATAAAACTTTCTTCTAATAGTGAGGGGTTCTTAGATGAATGCTTTTATATCAATATTTTAATCAATATACTGTATACAGGGTGTTTTAATTTTCGCCCTTCTACACTCGCTCCGTCGTGAATTCGCCCAGTCACAGTTGTGTTTTAAGTTACTTAATATCAGATATTGAAAATCGCTGTCTTAAATTCGCCCGCTGACAACGAGGGTGAAATGGTTGAAAATTAAACGGGGCGAATAATTTCCTGTATAAAATATATACACGTATTACTTTCAATACCCCCCCCCCAAAAAAAAACCCCAAAACAAAACAATCGATTAAACCAAAAACAGGAAAGGGAGTTGGGGAGACCCCGGCCTCAAATGTTGATAATTTCTGTGTTGTTAATTGAAGACAATATCGTTTAAAACTTTTATCATTTGAATTGCAGAAAATCAAGAATCGTTTCCATGTCATTGTCTAAATTCTTACAATATTGGAACAGAGGATGGAAATTTTCTTCCTTCTGTAGACATGGACAAGGTTCATGTACATGTTATTTATACAGTGGATATTTTCGATTTCAGTAGGTTGCTGTTTAAATCATAGTCATATTATTTTCTATAAATAATTTAGTGATATAACAAAAAAAAAAATCAAGCCTTATACCAGCATCTGAAAGTGACTAAATATCTATATGAAGCATGACTTATCATTCTACAGACGTATGTATTGGGCATATCAAATGTACCCCACCCCTGCATTCTACACATATTTTCAATTTTACACGAATATTGGAGTTAATTTCTATGCATTGTTTCGAATTCGTTCGATTAATATGTACAACTAGTACTGTGCCTCAATATCGTCTGCAATGCATTCTCATATATTTGGTTTTTGCAACCTCTTATATCTGCCTCTTTCGTATCATCTGTATTTCTCAAAAATTTCATTATGTTCGGCAACGTATAGACATTTGTTCTACTTTCATTAATATAAACTGTTATAACAACTTGAAATATGTACATTTTGTGGTATAGTTCATGTATAACGTGTACTTTCGGGTACAGTAAGTAAGTAAGTAAGTAAGTAAGTAATTTATTTTTATAGTGACATGTGTATTTACAGTACATTGTAAAATTGACAAAAAGAAAAACTCGAAAAGGTCAACACCCGGCCCGTCGGGCCTATATGTCACTTTAAACACAATAATGTACAGAATACATAAAGAAAAGAACGCAATGCAAGATGGGGAAAAAACCCCAAAAGGACAAAAAAGCAAAAAATACATGTTCAAATACATAATACAACAAAAAAAACTTTAAGGAGTTTTGGGATATCAGTGGGTATAAGTATTATTTTTATATATTTGCTTACAACTCATTACTTAAATACAATTGATTGTCTTCTCTTAATAGAGGAGTATAAATATTTGGCAACCTGACGAGGATAATTGACAATGAGCAAACGTAATAATTCATCATCTGAAATTTATTCTGACTGATTAAGACCAATATTTTCAAATAGTTTTTTACGATAATCGTTATACAAAGAACAATGTAATAAAAAATGAAATTCATCTTCTACACTTCTATTGGAACAAAAAACACAAATTCTTTCTTTAATAGGTTCCCCCTGAAATCTTCCAGTCTCAATTCTTATTGCTGTAATACCACATCTAAATTGAGCCAAAGTTGATCGTAAATACTTAGACATATCTAAAAATAAGTAATTTTCTCTTCCAAAGACTGTTTTGAATATTACATGTACTATGAATCTGTAAATTCTCTAAAAGTTCATTATGTTAAGAAGAGTATTTGTTCTACTTTCATTAATATAAACTGTTATGAACAACTTGAAATATGCACATTTTGCGGTATAGTATAACATGTGTACTTTCGGGTACATGTACTATTAATTAGAAAATTGATCCACCACATTTAATCATAGCCTCAAAGCAAAACGAAATACGATATGCGCATGCTTAGTACTCAGCGGAGATGTCTAAGTTCTTCGACATTTAAACCCTAATTTACGCCTTTTTCAGAAACGCAACTTAGACCCGACTAAATATTGGCGTAACTTCGTTAGTCGGACTAACTTAAGCCCAAATTTACGCTTTTTTGAGAAACGGGCCCAGAGCTTTCCGTATCGGGATTACAGCCCGACACCACACTGTCCGACATTGCCCTGGGTTGCTCTAGCATCTGAACTATGGTGCGGTGAGCCGACTGTTCTTTGTTTTATTTTTGTTTTCGGTCTATTTTGTCAGAATCACCGTGTTTTCTTTTTCGGACCTTTTTGGCAATTCTTTTCATAAGAACACCAAGTGTGTTTTACCAGGCCAGTGATCCGGTTTAGTTTTTCGTGTTCAGTAATTGTTTGTCTGTTACTAGTTCTCTATGTGAAAGTGGGTAAAAAGATTTATTTTTGCTACACAACATCAACTAAAAACACAACTACTCAGAGAAGTAAATTAAACGAACACTGACTGAAAGTCTATAAAGTGACGCTGATGTTTATGATGATAACCACCATCTTTTTCATCTGTTTCATGCCAAAGATGATCTTGTTTCTGTTTGAGACTACCACCGACCGTTTCTGGGACATGCAGTCTTTTGGAATGCTGTTAGGGCTTCGATTCGTCGACATGTTTTTTGTTGTCAATAACATTGCCAATCCAATCGTTTATGCGTTCATGGACGATATGTTTTCGGCGGAACTTAAATAGTTGCTTTCTTGCAGACGACCAGCCATTTTAAGAAGACGACAGGTGACGGTGACGTCGATCGCATGAACTAATGTCGACACAAGAACTTTATTTTCTCATTCTAAGTAAAGGAAAACATAATCCTATCTTTTCTATGCAAATGACCATGATGCAAAGGTGACCTCAGTTTTGGGGTTTATATCTTGTTTAGTAAAACAACAATGATTTGTTATCTTTCTTTAGTGTGAAATAAGAATGCTAGATCCGAGTGTTTGGTTTTGAATAAAATGCATAGATCCTTATTTTTGCTATCATATGTAAAACAATTCTTCAAGAACCGCAGATATGGAATGTTTGAAGTAATATATTTATTTATTCTAAATAAAGATTTAGGAATATAAAGATAAATTTGGCGTAAATTTGCAATGAATATTTGAAAAAAAATCATTTGATTTCATCAACAATTGCTTAAGGAGGTTCAGATTCACCAATAAACAATGTATATGATTATTACAAACAACATCAATAGCTGATACCGCAAACATGTTTTAAATTACATTCGAATTTAAATGATTTAAAATTATTTAAAAAGTAAAGAACCCTCCTTTTGTCTTTTTTAATACCCATCACTTTTTTCCGGCAATTTTTACTTAGTTAACATGGCTCTCATCCGAGTTTTTTCGGTAAAAAGAATGCTATATAGATTTTCAAGAATATCGTTGATTGTTAATTTACCGTCATTCACAGAAGAGTAACAAAAAAAACGCGTCCATAAAATATGCCGTACAATATGTCCAAGCCACAAGCAATGGAAGTAAATCCGAACAAAGCGTTAAGGAAGTAAACGTGCTGTATGTTTCTTAATAACAGAGGATTAAAACGGATTTCTAGTTAAACAACAAGACAAGCCTTTATTTTGAGGCTCTAACAACATGTAAATCAGTTCGTTTTGATCCGGTCATAATCCCACAAATCCGATTTCATTAGATACCAATACACGCAGACCGAACAAAAATGGCGGATATTGAGTGAAACTTCTGTGATTTTTTTCTGTTCACTATCCTGACAGAATGGGAATAAACCAGAGTAAAAACCTGCACGCCATCAGCGAATTTGACAAGGTAATCGCCAGCTGTTAGTAAGGTCTATATTACACGCTCTTTGACCGTGTCCCGAGGCCCCCGTCCCGTACTCCTTGTTGTTTTTTTATCCATCCATATGAATGAAATTATGTTTTAATCAAAATGTAATCACCGATCTCAAATTTTCAAATTCTAAAGTATTTGAGCATATGTACTTTTTAAAAATTCAACAAAAAAAAACAAAAAAAAATAAGTAGAAAATATGTATATCGTAATGTCCTAGCTGTGGCGAACTCAGGACTTACATATCAGTGGCGTTTATGTCCTAGCTGTGGCGAACTCAGGACTTACATATCAGTGGCGTTTAAAACCTGTTAGACACTAAAATGGTGAAAAGACAATATACAAAGTTATAAGTTTGCGAATGTTAACGTTGAATGTTTATTTCTAAAGAAAGTACGTCACAATATGGAGCACTAAATGCGTTTTAAATTATCGTTATACGTGTTTTGTTTTTAAAGCAACACATCCCAACCCTCAATGGGGAGATCCCCGAGCAGAAGCAGGGCTTGCCTCGACCCAGCAGCCTCATCACGACCAAAGATGAGTTCTTCAAGATGCCGATGTACAAGGACATCGATAGTTACATTTTAAAGGTAATCTATATTGTTTCCTCAATATTCTTAACATCGGTTTAAGGCGTGGTCAACAAATCTTATTATAAATTTTAAAATGTGATTTAAAAAAATAATATAAACTATTTTTAAGTATATAAAAAATCATAAATTTAAGCTATGAAATTTGACGATTTTCCTGTATCTTATACAGAGCTCTGCACTGAAGATCAATATAGTTTTAAATGGTTATTCAGCCCTCTTTATTCGTACCGCTTTTCAAAAGCCGCGAAAAAACAAAGATCAGGCTAGACTTAATTAAAAGCGTGTTTTTTTTTAACTTCTGTGGTTCACTTGGTTGACCATCGTGTTTTGAGGACCTCTAAAATATTTTCTACGTAATTTTCACGGTCTATAATTATTACAGTGATTATATGCTATCATTTATCCAATTCATTTTAAAAAAAAATCAATTACGACTGCATGTATTTGTTGTTATATATGCCGTGTCTATCACACAGGCACCGTCCAAGCTGTTGGTTGGAACCTTTGATGACGTCATCAACTTTTTTAAATTCCGTGACTACTGGAACGATATGGCACTGACTCGCGCCATTTTTCTGTGGGTTGTACATCAAGATATTTATAACTTGAAGGCCGCTAATGAGCCGCCATCAAATTCCCCACTCGAGTTTTTCATCAAAATGCAGACCAGCCAGGGTGGATACGCCCACCTAATATGGGGTCTCTGCAAGTGAGCATCTTCTGTTGGTGGTAAAACCATGTAAAATGACGAATTGTCTTTTCTTACATTCATAACATGTGATATCGACTTTTTCTTAAACCAAACTGCACTAATATGTTTATGTGTCAGCTTATTTTTAATATGATTTCATATCCAGTAACCTGCTGTAATTTGTAGATTTGAATTACATTTAAATGAACTTACGCTTTGGCATTGTAAATATATGGTAGCATACTTTTAATTTGAGAAATTAACATCAAAATCTATATTATAGAGTTTACAATTTCTTTCATATTTGTGTATTACAGCATGCTAGGCGTCCCTTGTGTTATTATTAATGGAATGACTAAAAGCGCCGCCTATGAAGTTGGAGGCAAAGTGAACCGGGAGAACATGGGAGCTCAGTGGAACGCTGTGTTTCTGAAGGGCGAGTGGCGCTTTATTGACGCATTCTGGGCGTCAGCATGCGTCGTTGGAAAGAAGTCCAAGGAGTGGAAATTAGTGGACGCAGACGGAAACTACGTTGATGAAGACGAAGATGATGATGGCGCCTACCAGCATGTCGAAAACGAGGTCAATGAGTTCTACTTCCTGACGGATCCCCAAAAGTTCATTTGGACCCACTACCCTGACGAGGACGAGTGGCAGTGCCTGGAGAGCACGATCTCTGTCACGGAGTTTGAAGAGCACGTCTACCTCCGGGAACGCTTCTACTCCATGAACATCAACTTGTTTGACGAGTTCCAGTTCAAAGAGATCATTATACCGGAAGAAGGGGAACTAGGATTACGGTTTGGTTTTCCAGAGGAAAAGACGGAAGCTATTCAGTTCCGGTACGCCATGTACAGAAATAAATCGGACGAAGAGTTCCGTCATCATCTAAGATTGGATAGGTTTGTACTTCTTGAACAAACAAACGGACTGTTAAGGCTGTCAATGAGATTCCCATTGTCAGGTAAATTCAAATTAGATGTGTATGGAAAAGATGAAAAGACACACGAATCATTTGATTTGATTTGTTCTCATATGATTCACTGCACGGTTCCGAAGAAGGATTGCCTCCCCTTGCCTGACCAACCGGCCATTGGATGGGGGCCAGTTCAGGAAACGAAGGATTCGGGGGTAGTGCCAATGAGCCATAGTGGCGCCGTAATTGTGACTGAAGACGGCAAAATTGACATTAAATTAGGAACCAACAAGAAAATGGAGATACATCAGCTTCTAAAGAGTATCACTTTAGATGAAGCCACACTTAGTAAATATATTCTTGTACGGGAGGAAAATGGAGAACATTTCATCCACATCAGACTTCCACAAGGTGGGGAGTACGCTCTCAAGATATACGCTAATGAAGAAGGACTCCCAGGTGATGCGGATAATATATTAAACTATCTCATAAGCTGCACAAACGATGACATTCAGAATAAACCTTTCCCCAACGTTCCCGATGGCATGCTTGGCAAAAAAGCCATAGCCGAAAACATTGGAGTCAATGCAAGAATCCAAAAGGGTCGGTTTAAAACGAAAGATGGTCGAATTCGACTTGAATTTGCAGCAATGAGTTATGTAGAACTAATGGTTGAGATTCATACGACAGACCCCGAGGCAATGAAGTACCTGAAGTCCTACCGTCAGACCATCGAAGATAGATGGGCTTTTGATATAGACTTACCTGTCAAGGGAGAATACTCCATTAACGTTTTTGCGCGGGAAAATCCAAAACGAAGTCGAGTGTACAATGTCCATTCATATCTCGTCTTCTCAGACGGGCACGCTTATAGAGATACCAAGGAAGAGTTTAAACCGACCAGAGTTTTAACAGAGACCATTCAAACAGCCGATAACGAGGCTTTGGTTCCCATACCACGTGGTTACCTCGATGTCGTCTGCTGTCTTCAGCGTCTCCACGCTAACGATCCCCCGGACAGCTCCCAGATTGAGATCATTGATCACGACGGCGACAAGCTGTTCCTGGCGGAACTCAACGATTACGGCGAGTACATGATGAACTTGTACGACAAGGACGAGTTTGGGCTCCTAAACTGTATAGCCCGTTACCAACTCAACCGTAAAACAACAACAGAACTCATGCAAGACGACCCAATGGTGATAATGGACCGAATCAAGGAAGAGGTAGAGGAAGATGACAAATCAGAAACAAAATCAGAAACAATGGACAGAAAGAAAACTGGAGCTACTTTAGACATGGTGAGAAAACGACGTCACATTTTGATGTTGAAACGCCGGGCCATGGAGCTGGGGGATCGAGATGCATTAGAGCAGCTTATCATTGCGTACGAAGAAACAAAACCGGCTGAGAATGACCCGACGCTGACCTCGGCCAGGAAGCTGTTGCACCTGCTCAACGCTAAAGACCGTAAGGACTCTTTTAATGATAAACAGTTTCTTTATTTTATTTTATTTTATTTACTCTTCACTGATGTATGACATCATTTGCTATGTTTTAATTTCATATTCTTAGACCTGGCAGCTGCTTCCCGAACTCGCCATCTTGAAAAACTGAAACGTGCCATTCGTGAAGCTAAAGAAGCAAATTATGACGGAATTCTGAACCTTCAGATTGTGACAGCGGAGCGCCTGCGTGACAAACTTGCCAGGATAGAAAAGTTACGTCACAATATCCTCGTCATGGACCAATCAACTGCAGCCGAGCTGAGGACCTACACACATCCGCCAGAGGGAGTTCGTCAGTCCATCATGGCCGTCTTGGTTCTGTTGGAGTATCCAAGAAAGGACGTTAAGGTATTTGGATAAATGTACAACACTGTGCCAGATAATTATGCCAGTGCCAAGGTGACAATTGTGCACTCGACTAAGCTGCATGTATCGAGCAATTCAAATATGCCATATGATAGACCATAGCTTAAGGAGTATATAACCACCTTTGTTATTAATGTATCTCACCTGTCAGGTGAGGTATTTACCTTTAAAAAATAAATTCCTATAAGAAAAATTTTTTTTCCTATAGGAAAAACAATTTTATTAATAGAATATTTGGAATTTCTTCCCGGAATAAAAGAACTTCCTATAGGAATTTAAATTCCGATAGGATTTGAACAAAACTCATACAGGATTTTAACATCCGATAGGAAATCTTAATTTTTTATAGGTAAACTGTCTGAATCAAATTTCTTCAGGAATTACTTTTCTCCTATATGAAATTTAATTCCTATATGACTTTTTAGAAAATCCTATAGGATTTTCAATATTTCCTGTAGGAGTTATTTCTCCTATGGAAATTATTGTTTTCCTATAGGATATTTTTTTTAAAAGGTGAATATCTCACCAGCTAAGCGAATACTCTCTAGACAATGGTCTATTATTTGGTTTATATGGATTTTTACGAAACTGCATCTTAAGCAAGTGAAAAAATGACACATTGTCACTAGCATAGCTATCCGGCACAGTGTTGTATTTCTTTTTCTAAATGATTGGACAAACTTTTTCATCAAACTAGTAGCTTTGACGTTATCATAAATATGAAATTTAGGATTGGAAGACATGTCAGACGATTCTTTCAAGATCAGGAAAAGAGTCTATTATGCGGAAGGTTTCCATGTTTGATCCAAAGTATTGTTTCCTGGATGTGGCTCTAGAGGCCAAGAGAATTATTGCTCCATTCACGCTGGAGGAAATTCGGGATGTTAGCAATGGCGCAGCAGCTTTTTACAACTGGGTAATTCAGTTTGCAAATTTAAAATATATTGATGAACATGTAATATAATATATCTGCATGCATTAATTGAACTTTTAAAAATAAATTCAGATGCAAAAATTGGACGAAGGGACAATATTAGTGCATTTTCTATTATTTAATGTTTTTTCGGTTTTATATTTAGTTTTTTTCTTACTTTACCTAGGCGTCGGGAATGATACACGAAGTAGAACAGACAGGGGGCGCTAGTCGTCCTATGGACGAGTGGATGAAAGTGACCGAGGATGTCCGAAATGTAGAACAAACAATATCACGGGGTCCGGCGTCTGCGCGGACCAGTCGTTCACATTTACCCCAGTTACCGGACAAACTCCCTAGATACAACACCCAGGATACCATTAACCGAACTTACACCGTCAAGTCCCGCAACTCTTGACCGAACAAATCTAAATAACACTAACAACATTCCGAACTAAATGCTCGAGACGACAAAAATATGACATTTACGATATAAAAAATAAGTTGAGAATATTTTGTATACCTGCACATATATCATGTAATTTATTATTTTATTAATTTATAAGACTTTACAGTAATTGTGCTTGTGAATATATGTCACAGACTAGCTTCTGTCTGAAGATGAAAAACAAATGGTTAATTTGTATGTATCCGTAGTTACAGAAAAAGAAATAATCCTATGCTTTTATGCTTGTCTTATTCATCAAAGTATGCAAGTAATAAAACGGTGACAATTGAGCACATTCTAATACTTTATAATTGTTCGTTGAATATTTCAAATTAAATGCTAAGTCTATAGACTAAATTTTCCCGCTCTTTAGAATTTGTAAATCCAACTAAGAGAAAAAATGACAAAGACACAACATGACCTATCACACACCCACTAAATAGTCAGTGTGAAATCCTACTTTTGTGGTGCAAACAAACATGCCAAATAATGGTAGCACCATGCTTGGACTTTGATAGATTTGATTTAATTATTGACTTTCCGGATAGGAATAATAGGAATAAAATGCTCTGGCATTACCTGTGAAAGTGACGGCGACTATTCGTTGTCAATAAATGGATGTAAATACATTCTAATAAATAAAATACATTTTAAAAATCTTGTTCAATACGATATGCAGTGGCGATTGCTTTAATACCCCTAGCTGTAAGTACTGCTGGTCATCTTTACACTTACTCGGCCGTCTATTCATCATAGTACTCCATTAATAATGTACTCCTTGTGGACCTATCAATACTGTGATTCTTTTTCAGTAGAGTTCTGTACACTTCAGTTGAAACTTGTACATGGATGAACAATCAAACATCTTTTTCAAATTTTGTACTTTAAAAACAGACTATGTGAATCCTCTCCAATGCTTTAACGTATAAGGTGATTGTTTGATTTGAATTATCATCAATTACACCTACAAAATCGGCCTCTCTTTAAAGATATAAATTTTGGTTTAAAAGGAATTACATGTAAAATTTTCATAATGGAACAGTAAACAACGAATATGTTCAATTTCGTTCCCTGATTTAATTATGAATAGTTTTTGTTTCATATTATTTTCAAAGCAGTAAAATAAAACACATACTCGTTTGAGTTTATTTTTGATTACCCAAAACAGAGCTGTTTATTATTGTTATTGTTCGCAAATTCCAAGGTTTTATCCTAAATTTATATACTAGAGATGACAAGTAATAATTATTGCAGAATTGTCAATATGTGGTAAGCAAGGCTAATAACTGTCGCAAAAAAGACTATGCAGAACACCATCAAGATACAAGCATATGTAAAGTGTATTATATGAATCTTCTTTATCATATGTTTATCATTTTGGATAAAGAAGACAACGAGCGAAGCACATGCATGGACATTAATTTTTAAGAATTTTACTGATCGCATAACGCAATTTCGTAATCAGTTTTAATTCCACTTTTTGCCATTACTGGAATTTGCAAACTTTTGTTACGAGGGGGTCGGCCGTACAGGGGTGCCCGAATAATTTTGTAAACAAAAGAAAACGAATTTGTTTCAAGGAATAAAAAAGTACCCAATTCCTGTATATACACATATGGTAACCGTATATTCAAACAATAAAATGCTTTCTTTGGTGATTTATGCAGTATATGACGGTGGCGACATTGCAGAAAACAATTTCTATACTCTGTCCCGAGTTTTTGCTTCCACCGCTTTTTGCTTGATATTTCGATAATCATAAATACCTTTATGCTCAAACTATGTTCCTCCACTAATATGAAAAATGTCCAGATTATCTGTTTTGAAACGCCCCCTCTACCGCTTCAGGTTTCAATACACATCCCAAAATAGAAAGTCTACGGAGATTTAGCATTGCATCAGCCATTATTAAGCCCGGATGATAACGTTGAAAAATTGCGCGAGGTGTCCCGAGAACTTCCGAATGGAGAAAAGATGTAAACATTTCCCATTATAAATCTCCGTAAGAAATTTGTTTTCGTTCCTGTGAACTTTTGTGAGTGAAAAATGATAATTTGTCAATGAAGATATCTTGGATATTTTCCCTTTTATTGATTTCAACATTATTTCTTTAAAGGTATGTGTATTTTTATTAAAAATCATCAAAAAGTGATGGAAGCAATAACTTGGGACAGACTATACAATGATCACTACCTCCATAATCCGCATGAATAATCAAAGAAATTATATTTACATCTACCTTTTAACAAATCAATAAATTGATCGTGAAAAGCAAGTTAAATTAAATTAATTAATGTTACATGTTATGTAATTTAGTACATTAGCTAAAAGAAACAGCTAACTCGTCTCCTGTGGGACTTTGAGTCTGACATCATCACGATTATTTCGTGCAGTTCGTAATTTTTCTTAGCTGTAGGTCAATGAAGGTTTCAACCAATCGATAAATGGGGCGTGTAGATTTCAGTCCTGTCATTTTCTACCTAGCTATAAATTGCAATCCATTTCCTTAAGTAATAGAGGGCATCATACTTGGTGAATGTAAATATATTTATTTTAAGTCTATCCTCCAAACAATTGATATGTTTTACTATCTACAACATTATGTTAAATTACCTTTTCGTCGATAACCCATCTTTTTGCAACATCTACATTTGTTTGACAATTCATAATCACTTGTAGTACACAAAAAATAGTTGATTTATGGTTTTATCATTTGATTCTCTGTCTATAAAAAAATCTTTATTTCTGTAGGTCCATGAAATCGTTAGAATTACACTAGATTTTGACCCGTGCGTGCACGGATTGACATTGCATATGATATTGGACATTTACGAAATAGATACATCGACACACAGTATTGTTGACATTTACATAACCAATAATAATAACTACTACAATAATGCTATTAATTTTACTACACTCTGCTTAGTTAGAATATTCTAACTGTGTCTCGGGACAGCCTTCACCACAGTTAAAATGCCCCCCCCCCCCCCCATATACCCGTAATGTAGCAGAAAATTGCAGAATCGCTCCGAAACGATTTTGGAGAAAGTTAATGAAGTTGCATTGAAAATAACAGTCAAATTATTCATAACAAACCATTTTGAGGCTGTTAATACCTTTCATCTGAAAATTTAATTCATATTACACTTTTTCACCATGCAACGTTTTTTACTCAGTCGCTTCAAATTTACACACCATGTTGACATAGTAAATGCACTATACTATGTGTAAGAGTTATCTCCCGTATTTTCTTTGATGAACAAAATATAAAGCAAATTTCCAATGAAAATTTACACGTATTTGTATTATCGTTTCTGAGTTTATCCATGCAAATGTGATATTTTTTGGAACAATAAACTAAAGAGCCTCCCGTGATTCAGCGTGAGTGTAATGCACATGGGCAAGATTGTAAAACCCAAATGATATAGATGATTTCCGGAATTTTTGAGGAATTTCCGTTGATTAAATAATTAGCGAAGCTTGATTGAGAAAAAATAAAAACAAATTGGTAATCTTCAAGTACCAATGCTGTTTAAAATATATAAAACAAAAGACAGTACTCTTCCTATTTATCGGTATTAAAGGCCAAAAATTCGAGTCTATTATTTTAATATAGTAGTAAGTATAGATGTATTTACTAAAATGGATGTATCAAAAACAGGGTTTTCAAAATCTACGAGGTCAATATAGTCATATCGCATACTACTGACTGTTAAAATCACCAACCAGGCATATGCATTCAATACCACTGCAGTTGAAAATGTTGCATTGTTCTTTCAAGTTCGTCAAATATTTCTAAAGATGAATAACGAGGTTCACAGGTGGTATATAAACAGTTCCTATAATCAGGTATTCATGTAAATTAAGTACGTCTTTCTTTTCACTCCAAACCACAAAACACGGTCACATTTACTGGTAATCAAACAAAGTTACGTACATACACAACGATTCCACCCGATTTATGAGTTAATAGGTTTGACCTGTGCTTACTAATGACAGTATAGTTTTTCATATCGTCATCGGCATAAACTGTTTTGGTTTCCGTTTTTTCATATCGTCATCGGCATAAACTGTTTTGGTTTCCGTATAACATACCATATCATGTTCATTTATTAATTCTATAAAATCTAAAGATTGTAATTGCTTTCTGTTGGTAACCTATTTGATAGCACCAGGTAAATGAATTGAAGCAGAATAAAAAAAATAATGTTCCTTAACTGTCAGAAAAAGTGTTTTGACGATCTCCGATCATCAGCAATGTTCGATAACTCTAAATAATTGGGGTTTGGTTTACTCGTACCATAAATCTGTCTTTTACACGAATATAGACAAATTTAATTAGTCTTCTAGTGTTTATATTACGATAAGTTATTCAACAAAATGCTTGGCTTAGTGGGTTCACGGAAATCTACTACATATATATAGGAAATGTGGTGCGAGCCATCTATCCACCGGTACAGCCTTTTTTTTTTAATTTTGATCTCAACTTGTATATTATTCCAAAATATCAATCGTGGACAAATTTGCAATAACTGTAAGTAAACCATCAATACGTTTCTTTGTATTTTATTTCATTTGTCAAGTTTGAAGGACAAAACTCTTTTATGATGAAACAAAAAATACTTTGAGGCTGAGGGTCCGAGAACCTTTAAAGGTGAGTTATAACCTTAAACAGTCAATTTTATCAAATAATAAACAGTTTTTGGCGCTTTCGGGCCTTGGACCATCCAGTATCTGACATAGAGGACAGTTTTCGGCTTATATACTGACTAGACTGGCACGCTAAATCATTGCGGATTACACTCTCTAAAAGAAAATCGACACCTATTTAATAATACTAATCCCTTTGATTCGCGACCCAGTAATCGATTAATAAGGGATTATGAAAAATATTAAATGTAGGTCAAACGGTCAAGTTTTACACACCTACTAGAGAAACAGAAAACACAGGAATTGACAGTCAAGAACCGCTACTATGTTGCTGCGTGATGACGAGGGACAATAATGGGGTCAGGGGCATCTAAAGCGTCATCTGCTGACACACCAACAAGTCAGGATAAGGTAAGAATTAACTTAAGGGTTCATTTTCATTTTGTTCATGAATAGCTGGATAAATATGTTAAACGTACTACACAACAAACAGGAATATTTGATATTTTGCTATTTTTGTATCTATTTTAAACACTTTTGATATTAGCTGAAATAAATCTACCGGTAATCATTTTTTACACAGAATTCAAAAAAAGCCACGCCCATCCACCGTGGAACTGTGGGTAAGAAAGGAAAGCCTAGTCCACATCCGCCTCTTACTCCCAA
This sequence comes from Magallana ariakensis, assembly GCA_020458035.1. NCBI lineage: Eukaryota > Metazoa > Mollusca > Bivalvia > Ostreida > Ostreidae > Magallana > Magallana ariakensis. Next base: position 58,426,806 of record CM035817.1, on the reverse strand, counting down.
AAAAGAACTCCTTAAAGACGTCGACCTCCAGTTTATCGATGATATTGCGCTGCAGGTGGGTTATTTAGAGAAATGCCGATAGTTACCCCCCTTTGACTATACACTTGGAACAAATCAATCTCTCTCTCTCTCTCTCTCTCTCTCTCTCTCTCTCTCTCTCTCTCTCTCTCTCTCTCTCTCTCTCTCTCAGAGGAACCAACGTTTTCCAACGTTTTTTAAAGGGGAAAACGCAATAATGACCTATACGTGTACCTGCATTGTAATTTTATATCTCCATAATTATACATGTTTACTGTCTTTTAAAATTTAATTATTAAAACTTTATCCTGTTCAAATAATTAACATATTTGCATCATATTAAACAATGAAGTTTACAAACATGTATATTGTTTGTTTACTGCTTGCAAAAGTGTATGTCTATTCTTGGACGCACAAAGAAAGAACAATTCTTATTATATCTACGTTATCTCTGTCTGTGATCAACACCCCCTAGGTTCCCGCCGACCTGCTGGTGGAGGATTTCTGGGACGTGGTGGAGTACATGATTGTGACGCCTGACGGACAGGTCGTCAATGATCTGTTCAAAGTTCGCGCCATCTTCCGCTGGATAGTGTCGTATGACATCATGAACATCGACACCGACGTTTTACCGCCCGACGGATCCCCACTGGAATACTTCCTGAAGATTCAATGCGAGATCGGCGACCACGCCCACCTCTTCTACACCATGTGCTCGTGCGTTGTGTATTTTCTTCCAAATTGTTCTACCATTCTGCTGAGTTCATACAAACTATTCAGCAAATTTAGATACGCGTGTCCATTTTAATATATTTTCTTACAGGAGTTTGTTTCATACAGTATACTAATTTACTTCAAACATAAACATTGTGTCATTGTATATATAGTAAATTAGTGTAATGTTTGAAACAAGAACCTGTGACTTTTATATCTTAAAAACAAAATATTTAAATTTTACTTGATGAAATATTAATTGATAATTTACAGAACACAAGTTTGACTTTTGATAAGTATTGTTATGCATTTATCAAACAACTGTTGGATAATGAATTTTCCCCATTCTGTTATAGACTAGCGGACATACCATGTGTTATCATCAACGGAATGACGAAGAGCGCTATGTACGAGCTGGGTGGAGAAGTGGATAGAACAAGTATGGCCTCTCAGTGGAACGCCGTGTATGTGGAAGGAGAGTGGAGAATTGTGGACTGTTTCTGGGCGTCCGTATGTGTCGATGAGAGGAACTCAATAGACAGAGTGGAACTCACAAAGAAGAACCGTCTGAAGCGAGTGATGGAGGACGGTGAGGGCCCCGTGCCATTCAACGACTTCTATTTCCTGGTTGATCCGGAGCAGTTGTTGTGGACCCATCTTCCCGACGAGCCTGCGTGGCAGCTGGTGAAGTCTACGATTACAGAGAAGGAATTTCAAGAGAGGGCTTATGTTAGAGAACAACTCCATATACTGGACATGGAGATTGGAAATAACTGTAAAAACTGTATTCTCTACACAGAAGGGGATCCGGTTGATATTGTGTTTACGTTACCAAAGTCAGGAGGAAGATTCTACAAGTTCGCCTACAGCCTTAGTCAGATGAAAATGGAAGTGATGAATGGCGAAGAGAAGCCTGTAGATTTACTTCTCGAACGCTTTGTTTTCTTTGAGCACACAGAGGAACAAGTCCTATTCACAATCAGACTACCGGTCACTGGAATGTTTCAGTTTGACATCTTTGCGGTTGATGTGCAACATTCTAAATCCTATAAACTTCTTTGTACCTACTTGATTCAATGCGATGGGAAAAGCGACTCTATTCTGCCTTTTCCTGATTGCCCCGACCTAGGGTGGGGTGTAACACCTCACGCAGAACATGCTGGGATACGTTTAAGAAATAAAGAAAACCCTTGTGGACGAATTACTACAAAAACTGGAGAAATTGAATTGATATTCGACGTGCAAGATATTCCTTTCCTGTCTAGTTCTTTGAAAAATGTGCTTATCAATGAAGCATTATTAAGCAAGTACATTTTGTCGCGAAGAGATAAAGAGAAGTTTATTGTGAAGGTTCGATTACCAAAAGAAGGAGAATACGCATTGAAAATATTCGCCGACGACGGGGGAAACAAAATAGAGAATTATATTCCAAAAGACATAATAAACTTACTCCTCTATTTCGACGGAGGCGAAAAGATCAATGAACCTTTCCCTAATGTTGCTGGTGGCAACGTAGGAACAAAACCTTACGCAGAAAAGTTTGGCATTGACGTCATAAGTTATCAGAACGGAATTGTCAAAGCTTGGGGCGGGAGAGCACGAGTTGAGTTTGAGACACACTCCGAGGGGCTGGTCCTAATGTGTGACTTGTCTTCCAGCAACAAAGACGCCCAAGCAAGAGGTAAGATAGAAAGCACCCATGTTGACAACCATTGGGTATTTGACTTAACACTCCCCGTTCCGGGCGACTACTCGGTGAATGTACTAGCGGCCATAGAGGAGGACAGCAGCAATGTCTATGAGGTTCAGAGTTACATAATTACGTCCATCGTCAGTGATGTTAAGCGCGTGAAGTTTGCAGAGGATACAAAGGAGGATGACGACATTATTACAGCAACTATTAGGACGTCAGAGGAAACCATCACAATCCCAATCCCGCGTGTAGACGTGACAGAAAAGGTCTTCACACGAATAAGTCGCCGGGACGGAAGAGACGGAGAAAACGGCACGCGACCTTCCGTGGTGGTCAACTCCGACATGTTCGACATCACCTTAAAGGAAGATGGGGAGTATGTGATGGATGTGTGGGCTCAGGATAAATCAAACGTGTTGGACACAGTTGCGAGGTTCGCTATCTGCCGTCGCCCTTCTATTGACTCCTACACTGATGATATCGACGCTTTGATAGAATCTCTAAAACCTCAAGCAGAAGTAGAGGAAGAGATTGAAGAGAATATTGAGGAGCAGCAACAAGCAGAAGAAGAGATAGACGAGAATGATGAAGAGCAGCAAAAAAACGATGATGTCGATCAAAGCACAGTGTTCGGGGACGACGAAGAAAGTGATCGCCAAAGTGAAATCAGGGAGAGAGATAATAGTGAAATTGAGACTCCTCCTTATAATCAGAAAGATGAACAAGACTCAAGCAATGATGGTGAAGAAGACAAAATAATAACAAACGACAAAGAAAAACGAGAAGAGTCAGACATTAATACTGTAGTTGTTACCAAGTCCACGACTAAGTATAAACAAGACAGTTCTAATTCTAAGCATGTCCGCACTGACGAAAATCGCAATGATTTCCAAAAAAGTACACAAGAGGAAAATGAAGGTCGACTTTCAGTCGATAGCATTCCAGCTGAAAACCAAATTGCCGCAGGCACTGTTACCAGTGTTGTTATTAAAGAAAAAGACACGCAGAATAGGGACTCAATTTCTATCAAATCAAACGATAACCAAGAGAAAGAAAGTGACGACGTCTTTAGTTCCTCGGACGGGAGAAGTCTTGGGGACATTGACTCAGAGAGCATCCTCACGGTCCAAGAAAGCGATAGGGAGGACTCCACGCGGAATGACAGCGTGAGTGTGTCCGCGTTTGGGAAGGTGGCAGCGCATATCATCGCCGAGGACCAGGTGGAGGATGATAACGACGATGATTATAGCGATGAAGACGAGCGCCTTACCATTGAATCTGAGGCAGAAGTAAAGCCCGACATTGACGAAAAGAACATGGACAAAGATACCAAAGATAAATACCATGCTGGTAAGTTATGGTTTTATAGGTTGCCTTTAGAAGCAAATGATTGACGTAAATTCCTTTAAAACAATCATATATATTCAATTGATTACAGCACGTCGACGTACGATTGTTCGTAAGTTACACAGAGCGATACGAAACCGAAAATTGAAGGAACTGGTGCGCATATTTGGAGAATACAAAGCAACACAGCCTCCAAAGAGTGATGAACTACTAAGGGAAGCTCGGCGGATCATTAACCAGCTGAAAGCCAAAGACAGTAAGCTTAAATATCAATGAAGCTAGACAGGTCAGGCTTAATCTATTTCACGTGTATTGTTTTAAAGCATTGTTTATTCAGATGTCAAGTGTATGAAGTAAATTTTTGTGAAATAAAATATAATAGCTTTTACGACAATTAATAAAATCCTAATTGATGAACTTTCCAGATTTGATAAATGCCACATTATCAAAAGACCCGGATATCCTACGGGAGGCGATTAACCGCGCTAACAAGTACAACTACAATATGGCGCTGACGGTACAGATCCTGCTGGCTAACCGCCTGCTGGAGAGGTACATCAGGATGAAGAAGATAGAGACCACGGTGATTGATATGAACCAGAACGCCGTCACAGAGATGAAGAAGTACACTCAGCCTCCCAACGGGGTACACCAGACCCTGGGGGCAACCTTCCTACTCCTCGGGGAGGAGGCTACAGTTGTCAAGGTGACCCATTCATTATTCAACATCCATTTCAGTTCTGTAGGTTAATTGTTAGCTGCTGAACTGTAGTTCCACGTGAAATTCGGGTTGACGGACCTTCAACCCGAATTTCCCGCGGAGCTACAATTCTACAGCTAGTTAACTGTCGATATTATATAGACGAGGACGTTCAAATGATTTTGAGTATATTTTTACAGGATTGGAAAAAATGTCATGCTTTGTTGTTTAAAACTGGAAAACAGAACATCCTACGGCGTGTTGCGGCATTTGATCCAAAAGACACCAATCCCACCATCGTTGCGGCTGCGCAGACAATCCTGAGTCCTTTTAAGTACCTGCAAATTCGTGACGTCAGCAAGGGAGCGGCAGCGTTTTTTACATGGGTGAGTGATGATACTGTGTTATTGTTCACATCGACTTTTCGATGAGTTTCAGCAAGGTACAGATCATCTAGATCATTTAGATAATAATTAAGAAATGAATTTCATTCTTGTTGTTTTATAAGGTTATAAATACGACGCGTCATATTTCATCTCTAATATGACATTCGTTTTATTTTATATTCACATTGGAAAAATGATTCCAATTTTTGAAAAAAATGAACGTACCATACTTTTCTTTAATATGTTACTGTGGTTTCATTAATATTCAAGGGTATCAATTTTCGTGGATAAAGTGAAAATCGCAGTTTCAAGGATACGTAAATTCGTGGCCATTGACCCTATTCAATACAAAATGTTAGCAGAAATTGAACTTCAATGAACATTTAATTTCATGGATAAACTTAAGAACGAAATCCACGAAAATTGGTATTCAACGAATATTGATGAAACCACAGTAATAAAAATGAGTTAGACATGTATAAGCAAAGATCGTTGTGATGACAATATGACCTTCTGAACCGTAACAGTTCTCTATTTTCAATTATGACACACAAGACTTTTAAAATATTTTAGGCTAACAACATGGTTCAACAAGCGGAGTCCTACAGAAACTCATTACGGAAGAGCGGGAAAACGTCCGCGCGGAACATCGGGCCAAGGTCTTCCAGTATGGCGCCTCCCAGTGGCAAACGCTAAAAGGCCTGATAAATACTTAAACTGAAGGTTGACTACATGCAAGCGCGGATCAGGATGATTTTTCCATGGTGGGGTGCGAGTGATACATGTAATTGTGTTTGCGGGGGGGGGGGGGTGGGTTACAACGTATTTGAACCGTTTTACGATTAATTGTACCCAGGAAAATTCAATCGATGACAAAGATAAATATCTGAATTTGTTTGAGAAAATGTGATTTAGTTAGAGAACAGAAATTTGAAACTATATATCAATTAGCTAAGAGATGCCCAAACTGTACTAATGCAGCTTACAAATTACACGTACTGTATTCTTAAGCCGTGATTCGCATATAAGCTAACACTATTACTCAAACAGTTTAAGCCTGCCCATCTTTAATTCCTTGTGGTTAATGAAATATTGTATATTGTCTCCACAGAGAGAAAATAATCGCCGCTATTATAGAATAATAATTCACTCGTATTAAGCATCGTTACAACTGTATCAATGTTTTGCATCAATTTCATTAAAAAAATTAAAATGATATTCACTGCTTTGTTGTTTTGTAGCTACTATTGGTTTTCTGGATCTTACAAATATGTGTTTATTTGGAAGTACATTTATAGGACTTATTTATAAGACCCTTTGTAAATTTACAATATGACTATAAGACATATTGACCTAGTCTCATCTCACTTACATCAAAATAACAATAAATTATATTATTATACTTTCATGTTAAATACTGAAATCTGATTGGTTAAGACGCAGTTGATAATCCGTTCTATTACCCTCAGCGTTAGCAACACACTTGGCAACGGGTAACACAACGAATTGTTACATACGCGTAAATTATGCGCGTGCGGTTCGCCGTAGAAATCACATCATTTCTATATCAGAGCAAAAAAAATTCTCTAAAATTAAGACATTCAGTATAATAAAATAAATAGTGCCTGCTTGGGAGGGTAACAGTTGAATTTGACACCCCTCGATAACCATTGTCAACCTCCGCTTCGCGTCGGTTGACAATGGTTTTCTCGGGGTGTCAATTTCAACTGTTACCCTCCCAAACAGGCACTATTTATATAATAGTAATCCATGTATATGTACAACATTTCTATATCTATATGAAACAAACATAATTGAAGAAAAAATGCATTGATTCACAGCTTGTTTTAAACAACAAAGAAAGAATTTTTAAAGAATGGTGTAATAATTATCTATGAAACAAAGTTGACATAAAATTAGCAACACAATGCAATTTAAAGCGTCTATTTCAATCTGGTTAGAACTGGATTGTGTAAAATTCAGTCATGTCACTTTTTTAAAATTCTTAAGAAATAGAGAAGAACAACACTTACTGGGTGTAAATACAGTACAATATTCTCTTGACACATTTTTTCTTATTTCTCTGCTTTAACTTCATAAATACTTATGCAAACATCCACTTGCAAATGATCAGGCTAACCGCAAAGTAGAAATAAAAATACAAATTTAATTTGAATTGAGAGCAATTTAAATTCAACCCTTCGTTTTATCATTGTGTCGGACGTTAGTTCCAAGTATGTAGAGGGATAAGTAAAATATGTAATCTTCAACAAAAACATCTAGCTCCCCTCTGCCGTCCAGCATAGGGACAATAACTAACTTTAGGTCGATTAAAGCGGATCGCCAGGTCATTGTCAGAATTGTCACCGGCAGTCTTGGAAACCCACAGATACACTGCACTGTGGGATAGATGCCAATAGGAACACCTAAGAGTCTGTATTAGAGTAAGAAGATGGGGAACCAGGCCCAGGGACCAAGGGTGTTCGCGGTACGTAAACAACAGTATTAGCATTTTCCTTTAAACTGTGCTTATTAATTCGCAGACTGTGGATACATATGTCATTGTAAAAGTCCTCAATATAATAAAATATGTCTTATGTATTGAATTTTTTTCGTGAAAGACATTGAATATCAAAATGATCATTTTTTTATTTGGAACATTTTAAATCGTTTTCTTAATATTTGAAACATGGGCTGTAACCATGATTTATGATTTGGGAGACATAAATGAAAATAAACAGATAAGTAAATAAATAAAAAGATAAATGAAAATTAATAAATAGATAAATAGATAGAGATAAAATCCGCACATATAACATTCGATACAAGTTGTACGTTATAACATTCGATACAAGTTGTTAGTTATAACATTCGATACAAGTTGTTAGTTATAAGCACTCGATACAAGTTGTACGTTATAAGCACTCGATACAAGTTGTTGGTTATAAGCACTCGATACAAGTTGTTAGTTATGAGCACTCGATACAAGTGTGAAGGAGTCTTTGTTGTTGGTTACATTGGTGTCGTTTATGCTGTTACTGTTTATCAGGCTGACGATGTACTGGATCAGGCTTCAGGGACGTTCGGGGAGGGAGAAGATATCCCTGTGGTCCCTCCAAAAATAACCAAAGAGGAACTCCTCAAGAGGGTTGACTTTGCATCAATAGATCAAACGGCTCTCGAGGTAAAACACAGCACTGACGCTTAACCTATCGTTTGTCTATACAAACTATCAATATTCTCTGTGATATATGTAATACAACACACTTTGTATGTGTGTAGGCGCCACCTGAACTTCTACTGGAGAACTTTTGGGACATCGCGGATCATCTGGTGGTGTCCAAAAGCTTTAAAGTCATAGACGATCTGTTTCGAATCCGTGCTATATTTAGATGGATGACGTCATTTGACGAAGAGAGCATCATATCCCAAATTCTTCCGCCAGAAAATAGCCCTTTAGAGTACCTGATAAAAATACAATCGGACTTCGGGGATCATGCCAATCTTCTCTATGTTTTATGTGTGTGAGTAGAATATAATTGATATATCAACATTTCATAATGTGTTTAAATATTCTCAAAAATCTTTATGCTGAGTTTAGGGTTGATGAGATTTTTTTCTTCAAGGTCTGCTAATATTCCGTGTGTCGTGATCAATGGTGTTTCTAAGCACGGCTTCTATGAGGTGGGTGATCAGATCAGGAAAGAAGTACTTGCGTCAAAATGGAACGCGGTGTACGTGAATGGGGAGTGGCGCCTGATCGACCCGTTCTGGGCCCATACCTCCATACCATACGCCCAGTACCGGGACCAAATCACCGTGGATGAAAACGGGCAGATAACTCTGTCGACTGAGATGGGGGACACAGAAGGAGATCCTCGCCCGGTCAACGAGTTCTTCTATCTGTGTGACCCACAAAAATTCATCTTCACTCATTTTCCGGACGAGGAGCAATGGCAACTCTTGGACAATCCTATCACAAAGGAACGATTCCAGGAGCAACCGTACTTCCGGGAACACTACCATCATCTTGGTCTCAGCATCAGTAAAGGATTTCCCGACACCGACAACTGTATCCTGCGGCCGGATGGTAGACCCTGTAAGATAAGCTTTGATTTACCGAATGACAAGGCATCAAATCTTGATTTCAAGTACTCGATTACAGAGTTAGACGTAGAGGAAAATACTGATACTAGTGATCTTGACAAATACGTGATGATGAGCAAATCAAAAACCACGTTACAATTTGGTGTAAGCTTTCCTTTCATTGGTCGATTTAGGCTGGACGTATACGGAACTGATAATTCAAAAAGCAGTCCGTTTAATCTAATGTTATCATATTTAATCCACTGTGGAGTGCCAGTAAAAAACTTTAAAGGATTTCCCGAAGTTCCAGAACATGGGTGGGGGCCACATCCTCTCGCTGAAGAACTTGGAATCGTTCCCATAAGTCCAAAGTCAAGCGTTATACAAACAGAAACAGGCATCGTTGAAATTCGGTTCCCAGCGTCAAAAGCCCGGGAAATCAGCCACTGCTTGGGTTCCACTAAGTTTGATGCTGCTTCTATGAGCAGACATGCACTGGGTCGTCTAGACACCGTTCGACAGGAATACTTCGTGTACGTGCGACTTCCGGAACAAGGTGATTATACGCTGAAAATATTTGCAGACGTTGACGCATTGCGTGGAAAGATTCCGGATTCTACAGTAATGGCGTATCTGATCGAGTTCACAGGGGACGCCACGAATGATCCTTATCCATTTGTTCTTGGAAGTCAAATTGGCTCCAAATTAGGAGCGTTTCAGTTGGATGTAGAAGCTGTGGATGAAAGCAATGGCGTTTTGATGGCTTGGGATGGAAAGCTTGACTTAAATTTAACGGCTAGTAAAGATGCTGCTTTGTTTAGCGAGTTATCTACATCTAATCCAATTGCTAAGAAGGTTATGAGTGTCAAAAATACAAATGAGAATTGCAACTGGAAATTCAGTCTCAAATTGCCAGTAGCTGGACTTTATTCTTTGAATATTTTTGGATGGAATGAGAAGGAGAAAAACAGAAAAGTGGAGGAGATTTACAGCTTTCTGATTCAGTCCACGGGATCTTTGAGTAAAGAGGACCTGGAAAAACTGTCAAAAAAGGGTAAAGCCAGGAAGGGCATTAAAGACATGAGGTCTGGCTTGGAGAGATCGAACACAGTCCTTGAAAGTGAATCACAACTAGCCAAGGCTAGGACTGATACAAAAACCATTTCCACAGAGAGAGTATCCTCTGAGACAGGTGACATGGCAAGGAATAGACAACAGTCTGACACAGGCGTAGATGTATTCCCAATCAGTGATCAATTTACAACGAATGATGGATCCAATACAAGTAAACCGCCAGCTTCTACGGGCTATGGGCGACAACCTTCTCGGGGAAGTATCAAAACAAGCGGGAGTTTAGATAAAACTGTAAACGGGGCAAAAAAACAGACGACACATAATAACAATAATGAAAAATCAAAAAAATCCTCTTCACAGGGAGGTAAAGATTCGAAAATTGATGGAAAGAGTACCCCTCGAAAGGGTGTTCTGAAAAAGGGTGATGACAAAACACTTTCAAAAAATAGGAAAGGCGTGTCCATTGTAGAAGCTGATAAGAAGGATGATGGTGTGAAGAAAAAGAAAAAAGATGATTTAGATGTCCGAACATTTCAAACAACAAAAAACATTGTAAAAATCGATATCGAACATCCAATTAAATCAGTTTTTACATCGATGACTAAAACGGATGCCAATGACAAACCCGGTGACAAGGCAGCTGTGATGAAAACTAAGGATGGGATAGAGGTTCGAATCCAAGGATACGGCAGGTATCAGGTGGATGTCATGAGTAAGGAGACTGGACCGCGTGTTAAAGTAGTGGGGCGATACACAGTCATCCGGGTCCCTACTTCCAATCCCAGCCAAGACGAGTCCATGTCCGACTCTAAACTGTTTGATGGGTTTGGCTTCGGTGGAAACGTGTTTATCGACAGTGATGAAGAGATACCAACTAGACAGACAGAAAACAAACCTAAAACATCCACAAAGAAGAGCCAGTCGTCCGAGAAGGTGGATTACGGGACGGTGGTTCCCGATAACAGGTCAATCAAAAGCACCGATCTCCTGGACGAAATGCTTCAGGGACGATTTACTGATGGTATGAATATTTATCCTTATTATCAGGTCATAGTGCAGTAAAAAAAACACTGCTATGCTCATTGCATGCATATCGATTACGCTGCTTATGGATTATAATAGTCAGTTTGTTTGTTCACAGCTACAAACCGAGAGATGAAGGCAAAATTAAGAAAAGCCTTAAAAGTTAAAGACCTTGACCTAATATTGAAATATTTGGAACTGTACCAGTCAACATCCAGAACGAAAAGAGACACCATTTTCCCGAAGGCCGTTAAGGATGTCATGAAGAAAATTAAAGATCAACAAAGTATATCTTATAGATGAGCCAAAATTGTACAATGATTTTTAATTTGAATTGCATTATGTGCTATTGTTTTCATTTAGAATGATATGAAATGCAGGATTTCGTTACGTTTTTATTTTTGCAGGACTAGTGCAGGAATGCAAGATGGAGACCCCGGTTCTGATGGATGAAACAATCCACGTCACCAAGACGCCCGATGACGTCAGGGTGGTGGTGGTGCATAAGATCATCGACAAAGTGACGCGAAAAGAGAAGGTAACTCGAGTCACCCTGGAAATCAATCAGATCGCACTGACTGAGATCAAGCAGTATGCCAACCCACCGGAGGGGGTGCACGAGTGCATCATGGCGACGCTTGTCCTGTTAGGAGACCAGCCGGAAGACTGCAAGGTAGATCTGATCTATGCCTAAACATTTTATTTGAAGATCATGCTGGTATCATTCGTGATTTATGATATTATATGACAATATATACAATTATATTATAATGTTTGTGTGCAGGACTTCAGTGCATGCCAGGGCCTTCTGTTTCGTACCGGACATTTGTACATAATGCGCAGAATCACGCGCTTTAACATTCAGAGTGTGCCTCGAGACCGGATTGACTTTGTGAGCAGACTACTGAAGGACTTCAGTATGTGGCAGATCCTTGACGTCAGTAGAGGCGCCGCCGCCTTCTACATGTGGGTAAGTATGGTAAACACAGTTAAATTATTGTTGCAAATAGACACATAATTAAGTATTCAAACATTATTTCTAAAGGCGGTGTGTCATATCTGCAACAGTGGGTGCAAAATTATTGAGTAATAAGTGTTAGTGTTTGTGATTTGTGACATATGTGGAATGTAAATATTGTTCAAAACCTTTTATCTTAGGTGAAGGCCATGCTACATGACATCCAGAAGAGCCGTCCTCCCACCAGGGCTGTGTCCGGCAAATCCACCCATTCCGTAAAACGTGTACCTCCGCGGCCTACACTCCTCCCCGAGTACATCAGCCGCAGGGACGGAACTGTTATCCTCAAACTGTAGAATCACTCGCTCATTGAACGCACCCGAGGCAGACGTGCAGCAGTCTGTAGGAAGGTAGACCACTGAACGCACTGATACAAATTCATTGAGGAACGTAGAGGCACTATTAACCCTTCAAACACTTAATCAGCATAGTGACCAGTATCATTTGGCTGAACTACATTTTTATTTAATTTATGGAATGGAAGAACGAAGGACGTAATGAATCATCTACCAGAACACCTAGTAATGGCCTATCTCTCCAATTGTGATTTACTGACAGACATGCTCAACAATGATGATAATACATTATTTTATTTATATCTGATATCAAAAATTATTTTCGTTGACAAATAATTGTAATGTCCGTCATTATGTTATTGTTGTTGTCCTAATTCTGATATTAAGAAAATATATTTGTGACAAATAATTGTAATGTCATTATGTTATTGTCATTGTCATAAGTTTTATGCAAAAGTAAAATGCGCACGACTTAATTTTTTTATTTATTATATAAGTAAATTGAAAATTCTAAAATACCGTAAACAAAGAATTTAAATCCATTAGAAGAGTCCAACGAACATTTATTTTGTGTTTTAGGCTTTGATGACATTTGTGTTCATTTCGTTAAGATATATATGTATAATTATATATTATGGTCTGATCATATCTTAACACAACATACATAAGAACACAAGGCATATTTAAGGAGGGTGGATGGTCAACTTAATAACCACCAGATATCTCATAAAATTGTAGACTTTTTTAGCCGTAAACTAAGTGACGAAAAATTCATAATAATTGAGCTTTAAAATTGAATAATTTCCAATACCTTTATAAAAATACCAGACTCTCTCTGAAGGAGATTAAAATAGTTTAACATTGGCCACAACCACCAGCCGTCTTATTAAATCCATGATATGTTCACAGGAAATCATTGATTGTGAGGAACTATATGTTCATAATATGTATAAATCTTCTTGGAATGGTCCCCATTGAAATCATTTCATACTTTTATAATGTAATCTAGTTAAATGCGGTAACCATTCTGAAGATTAAACTTGCGGGGTTCAGATTGAATTAAGATCCGACCTAAATAAAAGGTTTACACAACTGTTTTATAAACGACATAGAGACGGAAACAGTAAAAGTAGTTGGAATAAGTGGGCTTTTAACATCGTCAGAATATCTATTTTGTATTTGTCGAAGACAAACATGGAACTTGATTTTTAATAAAACCCTCTCTTCTTCTATTACAAATGTCATATGTATCCAATTTTGTTTTGCATCAATAGATAAATATTTGAAAAGAAAAAAAATTGATATTTATAGTATTCCGAAAGCCAATAAAAGTACCGGTGTGTATATTTGCAATATTAACTGGTATTTTCAACGCCAACAACAGTTTGCATACCTGTTTTTATGCAATATTAATAAGTTTTATTCCATCGACAAGAGAGAAAATCCTGCCAAGGTGATTTTCCATTTCTGTAGTTTAATCCACAATACAGTGTCAGGTGGGGGATTAACCGGATTACTGAATGGTGAGTGCCAAAGATCACCACACAGCAGGGATTAAGACTATTACGGACCGTGTACCTGCAATTGTTCTAGTCCAACATTATGGTTAAACTTATATATGTAAAATGAACACACGTAAGTATTTATAATTCATATTCTATTCTATTTTTTTATTTAAAAAAATCTTCTGTTTAGGATACGTAAGTACGTGTTGTAATACACAGGACAAATGGAATACACAACTGTACTTCTGTCTGTATGATTGGTTACAAAGGCGGCCATTTTGATTATTTGTATTGTTTACACTAATTCTCTACAGCTGTGATTGATGCGGACAGAATTTGTTGTATACTGTATAATTTATTACAGGTACCCGAAAAAGAGAAATATCTGTCTAAAATGCCGAAAAAAGACAAACCTAATTCTTCCACCTCTAAGCCGGTAAGACCAAGTAAAACCTAAACTAGTTGATCTAAGCGAAACCTTGATACACTGGGAACAATAACAGTGTGCTTTTGTTATGAGGTGTCAATAATAAGATAAAGATATTGATTTAAAGAAACAGTTAATGTGAATTTGCTGTTTGTTTCAACCAGGAGAATGCAGCCACTGACAATAGAGAGGTACTATCTACATGTATGTTATATGTCATTCCTACCCCAAATTAATCTTTTAATACGGTACTATTCATATCGCAGTACAAAACACAAGAAATCGAATAATCCATAATAACACCCACAATTTATGAATATTCCATAACACACCTTTTGATGTTACGTGTAACCGTAATGGAACCAACCCCCCACCCTCCATCCCGCTTCAATTAAACCCATTGCAAATATTTTCCAGTACTATTATCGTTACTTATTGGTGTTCAAAACATTCAAGGAAAACTTTTTTACACAAAATTTTAATTTGTTTTTTTTTAGAGTAGATATAAAGTTATCTAGCTCTTTTCAAATAGTTTGTAACGCATTTAAATGGATATATTATATCTCAAATCATTAATCTGTTCCACTGTAAGAAAAGATTGAATTGCGGTTACAAATTGTGTTACAAAAATACAATGTATGTTGTAAATATAACCATAACAGGGAGCTACGAACACAACGGAAGAAAAGGTAAGCGTGTACATTACCGTCTAACGCCCAATTTAGCCCCCCCCCCCTCCTCCCGAACAAATGACCATACGCTTTGATAACATTATAATATTGATATTTTCTCTTTGTTTTAAACAAAGCGTTTTATTTTAACTGTATTGAAAAATGAACTAACTAAACGGATGATTTTTTCAAATAAAATAATCAAGGTAAATTAATACTAATTATAGTTACTCAGTTCTTTTACCGTGAAATATTTAACTTACATATATAGAAAAACTTATAATGAAACTGGTACATCTACATTTTTTATTTAAACAAAGCGTTTTATTTTAACTGTATTGAAAAAAGAACTAAATATTATTTTAAATAAAATGATCAAAGTAGATTTAAACTAATTATAGTTACTCAGTTATTCTTCATTTTCAACGGTGAAATATTTTAACTTACACGTATATACCCGTATACATGTACTTATAATGAAACTGGTATGTCTACATTTTTTATTTAAACGAAGTTCTATTTTCACAGAGTATAAACTAATAAAACCTGTAACCAGAATTTACATATATTATACTTTTTTCCCTCCCTTACACGAGAAGTTTTTAAAAGAATTTTCCCTTTTGATATGGCAGCTAATAAACCATATCAAAACTGAAAAAAACAACCGATGTTTTTTTCTTCTAGCATTATTTTTTAAATCCATTAATTTATTTACCATTTCGATCTAATACTGCTTCTATTTGTGAATCTCTTATAATATCAATCTGTGATCGTACATACGAACAATTCGGAAAATACTTTCCTATAGCATGCGTACTAATATTGTATCAAAGTCGATAATTTTTTTAAAATATTGTCTTTTTTATTTCATCGAACTTGACTTACTACAAAATGTTGTGATTAATTTTCAACAAAGAGACAGCTACAGTGATATTAGCAAAAGACCAACCCCCACCCCCACCAGATTTCGTATTGATGGATTTTGTGTCAATATAATTTTGTTCGTCTAAATACCTAGTAGTGTTTAAAATCGGCAGTTTGTTCGATTTTTCTAATATGATATGGATTATTGAAGGAGGAGGTAGGAATTCCGGAAGTGAAACCTCCCGGATCCAGCAAGAAGGAGCTTCTGAAGGATGTCGATTTCAGCGTCATCGACCATCATGCACTCAAAGTATATAATATAAAAGTCAATCTTCTTATTGATATAAACGTGACGAGTGATTAATTCATAAGTAAAATTATAACATAAGGCTTTAGATGGAAAAGGAATATATAGCAACTATTGTCAACACCACTACACTGCGGATACTATGACCTAATTCAAGATCGTGTTATTATTTAAGGCGACCAACTCCCTGTTGAAAGAGTCGTTCTGGGACCTGACCAAGTACCTGTCTGATGACGACGCGTGGGAGGATGACCTAGTTAAAGTACGGGTCATATTCCGTTGGATTACGTCATACAACGTCAAAAAAATGAAAATAGAGGAAACCCCTCCCCCAAACACACCCCTCGAATACTTCAGCAAAATTCAGAGTGGATTTGGCAATCACGCTCAGCTGTTTTACATCATGTGCCAGTAAGAAAATGTCCAATACTAAATTAAGTGCTAAAATCGTAAATAAACAAAATACTTGCAATTGCATTTGTAATATTAAGTGTGATAAGGTGTGATTAATAATCCTTGATATTAGTTATTTGAATTTATTTGAATTCGATATTTACAACATGGCCCTAACAAATATAAATAATCACGTTTTCGTTTATCTAGGCTATTTGATATTCCCTGCGTGGTTGTAGATGGAATGACTAAAAGTAAAATGTACACGGTGGGAGATCCGGTAAACCACGAGGAGATGGCGGCGCAGTGGAACGCGGTGTACGTCCGGGACGAGTGGCGGCTGATTGACCTATTCTGGGCTATCGAGTGCGTGGAGGTCGACTCCGGAAAGGATGACGACTTCGATGAGAACGGAGACTTCCTAGATCAAGAGTCTGTTGACGACCAGAACGAGGACAACGATGACATCATGTCAAAGGCGTCTTTCATCCGGTACCACCACAATGAGGAGGTAGACGAGCAGTATTTCCTGACGGACCCGCGCCAGCTGATCTGGACACACCTCCCAGACGATTCCAAGTGGCAGCTGATGAAGACGCCAATGTCTGAGAAAGACTGGGAGGAACAGCTGTATGTTAGAGAACGCAGCCATGAGATGGAGATCAGCATCAAACGAAACCTATACGGCAAACAAATTGTACAGGCCAAGGAGGGAAAAGCCGATATCATCCTTTGGTTCCCTGAGAAGAACGGCGAGTCGTACGAGTTCAAGCATTCTTTTAGACGCACGAATCGGTCGGAAGGGAAGAAACCTATCGATAAGATCCTAAACAGATTCACAATTTTTGATCACATCCACGACAGAATTCATTTTAAGTGTATGTTGCCGGTGGCGGGAAGATTTTACTTAGATATTTTTGGACGCGATAAACAAAGCAAAGAACTCGGTGAATTCGACTTGCTCTGTACGTACGTCATTGTCAGTACCACCCCTGACAAGGAGCCCGACCCACTTCCGGACTACCCTCGCATTGGATGGGGAGAATGCGCGCGCTCCAGGAAGCTGAAACTTATTCCTATCACACACAAGGAAGCTTTTATCACAACAGAAGATGGAATCCTAGACATCAGGATGCAGGGAAGTGACAAACTAAAACTAAAGATCAAAATGAAAAGTGTCATCATAGATGAGGTGAACCTTGTGAAGTACGTGATGATGCACTGGCACGCGGGGGAATATCTGATCCAGACTCGACTCCCCAAACCCGGAAAGTACGCCCTGAAACTGTACGGATTCCTGGAACCAAACGCCACGGAGATGGTAAATGTGTACAATTACCTGATCACGTGCACAGGTCGTGGGGTCAAAAATTATCCCTTTCCTTGCTTTTCACAAGATCAGCTTGGTGAGGATCCTAACGCTTACAAAATCTGGGTGCGTGGATTTCAGACGCAGGCGAGTTTTATTGAGGCCAAAGAAGGACACACTAAGCTAGAATTTGAAGCTAAAGATGGTATTCAGCTACAATGCGAATTAAACACAAACAATCCTGTTGCAGCAGAGCGCATGCGTGTGGTTACCAAAGAGGACAGAAGTCATCAGTTGTATTTTCTAGATCTTCCTATCGAAGGGGAATATTCATTTAACCTTTACGCCTACAAGAAAAACAGTAGCCAGAGATTACACAATGCATTCACGTATCTCATTCACTCAACAGGACGCCCAATAGAAAAGGGTCAGACAAATACATCGAAAGGAAACGCCAACAGAAACTTTTGGAGAGATTCTAACGAAATAACGACAGAAACAGTTGAAACAGCAGACGACGAGGTCATCTTTCCCGTGCCGAGGTGTATGGACAATCTAATTGCTTTTCTTGCCAAGAGAAAATCTGATGAACCACCTACGTCTAAGTCCGTGGAGCGCTTCACAGAGAAGGACATTGAACTGTACAGGGTCAAAGTTCCCGAGGTGGGGGAATACGTTTTTACAATCTACGAAAAGAAGGATGTCGGGTTTATGAAAAGTCGAGCCAGATACCTCATCCGTAAAGTGGAGAACGAAGATGAAGACAACGATGATGATGTCACAGAAACTCAGGACTTCCTGGAGGTTCTGCGCATAATCCGTGACGAGCGGAAGAAGGAAGGAAAGAGCGTGACAGAGGCGGAGAAACAGTTACAGAGCAACAGGAAGATCCAGCTTAATCAGCCCAAAGGTCAGGCGCTATTGTCCCCTCTATTAAGTTGTAGTCTGCCATTATTGAAATAAATACCTGTTTAAGTCAAAGAATTTATTTTCAAAAGAGCATTCCGCCAGCGGAAAAAGATAGTAAAATTTACGAACTCACGAGCACAGCGAATGAAGGACATTATCATCTGAGACTTGCCATCTAAACAGTTCAGTTACTTTCCTTTCTTTATTTCTTATCTCCTCTGAAGTTTTTAACATTTTTAAATACCTACCTGAGATCGTAAGTTAACAAGACACACATGGACGCTTGTGCCAGAAATTGGAAAGCAAACACCCGTCTGACGACTAATTGCCACAGTGTAAACCTTCTTTTTAAATGCCTCCTTATTTTTAAATTACGACTTGTTTCACGTTATTTTCCATACCCAAAGACAAATTTAGAAAAACGCTTAAGAATAATCAATAGCTAAGATCAATTTCTTTGCTTACAGCCAGCGAGCGGATCGTGCTCTCTCAGAATCTGAAGTCGGCCATTAACTCCCGACGACCGGCCCTGATAAAGAGGGCACTTAACGAATACAAGTATCTAAAGCCTTCCCAGGGAGACGATTTACTGGTGGAGGGATCCCGACTTCTTCGAAAACTCGAGGCCCAGGAAGGTAAGACGGCGGGTGTTCCCAGGACAACAACACTGTATTATGTAAACACGCTCTATATTTATATCTTATTGATGAGGTTAAAATAAATAGTTGTTTTCTGTAATACGTGTTCTATTAGGAACCTCTGTCTTATCTATGTCGGCGATGTAAACTTGTTTTTGTAATATGTGTTCGTAGGTAGTGCAGTGCCTTTGTTGTGGATAACAAATCATAGCTATACATGATTTAAATTGAGTTTTAGAGCAGAAATTTAGAAATGTATTTCAATACCGTAATTTCATGTCTACACAAAATGGATATTATAATAATGATGTAAACGTGTCAATATCTATAATGGTTTATCTATATCTGATATCTTCTTCTAGCATTATTGTTTAGTTTCAGTAAAGTATGGGGTTTTCTATAATTTGTATGTTATTGAGTAATAATTCGTAAAAACGGTCAGAGTTTGTGATCGCACTGGACACTGTCCATGCTCTGCATTATCGTCTGAACATTTATTTTGAAATAGTTCTAACAGAAATTACGAAGGTTTTTGTTTTGGATTGATTAATCGAAGAATATATGTATACTAGACGTGTAACAGCATTATTGTTAACTCAATGTAGAATACTTAATCAACTAACGTTAGATAGCGTAACACAGTTTAAAGGGATTTACATCTATAATATATTAGAGAAGCCCTGTCAACTTGCGGCACTCCTCGTTATTTAGAAATGATCGTCTTTTATCCAGGTAAGTTACACTTACGTAATGCGTTATAGTCAGACTGTACAGTCAATTTATTTTTTAGCATTGATCAGAGCGTATGAAGATCAAGACTTGAAGGAGCTAGATAAGGCGATTGTGAAAGCACGCTCTATCAATGACCCCTCCATGAAACAGCCCCTGACCCTTGCCTCAAGGTTACGGGACCGCTTAGCCGCCAAAAATAACCTCAAAGACATGATACTCAACGCAGACATCAGAACCATCTACGAACTCCGGAAGTTGGTTCACCCGCCAGATGGCGTTCACCAGACCATCAAGGCGGCGCTTATGTTGCTGGACTGTCCGCGACAGGAAGTAGAGGTAGATGATCGATTTGTAGGAATCATTGAAGCTTATGAACACGGCTTGTAATTATTAATGATCAATACAATAACAATTTAATAGAACTAATGTTACGTTTTTCTCCATACCTTTCGAAATTGTGAAATACATGTATATTGAGTTATTCAGATTTTTAAAAAAATTTTGATAACTCTAAACAATGTCAATCATCAAATCTATATATTTATAAATATTAGTATCTTTAATATGCTCATTTTTGTATTGTGTTAATTTACATTTAACAGAACCATTCATTTGAAAGTAAAAAAGTTCAATTATTTATAATGATAAGAGTACGCTTAAAAATTATAAAATGAAATGAAGAATAGTCCAAATAATTTATGGAATACAAAGGAAAATATAAAATACAAACTTTGTTTTAGCATTATAATATATAAACCAGTACAAACTGTTTAATTATCTTTTTTGATTCTATAATACAGCAAATGTTAAAAACTGTCGCACAGTGTATCATTTAAATAACTGAAATGACATCTACTAGTATAATATTCTCTATGCAATTTTTTCATCTCTTTGTTTTAAGAACTGGAATAAATGCATGGCCCTCCTGGGAAACAGGGGACAAGATGGATTACGATACAAGATGTCGGAACTCAACCCCGATGACGTCAGCAGAAAGAACGCTCTAGACGCCAAAATAACTATACAACCTTACACGGAGGAACAGCTCAGATACATAAGTCCCGGCGCCGCGGCCTTCTTTAACTGGGTCTGTATAAATCTATTCAATATAGGAATCTTTAAAAATAACTTTTAGTATTTTTTCCCATTGCATAACAAACACACAAACACTATGTACATGGGTTTTTATGTGTATTTTTCTAGACTGAACAGGTAATTAAGGAGGTGGAAGCTAGAGGCGGTGTACTGAAGAAGAAACCACCAAAACCAAAGACGCCACCGCCCCCGCCTGTCCCCCGTGAACCTACACCACCCCCACCGCCAAAAAAGAAAAAGGAACCGTCGACCAAATTTGTGACGTTAGACGAACTTATGAAAGAAAAATTCCCAATGGATAAAGACCCGAACGCTAAACCGGAAAAACCGGCGGTCAATCCCTCCCCGGATCCCGCTCTAACGGAAGACACCGTCAGTTCCAAGAATTCATACGCCGGAAGGCATCAACAAAGATCGCAATATTATAGCAGGAAGCCAAGAGCTGTGAGAAACAAAAACGAAAGTGAAAGTCCCACCTCTAAGACTCCTGTAGACATTCCCTCGCCAGATAATTTATTTAGGGCGACCAACAAATCTGTGTCACCGGATAGGCGACGCCCACGAGAAAACCACAGAAAGGATCCGAAAGGTTCGCGTATTTTGGTGGAGCTTGATGAAAAGAAAGAAAAGACCAAAAAGCCAATGGAAAACTCGAATTCGCACAGTAAAACAAATAAGGGTATCTCGAACCCGACTAGAAATGTCCGTAATGTGAGTCCAGTAAAAACCGAGACACTGGGAAACAGGCGCACGCCCTCTCCCTCCAAAAATTCCACCAAAGGGGAGGTCAAGAGAATAGACAGTCGTGGGTATTATAAGAACTACAAGGCACACCAGATTCTTAACCAGAGCATGGAACCGGATATTTTACAGATAAACCACGATACGGATCCGGTGAACGAACTGTTAGAACCCGACGATCCCAAGGGATATCAGTCCATCTATCAAAAAAGGAAACATTTCAATGATTTCAAAACCCTCCCTAAACAAGCTGTATGATATTGATTTTGTTTTGTTTGTTTTATGTACACTTTGCATAATATTTATGTTTGTATTTATCCATCATTAATTAGAGGGAAAAAAAAGATTTTTTTTTAAGTTTAAACATCTAGTTCTGCGATTTATTTTAAACGTCAGCTACTTTTTCTCTCATCTTGTTCGTCAGAATATGAACTTGACAACAAGAGTGATCTGCGTATGCGAGAATGCTGGTTACTCGGACAGTTGCACATTGAATTTCACTTGATACTTTTACATATAACCAGCTCTGAAAAACAGAAAATATCGCGGATTATTATTTAAAACAACTTTAAATGTCTGTAACAAAATCACCAATATTATTTCCGCAACCTCTTTTAATGGTTCTTATAAAGATGCACGTTGACTCTCTGATTAAGGAGAAAATTCACAGGGTTGTATTACTTTTGGTCCGTTACAAAGTGTGCCGATTTAAGATCTATTTTTCTCAAACTTTGTTTCATTATATATGTTGAAATTATGTTGGCGTTTCTACATGTATTATGATTTTGTTTCCTTAAAGAAAATGTTCAGCAGATCAGCAGATTTTCACACAAGTGAGCAAGGTGATTTTGTTCATCATGAAGTAGAGGTGGTAATACAAGAAGGAAAAAAAGTAAATAAAAGTTCACGCTTTTATATTTTAAAAATATTCTTGAATTACCCAACAGCTGAGACATTTATTTTTATTTGTTAGTATTTGATCATTTGTTCTTAAATACTATCACGCTGTGCGTGTAATATGAAAGAAATCTACACACACATTTGTTACATGAGATCAAATACAGCATATCATGCCCCAAGAATAGGGAAAATTCAAACATTGGTTACAGAATGGCATCGATTAAAAATCACTATATAAGACTTGCATGATGTTTATTATGCTGCTAATAACAGGAACGTATTTGTAGCATCAACCAAGGAAGATATTATTGTAAAGGAATTATATTTCAGTACCCCGGTGAATCATATGGGTTGAGGTTTGCAAATTCATACACAGACATGCCACATTTCAAAATCTCTAAAGAGAACCTGTGTAACTCCTAAAATAATTAAGGTGGCCGACTTTAGTTTCATTGCGCATGATTTTGCGCAATCTAGTAAAATACAGGGTGTTTGTACCTTTTAAGAATTTTTTTCGATACCAATTATGAAACTAAAAAGCAATAAACAAAATGCGGATAAAAATATTTAGATTTTTAAAGGAAAATTTCATTTTTTAAACGATTTTTCCGTTGTTCGGTAGGTGAGCGATGCCATTATGCTAATATGACGTTATGATAAAATGAAGCTTTTTAGGCGTATACTATAAAAAATAACATTGAAGAAAAAGTTAAATGTTACGCATTGGAAATTTTAAACACAGAATTATGCTATCCTCAGGGTTATTCTTTAAAATTTTGAATGAATCCATTGTACCAATCCACGTTTTTAATACTCCAAATATATAGCAAAATTTGGTGCATTTTGATATTTTGAGATGAACTCAATCAAAAACCAGATGGTAGAATTTAGTTTTTTTACATATAAGGTAAAAAAGATAATTATTCTAATCACATATTACAATTTGAGGAAAATCGCTATTAAAGTATTTTTTAAATCTGCTTCGAAGTACGGGAAATCACAATTTCCTATATATTCCTATAGTAAATGCACCTGTGTTTTGAGATGGCCCATTAAAAGAACCAAATGGTAGATTTTCTTGAAACTTCACAACTATACTAGAGTTGGTGTAAATTACATATGATCAAAAAAGAAAGCGTTTTGCTATTAATTGTAGTTTGTGCGCAAAAAACCCCCAAATCGGTCTCCTTAAACAGAAAGGGAAAATTGCTGAATATATAGTTTCAGACGTCTTTAAATGAGCTCGGATTAACACTATGAAATAATCGATAGTGATTCGCATGTAAATAAGATAATTAACACGTGTTTAAATTATAGATCCAAGACGACTTTTAAATCGGGTTTCTCCAATATTTTTATTCAAATATGGCAAACGAATGTCATTTCATAATTAATCCTTCTTTCACTGTAGAAAACCATTTTATGATGACCACTTAAGTTGTTACATTTTTCAATGCCCGGTTATCTAAACTCATGTACTGGGTATTGTGATTTTGGTGGGGGGTTTTTTGTGCGAGACATGTGAATGGTTCTATATCAGGTGTTAACCGTAACAGGTACTTGTGGGCTTTACGAGTTTGACACGCACATTCATAATAAAAGTAAACCGTTATTCGTTTATTTTTTATTCAATCTTTTGGTGATATAATTATACGGATACGGGATTCTACTCTTGACTATTATCACAATAATACATGTATAAGCAAATTGAAATACAAAAATATACGGAAACCTATTGTCTATAACAACAAGATCACGTAAATTAGTACTGTATTTATGATCATATTAAACAACACATTTTGTTGTCTTGTACGTTTAAGAAGATATAAGTATTTTAAAACTGATTTCACGGGTGTTTGTACTACCATAACCACGTAATACAGCGTTTAAATTAGACAAATTAGGTCATGCTATTTCAGGGTTTTGTGATTACTTCTTTATTAGTAAGCTAATTAGTCATCCAAATCCAGGTAAGATATGATTGCTCGGGCGAGCGATGTGGCCCTTGAACTATTTTGAATATATTTAAATATATAAATTAGGAATGACAATAAGAATGATATTAGATGCTGCGTTTTCTTGAACACAGCATGGACGTCGTGCTGTAGCCATGCCATAATTTCCTTAAAATTCAAAATAATGCTTATGTATTCTTTAATCTGATTAATATTACATAATATTTATCTCCAACTAGATAAACAGCTCATTTGAAAACAATGAATTTTGTTTTTAAAACAGATCTAACTTTAAATCTCCAAAAAGAATTGTGTACATAAATATTTGTATCCTAGCTTTCCTAAGCTGTGTTACCATGGGCACAAGACGGCGAAGTCTCACAAAGATAACTCTGTTATTATCTGTCGAGGAAACAAGAATTATAATGCACTCAACCAATTGTCATTTAGTACAAAGAGAATTCTTATTCTATAGAGTTTTTAATATTAGATTTTTTTTGTTTTGTTATAATCATCTCAAGAGTATTGGAACACTCCGAAACGTCTAACACGACCGACCGATATTTGTACAGTAGTCAAATTGAGTCAATCAGACTTTTGCTCTTTTAGACCTGACAGTCGTTTGAATATATATAATATTGATTATTAATTATGTCATATGTAGACCAAATCCATCGCAGAAAAAAATTAAAAATAATAATCATATCCAGAATTAACTGAATATTATAAATGGCCGACCTAGAATGGCCTGAAATGTAGAATTGTTCACCGATTAACTTAATCCCGAATTAGCCCACTTTTTTCTTTGCAGCTTAATCCCGCTTTGAACCCTTATAGCAATATTTACACGGAATATACCTTAACAAGTTCTAAATGTGTGTATTAGATTATGTTTTAAACTTCACAAAATACAACAGTGGTCTTATAACTCTGACAGCTTGAATTAAAAGACAGTGCGTTATGAAATATTTACAGTAGTTCTAGAGATATTTACTCATTTTCCTTGTGAGTTAGCTGAAGTATTCCGGATTCGTCAGTTAAGCATAGAGACCTGTGAGTGAAGCTAGGTATTCAATATGGGGTCGGGGGCCTCACAACCCGAGGAGGAAGATGATTTCATGGATGTCGCGAGCGAGGAGCCAAAACCGAAAAAGACGGCGCCTAAAAAGGTTCTTTTTCTTTTACTCTTTCTCTGTCAATCTTTCTTTAACTTGTTTTCTCTCTCAGCTGTATCCCCCTTCTCTCTTTTTATCTCTCTATTTCTCATAATTACTCTCTCTCTCTCTCTCTCTCTCTCTCTCTCTCTCTCTCTCTCTCTCTCTCTCTCTCTCTCTCTCTTCTGTTTACCTTTAATATTACAATATATTTACTTGTATGTACAATTGATAGTAATATTTTTTCCTTCCAGAAAACAAGCCGTAAAAAGAGGAAAGGAAATAAGAATCCAGAAACGGAAGTCCCCAGTATGACGAAGGAGGAGTTTTTGGCGGATGTAGATTTCAAGTACATTGATGATCATGCGTGTAAAGTGAGTTCTGAATTTTAACTTGTGTTGCATATGAATAAATTGTATAAAAATAAGTTGCTATATATCAAGCTTTCATTGCAAGTCATATACCTGGAAACTCAAGATTACTTAAACGTAGTGTATGTAACTGTATGATTGTTGTATGTTTAAAATTAGATAGCCTGAATGTCATGTCAAATATGAAGAAGAATTGTGTGCAATCTGAGAGAGAGAGAGAGAGAGAGAGAGAGAGAGAGAGAGAGAGAGAGAGAGAGAGAGAATATTACTATCCGATTTTGTACCAATGTTTTGTAGCCCATATATGGTGGTTAATTTTGATATTGCTCTTACATCACACGAATACCTTTTCGGTAACCCTTTGTTACCCTAAACCTAAAACTCTCAAAAAGGGGGAGAGACAAGGAAATCAGTTCTTTTAAAAAATCTGTTAACAGTAACAAATATAATACCGTTCCAAAGATATAAGAAAAATGTATTTTGCTAAAATGTGGAGGGGCCAGCCCCCTTTTTGTTTGTTGCTACGAAGGTCCTGGCGTGGTTTTTCTTTAGAGGTGGTACGTGTTGAGTATGTTAATCCAGCTCGTAATTCTCTCTCTTTTTAGGCTCCTCACGGACTGCTGTACTCGTCCTTCGTAGAGCTGGCGGACTACCTAACGGACGAGGGCGCCTGGCAGGATGACCTTGTCAAGGTCAGGTCTGTGTTCAGGTGGGTGACGTCATACAACCTGAAGAAGCTGCAGATTGACCCCAATCCCCCGGCGGACAGCGTGCTGGAGTACCTGAGCAAGATTCAGTGTAACATCGGCAACCACGCCAACCTTTTCTACATCCTGTGCCAGTGAGTACCTCAATCATAATCTAGTGTTGATCCAGAGCACAGGACATTTCTATTTCACCCAATTGTCATAGTGATTAATATCCTCTCTTAAGGTTTGCTGTTCAGTTTAGTTATTTATTTACTCAAAACCATATCATGGTACATGATGTACATGTAAGGAGTATATACATGTACAAATGTACACAGATAACAATCAAGGATCACAAGTATTTTTTTTTTCAAAACCATATCATTAGGACATGAGATACATGTACATAAAACGAGTATATACAAATGTACATATGTAACAATCAAGTATCACAAGTATATTAAGAAAGAAATGCAAACGAACAAACAACAATCTATTGTAAACGATTTAGGAAGAGCAAACATCTTCATGAGTACACCAGACGTTATAGAACTGGGCTCACCCATTGTTTTATTGTACACGATATTGTTATTTTCTCGCTGTAAAATTATCATATGATGATGATATTTTTTGTGGTCGCCAGTTACCATGATAGCTAAAATCGTTTTTAAGTCTTAAGTGATTAATGGGATCTACAATAAGAGGTTGAATTGTTCAACTTCTATCGGTCATATAAAGATATCCTTTTACAGTAACTATTTTTTCTTGTTTTCTCTTTATTCGGATCAAAAGCCTTTCGCTATCAGTGTTTTTCGAGGCTCTATAAAGGAAGATCTTCTGCACTAAATGAACCTCTGTCTGTGTGTCCATCCGTCTGTCTGTCCTTCCGTCTGTCTGCACGTCTGGACATATTCAACTGCATTGATAAAACTATTCATTATTCTTCAGAATGGTTGACGTGCCGTGTGTTATAGTTGATGGCATGACAAAGAACTCCGCTTACAAACTGGGGGAACCACTTAACAGAAAGGCCATCAAAGCCCAGTGGAACGCCGTATATGTGAAAGACGAGTGGCGCCTGATCGACGTGTATTGGGCCACCACCTGTGTAGAAATCAACAGCGGGGATACCCCGGGGGAGATCCACATGGCTCAATACACCAAGAGAAGGGTCGAGAGAAAGGTGAAACTAGAACACAGGGAACCGGTGGACGAGTGCTACTTCTTCACAGAGCCTTACCATCTGATTTGGACACATCTACCCGATGACGAAAAATGGCAGCTGCTGCCTCATCCAATGAAAGAGTCGGAGTTTGAAAAACTTGTGTACGTGCGAGAGCGGATGCACGAGCTCGAAGTGGAGTTTCCCGCAAAAAAGAATCGCAGAGTTAACGTGTTTCTGAAACAAGGTATTGGACACATTGAACTTGATCTCCCCCCGAAAAGGAGCAAGTTCTTGCGATTCAAGTATGTGTTTTATCGATCAAAAGGTAGTATGGAAGATGACAAGGATGTAGACGTACTGCTTAACAACTGCGTGAAAATGAAGCAGACGGGTACGAATCTCTTCTTTGACTTCGATGTACCGGTTTGTGGGACTTTTAACTTTGAAATCTACGGAAAAGACGCTAATCATCCAGACCTACAGGAATTTGACCTTATGTGCACTTACAGCGTTCGCGCACCTGTTCCAGAAAAGAAACTTCTTCCGTTACCAGACAATCCAGAAATCGGATGGGGTCCGAACATGAAGACGCTGAAAAGCGGAATCAAACCTGTAACACACAAGAAATCTAAGATTGTTACTGACGACGGAATCATAGAAATCAAGATCCAAGCTCCAATAGATTCCAATTTAACGATGGAGACAAGGTCCGGTGTAGTTGATGACGCAACACTGACTAAATACGTCATGCTCCGATGGGAGGACGGGCACTACATTATCAATACAAGGCTTCCAAAGGCCGGACATTACATCATGAAAATAAATGCTCGAAATCCTAAAAAGGACACAGAGGTTGAAAATGTGTTAAACTACATAATAAAACACAATGGGAAACAAGAGGTTGATAACCCATTCCCACACATTGAGAACAACGCTTTGGGTCCATCTGAAAATGCAGAAAAACTTGGTGTCCGTGCTGTGTTTTCAGAGACAATTGTGAAAACCAAAAAAGGTAACGCTATTGTAGAAATAGAGGCAGATGAGGCGACCGAAATCAAACATGAAATTGACTGCACGAACGAAGACGCAAGGAACGCTATGGTGGCCACGGCATCACAAGAAGGCCGCCTTCACACGTACAACATGGATCTGCCAGTAGCCGGCGAATACACACTCAACATTTACGCGAAAAAAGATTCGAATGTCGTTCATGTTTATTCATTCTTAGTTATATCCGCGGGAAAACAAAAGAGGCCATTAGGAAATAAGAGTGATAGGTCAAAGTCACGTGGTTCATTGTCAAACAGGTCAGGGGTAACTGATTTCTCGAACATTCCTACTACAGGAAAATCGAACACCCCGAGGTTGATCACGAAGACATTCCGCACGAAAGAGGTGGAGTTATTAGTCCCCGCGCCAGATGACACCACAAACATAGTCGCTACCTTGACACCGAAAGACAATCAGAACGCAACAGTGAACGTGGTGCCCCTCAGGAAAGATGGCAGCAATTGGTTTAATGTCCCTTTGGCGTCTGTTGGGGAATACAACTTTGACGTTATCACACAGAATCCCGACGGTTCCCTCAGCTATATCGCCAAGTATAAAATACGCCGTCTCGACATTAATTCCGCGGAAGCCAATGAACCGGAACAGCCAGCGTTTGACCCTGATGCTCACTTCAAGGCAAGAGGTATGGTATGAATTGCACATCAAACTTTATCATTTATTTCCTTAACTTTGTTTCGACAATAAAATTTACTTTGAAAAAAGTAAGATATTTTAACTGACTGAATAAGTAAGAATTTTTCACTACTTAACATGTTGGGGACTTTGCTTTAAGCCAAAAAGAAGCAGGAGATAACACAGAGCGTAGAGGACGCCATTGAATCTAAGAATGCTGGGAGGATTGAGAAAGCGATGGTGGTGTACGCGGCGAACGTCAGCAATAACAACCATGACCAACTCCTGGAGAAGGCGGAACAAACCCTGAAGGCTCTCTCCGTCCGCAAAGGTAGTCAAGAGGACGGCGTCACGGCTGATCAGTAACTCACTCAGTCCCTGTGTACAATAATAAGCCTCTATATAACTCACTCAGTCCCAATATAACTCACACAGTCCCTATATAACTCACTCAGTCCCTATTTAACTCACTTAGCATGTGTATAATAATCAGCCCCTGTATAGACTGAACCATTTTAACAAGAGCTTGGACTTTGGTAGTTTTGTCAAACAGCAATGTGATGTAGGCCTGTCTATTTCATTGCTAGCCAATAAGCCATGGTTCTTTGAAATCAACAGGATTAGTCTGGCTTATTAGCTTAGGCTACGCAATCTATGCTGCTGTGATGTCATTCCTTTGTTCCAGCAGTCTGAAATTTTATCTGTGACAGTCCGATATTAGTGAGCTTCTTAATATCAGACCGTTACCAGTGGTTACAGTACTGATATCCTTCAAAATCGGACTGTTTCAGGTAAATCAACAATGGAATTCAATGGCAGTGTTTTAAGTTCGATATGTGCCTCAAACACTTCAGTATAAAAAAATATCAGACAGTTCTCGGCCCTAACGGGCCTCGAAACTGTCTGATATTTTTTCGTACATATTTCACTCGACTCGACACCAGCGTCATTTTAACTTGTTTTGATGCAGGAAATAAATAGTTACGACCTTCCAAAACTCCAAGGTCTTGTAAATATCGTTCTAACTCACTTAGTTCCAGTGTAACTCAATAGGACGCACTGACAGCTGGGTTGGGCTGAATCAATTAATTTTTAAAATGGTTATCAAACAAGCTACTCTATAATCATGATTTTCTTTTCAACTGATTTGGTTTTCTTTATTTTTAGAAAAATAAAAAACTTCAAAAAAATATTTTAATGCATAATTCTAATAATTGAACGTATCTCTGAAAACCCTTCAGAAAATCCCCTCCCACAATTATAGTTATTTAGGATTTTAAGCTAATAAGTACAAATTTCCCTCAAATTCTTTTACATGTAAATATCATATCATTTACTTTTCTAAAACTTTGTGCTTTTTCATGCAATTGTGATTTTTTGTACAAAAGAAGTTAAAGTGAAGTTATTAACACTTGCCATGATCGATATGTTTGACACTTTTTTTAAACGTACACTGATCATATCTTATATTCACAAAATGGCGCCCTTGGGGAACATTATTTTAAGTGTGTTTTGATTTTAACTATTTTGGACTTTTGACGAGTTCTTCGTTGTGTGCCTGTACTTCACTTCCACATACTGTGTGATTAACATATTAATCATATTAGTTATAAGTAAATCACAGATGTTTCTGTTATCTTTGTAAATTATCTTTAACGATATGTAACTATGTGTGACCTCTAATACAACGTAGCTTAGTGTTTCATAAACTTACTTATTCTTTTGTTGTTGCTTTAATATGTGTGCCTTAAGCTTTGATTTTTTATGTATTTATATAGAGTGACAAATAGCAGTATCAATTAAATTTAGTTAATATTTCCTGTTCTTTGTGCATTACATTTCTAAACAGGTTTATTCCTTTATACTTTGAAAGTTTCATTGTGTGGTTATTTTTTGAAGTTTTTGTCTTTTGTAAATGTATTGAAAGTTCAAAACTCCGTAATGCTATTTTACTAACGTACATTAATTCTAACATCGATTATGCAAAAAAATGTCAACAGTGTTTATAAATCTGATGTTTTTGCCGCCATCAACTCTTTTAAATGTGTTGTAATTTAATTGGTTATGAATCTATACACGAGCTTTCTGAGATGTGACTCTTTGATTTGTGTTTCTTGTCACACATTTATGTGAAAATCGTCAAAACTTTATGTGCACAGCGTCAGAACTACTGATACCACCTTGTAGATTTACTCAACGCCTACGAGAAGAGACACATCCCCACGCTGGAGCGAAGATTGAACCGGGCGCGCGCCTGTAACTATAACAACATCCTAGACTCGGAGATCGTGCTGGCTAGTCGTCTCCTGGACAGACTCAACACCCTGAAGAACCTCAGAAAGGAGGTCATGATGACGGACACAAAGGCCCTGACGGAGCTGAAGCGCTACACCTGTCCCCCCGCGGGAATCCACGAGGTTATGTCCTGTACCCTTCTACTTCTGGGACACCCACCCTGGGAGATCGATGTAGGTCAATAATATAACAACTAATTATCATATACATTATGTCATAAGTTAATAATAAATCATTACGGTATATTTTTCTGCTTTCAGACGTGGCCGAAATGCCAAGGAATAATAAGTCGCACTGGTAAAGAATCCATTAAATTCAAAATGGCTGATTTTGACCCACGTGACGTCCCGCTAGACGTCGCTCTGGACGGGAAGGATATAATAGATCCTTACTCCGAGAAACAGATCCATGATGTCAGTCCTACAGCAGCTGCCTTCCATTACTGGGTGCGTCTTCTCACAACATTTTACAACAATCATGTACATCCCATCTGCAAATCACTTCCTTTATAAAAAAAAATATTGTTTTGATCGAGTACCAATATTTCAAACCTGTTCGAATCAGAACACTTGCCAATGAATGTACCTTCCTTTATTGATATCGAGCGGAATTGCTCTACTTCGTTTTCTTGACAATCACAGGAAAAAAAATGATTTTTCCCAAAAACATCATTTATAGGTGAAGGAGCAAATTAAAGAAATAAGATATTCTGCCGGTAGCGTAGGATACAAATATCTGAGGTTTATATCTACTGAGTGATTGTCAGCTACACGACATTTATCACGTGACTTGACTTTGATCGGCGACAGTTCTTTTTAAACACGAAAAGCTTTCAACATTGTACACTTGTTTTTACACTGTTCACGAAGCTGCTAAGGTGGTATGGGACACCTGTCGATATTAAAGTGGATAAAAGTTCATGAGAACCAAAATACATTTATTAGTTAAGCATTTTGAAATTTCACAGTATTTGACCAAAAATTATGTAAATTTTTTTTTCAGAATGGAAAGGTAAAAAAATATAAAAGCCCCAGCGGGATTCGAACTCAAGATAGTAAACGCTCTAACCCATTGCGCTACGCATTTAGTTACTAATTTTTTGAAAGAAAACATTGGTTTAATTGTTTATTTCGATAGGAAGTTCGTCACAATATCGAGGTGTCCCATACCACCTTAAAGAAAAAAGTTCAATAAGTAATTTGCATTTTATCATTTAACGTACACGAAAAACACTGTAACTGTCACATGATTTTAGATCATCCGCCATGCATGAAAGTTAACCGTATTCAGTCCTATTCAGCAGTTCAATATTAATTGAAGTTAAATATAATAAAGTATTCAGATATCTGGTGATAAAAAGAATCAAATGAACGCGATGTATTCAGACATAACCTTACCCCTGATATTTATGTTGTTGTAGGGGACTAGACAACTGAAGGAGGTCGAGGCCACGGCGGTGTCCCTGGGGGGTAAGAACTTCGCGCCGGACGACGCTACAGAGCTGGAGACGATCGCCGAGAGTGAGGGGTCGGACGGGACCAGCAACGAGGTGCTGCCCCTTACCCAGGAAAACCTTAACCAGTTCGACCAAAGCACGAATCAAAATGGCCATGCCCCAGGACATAAGACGTCACCGCTCCGTCCTAACGGGCATGGCCCACCGTCCACGGCGCACACCCAGTCCCAGAAAACCAACTCCCGCCCGCTGTCAGATAGAACGGGCATGATCAATGGGACCTCCAGGACCACCCCGCCCCTCCCCCCAATCACACCCCGGGGGCTCTACTCCAACGGCTCAAACACCCCCTCGACCCTGACGCCGCGAGGAGTCAAGATATTTGAATACAAAAACACTAAGAAGAAAGGATTCGGGAACCTAAGGAAGCTTGGTATTATTCCGGATTGGAAAGGCTGAACTTGCGTCCGTCAGCTGGTTCTTCGTACATTATGTAACATTAATCATAAGTGCAGGGTCAATGTTGTAAATATTCATTTATTAATTTGATTCATTCTTCAAGACTTAGATTCTTCTTTCATTAACTAATGCCATATGCATATCGCAAAATTCTACTGATGACTTCAATTGCTGAATAATAGTGATAAAAACAGAATTATAAAGTGATGAAAACAGAAGTGTTTATCATTAATATCGAAGGTAATTATCGTTGTTGAATTACATAAATGTTTTCAATGTACGATATATAAACATTGTTACAAAATATGTATTTTATCATTAGACAATGAGTAACAAACGTAAACTGTGTTTTATTTTGCCGAAGACCTTTTGTATATCTATTAATATAACCAAAAAAAATAATGCAAAGACAAAACGTTCCGTTCGCCATTTTTGTTCTCTTGTACCGTCATAGAATTGATGACAGCAATCAGGTGACACGTTTCATCTAATGACAATACATTGATTAATTTCTTATAACGATAAATTGCAATTAAGACAGTGCATTTTTAAAGATAAATAATTATCGATCTGTATATGAGAGAGAGAGAGAGAGAGAGAGAGAGAGAGAGAGAGAGAGTGTGTGTGTGTGTGTGTGTGTGTGTGTGTGTGTGTGTGTGGTTAAATGTACATATAAATAATTAGTTATTTAGATATAATTTAATTCTGGTTGTAACGCGGCATTTGATTGGATAGAAAAATTGAGTTAAATTTGTATAACCTGGTTAGCACGTCACAAGACACGTCACAATGCACCAACGTCAAAAACGTATTGATCCACTTGACGTTACGTTTGAATTTTGAACAGATTAATATCATTTTTAAAAGTAAAACGCACTCAATTTGTACAGTAAATCACAGAAAATTAAATTATAAGTAATGAACTTAATGTCTACCCAAGTTATACTCGTTTAACCTGGGTTGGAGCAGTTTACGCTTGTTTATAATCCGCTTCGCGGATTATAAAGCGTAAACTGCCCCAACCCAGGTTATACTCGTATAACTTGGGTAGACATTGAGTTCATTTCTTAAATATTACTTAATAGAACAATTCTCGACCCATTTCCGATCTTGAAGAATAAGGCCAGTTTTAAAATGTGTTAACTTTTTAGTCTCGGCTAATCATACGTTTGTGTCCCAATCCCATACGGGGGATAACTCAATAATAATTTATATTTTATTGTAGTCTGTGTAATAACTGCCTAAGAATGGAAAAATTTCAATTATAAAAGACGTTTTTTGGAAATGATATGATATAATCATAATCTTATGAGGAGACAATGGCCATTAGGTAGTCTCAAAACTGAAAGGTCCGATTTTTTGGCTATTACAGTATCAAAATATTTTCTATGCAAACCAATTATCTTAGAAAGTTATAGACTTTTGCCTATTCAAAAATCCTATTTAATCGAAATATGGCTTAATTGACCGAAAAAACTACTGCAATATATATTATTATACACATACTAAGCATAACCATTGTTTAAATTTGGTATAAAATCGGACCAAGCAGCTTTAAAACTTCTTGAAGGGTTACATGTATCTACCGTTTATAACAATTATGAATAAATGTTTAACGTGTTAGTAAAGAAATTATTTAAGATAGAGAAATCAAATGCAGGTTTATCTCTGGAGATTTTTAAGAAATCAAATTAATTTATACTTGTCAAACATGATTTATTTAGATTTTTATATTTTTACCCATTCATTTTCTTTTTAATTCTAGACGAGAATCATTATCACTTGATCAATCCTTAAAAATCATACTTAGAGTTTAACGATAAAACTTATAATTTATTAGATAGGAAAAATGATAATCAAACATGGACTAAGAGTTGCGTATGAAAAGTAGTTGTACATGTATAGCCCTGTGAAACAAATTTGCAATCTTTAGGTTTTATGCAATATAATTACTTTTCAGATTTTTTAAATAATATACTGGTTAAAAGATTAAAAGGTTAGCATTTATAACCGTGTCCCGATTACTGATAAATGACCATATTTTCCAGAAGCTTTCGGTACAATAACTGGGACATTAGTTCTACTGGAGGCATGATACACGTGTCGTTGAACTATAGTCTGTTTCCCATGATTCGACGAAGAATCAGAGTTAGAAATCAGAACACGAACGAAGAGTCTATTACCTCATTATAAGAGAAAAACGTACCGAATTTTGATATCTCTAACAATTGACTAGAATATTAACAAATTATTCATATACAAATAACGAATATTTTCATTTTTTTTTTACATTTTACAAATAACGCAGTAAAAATTAAATACAAATACCTACATGTAATTACATAGATATAATGAGCCATGGATCTTACTGTCCATAGACATCACTTAGTCTGTGAGAGAGGTTCCCATGTGATGCAATAACTCGAGATGTTTTAGACGTCTCATCATGTCTCTCATGCCTGCTCATTCCAAATCCACGAATTTAGACATTTTTCTTGTTCAAAAAATGCGAATAGTTTGTGACAGTTGTTTTGACGCTTTCGTCAAAATTAATGTTCTAGATAAAACAAAGCACGTGCTTTGAAAACACACTCAAATGTGTATATGATACATTAGCCACATTAATTGACAACTCTTAATTTCTCCCACCCTCCGCGGCGAATTAATTGGTATACGTATGCTGGTTTCGATCGTAGATATATGTAGTCTAAAATATGAAAATTATGGATTCCGAGTTTAGAGTACACTAGTGGTACAACCAGACGGGCATCTCATAATTCGTGTTGCTGAGGGATTAACATACATTACAGTTATATAAACGAGTGTACTGGAGTTAAAACTTTT
Source organism: Magallana ariakensis (assembly GCA_020458035.1). Taxonomy (NCBI): domain Eukaryota; kingdom Metazoa; phylum Mollusca; class Bivalvia; order Ostreida; family Ostreidae; genus Magallana; species Magallana ariakensis. The sequence continues at coordinate 58,389,889 of CM035817.1, read as the reverse complement.
GTATTTTTTTCCGGTGAGGCCCTAGAAACAAGATCAGACATCGCTGTTCCTCGCACGTACAAAAACATACACAGCGTAACTTATGTAAATATTTATTCTACGATGTTTCAAAAATTTACAGATTTGATTATCAGTGGGAAAATCAGTGTTGAAATGCCAGGCTAATTCGCAGTCATTGATAACGTCCATCTTCCCCCCTCAGAAAGCGCGATACTTCTCCCAACATTCAATGGTATCAAATGTCCGCGCTCTGGAAACAAGTAGCAGACGATCTCATTTCTGAGCTCGGCAATGTATGTTTCCTCATGGATATGGAACATTTCCTGTTTCTGTTTCTTATTCATTAGCCTTTGTGTTTTGTCGTCTGCCCAGGACGATGACGACGCACACGTTATCAGCAATGAATCGGTTCTCCGGCGAACAAAGGAAGAAATCGCGTCAAAGAGTAAAGTGGACACGTTGGGGCCAGTATTGAAGCGTCACATTCAGGCGTTACGGCGGGTGAGCAACAAGAAGGTGGACATACTTTTCCTGGTGGACAGTTCCTCCAGCGTGGGGCGCCGTGACTTCGAGTACGAGATCAAGTTCGTCCGGAAGCTGCTGGCAGACTTCACGGTCGATTCAAACCACACGAGAGTTTGTGTGATCACATTTTCCTCAAAAGATCGCGTGCTCAAGCAGATTGACTACGTGGGTCAGCCGCTGGATGACAAGAATAAGTGTACGCTGCTGGAAGAGGATGTCCCTAACATTCAGTACGTCGGGGGAGGGACGTACACTCTAGGAGCATTCCTTGAGGCCAAGGTAAGAACCTCAAACAGACGGCTGTCTGATTACATTCCTGGAGGCCAAGGTAAGAACCTCAAACAGACGGCTGTCTGATTACATGGATTTATTGTTTGAAAACAGAGATCTTCTAAGATAAAAAAAAAATCAGGTTAATTATTTGAATAATTGGCAATAATGTTGCACCAACCCATTCCTCCTCAACCTCAAAATAAAATTAGGTTATATATTTAAAAAGGGAATTATATAAATAAAAAATATAACATTAAATGTGAAAAAAAGTTTTGTTATTCGATGAAGGACGTCAGACGCATGACGACGAGAATATATTCAGTAAACACATTAGTCCCCATCCCAGGAAAATTCCACACGTGAAGATTTCACCGTAAGCTAGATAACATCGGACTTTGTCGAAAGAAGAAACTAAAACCAGAGATCGGGCAAAAACTAGGCATTCCGCGATTCATAAATAATTTTACTTAAAGGGGGACTTGTTTTTGGTTTTGGGGTTTTTTTTTGGTTGGTTTCTTTGGTATTTACGGCAAAGCCAGACGATAAAATAACGAAAATTAATGATAAGAAAACAAACTAAATCACCGAATTGTCTGTAATATACACTGTACATCTACTGTGGGGAAAAACCGAGCGTGTGTGATACATGATTTTAATTTTATAAATGTTTTCGTAAATAAATGGGCCACACTTTATATGCGTATTGCCTTTTGGTGTTAGCCGTTAGATGGGAGTATAACCACTGCTCATAGATGACATATACAAGACCATTCTATAAAACATTTAGAAGGACGCACTCTATGTTGTCCCATTTTAATGATGCTCATCCTGTGCTCATCCCGTAAAAAAATTTCAAATGAGTTCATAATTGAACACCTTAGAGGCAATGGTTTAGACAACTTATATACAATGTATGTAAAATACACCAAACACGCTGGTGTATATACGTTAAAGTTTGATAAAAAAAAAGATAAAAAAAGGAGTTTTTATATTATTATAAAGGTTAAAAATGGCATGATGCTAGCGCACAAACAATTAAACGATTAATGTTACTATTGTTACATATATACAACAAACCTGTTGATATTATAACAAGACTGTAACATCTTCATTTCATTACAGCATGTATTTACCACTTTATTTATGTTTATTTCGAAACGAAACGAAACCAATCGAAACGAAACGAAACAAAACGAAACGAAACCAATCGAAACGAAACGAAACCAATCGAAAGGAAACGAAACGAAACGAAATGAAACCAAAAATCGAAACGAAACGAAACCAACGAAACGAAAAAAACCAACGAAACGGAATTAAACAAAATGTTTTGTTGATTTGTTTGGTATATTTAAGGAATAAGGAATCATTCTTTGAGTATTATGAGGCGATAGTTTTGGTCGGGGCGTGATCAAATCGAATAAAGCCCGAAGAGTTTATGATAGATTTAAACACGCCCCGACCGAAATTATCACCTCATAATATTCAAAGAATGATTCCTTATTACTTATATTTACATAATTTTAAGCCACCGCACGATTGATTATTAAAAAATATAAATAGGCAAATCCCGCTGGTGCCTCAATTTGGCGTTATTTGAAGTTATGGGTTATCCATAGGAAATATAAAAATGAAACGAATATGTGCAATACAATGTGCGTGTGTGTGTGCGAAAAAGATGAAGAGAAAGAGGTGATTGTGTTGAGGTAGTATGCATGTATAATAGCGCTTTATTCAATAAAGTAAATTTTGTTAAAATACAGCGTCCAAATTCATTCTACATTTCTTGAAACAATTCTTATTGTATTGTTAGCAACTGATCACCTTCTAGTATCTCTAAATCTTTGGTTATGATGATCGTATGAATGTTCTAATGGCTACAAATGTAAGATCCGATAAACTAATCAATTACAGATTATAGAAATTCAATTTCTTCTAACTTTCACAGTGTTAAAATTCCATGAGTCAACTTATCAATAACGCCACGTAAACTTGAATTTAATATTGCCGTCTTTAAAGAAAACCCCATGTGATCGGATATTGTCTTATTGTAGGCCTACATCTTTCAAATGCATTTTGTTTTTACACTAAATAATTATATTACATTTTCCAGTGTCTTGCCTGTGAAAATACTACGTATCGATTTTGTACAATATAACCCACAATATTTTCGCACACACACACGCACATTGTATTGCACATATTCGTTTCATTTTTGGGAGTTGATTTTAATCAACTCTCCTATGCAGTTACTCTGGCAAACCGAAAGTGAAACAGTGTTTGGACCTAAGCACAAATAATCACCGCTGACAAGAGTTAGTTCTTGAAATAATCGATAAATTCGGTGTAATGTATACTGAACCATTGTTTTTCAAGAAAACATATTTATAAAACCTTGAAAATAGTCAGATTTTAAAAAGTACGAACAATTTAGATATTTTTTGTAGTCGTATGTATTCCTACGCCAGAGCGTTCAACCAGACGCTCGGCTGTCTCCGTAAATCTCCGACAGAGAGTCTCTCTTGGTAGTCGGAGATTAACGGAGACAGCCGAGCGTCTGGTTGAACGATACTAGAGTTTAATATTGCTTGTATCCAGACATGTGTACAATTTTTAGAAATATTTCGATTACTGATACATAATTTGATGGAATTAAATATATCTTAAAATATTACACAACATGATTCATATGGGGTTTTCTCGAAATTCTTGTCGGAAAAGTCAGAGAGTTCATATTATAAAAATGTACATAATTTAAATAGAGATTAGAAATTACTTGTCATGCTAAATAACATATTGTTGATTATAAAATGAATAATAAGCGATAAAATCAACTCCCGTCAGTACTTCAGTACTTTGATTATATTTCCTATGGATAACCCATAACTTCAAATAACGCCAAATTGAGGCACCAGCGGGCTTTGCCTATTTATATTTTTTAATAATCAATCGTGCGGTGGCTTAAAATTATATATATATAAGTAATAAGGAATCATTCTTTGAATATTATGAGGTGATAATTTCGGTCGGGGCGTGTTTAAATCTATCATAAACTCTTCGGGCTTTATTCGATTTGATCACGCCCCGACCAAAACTATCGCCTCATAATACTCAAAGAATGATTCCTTATTCCTTAAATATACCAAACAAATCAACAAAACATTTTGTTTAATTCCGTTTCGTTGGTTTTTTTCGTTTCGTTGGTTTCGTTTCGTTTCGATTTTTGGTTTCATTTCGTTTCGTTTCGTTTCCTTTCGATTGGTTTGGTTTCGTTTCGTTTCGATTGGTTTCGTTTCGTTTCGTTTCGATTTCGTTTCGCACTTTACAGGCGCCCATCCTAAACGCATACAACTTCAGCTTAAGTTCTTGCTACATTTTTCACGCGTCGACATGATTTACAAGATAATGATTTCATGTTTGTTAGTTGTTACGGTTTAATAGTTGTTATAAATATTATATATAAAGTCTGTCCCAGGTTACTGTTTCCGTCATTTTTTGACTAATTCTAACTTTTATTCTTATTATGCTTACTTCTTTATTCTTCATTACATTTACACTTGCATGTCACTTTATTGTTTTCATATTCATGCTTATCCAATTTCACTTTGATTCTCTTTGATCCTTCATTGTTTGCTTAATTCTATGTTGCAACATTCTCTTCTTATTCGTGTAAATTCTATCTTCTATCTCTGTTACAAACGTGAATTCAAACAAGCAAACCATAAAGCACTTTGAATAAAGAGGAATACAAGTTGCATGAAAATGTGGGATGTTTCGCACCATGACATTTCGCTCCAATGTTTATATGTCCAGATCAAGAAATAGAGGGGAGGTTTATGTACTAAGGGATACTTTATAATTTTGTTTGCCGGGGAGGGGGTGGGGGGGTAGGTCGAGTTCTATTTTCAGTAGGTTTACTATGTGAATTCAAAAAAGTTTGAATTTTCAAGGGTGGTGGGGTGACTAGACTCCCCCCCCCCCCTAAAATAAAATAAAATTCTAAGTCTGCGCATCAGTTATATATATGAGACGATATAATCTTACAGTTCTCATAATTAACATCCGTATCATAATTATCATCATCGCATGCTTGATATGGAAGTCGGTCGACAGGTAGACATGTATGAGGTTCATGTCTCTACGTTACATGTATCATAGCGTAAACACCTTCAAATCTAAACATGGACATTCAGTTACATGTACATGATTTATATTAAAATAAACTAACCTACAATAAGCATGGCTGTGAATGATACATACACATTTTTATCACTTCGAAAATTTGTGTAAATAAGAAGCATACATTATTTATGTTTTGTATTTTGGAAGAAAAAAAATAATTTATTTAGAACTTTATATAAGAATTTTTATTAAGATTTGATTTAGATTTTAAACTAAAACGTATAAACAGTCATATCACATACCGTATTTTAATCTCTTTGCCTGGTTTGTTTTCGTTTACTTATTGTGTAAATAAGTCACTGATACTTTAGATTCGTGAATTTTACCGCGTATACGTATATTTACTTCTGCGATTCCACCGTTCTGTGCCGAATCGCAAGAATATAAAATCGCGTGCACCAAACTTTTTTATCATATCACAAGTTCAAAACCTTTAGAAAAATAAGTGAGATTTAAAAACCTGCAGTTTTAAGTTTTTTACCCGGAATTTCACGCGGATATTAATTCATCGCATTTAATCAGGGATACACAGTACTGTAGCCTAAGGCCACACCAATTTGATTTCTTGGTCTTCGGATTCTAGGCAAAAAAATATTGGGGCGAGCGGGCGCTTTATTAATTTTAAAATTAAAAAATTGAAAATTTTGGGGCGACATCAAAAAAATAGGGGCGAGCGATTACATTTTATTTTAAAATGTCATTTTTTCCTTCGAAATACATGTAAAAAGCATTAAAAAGTTGGTGACTGTATTCGCAATTGTATCAGACCCCTCCTGATCGCTAATTCTATCCACACATATGTAAACCTTGCGGGAAATCTACCGGAAAATTTTTGGTATGATCAATGTAAAAAAAAACCGCAATCATGACTAATTAGAAATAAAAGAACCAAAACTTGAGCGGAAAACGGAACGAAAATTTCCGGGTGCGGGATTTATTTTTTAATATTATTTTTTGGAAAGCCCTTAGGCACGTGCGCGCGGATCCGGCGACCAAGAAATCAAATTGGTGTGGCCTAACGATATGTACATAGTGATTCATGCAAGTTCTTTGAAAAAAAAAATTATCATTCGCAACGGTTTTTCCAATTTCAAATATCAAATAAAAGTAATATATGAGCAAAATCTGACCAAAAGACAATATGCTGCAAATTAAAACATCACATTTTAAGGTGTAGATTCAAGATTGTTTAAAGATTGATTACCGGACCAATAATTCGTTTACATAAGGGCTTCAGAGTTTTTCGTAGGGGTACATTGTGAAATTCCGGAAAAATCGTTATCATTGGGGTAAAAAAGAAAGACAAATACGACCCTTATATCGTTGTCTCTTTCAGAACTCTCATATGCTTTACCCTTATTTTCAGGAGGTGCTAAGAACATCAAGGAGAGACTCCCAGAAAGCTATATTCCTTGTCACTGATGGATTCTCCAATGGCGGCGACCCAAGGTCGGAGGCGAAGTATCTGCGCGACATCGGCGTCAAAATCTTCACGTTTGGCATCCGGAACGGGAACGTCCGGGAACTTCACGACATGGCGTCTGACCCCAAAAACGAGACTTGCTATATCCTGGACACGTTTGAAGAGTTCGAGGCGCTGGCTCGCCGGGCCCTGCACGAAGGCACGTCAGTCGTTTTATTTTACTGCAGGTTCAAATATTCAAGAATGTGAATTAACTTGTGAATGGAATTTCACTTGAAAGAAATCAATTTCAATGATTGTGGACAGAAATAATAAACCTTCTGCAGTGAAAGCTAGCATTTCTGTGGACATGCTAATTAAATGTGCATTTGCATATTCACGGGCTTAATTGGATATCTATTATTATAAATTATACATGTATACTCAGTGATGCAATCATACAATTCACAATTACATGTACTGTATTGTCCCCAACGGTGTTCCTCAATTTTTCTTTTCTAAATTTCTATGTAGATTTGGGGTCCGGTTCATACGTGACACAGAGAACGGACAAATGTGAGCATCTTTGCATCAATCAGTCGCCATGCTGTGACAAGAAGGCGACCTGCCGATGTGGTACATATACGGGTAACTTTGAATGTCTCTGCCAGAAAGGCTTCTACGGGACCGGACTCTATGGAGAATGCTTCCGTAAGTATCAAATTCACAGTAAAAATAAAATCTTACTATGGTAAACATTATTTTGTTGCCTTATACATGTATATAGATATATGATCAAAAATGTCTAAATGTATGACATGTGTCGTCTCCTATTCGGTAGATACAGATTACAGTAATGGCAGCAAAAGTAATAGATTAGTTAGGGTTTTTTCACTTTCCTAAATAAAAAATAATAGTAATTCAAAGTTAATCCCAATATAATGTATATAATCTGCTTGGAAAAAAATGAATTGGTTATTTACCTAAAAACAGCGTGTCCACCGGGTACGTATAAAGACGATCAAATTCTGGGCGACGAATCCACGTGCAAGAAATGTCCAGATGAGAACCAGTCTACAGATTCAGGGGCCACGCACGTGAGCCAGTGTTCATGCAAGAAAGGCTTCCGAACCTTTAACGGGACGGGCTGCTCAGGTACATGTAAACCAATCGTATCTTATTTCTTTTAGTCAAATTTCCAACCTATTTTTGCATTGATATTTAAATATTAATGTGGCCATTTGTTGCAGTGCTCCGTTGTCCCGAGTTGAAGAAACCCGCCAATGGTTACTTCGTCAACGACTACTGTGACAGCGTGTTTAATGCGGCCTGTGGGATCAAGTGTAAGCCTGGGTACGAGTTACGGGGGAACAGTCTCAGGATCTGTCAAGAGAACGGGGTGTGGTCAGGGGAGGAGGCGGAGTGTGTCAGTAAGCAATGTGTACTTAGTTGTTGGTCAATTGATATCCGTACTAGCGATAAGCAAAAACTATTCTGTGATAGGTCAAGGTAAAAGCATTTATTTTAAACATAAAAAATAGGAGTGATTTTTAAGGTATATAGATAAGCCTTTTTGGCTAATGGGAAGTTGTAATGATATTTAACTATATATACCCCTCATTATTTATTGCTGCAGTGAAGACCTGTCCGCCATTACCCACGCCCAAACACGGGCACATGATCTGTGACCGTGACGACTTTTCCTTTTCCACGGTCTGCCGCTTCACGTGCGATACGGGCTACAAGCTGGTGGGCTCCCGGAAACGGGAATGCCTGGCCATTGCCTACTGGACGGGGATACCCACCCGCTGTAAGGGTAAGACAGGAGCAAGACAGATACAAGATATACACAAGACAGATACAAGATACACACAAGACAGATACAAGATTTACACAAGACAGATACAAGATACACACAAGACAGATACAAGATATACACAAGACAGATACAAGATATACACAAAACAGATACAAGATATACACAAGACAGATACAAGATACACACAAGACAGATACAAGATACACACAAGACAGATACAAGATATACACAAGACAGATACAAGAAATACACAAGACAGATACAAGATACACACAAGACAGATACAAGATATACACAAGACAGATACAAGATACACACAAGACAGATACAAGACACACACAAGACAGATACAAGATACACACAAGACAGATACAAGATACACACAAGACAGATACAAGATACACACAAGACAGATACAAGATACACACAAGACAGATACAAGATATACACAAGACAGATACAACATATACACAAGACAGATACAAGATACACACAAGACAGATACAAGATACACACAAGACAGATACAAGATACACACAAGACAGATACAAGATACACACAAGACAGATACAAGATATACACAAGACAGATACAAGATTTACACAAGACAGATACAAGATATACACAAGACAGATACAAGATACACACAAGACAGATACAAGATACACACAAGATACACACAAGACAGATACAAGAAATACACAAGACAGATACAAGATATACACAAGACAGATACAAGATACACACAAGACAGATACAAGATACACACAAGACAGATACAAGATACACACAAGACAGATACAAGATATACACAAGACAGATACAAGAAATACACAAGACAGATACAAGATATACACAAGACAGATACAAAATACACACAAGACAGATACAAGATACACACAAGACAGATACAATATACACACAAGACAGATACAAGATATACACAAGACAGATACAAGATACACACAAGACAGATACAAGATACACACAAGACAGATACAAGATACACACAAGACAGATACAAGATACACACAAGACAGATACAAGATTTACACAAGACAGATACAAGATATACGCAAGACAGATACAAGATACACACAAGACAGATACAAGATACACACAAGACAGATACAAGATACACACAAGACAGATACAAGATATACACAAGACAGATACAAGATACACACAAGACAGATACAAGATACACACAAGACAGATACAAGATATACACAAGACAGATACAAGATACACACAAGACAGATACAAGATACACACAAAACAGATACAAGATATACACAAGACAGATACAAGATACACACAAGACAGATACAAGATACACACAAGACAGATACAAGATATACACAAGACAGATACAAGATACACACAAGACAGATACAAGATATACACAAGACAGATACAAGATATACACAAGACAGATACAAGATACACACAAGACAGATACAAGATACACACAAGACAGATACAAGATATACACAAGACAGATACAAGATACACACAAGACAGATACAAGATACACACAAGACAGATACAAGATACACACAAGACAGACACAAGATATACACAAGACAGATACAAGATATACACAAGACAGATACAAGATTTACACAAGACAGATACAAGATACACACAAGACAGATACAAGATACACACAAGACAGATACAAGATATACACAAGACAGATACAAGATACACACAAGACAGATACAAGATACACACAAGACAGATACAAGATACACACAAGACAGATACAAGATACACACAAGACAGACACAAGATATACACAAGACAGATACAAGAAATACACAAGACAGATACAAGATACACACAAGACAGATACAAGATATACACAAGACAGATACAAGATACACACAAGACAGATACAAGATACACACAAGACAGATACAAGATACACACAAGACAGATACAAGATACACACAAGACAGACACAAGATATACACAAGACAGATACAAGAAATACACAAGACAGATACAAGAAACACACAAGACAGATACAAGATATACACAAGACAGATACAAGATACACACAAGACAGATACAAGATACACACAAGACAGATACAAGATATACACAAGACAGATACAAGATACACACAAGACAGATACAAGATACACACAAGACAGATACAAGATACACACAAGACAGATACAAGATACACACAAGACAGATACAAGATATACACAAGACAGACACAAGATACACACAAGACAGATACAAGATATACACAAGACAGATACAAGATACACACAAGACAGATACAAGATATACACAAGACAGATACAAGATACACACAAGACAGATACAAGATATACACAAGACAGATACAAGATACACACAAGACAGATACAAGATACACACAAGACAGACACAAGATACACACAAGACAGATACAAGATACACACAAGACAGACACAAGATACACACAAGACAGATACAAGATATACACAAGACAGATACAAGATATACACAAGACAGACACAAGATATACACAAGACAGACACCAGACTGACAATAGATAGACACCAGACAGACACTAGGCAGACATCAAACAGACACTAGGCAGACATCAAACAGACACTAGACAGACACCAGAGAGACAATAGATAGACACTAGACAGTTTCACCAGATAGACACAATATATACACCAGAAAGATACAAGCCAGACACAAGATAAAGTTGGACAGAAAACAGACACGCTTAACATGCTTAATAAAGGTTCATTTCAGTAAAAAGCTTAACATAGTCTTATGCCAGAAATAGCAATTTCATAAACCATGTTGAGATGTCCAGTCCCTTTAAGAAGGATTGACCATAACACCATCTTCATATTCATTGCATTTGATTAACTAATTGTAATTGACATATTGGCACACTAAATCTGATCTTTCACTGATTCGATGAAACTATATTTTTTTTATGGAAAAGTTCGAAAAAATATATAATAAAATTATTAACCTGATAAGAAGTTTCCCCCCTCTCTCTCTCAGTCTCTTAGTCTCATGCATGGGCACTGTCCTCTCCCCATTGATTACAGAGATAACCTGTCAGCCCCTCCCCCAGGTCAGGGACGGGGTGGTGAAGCCCCTCATCTGTACGGCTAAAGAGGTGTCCTTTGGAACCATCTGCCAGGTGGAGTGCCTGTCTGGGTACTCTTTAGTGGGACCGGAGAGGAAGCAGTGTACGCCGGAGGGGATGTGGGCCCCCGAGTCCTTCGGCGAGATGAGCCGATGTGAAGGTATGCAAATAGAATAACCTGCAATCAGTTGAAAGCAAACTAATAAAAACCTTTTCTAGGGGAATAGATAATGTAAATTAAGTTCTTTGAGTGTTGTGTGATGTGATGTACATTTCCGAGGTTTTAAAAGAAAGATTAATTTCCACCCACAGACAAATCCCCACCCTTCCTGCTTTGTCCCGCGGATATCAGACTGGTGGCGCCAGACGACGACAACGCTGTAGAGGTCCACTGGCAGGTGCCCCTCGCTCTGGACAACTCCGGACTCCTCCCGATAATGACGGCGGTGCCGGCCGTGGAGCCGCCTAAACGCTTCCCCATCGGTCTGACTTACGTCAAGTACATAGCCGAGGACCTGAGCGGGAACAGGGAAAAGTGCAAGTTCTCTGTGGACATAGCAGGTCAGTGAGCAAAAAACACCCGTGCTTCGCCAGCACTGTATTTTTCGGTCCGTTTTCTTATTGTACAGGTACATATTGTTTTTGGTAGATGTTACTCCTCCAAGGGTTGACAGTTGTTTCTCCCCAAATCCTACCGTGTCTTCCACTTTTTATGCGGAAGTCATCTGGGATGAGCCACAATTCAGCGATAACTCTGGAGAGACACCGAGAGTGGAGAGAACTCATGCGCCTGGACTATTTCCGAGAGGGATGACTATAGTTATTTACACAGCATTTGATGAGAGTGGAAATAACAGTACCTGTAAATTGGAAATCAAAGTTATACGTAAGATATACATGGATGACATATTTTAATCGTTTTTTTTCAATAACAAGTAGTGGATTTTGTGAAAAATAATGAAAAAAGCTTGATTTAAATTATATCAGCCAACGATTGTGTTGTAAGAACGATAAAAACCCAGTATATATGCTTCTTTTTATTTCTTTCAATCTCATTTTTTTTCTTTTTAGCTCACCCGTGTCAGTATCCCCCGGAGCCAGTGAACGGACGGCGGCACTGCTACGAGACGGCGGAGGGGGTGTATTGTAATGTCTCCTGCAATGAAGGGTTCGCCTTCGCTATACCGCCCGCCGAGATCTATTTCTGCGCCTATGACAATGTTTGGACTCCTGAAGATAAAATGCCTTACTCAGACTGCTCAGGTTAATATTTAATGCATTAATATATAATATTATATATATAATAGAATATATAATACTGGTTCCTTAAATAAAAGAATCGGGCTATATTTTTAGATTGTTTTTATTTTATTGTAGTTAAAACAGTGACCAATAGTATAGAACTGCCGGCTTCCATTACTTACATAGCAGAAGTCCCCTGTCGCGATCATTTAGTATTAAACCAGATCCAGGCGGACTTCCACATAACTCTCTCTGGTGTTGTAAGTACCTGACTGTATACAACGGATTTACGGATTCAGATATAATGTGATAGACTCTTTGACATTTAGGTAAATGACATTTGTGCTAAATGACATAATGACATTCTTTCGTAAGCGTTCATAAGTGTGCAGATTAAAGGGGTATTTTGACGTTCTCTCTAAAACGTTAAAATAAAATAACTTAAATCTCTTTCACGTTAATACGGACAGGTACTTAGCCGACCAAATCACCCATTACATTGACGTTTAGACGGACAGGTACTAAGCCGACACAATCACCCATTGACGTTTAGACGGACAGGTACTTAGCCGACAAAATCACCATTATATTGACGTTTAGACGGACAGGTACTAAGCCGACACAATCACCCATTATATTGACGTTTAGACGGACAGGTACTTAGCCGACACAATCACCCATTATATTGACGTTTAGACGGACAGGTACTTAGCCGACACAATCACCCATAATATTGACGTTTAGACGGACAGGTACTTAGCCGACACAATCACCCATTATATTGACGTTTAGACGGACAGGTACTTAGCCGACACAATCACCCATTATATTGACGTTTAGATGAGTGGTTGCTGTACTGATTAGTTTATTGATTTTATCTCTCTTACGTAATATGATAAAAGTCTTTTTTATGAGCGGTTTATAGACGTTTTGTCTTTAACGTTTAGATAAATAATATATCTAGCCATTTATAACATTGACGTTATTATCAGTAACGTTTGGAAAAATTAATCTTCTTTATAAGAAAAAAATCGAAGTTTTCTCTTTATTGATGAGATAATTGGTTTTTTTTATGTTCTCTTTTTAACTTTTAGACAGATAGTATATGTACTGAGTGAAATATTGACGTTCTTTTTTATGTTTAGATAAATGGTCTTTGTATTTAGTGGGTATTTTTTACTTTCCAGTTAAATCGTAAAATATTTGACCGGTATACTACACGTTTTCTTCTTTAACGCTAAAATAAATAATCTTTTTACTATGTAGACTAGTATATCACCGTTATCTATAATACGATGTGTTAATGAGTTTTGTGCTGAGTGGAATCTTTAACGTTTTGATCAATGCTTTTTAAACATTGTGATATAGCTTATTAACGTTTCCTCTCTTCCACCTTTAGATAAACGGTCTTTGTGCCGCCAACATGATATGTGAGGTGGATGACATGGAAGCGACCTGTGAAGAGGAGGTCGAAGGTCAAGGTCATTTATGATTATAATGCTTCATTTGATCCTATAATATTTAAATTATTTGTAAGATATTTTCATTGCTTATCTTTTGATTTAACTGATTTTAGATTTCAACCGAATCAAGATAATTCTGGGACGGAGACGGCGGCGTGACATTGTCCGGATTGTGTCCAAGGAGTCCGGAGATCACGTGGTGGGAGCCGACACTCACGTCGCCAGCTCCATCACGTTTGACTTCATTGTTAGAGGCAAGACTGCTCTCAGAGTTTTATCTCAGTTCAAGACATTTGTTTTAAAGAAAATCATTATCAGTTTTGACGTTAATGTTAACATTTGTATGTTGTCTATAATCCATGTACCTGTGATTTTTTTTACCTGACCCTGACTCTCTGTGTCCGTAATCTAGGTCAGTACCAGAGTAAGGCCCAGCAACTACCAGCAGCCAACCAAACACAGGAGGTCACGGATCAGCTCCAGGGGATGCTGACGGTGGTGAAGACGGAGGGGGGTGGGGGAACAATGGACATCAAAGTGGGCGGCACCAGGGCCAAGTTCGCCAATCTGACCATCAGCAAGACCGGCCCCCGCTACAAGTGTAAGGAGGGAGGTGTGCTGGTCAACACTTCCTGTGGTGAGTGGTTCACAAAACGTTGCACAGACAGGGACTAACAGTTACTTTACACTCAGTTTAGAGAAAAAGTATACTGTAAACCAACTTTTATTCGCGACAACTATATTTCGCGATTGACCGGAGATAAACTGGTTTGCGACGACTAATTTTCGCGATCAGAATGTACTTTATCTGTAAAATAATATACTAGAGGCATATAAGGAATGGTTCGCGGCGAGAAAAATTCGCGACGACGAAGCTATCGCAAACCTCGCGAACATTTCTCGCACGCTAATAAAACTTGGTTAACAATATATCAGTATACAGTATATCATAAATAGAAACTGTGGTTAACAATTGTGATTACAAGTACTCATTGGTCAAGTAATTTCATACATATGACGTAATCAAACAACTTAAAAGTTTATGGTTTTTTTGCAGACGTTTTCCACAATAAAAATAAGGAATAAGGAATTTGACATAAGTCTTTAAAAAATGGAAAAAACAAATTGATTCTTGAAATCTTTTTAAACTAATCTAACATCTACATACTTACTTTAAGTCTTTGTTTTCACATTAATTACAAACAGTGAAGTGTCCAGAGGGGACATTTTTCAACGTTGTCTCTAAATCCTGTTCTGGCTGTCCAATTGGGACATACCAGCCGCTTGAAGGCAGTGTGGCGTGTCTAGTGTGTCCAATCAACACAACGACGGACCACAACAACTCTAAGTCTGAGCAGGAGTGCAAAGGTCAGACATAGATAAAATTTATACATTCTAGATTTTTTTTATCATGATATGTATAAATATGTATAATAGAGTTTTTCACTTTGAAAACAGATATAAATGGTCTTTTAATAGCGCAATGTTATTTTTAGGTACAACTTATACCCAAAACAATTTAGCCTTCTGTATTTGTAAAATATGATAAATGAATTATCAATATACCTTTTTCTGTTTGAATAATGCGAAATAAAAATTAAAAGTATTGCTTAATACCATGGGACATGGAGAAATAATAATAAACTTTGGTTTTACCACAATGGACCCCAATAGCCCAGTGTCTGCCGGGCACCTACTCGTGGGACGGTCTGGAGCGGTGCGCAACCTGTGAGGTCGGCTTTTATCAACAGGAATACGGACAGACCACATGTGTCAAATGTCCACCAGGAACAACCACAAAACGAAGGGGAGCCAGGGTGCTGGAAAAGTGTGAAGGTGTGTGATCCCTACTGAACACCCAGGGGATGATATCATAGAGTATCGTCTACAAGTATATCTAATCATCTTTTGTATCAGTCCCCGTCCTATCATGCTGCATCGTTTGGTTTTATCACGGATAAAAGACAATCGTATAATAATTAATAAGTCATTATAAATGTGTCGTCTCATAATATTCTGTATAGTACAATAGAGCTTCGTTCTCGATTACATTACAGAGCCCTGCACGCCGGGTTACGTGTCTTCTTCCGGATTGAAGCCTTGCTTCCCGTGTCCCAAGGGAACTTATCAGTCGGATCCTGGACAGACGGTCTGCTATGAGTGTCCCAGAAAAGCACTGACGTTGTTCACGGCGTCTACTGACATCACAAACTGCAGCGGTACGGCTCTCGACTACACTATATTTTAAAATGTTTAATTGTTTACGTCATTGCGGTGGACATTGAATTTTGAACTCTCCGTTTACAGGTTCCAAAGCGATTTCCGATAACCAGCTACAGGCGGACGAACCGGAAGTAGTAGTGTACAACGACTGCTTCGAGAACAAGTGTCAGAATGGCGCCACCTGCCGGAGAAGGCTGATAGGATTCACGTGTGACTGTCCGCCGGGATATAAAGGTACAAATAAAACTTCAAATTGTTCTTCTCCCTCAAATCCCTCGCTTGTTTCTATAACCCATTTGCGTAGTTGTTTCCGTATACAGTTGTACTGTGCGAAGAAATAGAAATGTAAATGACCGTGAAATCACTTACTTATCTATTAGTAACAAGAAAAGAATTTGACCGGGAAAAGACATTTGTACATTAAGGTTTATATTGTGAATCCCGTTTGGACCACTGCGAAGGCTCGCCGTGTTTAAATGGAGGACTGTGCAACAACCACCTCACAAACTTTACCTGTACATGTGTCACAGGGTTTACAGGTACGTAGAAATCTGATAAAAAAAGCAGCAAATGAAATCCATTAGCAATTTTCAGTGAAATAACAAAAGAAGAAATATATAGCATGTGCATGTAGTAAAAATGTAAATTTTAAACCATATTCTTTTCCTTTAGTTAAACAAATATTTTACATATTCAGGAAGTAAGTGCGAGATAAATATAGACGATTGCGTCAGCATGCCATGTGAGAACAACGGTACTTGCCAGGATCTGGCTAATAACTTTGCCTGTAGTTGTCCGGAATTCTTCAAAGGTTTGAATGTCACTCAATAAACAATGCTTTTGATTGGAAACTTCCATGTTTGGTTGTAAAACAATGTTTATAATTGCATTTGAACAGGACCGACTTGTAACACAACTGTCGATTTCTGCACCCCCTCACCGTGCTTGAATAACGGGGCGTGTCAGCAAACGTTGGGAGGGTACAACTGCACATGTCCCACAGGATTCCGGGGGACAAACTGTGAAATCAACCATGACGACTGTGGAAGCGTTCCATGTGAAAATGGCGGCACGTGTGAAGACGGAACGGCGTCATATCGGTAAGGTTTGTGAAGATGTAAAGTGTAGAAGCAGTAGTAAATAAACGTGAATATAGAATCTATATGCTTAAGGTTAAATAAGTAGATTCTGTCTATAACCTTGAAAGAAGCAACTGCTATCAAGTTTGTGTACATCGCATACAAATGTAAAAGTATGTTGCATCGAAATACATTTTTAAAAATTAAAACATCTTTGAAACAAACGGAGAATACACGTCAAAGAATATGCTTTGTCAATAGGTCAAATCTAATGCTCAACATTCGACCTATCGTCGGTACTTTCAGCAATAAAAAAACATTTTCAAATATAGAACTTAAAGCAATAAACCATCAATGACCATTAAAAGACATGTCAATATTGATATAATCTTAAATAGTTGTCATTACAACTCCATTTCAACTGTATGCCTATCGGATTTCAAAGCCGTTGCACAAAGAAATCGTACTGCGAGTTGCATGTTATATCTATGAACACGAGATTTACAGGACGAAAACTTTATGTAAAAGTGACCAAAGTTCTGATTTTTCTTATCTTTAAACTGGAAATACCTTTGTTTTATTCAGGTGCCAGTGCATGTTGGGTTTCACTGGGGAGCAGTGTGAGGTGGACATCGACGACTGCAGTCCTGACCCGTGTGTGAACGCCAGCAGGTGCGAGGACCAGGTGAACGGCTTCATCTGTCACTGTCAGAAAGGTTTCATTGGAGAAAGATGCGAGAGAGGTAAATCGGTAGGGAATATACCTGTTATTATTTCGAAATCGAGAACAAGTATGGCATAATGTATTTATATTTTAACAGAGCTTGAAGTGGAGTACCTATTAGACTTCCCGTTTGCCGGAACCTTTAATTACACTTCTACCACCATCGACAAAGACCTGACGTCAGCTACCGCCTCCTTTTGGATGAAAACAGATGACGCCATAAACCAAGGAACTCCATTTTCCTACGCATCAAGTCCAGATATGGACAATGCATTTACGCTAACAAGTTATGATGGGTATGTGCGCAAGACCGTGTTTCAGTTTTAACGGTTTTCTGTCTATCACATAATCTGAAACCCACAGACGGTCTCGCATGCACTCACTGACCATAGGCAAACTCATTGAACTGTTCTTACAGTTATGAATATCATTATCAATTCAACTGTGAGAAGGCGACACTCCTTAGTGTTGGTATGGAAACTAAGACCATGTAATGAAAAATAGTAGTTATAACAAAAAATAGATGTATGCAAATACCTTATCTTGATTAATGACCAAAGATTGCTTCATTATAAAATGTGAGGAAGCTACAATATTTACATTTTCCAGTGTCTCTGTCTGTGATAACACTACGAATCGATTTTGTACTATATAGCCTAATAAATTCAAAAGACGTATTTGTACGGAAGCAAGCGGTTTCCATAATTAATATTATAATATTTAATCGTACAACTGCTGAAAATTATATAAATATAAGTAATATAGAATCATTCTTTGAATATTATGAGATGGTAATTTCGGTCGGGACGTGATCAAATCTATCATATAGCCCTTCGGGCTTTATTGGATTTGATCACGCCCCGACCGAAATTATCACCTCATAATACTCAAAGAATGATTCCTTATTCCTTAAATCATGTAAGCAGAACTGGGCATGATTTTTTATTTATTTTTTTTTTTTTTGGAGCAAGAAATATTCGGCGAGTTGAACCGGCCTCAGTAAAAGTTTTCGAGACTGACAGTGGGTTTACAAGGATGAAGTCTCTATTTAAGGAATAAGGAATCATTCTTTTAGAATTATGAGGTGATAATTTTTGTCAAGGCGTGGTCAAATCCAATAAAGCCCGAAGGGCTTTATGATAGATTTGACCACGCTCCGACCGAAATTACCACCTCATAATATTCAAAGAATGATTTCTTACTACTTATATTTATTTTATTTCCAATTTCTACAATTAAAAAAAACATTTTAAAATCACTATTTTTTACAAGTATCACATGCTATGTATTACTACGCAGCGCAGCCAATACCGTGTTTCGGTTATGCTATAAGACACTCCCATTTTGTGTCGCTCAGCTATTTATGAAATTATTGGGTTATAGACTTCAAAATTGATTCGTAGTGTTATCACATACAAAGAAAGTTGAAAATGTAAATATATATCGACACAAGGCCGATAATGTTTTGTATGTTGTAGATTTGTTGTCTATGTGAACAACCAACAAGTTAGCACTGACGTGGACGCCAATGACGGAAAGTGGCATCATATCGTATTCACGTGGTCGTCTAATCGCGGAGGGTGGAAGATTTATAAAGACGGGGTGTCGTTCGACACGGGATACGGGCTGGCCCCGGGCCAGGTCATCAAAGGTTTGTTCTCTATTCACAGCCTCGTAGTGATCTTACGCTTGTCATACCGTTGTGTATGATCAATCTTTCAAAGTTTTAACATTTTTATCCTTTGACCACTAGGTGGTGGGACATTTGTGATTGGTCAAGAACAGGATAGCGATGGTTCCTACAACAGCGCCGAGTCGTTTGTAGGTCAGATCACACACCTTAACGTCTGGGACAGGGAACTGACCTTTACTGAGATAGAGAACATGAAAGTCTCGTGTAAGAAGTTCGAAGGTAACGTGATTGCGTGGGTGGATATCCAGACAGGGCTCCATGGCGCTCTGAGGCCGGAACCGTCCAACTTCTGTGAAGGTAAAGGGTGATTGAGAACGCTTACTGGTTAAAGCTATCATCAGGGCTGTGCTATTCCATTTAAACCAGTGTATCTTATTAAATGACTGTAGTATACATGTGCTTTGAAATACATTGCATATTTGTTATCCTCTTGTCAGAAATTGCAAAATAATGGCGTGAAATTGAGCGACGCATGCATGTTTAATACACGTATATACATTTGTGATGTAAATTGTACAATCATGTGTATCATGTATATATTATCATATTATGAATATAAAAGCTTTTATATTAATTTTTATCTTATTCGTTATAATGTGCAAGAGTGTTCTATAATCAGCAGCTTTTGGTAGATTTCAGTTTGATTAAATAATATAATTGGAAGTTTGCCAAAACCACGATTTTAAATAGAAGACTACGAGCCCCAAACTTTTACTAGTATTGCTGTTGTCATGTACATGTAGTATTGATGATAAGTATTTCAACAGGAAAAAAGTTAAACGTATGCTTGTCTCAAAAACATAGAAGACTTTATAAATATTAGAAAATTATACACTTCTGTTAATTTATTTGTGTGACTTGAGTTTGTGTGACTGAGGTGGTGTGTGAATGAGTCAGGGTGACACAAATTGTATCTGCTTACTTACCCAAGCGTGGCTGTGATATATGTGTGAAAGCAGAGCTCCTTATTCATTACATGTATTTGCAAACTTTGTAAAGTGAAAAAGTCACAGTTCCATATTTGTATCTACAAGTTCCTGTTATAATGTAGAATGTCACTTATGTGCTACATTGCAAGTTCGTGTGAATTTATTTGTCCCTTAGTAGAAAATAAAAATGAAAAAAATCGAAAAAGTCGTTTTTTTATCGTACTTGCGAAACAAAATGTATTTTCCTAAACAATGGTGTTACAAAAATGTCAATAATCCAATGCATGTAAAATGCTAGTAACAAAACGCTGATAATCAATCTAGTCTAAGTAAATGTATTGCTTGACGATTTAACTTATCTATGTACGACTGAATAGCAAGCTTCCATACAGACTGCTTCAATAAACCAACCAATCTCTAATGCTTCTGGCTTCAGCAGAGACCAGTAAAACAACATGCTCCGAGGTAACGGTTAGACGGCTGTAGTCTAGTGCCATGCTTTGGAATAAAATCGTATTTATATTGCTAATTTGTAAATTTATACAGCGGCAAAAGTTTATTATAAGCATTTCAACATGGCCTACCCTAGCGTTTCTCTATGAACAGGGTGTACAGTACCCGCCATCCCCGAGTACGCACAAGCCGAGTTCTCTTCTACTGACCCTGGGGCCACTGTCAGATACTCCTGCCTTCGGGGGTTTGAATTCTTGGACCGGAACATACGTCAATGCTTGGTTACAGGGGAATGGAGTGGGGCGAATTTTCAATGTTTACGTAGGTACATCTTTGATTCGGGTCTAACATGACTCGACCGAAAAAAAATCTTATATTTAAATCTAATTATATCTCCTTTTTTTTTAAAAAAATGACTATACATTTAATGCGTGGAAGATAGTACTCTCGTCATGAAATTAACTCAAAAGGAGAATGAGAATATTTTGCATATTTAACATTAGGTGTGGGATGCGGGTATCCTGAAAGACTCCTTAACGGAATAATAACAGGAAGAAGGTACGATTACGAGAGCACGATTCGCTACAGCTGTGACAACAACTACAGGCTGAGAGGCCCCGAGAGGCGGTACTGCAACGAGAACGGTACATGGGAGGGCAGCACTCCAACTTGTGAAGGTTAGCGTTATACACCCTTATGGTTGTTAGATTTGTACACGTCTAATTGTAGTTAGATTGAAGAAAGCATGATGTTGAAATGTTTTACGCAGTTACATTTCGAAATGTATCGCAATAGTTTATCGAAGAAAGAATTAAGGACTCTTTGCAGATAAACTGAATATTGCAAACCCATGAAACGTTTCACCTATTTGATTAGAATAAACTCAACAGTTACACACAAAACATATAACACATTAGACACTCGGATATCAGTAATTGATTTCAGGTTTTACTCGCATGCCCAATTAAATACTGGTAATAATATGTTTGAGCTAAAGGTTGAATTTTGTTTTGTAGAAATAACATGTAGCCTACCTCTTCTGTCAGAAAATACCATATCAACACCCTCTAAACACCACTACAAGGCAAGGGAAACGGTGATATTTAGTTGTAGAGCGGGGTACAAACTTCTAACCGATCATGATTTTGTGTTTTGTCAAAAGGACGGCACGTGGGACCGTAGCGTGCCCACCTGTGACCCCCAGACCTGTAAACACACGCCCTCGGTCCCCCATGCGTTTGCATCGGCTACAGAAGCCGAGTACTCTGTCGGTCACCTCATGACCTTCACATGTTTGCCTGGGTATCGGTTGTCTGATGTAAATCCAACAGGACAGATCAGTTGTTTACCAAACGGTCACTGGGAGAGCAACATCCCAGTGTGCGAAATTGTCACCTGCCCTAACCCACCTTCGGTTCTACACTCCGACTCAGATATCGAGCGTTTAACGTATCTTGGTCGTGTAACGTATACATGTAACCCTGGATATGAACTCGTCGGCCCGACGAATGTAATAGAATGTATAGAAGACGGATCATGGGACCCTTCACCTCCAGAATGTTTACCTGTGGAATGTGGAGATCCAGGGTTAATCGATAACGGACAGGTTACTTCTTCGTCCTATACGTTTAAAAGTGTGGCATCCTACAAGTGTAATTATGGGTATGTCCTGAGAGGAAACAATACACGGGTTTGTCAGTCAAACATGGAGTGGAGTGGTACTGCCCCTACTTGTTCTCCTGTCTCATGTGGCCAACCAGAAAATATTGAAAATGGTGTGTTTGAACAGAATGGGGATACATATGGAAGCATAGCAACCTATGGCTGCTATCCAGGGTACGATTTACAGGGACAGGCTGAGCGCACGTGCGAAGCAAGTGCCATTTGGTCAGGCTCAGCCCCAAGATGTACAAAGAAAGAATGCGGTAGTCCCCCTCTTGTTATCCATGGCCATCAAACATCCAGTGGAGTCTATTTCCAGGACACAGTCAACTACACTTGCGAAACAGGATTTAGATTGAACGGTTCTTCCTATCTGAGATGTTTAGCAAACGGAGACTGGGGACCGTTACCGCCTGTATGCGAAGCTATTACTTGTCCAACACCGGAGATTATACGAAATGGGAACTACACTACAACCGGTGATGTGTTTGGCTCTAGGGTAGAATATTTTTGTTTGCAAGGATATAAACTTACAGCGGAATCAATAAGAGTGTGTCAACCTGACGGATCTTGGTCAAGCAAAGTCCCATCATGCGCCCCGGATGAATGTCCGATTCCTCTTCAAGTTGAAAATGGGAGATTTAATTTTAAAGACAGGTCGCTTGGATCGGTTGTGTTGTATTCTTGTAACACGGGTTATAAGCTAAATGGCTCTGACTTTCGGCGTTGTGAAAGTACACTTTCGTGGAGTGGCGATGAACCAGTTTGTGCCCCAATGTCTTGTGTGGATCCGGACAATATTTTCAATGGAGAGAAAAATGTATCTGG
Source organism: Magallana ariakensis (assembly GCA_020458035.1). Lineage (NCBI taxonomy): Eukaryota > Metazoa > Mollusca > Bivalvia > Ostreida > Ostreidae > Magallana > Magallana ariakensis. The sequence goes on along the minus strand of CM035817.1, from coordinate 58,366,280 downwards.
GGTGTTGTACAATTCAATAGTAACTTATAAATGTGATATTGGGTACAACATGACTGGTTCGTCGCAACGCACGTGTCTGTCGTCAGGGAGCTGGTCAGGAACGGCCCCAACGTGTAATCCTATTGTATGCGATACCCCAACTAAGGTCATCTCAAATGGCAGAAGTTTTGGCAACTCATCGACGTACCAATCGGTTGTAACATATGAATGCGATCCTGGGTACAATTTAAACGGAGCATCTAAAAGGCAATGTCTCATCACTGGACAATGGGATTTTGAAATTCCAATTTGCGAAGTTGTGCATTGTCCTCGACCTCGTCTTCAAAATGGCATTTTTTCAAACTTTAAGACTGAGTACTCCTCAATCGTGACATTTCAGTGTCGCGCTGGTTATGTGTTGTTTGGTGCGTCAGAAAGAACATGCACGGAAAGTGGCTTTTGGAGTGGCCGCACTCCCGTTTGTGTTGAATGGAAAAAAAATCCAATAGTGGAGTATGCTTCAGTGTTGAGCAATGGTAACAATATTACATATTACTGCCTTTATGGTTACAGGCTTGTTGGCGACCCTACACTTCAGTTTCAGGAAGATGGACAGTGGCATGGAGACACACCGAACTGTGTCCCAATCGAATGCAACGCGACCAGTCTAAATATTGATAATTTCATAAATGGGGATATTGTTGTCAGTAATATAACAGTAGGAAGTTCCGCTGTATTTACATGTAACAGGGGATTTACGCTTACGGGGCCATCTTCAAGGATTTGTTTATCAGATGGTTCATGGAGCGGGTCCAATCCAATATGTAATATTGTGTACTGTTCTGGAAAGTTTCAAATAGATAATGGCATTATCTCTGGACCATCTAACCATTTCAACTCTTCTATACAATTCACATGCGTGCCTGGGTATCGACTTATCGGTGATGATGTAATAACTTGTCTTGAAAATGGCTCGTGGAACGGATCTAGCCCAATATGCGAAAGAATTACCTGTTCTTTACCGAACGAAACAATTATCTTAAGTGTATCATATTCCACAGTGACCGTCGGTAGTAATGTTCAATATACATGTCCACAAAATTATAGAATAGTTGGAGACTCACTTAGAACTTGTTTAGCATCAGGTGAATGGTCCGGCGTAGAGCCTACTTGTAGAGCAAAGCAATGCTCGATTCCCGTCATAAGTAATGGTAGAATTGAGATGACTTCTAGAAATATAGGCTCGTTCATCACCTACACATGTAATGAAGGATATAGACTTGTTGGATCAGTAGGAAGATTTTGTACCACAGCCGAAACCTGGACCCAGGACGATCCAACCTGTGAGGTCATAAGATGTCCTTCTCCTCCCCTTATTAACGGTGGTATTGTTCTTGACAATGGCAGGACCGATTTTGTTTATGGCGATATGGTGAGATACAAATGTAACGAAGGCTTTGTGATTCAGCAAGGAGACACAGAGCACATCTGTCAAGGATCTGGAACCTGGTCGGGTCAGTTACCCGTATGTGTCTCCGTCGCATGTGGACCCCCACCTGTGGTCCTAAACTCTGTCTCCAGACTCTTAAATACAACTCACACGTTTAATTCAGTGGTTGAATACATTTGTAATGAGGGTTATAGAATCCAAAGTAGCCACTCTCTGACTAGTAAATGTCAGGCAAGTGGATCGTGGTCATCCGTCTCATTTACATGTTTAAAGGTACAATGTCCATCTATCCCAACGATTGTAAACGGAAACATACTTGGCGATTCATTAACTTTTGGCAGCAATATATCTGTTCTATGCGATGAAGGGTTTATCATTACTGGGAAGAGTCAAATAACATGCTTGTCAAACGGAAGCTGGAGTATCGCACAGTTTCCAAGCTGTGAACGAATAGCTTGTCCAATTCCTGATATCTTAAGTAATGGAAATGTTCGATACTATGAATTATATGTTGGTGACAGTGTTCAATATTCTTGTGCAACTGGCTTTGAATTAGTTGGGAACAGCAAAAGAATCTGTACTGGTAACGGTCAGTGGAGCGGAAATAAACCGTATTGCCAAAGAATAGTATGTAGCGATCCTCCAATATACCCGAACGCTGTCGTTTCCATCAATACTGCCGAATATTATTCATCTGATGAAATAACATATAGCTGTCTGCCTGGATATACAATGACTGTCCAAGGCAGGACATTGTGTAACAGCAAAGGACTGTGGGAAGGAACAGCACCAACTTGTACTAAAATCAAGTGTGAACAACCAAGATACATACCAAATGGAGATCTTCACTTCACAGACATTACATTTGGTAGCATCGTGACGTATACATGTCGATCGGGTTACGTACTATCTGGATCAACTTCCATAACTTGTCTTGAAACTGGTTCTTGGAGTGGAACAAGACCAACGTGTAATCCTGTGAATTGTGGTCCTCCTTCTACCATTAGGAACGGTGTAATAGTGGGCGATGTGTACACCTACGGGAACAGTGTCACATATATCTGTGATGAAGGATTTAAACTAACTGGTGCAAGTGATCTCATATGCGGGGCCGACAGGACTTGGTCCAACTCTCCTCCCCAATGTCAGAGAATTAATTGCGGACCCCCTTCAACTGTTCCCGACGCTGATATATCAGGAAACAACTTCTTCTTTCAAGGCGTTGTGACATATACTTGTCATTCAGGATATAAGATGAGAGGAGATGCGATCATTGTCTGTGGCTCAAACGCAAAATGGTCCAGTTACGTCACAAGATGTGAATTAATTACTTGTGGTCAACCTCCTGAAATTCCCAACGCTCGAGTATCAGTATCTGGACATAGAAGCAATTCCCGTGCGACGTATGTGTGCAACAATGGATACACGATGGTCGGCGATCCTAAAGCTGTTTGTACAAATACTGGAGTTTGGTCTCTGAGTAAACAGTTTAGATGTGATCCTGTAGACTGTGGAAGTCCGCCTTCGATTTCAAATGCTACAGCATATTATACATCAACCACGTTCTCCTCCAACGCTGTGTACCAATGTCAACCAGGATATTCTCTTCAGGGAACCAATAGAATTCAGTGTAGAGGAAGTGGATTGTGGGATTCTTCACTTCCGGTTTGTGTAATGGATCTTTGTCCCGCACCTGATCTTCCTCCGAATGTTATTATCGACAGTGGAACTTATCGCGCTGGGGATTCTCTGGTGTTTCGTTGTCCTGATGGTTATGACTTACTGGGTAGCAAGACGATAGCCTGCACAGCCTCGGGGACGTGGAGTTCTGGTGTCCCTAACTGTCAAAGTAGGTGGCGCTGCTAATTCGTTTTGTTTTGTTGGTTTTAATTGGTATATTTTTATTTATTTATTATTTGGGGTGTTTTTTAGTCGTATTTATTTTTATTTTTTTTTTTTTATTATTTTTTTTTTTTTGGTTTGTTTCGTGAGATTTTAAATTGGTATGGAAACGGCATAAAGAAGTAAAAACGATTATATTATTTCATGGTTTCACATATGATTTTTTCTAATCAGTCAATCATATATGTTAAGCTTATAGCTGACATGTTTAATAAACAAAATTGTGTTGATGTGATCAGCACATAAAAAATTATCATTGGAATTTTTTTCTTTATTCTTAAACAGTTGTACATTGTCCGAGAGAAACGGGCATTTTAAATACACAAAATTTCAACCAAGAATTTTCATATGGAGAAACAAGATCAGCAAGTTGCAAGGGTGGTTTTGAGACGGCCGGAAGTTTAGACGTAACCTGTCAATCAAACGGGAAATGGTCAACACCTACCGGATATTGTAGGAGTAAGCTAGTCCGATACATTTGTAAACAATAACATCTATTAGAGAAGAGTAATCCAAACAGAATATATATCATTAAATCAATAGAGTGATTGTTTATATGAATCAATTTCGGTTGATAAATTCAAATTTGCAGAATAAAATAACAACATACCGGTATATATTATATATTCGTGTTAAAGAGGAATAAGTTTGAAGTTTTTTCTTTCTTTTCTTCAAAATTGCATCTGTTTCATTTGTAAATAAAATGCGGCATTTTGTTCTAAGTAATTTTTATTTTTTTATTTGCAATATAAAGAATAATATTCCGGTTGTTTCATAATGCAGGGAAAAAACTTTTAACATATAATTTTTGTTCAGAATTCTTTTGTGGGAAACCGCCTGTGACAGACATGATAAATATCATCAGAGTGCAAGGAAGGTCTTATTCTTATCGCGATCAAGTCCGCTACCAATGTAGACCTGGAATTCAACCAATCAGAAACCCTCCGATAATCACGTGTATGGACACTGGCCAATGGGATGGACAAATAGCTTGTCATTGTACGTATAACTAGGAAACAGCGAGTTCTGATAGATTTCTCTTCCTTTAAGATACTACAGAGTGACATCTTAGCAGTACATTGGTTTTTAAGGACTTGATGGTCAACAAATTGCCCATCAAATCTGCCATCTAATTTTCAAAAAGATTTTTCTAGCCATAACCACAGTTTTTATTATAAAAGAAGAAAAATTTAACAATTTATACAATGACCTCGATGTAAGCATGACTAAATGCAAAATATATTTAATGGATAGATTTAAAAATTGACCACTTTCCTGTATCTTTATACAGATCTTTTCGTCTAAATGAGATCCGTATCTTAATATTCTAAAAATGGTCACGATCATCTAGCCATCTTAAGTCCAATTTAAATCATTTGGTATTGGTGGTTTATGAATATTTACATGCGTTTTAAATATGAAATTTTGATTTGAATATGGCCTAAAAAAAATAATGGTTTGTTTCCGCGTTCATGCTGAAAAAAAGGAGGGTCGGTCGTTCGGAATTCTTTTTTTAATTTTTTCAAATTTTTTTTTTACTTTAATCTTACAGTATCCATACATGCCGGTTAGAGCCGGTTAGATACTGACACTGCTGAATGGTATAAAATGAGAAATACTTTTAATATCATTCCTGACTATTAAGCTGGTCTAAAGAAAACACAAAAATGATATTATATATCTGACAGATACTTCCTCTGCCAGCGATGAGAGCATTATTAATATCTACAACACATGGAAACATACAGCCATTTTGAAACAAAACTTTTGAGTTACACTGATTTAAAAGAGTAACTGCTTAAAGCGTTTTTGTGACCAAAATTTTGAGTAAATTTTTTCCAAATCGGATAAAAACGGAAATAAACGATTTTCCATCAAAAATCCTTGAAAAAAGTCTTCAGTCGGGGGGTAAAAGCTAGGGTCGGTCGGGAAAGCGGAAACAAACTATTTTTTTAGGCCTAATTATTCTGTTTCAAATGCTAGAATCAAAATTAATGGTGTATAGATGAGTTTATATCAGCGAAACAACCAGATCCGTGTTCATTCTTTTTTGTTTGTTGTTTCTCAGTGCCTTGTAAGGGTGGATGTCAAAATGGCGGGTCATGTCTCGGGTACAGAGGCTGTAAATGTCCACCTGGATACGGCGGCAAACGGTGCGAAACAGGTGTGTCATTGTGTATAGTGTATTTGCCTTTTTATTATATGTGTCGATTAAACACAATAATTAGCTTAAAGAAATATGTACTGACTAATTACCGATTTATATTTTAGCAATTTGCATTCTACCATGTTTACATCGAGGACATTGTATTTCACCTTACCTTTGCGCATGTCCACCTGATTACACGGGATCCCGATGTCAAAAACGTAAGTATTTAGTTATCATGTAAGGATTTCAATATAAATCTATCAATTCATCCACATGTTTAAATTTATAGATTGGACTTTCTTGGTTTTTTTTCTGTTTATTTGGTGTTACCAGCTGTCTGCAATCCCCCGTGTCAGAATAATGGAATCTGTGAAAGGCCTAACGTATGCCACTGTCAACATGGCTTCCAGGGACCTCGTTGTGAAAAGTAAGAAATTGTTTTAATGCATAGAAAATATATATCAAGATATTTAACCTTTCACATGTATAAGGAATGTTTTTGTTTCTTAGATCAGACCTACGTACCTTTGAGCGAGCGGCACGTGCTCGCCAGACGACAACAAGTCGTCCAACCGTGACGGAAGGATGGTCCTGGCAATAAAGAGACACCTAGCGAGATTATTTGTGTCAGTTCTCTCAAAACATGTTATATTCTATGTCTTTTATTCTTTGTTATTTTACATCAGAGTTAGACAAAAGAAGGTATAACTCTGGGAGACCACAAACACGTCGCATGAAAGTTGATAAATTGTTTTATTCAGTAAAAGAAAAATTTGTATCACTAAAATAAAACTGTTTTTATTCTATTTTTTCCGTTTTTGTCAGTAAAGAGTTGGTTTGTTTGAAAATGAAAGCGAGGCTTTTCCTAAAGATAACACGTATATTGGTAATAAAGAATAATTGGAGATTACAAAGCATACTTACTGACCTTGAAAATCGTGGTTCAAGATCGTCATTTTGAATCTTGCACAGAAAAGGGTTTTCTGACTAATTAAAATCCAGCATCCATCAAAAAGGGAATTACTTTATAAATGATCTTGTCAAAGACGACTAAGTATTGTTTTCTTTCTTTTGAAAACGTTCAAATTTAGTTTGATATTCATACCAACTGCTTGACTTACAATGAATTTTTATTAGCCATTCTAAAGCATTGAAAAGAATTTATAAGATATGTCACAAAAGAAAAAATATGTGAAAGCAACAATGAATCAAAGTACTGAAAATACTAAGAAGCGCTAAGCTGTCACTACAAGAACAAAAAAATTAATTGCATTAAACATGGTTCATGATGAATGAATTTAAAAGTTTACATTTGTCATATATAGCCAAGAATTTGCATTTTTGTATAAATTGAACTACAACAATATCCAGGACTGCGTTCAATAACCGAGATGCGTGCATAACCACTAGGTTATAGATTTCTAGGTCTATTGAATGACAAGCTAGCCTAGCCTCTTGTTCTTTGATTTGAAGTTTAAATTATCAACATATGAATAATTTCACCGACATGATTTGGTAATTTCATGCAGATGTGTTAAAATTCATAATAAATTATCAAACGAACGAAATATCATTAAATAATATAAATTTTGTGTTTGTTGCAACTTGGAAAATAAGGCAGCCATCTTGAATTTGATGCTTAGTCATACAATTTTAGGCTACATACATGTATGTCTACATGTACCTAGCGGCTAACTAGCAGATTTAAATGGCGTTTCGAACTAAGTTCCGAAATATTGGTATCGGTGTAGCTTTCTACTATATAAAATTTTTAAATACATATATTAAAATTAGAAATAATTGAATAATTTGGAACGCATAAGCAATTTTATGTTTCTATTTCAGGAGGTAAAAAAAATAAAATCTGTAAGTCTGAACAAGATTAATGCAATACCTGTAGAAAAGTGTCAATAAAAACATTTGTTCTGAATTATAGAGATGTACTTTATGTAGGGATTTTTTCTTTCAGTGAAATAAATGTTTGAATAGAAAAATTTAAACAGAATTTCCATATAATAGGTGAGAATGAGAACACCCTAATGAATTTTGAAAGAAGAGAATGGTGAAGTATACAAGACTTATAGCAGCATTGAATGATTTGAGAATGTACATTTCAAAATTTTAATGAAAAAAAAAATGGTTAATTTTTTACATATATGAAGCCTTGATTTACAACAGAACTATGCAAAGAGAAACATTTACCTGACTTAATTTAAAGTATGAAATAAAACAAAAAAGCATTACATGTACTATTACTACTACTGCAATAACATACAACAATTCTAATGCTAGCTTTATAAAAAACAGAAAACAATTTTACAAAAGCACTACTACTACAGCAATTACATACAAAAGTATGTTTGCTATTTTTATACAACAGAAAACACTTTAACAAAAGCACTGCTACTACAGCAATAACCTACAAAAGTTAAAACTTTTACAAAAGACTGCTACTTCTTTATTAACCAACAAAAGTTCTAATACTAGTTTTATAAAAAAAAAGTAAACTGTTAACTACTAATGTAATAACAAAAGAAAACAATCCAACTTTATATGGAATAAAAGACTGACGAGTATAAAATTGCATGCAACAGAATTTGTCATTGTCAAATGCAAGGAGTAGCTTATTCAGAATTTGCGTTAAATCATAACACTCTAGTCTTTCCACATGTGCAATGTAAACAAATAACAGAAAAGTTTATATGCTTTTAACATACACTTGAAACAAATCTTTTCTTCCGACACTAAGTTGCAGTTTATTTCCATATGAAATGCTTTACTGTTGATCGACTTTATATTCTAAAAATTTGAAAGTATGGAATTCTGTTCATATTTCCCAATAGTACTTGTACTACTTTTGAAATACATAAAACACTATTTATCCATCTTGTATAATTGTCAGTTCTGTTCTAGGAATTATTTTGCCTTTTTACCGACATCACAACCCGTGTACTTACTTATGAAACCCCATTGCAACATGCTGTTTACAAAACTACGTATGCTCTTTGACCTTTTAATGCACTGACAAATATTCTTTTATTTTAAATCTTTGATGTTTAAGAAAAAAAATATTGTGATAATTTGTGTGCTGCTGCAAATAAAAAGAATTATTTTGCCTTAAAACCGATACCGCAACCGAGTACATGTACTTCTCTGCATTCTATTATTAGACATCGAGTCATCAGATTAATTTAGATGATTATAGGTGGCACTTATTCGAAAGTGACATCCCCGAAAAGCAATGCCAATAAGCGCTTTGCGTACTGCGTACAGTTAGCGCTTAAAAATTAAAACAAGAGGCCCATGAGCCACATCGCTCACCTGAGGAACAATAGGTATGATAAAATCAGCTTAATGGAGTCACAATAAAAACTATCTGGACAATGTAGTATAAAACATGTAGATCCTGTATAAATAAAAATTAATTTTTTCCACTGGATATTCTTATGTTTATTATTATTAGTCCCTTTTCTAACAGGATGATTTTATAGTAATATCACATGTTGAGCATTGCAGCTCTCAAAAAGATCCTAAACAATTGTTTAAAAATGGGATACATGTATAAACCTACATCAAACTCTGAACCGCTTGTGAGACCCAACTGTCCAGGAATCACCCAGAAGCCAAAATCTAAACAACATTATACATGTATAATCACCTGGCTGATTAGTTTCTGAGAAGAAGATTTTTAAAGATTTACTCTTAATATTCCTATTTAAAAATTCCACCCCCATTGTGGCCCCACTCTACCCCCAGGAATCATGATTTTTACAACTCTGAATCTACACTACCTGAGGATGCTTCCAAACAAGTTTCAGCTTTCCTAGCTTATTAGTTTCTGAGAAGACGATTTTTAAAGATTTACTCTATATATTCCTAAGTAGAGATTCGATCCCCAATTGTGGCTTCACTCTACCCCTGGGGGAAATGATTTTCACAACTTTAAATATACACTACCTGCGAATGCTTCCACACAAGTTTCAGCTTTCCTGGCTAATTAGTTTCTGAGAAGAAGATTTTTAAGGATTTACTCTATATATTCCTATGTAAAAAGTTGATCCCCCCCCCCAATTGTGGCCCCACCCTACCCTCGGGAGTCATGATTTTCACAACACCTTTGGATGCTTCCACACAAGTTTCAGCTTTCCTGGCCAAATGGTTCTTGAGAAGAAGATTTTTAAAGATTTACTCTAAATATTCCTATGTTAAAAATCGACCCTCTTTTGAAGCCCCACCCTACCCCCGGGGGTCATGAACTTTGAATCTACACTACCTGAGGATGCTTCCACATAAGTTTCAGCTTTCCTGGCTAATTAGTTTCTGAGAAGAAGATTTTTAAAGATTTACTCTATTTATTCCTATGTAAAAAGTCGACCCCCCATTATGGTTCCACCCTACCCTCGGAGGTCATGATTTTCACAACTTTAAATCTACACTACCTGAGGATGCTTCCACATAAGTTTCAGCTTTCCTGGCCAAATGGTTCTTGAGAAGAAGATTTTTAAAGATTTACTCTATATATTCCTATGTAAAAAGTCGACCCCCCCCCCAATTTTGGCCACACCCTACCCCAGGGGGTCATGATTTTCACAACTTTGAATCTACACTACCTGAGGATGCTTCCACATAAGTTTCAGCTTTCCTGGCCAAATAGTTCTTGAGAAGAAGATTTTAAAGATTTACTCTTTATATTCCTATGTAAAAAGTTGACCCCCCCCCCCATTTTGGCCCCACCCTACCCCAGGGGGTCATGATTTTCACAACTTTGAATTTACACTACCTGAGGATGCTTTCACACAAGTTTCAGCTTTTCTGGCCAAATGGTTTTCAGAAGAAGATTTTTAAAGATTTACTCTATATATTCCTATGTAAAAAGTCGACCCCCAATTGTGGCCCCACCTACCCCCGGGGGTCATGATTTTCACAACTTTGAATCTTCACTACCTAGGGATGCTTCCACATAAGTTTCAGCTTTCCTGGCCAAACGGTTTTTTAGAAGAAGATTTTTAAAGATTTACTCTATATATTCCTATGTAAAAAGTCGACCCCCCATTGTGGCCCACCCTACCCCCGGGGGTCATGATTTTCACAACTTTGAATCTCAACTACCTGAGGATGCTTCCAAATAAGTTTCAGCTTTCCTGGCCAAATGGTTCTTGAGAAGAAGATTTTTGAAAATTTCTCGAAAATTTTTATTAATTCCTAATTATCTCCCCTTGTATGAGGGCTTGGTCCTTAATTTTCACAACTTTTAATCCCCTTAGGCTAAGGATACTATGTGCCAAGTTTGGTTGAAATTGGCCCAGTGGTTCTTGAGAAGATGTTGAAAATGTGAAAAGTTTACAGACAGACGGACAGACAGACAGACAGACGGACAGACGGACGACAGACAAAATGTGATCAGAATAGCTCACTTGAGCTTTCAGCTCAGGTGAGCTAAAAAGCGCTGAAGTTAGCAAACAGTTTTTTACTCCATATTGTCCCCGAGACCCATATATTAATGTAAATCATTAATTGGAGGGGAATACGTCTATAGAAATTTAAGAACACGAATGATTTAAATTTAAATTTTATTATTCGAAATGATGTCACAATGAACACGTCAAATTTGATACTTACTTTGCACAAGTTAAACTCTTTATCTTTAAGAGCCATTCTCTCTAAGCATTTAAACACTTGTATAGGAGGTTTGGCACGCGTAGTCACTGATTTTTCTCAAATTTTAATATGATGCATATTATCAAAAACCTATCATAAATACACCAAAAGTTGGTTGCTAGGCAACTTCGTTAACATAGATACACATACCCATAATTCTTAGGACAAAATGGTCTTGATTTATACTGCGGAACACACTTTCTTCTTAAATATGTATTTCAATTAGATTTGTTGTGATAAATCTTCATCAAAGTATCAAAGCATCACATCTTAAATACTGAATAAGACAATTAGCAAATAAAAGTTTTTATTTTACTTTATTGTACCAAGAGCTAAAAAGTACTTGTGTAGCGACTATGTGAAAACCCTAGAAATGAGGCATTTTTGATGCCCTGTAAATTCTTGCGGACAGGTTGATGCAAACCGACACCAATCCTAAAATGAATAGGTCTTCTGTTATCAGAAACAAAACATGATGGGAAAGTTACCTTGAAATTGTTGTTTCCATGGAAACAAAAGTAATTATTTTACAACTTTCAAACTTTTTGAAACTCTAACTATGATTCATAAATATGTGTTAATTATGTCCTTTTAAGGAGAAAATACTTGAAAGTCTACATAAACAATATATTGATATTGTTTGTAATATTGATTTACAAATTAGTGAATCTAGGTAATCTTGTATCTTATTTCATTATGTAATGATTGCCAAATTTTGATGAAAAAAGAAGAGCATATTTTTATCAAACTAATACCAGAACTAAAAGCTTTCTGTAGGGGTCCGTCTCTGTCTGTCCGTCCATCTGTGAACTTGCCACATTTTTAGCATTTTCTCCAGAACCACTGAGCCAATTCTAACTAAACTTAGCACAAATCATCCCAAGAATTAGGGTGTTCAAATTTGTGAGAATAAAGAGTACCACCCTCTTCCAGGGGAGAATAATAAAAAACAAAACAGCTGCTATGATCTTAACATTTGACCTTGAAATTGTTTAAAGGTCACTGCACACTTTTTACATAAATAAGTTCTGTTTATGAGAAGTACGATCCAGACAGAGCTAAGAGGGGGGGGGGGGGTGTATATGGTTAGAATTGTTTTTTAGAGTAATCTGATATGACCTTCACCTTTAACATCATTCAAGGTCACTGCACACCCATTGACCGAAGGGTGTGGGTGAATTATGAGCCAGAGTGGACGAAAGAGAGAATACGAATCTGCGTATATGTCTAGTTAAACAATTAAGGTGGAAGGCTACATCGTCACAACATGTCTGTCATCCGTTCGAAACGCCATTTTGTTCCGGATTGAAAATATTTTGTCGTGGTACAAAATAGCTATACACCGTTAAATTGAAATCTTCTAACGAGGGAGATGATATAGGAATGAAATCACCAAAACGCTTAGAAAATATGTCAATTTTCTTCCTGTTTAAAGCTTTCAACTAACATTGATCGATAACCAGCCGTTTTGTACGGAAAAACGTGGAATGATACTGTTTCTCCGCTATTGGCAATACATTTTAGTCATGTCATCTGCAACAGACGATTATACATTTGTGACGGATTATCGGTATAGGTAAGCAGATATAATATTTTCACTTAAACTATATTTGTATGATGAATATGAAACGAAAGTACCGTAGTACGATCTCTTGAATTGATCCTAATTTCCCAAATGTAAAACATTTGCAGTAAACGACTTGCATTGAAACTTTGACATCAAACTAATGTTTTTTGATTTAAATAGATAAAACTAGGTACATGTAGCAATAGCAGTGGAAGCCCGTATTTGCAAGCCAATTGAGGGAACGACAGAATTCTGAAAAGGAGCATGTTTTTCATTTCCACACATACATGTTTATCACTATGAAGATCTAATGTATGTATTAATATGCGTATGGTAACCGTTGTTGTTTATAATTGCTATGGTATATAAAAAAAAGTAAAAGGCAATTTCAATACTAATATTTTGTTTTAGATAGTTAAATATATATAATGCGTTCATCAAAAATATAATTTTTCATCTTCAAATATTATCATAAGCACTATAAATCTTATATCTACATATTTAGCATAGACTTGTTCCTTTTTTAATTTTTCTGCGTGAATTTTATTAATTAAAAAATGGTCCCAAGATATTTGAGACCATATAAAATAAAGAAAGACAACTCTTAAACAGGATCTTTCGTACCAAGATTTTTGCAATAATTCAGTATTTTCTTCAATTTTTCAATTTTATTCAATTTCTGTTTTCCATCCTATTAACCAACGAAGATTAATTATATTTTCAGATTTTTGTGGGATTTTGTCCAGCAGTTTACCTTAAAGGATTTTTTTTTTTATATTTTAGTTTCATATTTATGTGGATTCCAATAAAAATCTTACAAACTTCATTCATGATGATTTTGTCTTTTATTTCTAAACTTAATGACATTTCCCTTTCATAAGAATTTTAAAACAGAAATGTTTAAAAATTTGATAAATAAGAGGTTATCTGGAACAAGACTGATATTTAAAAAATTCTCTAGAAAATAGAGTATTGTATTTTGAGGTCTATTATTATTGAATACTGTGCCAAGTATTAGTAACAAATGCATGCAACAAAAATCTCTTACACTTATTTGGTGTAGAAATCCACCTTAAAATGAGAAATTAGCTAATAAAGCGAGACGGTATCCAAGATGGCGTCCTCCCTTGTTATTTTTCCTCCGAGGTATCCGCTTTTTTAACGATTCTTTTTTTCTACACAAGTCGCTGTGATTAAACTACAAACCTGATGTAAAGGATTCATTAAGTCCAACTGCACTACATAAACATGACAAGGCATTGGATGGGATTTCAGAAACACTAGTAGTAAAAGAGGTTCATATTAGAGGTGTAGTGACAAATGACTATGGGTCATAGCAAAAATAAGGATAAAATCTTCAAGATATTTGGGAAAAAAAACACTTTGTTGACATGCTGTTTCAAAACTTCTCTTTTTGAACTCTTAGCACAAAAGAGTTCTAAATTGCAAAGGGAGATAATTCATTTTCCAAAAATGTAATCATTTTTTAACTTATTTCACAGCAACAAGGATAGCTTCCCCATCATGTTTTTACATTTTAAGATAGTCGAAGGCTTGATGAATTTAATTATATGCTTGTGAAACGCTAAGCTTGCCGCATTTTTATAACACTGCAGTAAAAATGGCCAATTTTAATAAAAATTGAAGTTTGGGTCGAGTTTGCATGGAAACTGGTCAGTATATAGACAGTTTGGCATGTGCATTTTAGATAGTTTAATAAGATCTTCATTTTGGAAAATTTTCGGCAAAATCGGTGTCTATGCATGCCGAAAAAGTTCAAGTGCTTACAGAGAATGGCTCTTAATAAACATGTATATGACGCGGACATTTGAAACAAAGGACTCAATAAGTAATCTATTCTATAATTGTCTGCATGCACTAAACATTTGGATTACAATACAGGAAAAGCTTAAGAACTTGTGTGATATTGATGTAAATCTTAATAAACAAACAGTAATTTTGGGTGTAACCATAATGATTATGTGTTATTATATAGAGCAATGAGTATTTTTGATATTGTTAGCAAAAGGTTTATTATACCCCCTCTCCGAAGGAGAGTAGGTATACTGTTTTATCCTTGTGTTACTGTGTGTCTGTCAGTATTTCTCAGCAATACAAATTTTAACACTTTCTCTGTTTAGGCATGCCAAATGGTGGGATTCATTTTTTAACTAATCACGTCAACTTCCTGGCACATATGTAAATGACGACTTTGTTCATTTTTAGCCTAAATTTTCTAACAAATTTTTTGTCACAGATTTCTCAGCAACTATCAATCGCAGATGCCTGAAATTTTAACACACTCTTTGTTAAGGCATGCTATACGATAAAAGCATTACATTTCGACGGAAAATATGATTAAAACATAATGTTCTTCTTTAAGCGATATCATTTGGTAATTCTTTAACTATAAGAGAAGACGAATAAAGATGCTCTTTTTAAAAAAAATAGTCTGCAAATAGTTTTTGTGGTATCAGGAAAATATATCAACTATTTACTATCAAGACTTTAGAAAATTTCGAATCTAATTCATGTGCAGATCTAAGAGGGGCAAATATGCCTCGGGACCCCCCCCCCCCCCCCGGCAAAAAAACAATTATCTTTCGGACCCCCCCCCCCCCCACCTGGAAAAAGTTTCTGGATCCGCGCATGTAATTTGATCGAGAATGTGATGTAATTTTTAATAACTGTACTTTGTTCCCAGACAAAAGTCAGAGACTTGTTTTGTATCGCTGACATAAGTTAGTGGATACCATTAATAAAGAGACACTGTCACTATCAATACGTCATGAGAGCATTATATAACACCTTGAATGAATTTCCGAGAAAAAAAACGACTATTCAGGGAAACGTCTCGTAATACAATTGTTCAGGTTGTAACGCCATTCAGGAAATTACAAAATAAGGCTCAAACCAGTAAAATCAATATATATATATATATATATATATATATATATATATATATATATAATAAAAAATAACTTTGTCATGTCTACGAATCTGTAAGTCATGACCAATTTGTAAGTATTGACTACGAATCTGTAAGTCTTGACTACGAATCTGTAAGTCATGATATATATATATATATATATATATATATATATATATATATATATATATATATATATATATATATATATATATATATATATATATAAACACTTAAAATATGACTGAACTCATCCAATTATTCTACAAACTAAATCTAGGTTATAATGTTTCGGTATATCTCGGCAATTTCGACCAAATGCATTGTTTTCTGTTAAAACTCCAAACTAAAAATACCTTAAAACTAGAGCCGAGCTCGTTGCAAGCAACGAGAAGGTCTTCCGTTACAGCTTCAAGTCGAGACAATCTGATTAAAATCATATCCTTGATCCCCTCCTTGTTTTTCTATTTTCGCTACAAGAGGATCTGAAGAAACCCCTCTTGAGATCACCCCCTGTTGAACGTTTGTTTATAAATATACATGAGTTATTCTAGCAGTCAGAGCAAGTGTTAGAAACGGTAATTTCGGGTTACAAACAAAAATGGAGTTGTACGACGAAATGATGCCACATGTTCGTGAATCTTTCGGTATCAGCAAGTAAGAGATGGAGCATAAGTTGATATTAGACGCTCTTAGGGAATCTAAAGAATGTATTGGCATAACTTCCAAATCATGTAACTGAGGAATGGAACCGACGATTTCATTGGTCAAAGCAAAGTTCCCCAGGAGGTGACCTCAAGTGTTGTTTCTTCAAATCATCGTATAGCGACTATAGAAATTTTAATCAGATTGCAAGTCAAGAAAGGATTGTCATTCAGTCTTAATAAAACCACCCCTCTTCTTCTTACACTTGTCAGGGTATGACAGTTAATGATAGGAGGTCATCTTCACACTACCTTAACTTCTGACCAATCAGGGCTTTAGAAAATCAATTTGAACTCTTCAAAAGGAGACAGAAAAATTAATTCATGCCTATTTTCTATATATTACTGCAACCTCCAGACTGCATAGTATTGAAGAGTTACACTTCTCATAAAACAGATAAAGGCATGTCTGTAATAAGCGAGGGGTATATATTTAGATTGTATGCAAATTTAAAGGTCATAGAAAGGTGACCTCTTATTGATACCTATCCGACCCCGTTGAGTGTAAGGAGAAAAGGGTGGGCTGTCATTAAACTGGATTGTCAATATGATAATAGTATGTTCAGAAAACGAGGCTCACTTTCAAAGTATTATTTTCCTACCAGACAAACTCTCCTTTTAACTCATTTCACGGTTATATCAATTTATGATAACTTAAAACACATCTCTTATATGTACATGTATTTAATTATTCCAACCAGAAAATCGATAAATACGTTTACATGTATGTACAACTGATGACAGGATTCAAACTACTGGTATGCCTATATCATAGTGTAAAATCACAAAATCCACTGCGCTGATACTTGGAAAAAGTGTTTTGTTTCATAAACATTTTGATTCTCTATATTCATACTTACCCCTCTACCGCCAAAACATGGAATAGTTTATTTAAAGTGCAGTGTTAAAAGAACACCAATTGTAAATAAACAATAATGCCGTCTCCCATCTGAGGGTGCGCTATTAGTATACGAGACTGAGGTGCTCAGTGGTAGGGATAACTATCCGTATAATGTTTGGCCATACAGGCCTCAGTATTGTTAGTATATTTATCTGAAATCTTCACAAGCAAGTAAAAGAAATTCACAAATCTTCAAAATCATAATCCGCGGCGGTGGTAGGGGTTGTGAGGCATCTCTAACTTCATTTTTTTCAAATAGGATTTTGTTTTCAATATCCCAATATTTTTTTTTTTGCCTTGAGCGCTCATCTAGAAAGTGTGTGCGGGTGGGGGTGTCAATACCCTAAAATTTAATTTTCTAAATGTAAATTTCAGAAAATGTTGGCAGGGGTGGGGGCAGAACTCCAACTGAATCAAAAATCCTTTTTGTCACTTTTGTGTGACAGGAAGAGAGACCTCTGGTTTACAATTATTTTTATCATGTCACATATACATGTTTTAGTTATAATATTTTGGAATTTTTTAAAGATACAATGTCATTTATTTGATAAAAATCATATATTTAAGCATACATGTATTAACATGTGACGTGTGAACCTAAAAGTAATCAATTTTGTTAAGTTTTTTACTTGAGTAACAGAAAGGCATAAACCAGCGTTTTGTTCAGAGCACTGTGTACATTGTATATTTAAACCAAACCAAAAGAGATTGTGTGACGTCAAAGCAATTTGTTTTTGTTTTTTAAACAAAAGAGTTCTACATAATGTCAACCTCCAGAAAATACGATTTCTCTAACTTTAACATTTACAAAGCCTGCGCGGATCCAGAAAATTTTTCCAGGGGGGGGATCCGAATTGAACGTAGGGGGGGGGGCTACATTATTCATCAGAAATGTTGACAAGCAAAAATAAAAAAAATTAAAAAAAAAAAAAAACTTATTTCCCAAGATCATGAAATTCCAAATCCGTGGGGGGGGGGGGGGAGGTAACGTAGTATGCCTATAACTTGAAACAAATTGTATCTGTCAAAATTTTTTTCTCCAATATTCATGATATGCCTAATCCGATTCATGATATGCCTATTCCGTGGGGGAGGGGGGGTGCGAATATGCGATAATTTCACTATGTAAATTTAATAACTTCTCATTTTTCAGGGGGGGGGGGGGGTTCCGGGCCCCCCCCCCCCCCCCCCCCTCTAGATCCGCGCATGCAACAATTAATAAAATCCGTTTAACAACACATATCTATACCATTTAATTGTAACTTTGAGAAGTGCATACATTTTTGGGAGCCAACTGTGTCGCTAGTCTGTAAGTCAAGTGAATTATGTCCTAAGGTCTTTTTAAGAAATAAGAAACTGTCAACACTTGCAGTACTCTGATGATTTCTATGGCGACCGACTGCATTGAATAACGTATTTCATAACTTCTTAACGTGAGAATAAATAATTATTATTTAACATCTTGGACTTAAAACTTTTAACTTATATTCAACAATTGACCACTACAGTGATAGCTCACTTCCAAGTGTATTTTAAATACATAACAATTGATGATCTGCATCCATAAATTACCTATGGCTATTATGGAAGGGAATTACCGCCAAAATTCTATCTATCTTGCTTTTATTCTTATTATGCTTACTTCTTTATTCTTCATTACATTTACACTTGCATGTCACTTTATTGTTTTCATATTCATGCTTATTCAATTTCACTTTGATTCTCTTTAATTCTTTATTGTTTGCTTATTTCTATGTTGCAATATTCTCTTCTTATTCGTGTAAATTCTTTCTTCTATCTCTGTTACAAACGTGAATTCAAACACGCAAACCATAAGGCACTTTCAATAAAGACGAATACAAGTTGCATGAATTTAATGCTGCATTATGACGCCAGGCGGCAGTGTGTGCGCTACAATTGCTGCTCCCGAAGATTTATTAAAACGAAACTAACAATTGGCATAAAAATAAATTCGTGAAAACATCTCAAATTAAGGGCTTAGTATAGGAATATGAAATACATGTTAATATAGTCAACTTTTAACAAGCCACGATATACGCAGACTCAAAAGATACGTTTTTTTTTTTGTATACATGTAAAATGCCTCCGCGCGGTTCTAAAAAAATCATGGGGGGGGGTCTGAGAGATAATTTTGTATTAATTTTTTTATTGGTTGATTAAATAAGTGTGAATTTTCCATTGGGGGGGGGGGGTGGGTGGATCTGATCTCATTCTAGATCCGCAATGCAATGTACCGTATATATATGCAGTAACAAATTATTTGCAAATTATTTGCACTGGAACGGTCAATTTTTAGAAGAGGAACATGTCATAAGTACTTGTCGACAGGACTTTATTTTCATTTGAGGTGAAAAGAGGTGGGGTGTACACGGTTCTGTGCAGAGATACCCGTGGAAAATGTAGATGAAATAGAAATAAATTTAAACCAAATTTAAAGATGTTTTTGAAAAACAATAAAAGGACTGGGGTACGAAATGCTTAGAAGTAGCTTTTCCTGTACTCTAGTACGTGTGAAAATTATCACTTGCATGAATCACTATGTACCTCTCGTTAGGCTACAGTACTGTGTATCCCTGATTAAATGCGATGAATTAATATCCGCGTGAAATTCCGGGTTAAAAAACTTAAAACTGCAGGTTTTAAAATCTCACTTATTTTTCTAAAAGTTTTGAACTTATGATATGAAAACAAAGTTTGGTTCACGCGATTTTATATTCTTGCTATTCGGCACAGAGCGGTGGAGTCGCAGAAGTAAATATACGTATACGCGGTAAAATTAACGAATCTAAATATTATCAGTGACTTAATTACACATTCAATGAGTAAACGAAAACAAACCAGGCAAAGAGATTAAAATACGGTATGTGATATGACTGTTTATACGTTTTGGTTTAAAATCTAAATCAAAATCTTAATAAAAATCCTTATATAAAGTTCTAAATAAAATATTTTTTTTCTTCCAAAATACAAGACATAAATAATGTATGCTTCTTATTTACACAAATTTTCGAAGTGATAAAAATGTGTACATGTATCATTCACAGCCATGCTTATTGTAGGTTTGTTTATTTTAATATAAATCATGTACATGTAACTGAATGTCCATGTTTAGATTTGAAAGTGTTTAAGCTATGATACATGTAACTTATAGACATGAACCTCATACATGTCTACCTGTCAACTGGTCTTCATTAAAGGAAGAGTTGAATTGACCGACTCCCATATCAAGCTTGCGATGATGATAATTATGATACGGGTGCTAATTATGAGAACTGTAAGATTATCGTCTCATATAAACAACTGATGCGCAGACTTAGAATTTTATTTTATTTTAGGAGGGGGGTCCAGTCACCCCACCACCCTTGAAAATTCAAACTTTTTTAAATTCACATAGTAAACCTTCTGAAAATAGAACTCGACCTACCCCCCCCCCCACCCCTACCCGGCAAACAAAATTATAAATTATCCCTTAGTACATAAACCTCCCCTCCATTTCTTGATCTGAACATATAAACATTGGAGCGAAATGTCATGGTGCGAAACATCCCACATTTAGCTAGCTACGTTGTTTGGGGTTTTTTTGGGGGGGAGCAGCAATTGTAGCGCGCACACTGACGCCTGGCGTCATAATGCAGCATTAAATTCATGCAACTTGTATTCGTCTTTATTGAAAGTGCTTTATGGTTTGCGTGTTTGAATTCAAGTTTGTAACAGAGATAGAAGAAAGAATTTACACGAATAAGAAGACAATGTTGCAACATAGAATTAAGCAAACAATGAAGGATCAAAAAGAATCAAAGTGAAATTGAATAAGCATGAATATGAAAACAATAAAGTGACATGCAAGTGTAAATGTAATGAAGAATAAAGAAGTAAGCATAATAAGAATAAAAGCAAGATAGATAGAATTTTGGCGGTAATTCCCTTCCATAGGCTATCTGTGTCCAGGGTTGTGCGCACTTAAAGGCCGAGGTTTTAAACCGGTCAGTTTACCTTAAATAAGTTCAGGTGGGGGTGGAGCCTATATTAAAAGAGGTGTGAAACCCCGAAGGAAACACGCTTGTGTATACATGTCTATATACACGGAGTATTAAAGTGCTCTCAAAAGAGTTTTTCCGTTTATTTAAAAAGAATATCGTATTTACATGTATATGTACTTATAAAACAAATTGCTCTTCGTTGAAATGAATATAAACGCATGAAAAACCGCGTGCGACATGTGCAAAATCTTTCGTTTGATTGAACAAGTTTCTGTCGGGATTAACTGAGAATATATCCTGACGTTTTGTGAATTATACAATCACCCCACCGTACTCAAATACTAATGCAACTTTGCAACCAATGCTTGTAAATCTTTTCCGATCAGCTGCTAAATAAAAGTGCACAATAATTCTACCAGCTGCGCATGCACCAGAACTGTCTGTACTTGTTTCTATTCCGGTTTCAGCTCGTGAAATTTCTCAAAGAAATGTGATAACTAACGATATAAATCGTGAACGCAATATTTGATTTCATTTAATTATTTATTCTCAATTATTCACAAACATCTTTATTGATAAACGACGTCTTTCATGGATACATGATCGGCACCACATGATTTTGACAGACAATAGGTGATCAGCGCATTTAGTGTGGTACATAACCAAGTACGAGTAAATTTTTAATTCATATCTTTTAATATTTCTTTTGTTTAAAGTGCTAAAAGATAGCGATTTATCGTCACGGTTTGCATCAAATCAAAAGAAAAAAGTTTATTACACCGTCGTCGCGAGCGCTGGGCATGGTACATGTATACACAGGACGAGTAAACAAATGCCAATCATTTTCTAACATCCAAACTGGGGCCTCGATTTAGTTGATTAACAAGGGTTACACTGACCAGGTAAATTTGAAGTCGGTCGCACGGGGTGATTGAATTAACACGCAGACTGGCCGAATAAACACACAGATTGCAAAGTGAAACACATTAGGAAGAACGTTAACAAATAAGGAGTCACCAAAAATTGATTTTCGACACATATTAATTTTCGATTTTTGTTCGCCAATTTTTAAAATTCAGCTCGAGCACTGGGGGCGGGGGGGGGGGGGGGGGGGGGGCGGAGCAGCACAGAGATGACTTTGTTTTTAAACTTCCTAGAACGCTTCGAAAATTAATGATTTTATTTACTATGTCAACCCTCTTAAAATTTGGTACAACTCTTAAGAAAACTTATTTTACTTTCTACACTATTTAATTTTTGTGTTGGTCGAATATTAATTCTTACACCAGTATATATACATATATCCTTGTGCATATATGACTCGTTGGCCAGGCAAAGTTTGAATATTGTCTTAAAAGTGTTAAAGTCTGTAAAAAGTCTAAGCAATAATTAACGGAAATGATCATGAGTAACTACAGTCGATTCATCGTCGGACCCCACGGGTTTTCCATCCGTTACATTGCTTGAAATCAGTGTAACGGATAGAAAACCCGTGGGTTCCGACGATGCAGTATATTAATCTTACATGTAAGTTAAACACATATCAATTCTACATATGCCGGTAAATATCTCGGAATTTCATTATATTTAATCTTTTATTTATACAATTGGCCTTGCATATTTAGAATCGAATTGATAGATTACTTTTATTCAATTAATGAGAGGTTTTTATAAGATTTTTCGCCCTAACGTTTAAATCAACGCTAAATCAACTGAATAATGGAGATAAATTCATCTTTCATCTAAAACCAATATAAATGAAAATAGAATAAACAAATAGTTTTGTGTTCGTACAAAATATCAATAAACATACACGTGTGATAAGGTATATGTAGATGTCCCCTCGCGCGCGATCTTCTCGGCCATGTGCGAGCGTGCGAGGGATGATCATCATTTAAAGGGGTAATCTTTGTGGTTTTTTGTTGTTGATCTAAAACATTATTAGTACAGTTCTTATACAAACCCACCATTGATTTATGTCTGACGATGTTTTGGATTAGGAATAATATCGGATTTTATAATTTTCAGAATGACTTCTTAACTTACATTTTAAATAAAACATCAATAACTTAAAATTAAAACAGTTCCTGTATTTGCGGCTATATATAAACTCAAAACAAGTACATGAAAGACGCGAATCTGGTGTATTAGATAACCGCTGACCGCTTGGTAGTGCACCCGCGGCCGAGGAGCCCGCGGCCGATCTCCTCGGCCGCGGGCGAGGAATAGGTTACGTAAAGTTACAACACACACAGCTCAGAACCCAGGAAGATTTGAAATGTTTGCAGTATAATAATGACTAAAATCTACCAAATAGAAGTTTGTTTTCTTTTACTTAAAACCCACAATTGATCTATGCCTGATATTACTTCCGATTGAGAATGACATTTCTTTTATTAATTTACAGAACGTTTTCTTAATTGACACTCTATCATTTAATTCAATTTGAGAAGAATAAACGTCTATGTGTGATCAAAATTCAAACAATTCTTGTTTTCGGCTAAATGAACTCATAAATTGAGAGACGTGACTCCGGTGTATTAGATAACCGCTGACCGCTAGGTAGTCCAGCCGCGACCATGGCGACCGACTTTCTCGGCCGCAAGCGAGGGATAGCTTACGTAATGGTTCACACACACAGCTCTGATTCCAGATATATTTTAAATGCACGCAGCATGATAACTAAAATGTATCACATAGATTTATTTTTTTCCGGTAGTTTGTGTGATTTACTAGAAAAGAAAAAGAATGTTTATATTTTCTGTTTCTCGTTTTTTTTAGGATTGTGCAGAATTTACGAAGATGACTTAAACTCCTCACATAAAAGCATGTATCCTAAAAAAATTATTTTTTTCTGATGAATTAAAGCCTCCTTTTTAAACAGGCATACTGTCTGTCGTAACTTAATGTCAGTTGTACGCACAATGACTTTCGTTAACTTGCCAAATAAACACAGGTACATGTTAACATGTAAAGCTTTTTACACTCATACTACACAACTCACCAACAAAATAACATTGTAACGACATTTATAGGATCTCAACAAACAACTTTTCCAGCGACAGCTATATCAAAATCCTAGCCGTTTTTTAGTTATTTAGCAAAAACTTTCAAGGGCCCTTGGCCCTTCATTTAAGGGGCCAGCCCTTTTGTATTGGTGTCAAATGAAAGTCCTTGACATTCTGCACAACTTTCATTCTACATGTCTTAACAAAATATTTTTCGTTTAAAAGATACAAAGGAAAATATGTCTAAATTTTCGCACTTTTTGGAACCCTGTTTTTTGACCCCCTACCTTTTTCTAAATAAAGAAAGTAATCCAAAAACAAAAACCAATGTGCAAAACTTCAATGTCTCTGTTATTCAAATTCGTTGGATTCCCATTCCCTGCTATCATAGTCTCGGAGCCTTTGTCTGGAAACGAAAGGCCCTAAATTTTTTAAAAAGGGGAATAACTCGTTAACGGAAGAGGATTTTTAAAATTTATGAAATGGTTTAGATAGTGTTTTGTAAAGTCTATAAGGCCTGAAAATTTGAGCAAAAACCGTTCAGAAATGAGCAAGATATGAAGCCTCAAAGTTCGCGTCTAGGAAGAAAAAAAAAAAAAGAAAAATAAGACTAGAGCAAAGCTCGTTGCAAAGCAACGAGTGGGTCTTCCGTTAATGTCGAAAGAAAAGCAAGATGTTCCTGTAAAAAGCAGGGCTCTAAAACCAATACCAGGAGTTTAAAAACAAAAAGATATAAAAAATCGAATAATTCTTGGTACGACTTAACAAAATCCGAATGACTTTAAGTACGGATTAACAGAAACCTTACCGATTTCAAGAACGACTTGACAAAAAAAATCCGAATGTGTTTAAGAACGACTTAACAAATATCGAATCATTCTAGGTACGAGTTAATTTAACTTTTAACATAACACTATTTTCTTAACCAAGAATGTGGTATCAAAATTTCCGGAAAAATCAATTTTTAAACCCCTATTTCTCTGTAATGCATCTTCCGATTTTAAAACGGATTTCAGATTTAAATTAAGCCCAATAAGTTGAACATTTTTGCTTCAAAAATATAAAACAAATTATTTTTCAGTAAATAGTTATTATTAAAAGACTTTGTAGCCCTCCTGGCCCCTAATTTGAGGGGCCAGCCCCATTTTCATGATATTAAATAAAAGAACTCAATAATATAAACATATTTTGTTTAATAAGTGTTCAGAAATTGTTGACCGATTTGGAGATATCTGAACAACAGTGTTTTAGGGGCCGACCCTTAAACTCCTTACTGGGGCCATAAACCATAAATTTTAAGGTACCATGTTCTTAAGAACATTATTTTAAGCAACTTTTATTCAACATTGCCTTTCAAAATATTCTCCTTTTCAAGATATTAATGATCAAAGTTTTGGTCTTCTGGCCCCTTGAAACCCCTAATTACGTAACAAATGTTTAAAATAAGGTACTGTTTAGATAAACAACTGTACAATTAACATTTTTGCTTCTTTAATTAATTACAAATTATTGCTCAGTAAAGAGGTAAAATTAAAAGAATTTAGAGCCCTCCTGGCCCCTAATTAAAGGGGCCAGCCCCTTTTTATTAAAACAAAACAAAAGCTCGTGTAAATCTTAACAACTTTTGCATTACATGTTTTAACAAATTATCTACAGGTAAAAAGATATTTTGCAAAACGTGTTAAAATTTTGCCAAAAATGTTGGTGCTAATTTTCGACCTCGGGCGAGCTTTGGCGCCGTGCGCATTTTCCACAATGTCAAATACAGAGGATCATCTACAGACATCCATCTACATATTCCTGAAAGTTTCACGTTTCCATACCCCTTAGTTTCGGAGGAGTTACGTGGACAAAATGGTCCTTAAAAATTCACAAAATCTTAAAAATCTAAAACCGGAAGTGACGTCATCAGCTCAAAATTTTATAATCGCAAGCACGTTTTATGTTCTATCAGTCCTGTAAATTTGGTGAAAATCGACTAAATAGTTTTTGAGTTATAGCTCTCGAAAAATGTCAGAGGAAAAATAATATAAAACTAGAGCAAAGCTCGTTGCAAAGCAACGAGTGGGTCTTCCGTTAATGTCGAAAGTAAAGCTAGTAGTTCCTGTAAGAAGCAGAATTCTTAAACCAATATACATGAAAAACTAAAAAAATAAAAACTCGAATTATTCTTGGTACGAGTTAACAAAATCCGAATGATTCTAAGTACGAATTAACAAAAACCTTATCAATTTCAAGAACGACCTTGCAAAAACAAATCCGAATGTGTTTGAATACGATTTAACAATTATCGAGTGATTTTAGGTACGAGTTAATTTAACTTTGAACATAACACTATTTTCTTAACCAAGAATGTGGAATCAAAATTTCCGGAAAGATCAATATTTAAACCCCAATATCTCTGTAATGCATCGTCATATTTTAAAACGGAGTTCAGCTTTAAATTAAGCTTAATAAGCTTTTATTTTTTGCTCGTATGATTAATAACAAATTATCGTTAAAAAAAAAGTTATTATAAAAAGACTTTGAAGCCCTTTTGGCCCCGGATTTGAGGGGTCAGTCCCTTTTTCTTGATATCAAAGAAAGGGTCTCACAAATATAAACATATTTTGTTCAGCAAGTGTTCACAAATTGTTGACCTTTCTAAAGATATCTGAACAACTTTGATTTAGCGGCCGACTCTTAAACACCTTACTGGGACCACCAATTAAAACTTTTAGGTATCATATTGTTGAGAACATTATTTTGAGCAACTTTTCTTCTACAATGCTTTTCAAAATATTTCTCCTTTTTAAGATATTAATGATCAGAGTTTTGGACTTCTGGCCCCTTGAAACCCCTAATTACGTAACATATGACTTAGGTATAGTACTGAATAGATAAACATTTGTACAATGAACATTTTTGCTTCGATAATTAATAACAAATTATTTTTCAGTAGAGAGTTATTGTAAAAAGACTTTAGAGCCCTTTTGGCCCCTAATTTGAGGGACCAGCCCCTTTTTCTTGATATCAAATGAAAGCCCGTGGAAATAGAAACAACTTTTACATTACATGTTTTAACAAAATATTTACAGGTTTAAAAATATTACAGAAAATGTGCAAAATTTTTGTAAAAAAATTGGTGTCAATTTTCGACCTCAGGCGAGCTTCAACGCCTTGCGTATTATCCATATTATAAAACAATGCGGTACATCTACAGACTTTCATCTACAATCCCTGAAAATTTCAACTTTCTATCGTGAATAGTTTCAGAGGAGTTGCGTGGACAAAATGACCCTTAAAATTTCATTAAATCGTCAATATCTTAAACCGGAAGTGACGTCATCAAAAAATGTAACTAAATACATTTGTCCCCTCCGATGCTGTATAAGTCCTGAAAATTTGGTGCAAATCGGATGAATAGTTTTCGAGAAATAAAGCTTTAAAGAAGGCAGAAAAAGAATATTAAGAATAACTAGAGCAAAGCTCGTTGCAAAGCAACGAGTGGGTCTTCCGTTAATGTCGAAAGAAAAGCTAGATGTTCCTGTAAGAAGCAGAGCTCTAAAGCCAATACCAGGAGTAATTAAAACAAAAAGATATAAAAATTCGAATAATTCTTGGTACGACTTACCAAAATCCGAATTACTTTAAGTACAAATTAAACAAAACCTTAACGATTTCAAGAACGACTTGACATAAAAAAAATCCGAATGTGTTTAAGAACGTCTTAACAAATATCGAATCATTCTAGGTACGAGTTAATTTAACTTTGAACATAACACTATTTTCTTAACCAAGAATGTGGAATCAAAATTTCCGGAAAAATCAATTTTTAAACTCCTATATCTCTGTAATGCATCATCCGATTTTAAAACGGATTTCAGATTTAAATTAAGCTTAATAAGTTGAACATTTTTGCTTCAATAATATATAACAAATTATTTTTCAGTAAATAGTTATTATAAAAAAACTTTGTAGCCCTCCTGGCCCCTAATTTGAGGGGCCAGCCCCTTTTTCTTGATATCAAATGAAAGGTCTCGCAAATATCAACATATTTTGTTCAACAACTATTCACGAATTGTTAACCGTTCTAGAGATATCTGAACTAATGTGTTTTAGGGGCCGACCCTTAAACTCCTTAATGGGGCCACCAACAACAATTTTTTAGGTATCATATTGTTAAAAACATTATTTTAAGCAACTTTTCTTCTACAATGCTTTTCAAAATATTTCTCCTTATATAGATATTAATGATCAGAGTTTTGGACTTCTGGCCCCTTGAAACCCCTAATTACGTAACATATGACTTAGGTATGGTACCGTTTAGATAAAAAGCTGTACAATAAACATTTTTGCTTCTATACTTGATAACAAATTATTGTTCAGTAAAGAGTTATTGCAAAAAAACTTTAGAGCCCTTTTGGCCCCTAATTTAAGGGGCCAGCCCCTTTTTCTTGATATCAAATGAAAGCCCGTGGAAATAGAAACAACTTTTGCATTACATGTTTTAACAAAATATTTACAGGTTTAAAAATATTTCAGAAAATGTGCAAAATTTTTGTAAAAAAAATTGGTGTCAATTTTCGACCTCAGGCGAGCTTCAACGCCTTGCGTATTATCCATATTATAAAACAATGCGGTACATCTACAGACTTTCATCTACAATCCCTGAAAATTTCAACTTTCTATCGTGAATAGTTTCAGAGGAGTTGCGTGGACAAAATGACCCTTAAAATTTCATTAAATCGTCAATATCTTAAACCGGAAGTGACGTCATCAAAAAATGTAACTAAAAACATTCGTCCCCTACGATGCTGTATAAGTCCTGAAAATTTGGTGCAAATCGGATGAATAGTTTTCGAGAAATAAAGCTTTAAAGAAGGCAGAAAAAGAATATTAAGAATAATAATAATAATAGAAAGAAACAGTAGAATAACAAGAGGGTCTTCCGTTGGAAACGGAAGACCCTAATAATAATAATAGAAAGAAACAGTAGAATAACAAGAGGGTCTTCCGTTGGAAACGGAA
The DNA here is from genome assembly GCA_020458035.1 of Magallana ariakensis. NCBI lineage: Eukaryota > Metazoa > Mollusca > Bivalvia > Ostreida > Ostreidae > Magallana > Magallana ariakensis. The sequence continues at coordinate 58,337,022 of CM035817.1, read as the reverse complement.
GACCCTAATAATAATAAAAAGAAACCGTAGAATAACAAGAGGGTCTTCCGTTGGAAACGGAAGACCCTAAATAATCTTAATCTGCACAATAATATAAAGGTCTTCCGTTGGAAACGGAAGACCTTAATTACAAAATGAAACTTGTTAAGTCAAAATTGAGTAAGCAATTCATTCCAGTCAAATATGAATCTTAAAGCTTAACAATTACACAGGATTTTTGTTGGCTATTTTAACAAAAACAACTAACTCTCTCTCTCTCTCTCTCTCTCTCTCTCTCTCTCTCTCTCTCTCTCTCTCTCTCTCTCTAATTTTGCGAAAAAAAGTTCCGTTTTAAAGAGATTTATATCGTATAAATTTGACCACGGCCACCCATCCTTCTTGAAGTGATTTAAGGGCAAAACATAGTATATATAATTGTTTTGAATTATTTACCAAGAAATAATGATATGTCCCCTATATGACCTTCGTACTTAGCGAACTTGTTGAACATAGACTTTAGTCGACCAACTTTGAAATATAGCTAGTCTGTAGAGGAAAAGGACATTTAGCGGTTCTGGATACAAGACCCAGGCCAATTCTTAAAATGTTAAAAGTCTTGTTTTGAAATTCTTTACTTTATAACATGGTAAAAAAGTAATGATAATAACCTTTTTACATTGCAGAGATTTTTTATATATATACATATGTAAACTATTTATATAGTTTCATCAATAATGTCATTTTTTTCTGGTTTTATAAGTAAGTTATATGTTATAGATTGTTTTGATATAATACGTTTGAGTTAAAGCAATTTTACTGAGCTGAATGTATATCAATTAGTTAATTAAATAGTTTCATTCATAGTCAATACAGAATGGCTCTAAATTGACGTCTCTACGTTTGCATTGACCAATGTCACGTGATCGTAATTTGAGGTCACCGTCGTAGAATCAGAATGTGGACCGCCAGTAACGCCATAATTTGACATTTCCTCTCTGCTCGAGTTACACTGATTGTAAATATTCTCTTGTCCCGGACTAGGATCAGCCGGTTTCTCCCAGAGGTGGGTGTAGACATCTTGTTCCGGACTAGGATCAGCCGGTTTCTCCCAGAGGTGGTTGTAGACATCTTCTCTGGTGTATGTCCCTGTTAGTTTAGTCTCTCCACTAATGGACCCTTCAGTGCCGCCATCTTCTTTAACAGCGTTTGCATCAGTCGTCTTTATGACGGTTTGGTTGGGAACACTGATTTCTAGCTTTGAATTATCTGCTAATTCGTAAAGCGCTGTCGTCAATGCCATATTTTTTGTTGGAGCGTTGTTAGGAATATCTGACTTATTCTTCAAAGTCTGTCTCTTTTGATGTCGACATCTGCTAATGTAATATCTATTTTACAATTGTTATATTCAAATAAGTTATAAAATCAATATCATGCATAAGCAAAGATTACCACACCTTAAGTATATGAAACAAAGAAAAAAAAGGATAAAAACGGGCAGCAATATGGAAACACAATAAATTGTGACCATGTCATCGGCATCCTCTGCAAAATATACATTTATGATTTTAGTATTGGTACAAATATCATTTTCAAATATAAATTTATAAACCATATTTTATAGATTTTAATGAATAACACACCTGCTGACAGACCCGATAAATCACGTTTTGTTGTTCTGTCCGACGTGTCTTCTGACGTCTGTAATGACATAACTTCCGTTGTTCTGTGAAGTGTTACTTTTGTAATCCGGTGCTGTCTTCTTTCTGTTGTTTGGTGCCGCGCTTCGTTTGTGCTCTGAAACGACTGGTATTTTGGTGTCGTAACATTATTATTTGGGTTCACAACATTTTCACAAGCCGCTCTCTTGTTCACATTGCAGTCATGGAATTTGCAATCTTCTTTACAACCTTGGCATTTCGTTGAATTGACATCTGGCACACCTAGACAATGCAAAAAGGACATGATACCGGGTTAAGTATAAATTGCTTTTTATAACACTACTAGATGTATTTTCCTTGCATACACGATCCTTACTATTAAATTTGATGTATTCATCTGTGTATTCAACCGTGCCGAATCCAAACCAGTATTTCTCTCCATGATTATTGTTATTAGAACAAGTTTTGTTCAGTTCAACATTAAGACTTTCTTTCGCAATATTGCACTCTTTTGTTGCGCCTTCCCATGTGAAATTTCCTGCAATTACTTCGAACACAAGAAACTCTATTGAAAAAATCATGGAAATTTTAAAAATAGAAGGAATGCTAAATATGCCTATATATGATCATTTTTTATTTGCTGTAAATTGAGTAAACTGACCAAAGCACGAGCAAACTGGTTTTTTTTCCAACTCTGAATCAATAAACTAAGATGCTCAGTATGCAAATAGCAACAGATATTGATGATATCGCATTTGCTGTCAGTTTACTCAATTTACAGCAAATAAAAAATTATCATATACCTTCACGCCAACACATTACATTTGCTGTTTGGTCACACTTCACACGTACAAGCTCAGCTCTCTTCCCACGGCAAACAATTTGTACACAGCTTTCTCTTGGTGTTTTTGCGAGGGTTCCTGTAAATCAGGAAACATGAATATGCAAATTTTAAAATATTTCTTGTAGATATGCAATTATTTACAACATTTAAAATAAGGAGTACAAAGAATTAGGTACGTGTATATGATGTAAGCGATTTTTTTTATTTGATTATTAATCTTATATCAGAAATGTTTATTGTATTCAAGATAGCTGATCAATAATGTGTATTTTTTTTTAGAAAAAAAAATCAATTATATTTTAGAACCCGTCATTTAACACCTAAAACTACAAGAAGATGCTTTAATTCTACCGTTTTTTAAGCAAGCCGACTTGAATAATTTCAGCTCAACTGAGCTGAAAGCTCAAGTTAGCTTTGTCCGGCGACCATCTGTCCGTCTCTGTCCGTCTGTAAACTGTTCACAATTTTGACTTCTCCAGAATGCTTTGGACAAATATTTAACCAAACTTGTTAAAAAACATCCTTGGATGAAAGGGATTTCTTCTCAATGAAAACATTTGGTCAGGAGAGCTGAACATTGTATAGAAGCATCCTCCGGTAGAGTAGATTGAAGTTTCTTCAAATAATGATACCCGGGGTACATGTACAATGGGGGTTCAATATTTACATAGCAGTAAATTGAGACAACTCTTAAAAATCTTCTTGTCAAAAACCAATTGCACAGAAAGCTATAACTTGTGTAAGATAATCAGTTAGTGTATATTCAAGTTTGTTCAATTCATGATTCTTGAGTAATGTAACAATAAAAGAATTGGAGGTATGGTTTTTAAACAGGGGTGGGGATGTAATTCACATTTAAGAAAATTTGAAAAAACATTCTGCTTCATATATTGAGCGAAATAAAACCTTATACCCATATAATGGTTAGCTGTTAGATTAAACAGATAATGTGTCTGTATTATTTTAAACTGGTATTTATTTTTATAATGAAAAGTGTATATTCTCTCTTCATTGTATTTGTAAGAGTTACGCCTGAGATGATTTACAAGTGTACATAATGAATACTTTCTCAAATCAACAGAAATCTAATTATTTCTGATAGATAGCATAATGCTGAAGATGTTTTTAAGTCAATTAGGCGAAAAATATGCACTTTTCAGACAACAAAAATTATGAATTTCAAACATTTAATTCAATAACTATAAACAAAAGCCCCAGGCGGATTCAAAATTATGATCTGCAGTTCACAAGCCCGAGACTTTAGCCACCAAGCTATGATGATATATTGATTGAAACAAACACTTTAACAGAACATTTTACTCGCAATCTTGTGACGTAGTGCCTTAAAAAGTATAAGTCTTGGTGTAGTGAGGTATCTTAAACGCCGTTAACACTTAGGTTATATTAATAAAAAGAAGGAATTTAAAACGCATCGGATTTTTTTTATCTGTACTTTCCATACATAAATCATAGTACATACCGATCATACCAAAAACCATTGGGCTTTGTATAAGGTCACATTGTTGTTGAAGTTTTGGAACAGGGTCAGAAACACAGGAACAGCCATTAACCTATTAAATAAACAAAACAACTTGGAATATATTTTTCAAAGGGCGTAGTGTTTTTAATTTTATTTTGATTGTTATCCTCTCGAAATGTTAAAAACATTACAATATCATGAGATATATACTTACTTGCATTTCAAACAAATAAGGGCTTTTATCCAAACATTCTTTTATACACCGATCTATCGTCAAGCGCTCAGATATATTGCCAACATGGGCGTTTAAACATCCTAAAATGATGTAAAAGAAATGTCCTCTCTAGAGAATTTTGGAAAAAGGTGGGTTTTTTTTAAAGGACTTTTAATCACTTAATTAGTTGTATAATTGTATGAAAGCCACAGTGCAAATTATATATATCAAGGTATGTAGTATTCGTCATAGGCGAGAGGATAAAGGTCAATTAGGAACAACTTTATCATATAAGATGTCAACACTAACCGTATAGGTACAATAAGTCACTTTTCCTTCTGTATAATCTTGTCCAGTATTTTCCAATCTGCTTCTCGGCAAGACCAAGCTTTGATTTTCTTAAGACCATTCCCCTTTCGCTGCAAAATTGTACAGCATCGCTCCAGTTCATTGTGTGGTTTGAATTATGCTGCTGCTGTGTCGCCTCTACAAGAACTATTTTGTAAACCTGTTTTTTTTACATCAGAAAACATAGAGTTTGTTGTTATTGCTTTCAATAGATGTCTATATGCGGTGCAGTCGGAAAATGTTCTACTGCCATATTATGCATATTTTTTACAGCAGATTTATTGTTCATCCTAAAACTGGGAATCCTAACTATTTAATCAAATCGTTCTTTAAATTCAGAAAACACTAAAAAAAAAAAATTATTAAAACGCAATACATTTGATAAAACATTTCACGAATAAAACAATGACATTAGCGGTATCAATTTTCTTTAGACAGAAAATGACACTATTCATAATATAATAGCTATCCTGATAACAGTTTTACCTGACAATACAAAGATCAAGAACGACTTATTCATCCTCTTCTGGTAGATTTAATAGATAGAAATCCATAAAGCCAATTAGTTAAAAAAACAACCAACGTCTGCTTTTTCAATACACGATCGTACAATTTTGTAGCACTTGGTATTTAGTTAAATATAGCTTGTCAACACATTGCCTGTTTGATATTGAAAGAGACAATGCTATGATCTACATTTTAACAAGGAAGATAAAAACAAGTGAAGCAATGAAAATTATTGGTTGGGTCTTCCCTGATCATATGACGTTAAAGTGTGTGAGTTGGATTAATATCGATGGTTTTTGGGAGTTGATTTTAATCAACTCTCCTATACAGTTACTCAGACAAACCGAAAGTGAAACAGTGTTTGGACCTAAGCACAAATCAACACCGCTGACAACATTTAGTTCTTGAAAATAATCAATAAATTCGATGAAATGTATTCTAAAGCATTGTTTTTCAAGGAAACTTTTTTATAGATACCTTGTAAATAGTCAGATTTTAAATGGTACGAATAATTTAGATATTTTTGTAGTCGTACATTGTATGTATTCCTACGCCAAAGTTCAATATAGTCTCGTTCAACCAGACGCTCGGCTATCTCCGTAAATATCCGACAAGCAGAGTGTCACTCTTGCTTGTCGGAGATTAACAGAGACAGTCGAGTCTGGTTGAACGAGACTAGAGTTGAATATTGCTTGGATCCATACAATTTCTCAGAACTATTTCGATTACTGATACGTAGTTTGATGGAATTAATTCTTTGAATATTACACAACATGTTTCATATGGGGTTTTCACGAATTTATATTATAAAAAATATGCGTAATTCAAATACATATAGGAAACTACTTGCCATGCAAAATAATATCGTTAATTTTAAAATAAGTAATAATCGATAAAATCAACTCCCGTTAGTACTTCAGTACTTGGATTGGAATTGATTATGTTAGAATTTCCTTCAGACTAGCAGTGAAATTCAAATGTTAATCTGAACTAAAGACTATGCTTTACTTAAAAATAAGATGAGGTTCTATTCCACTATCTATATAAAGATATTGACCTAAGCATTGGTACAGCTATTGGATAAAAAAGGGGAAAGAAGATGTTCTTATATCTGTAATTGCTTCGTAAGCCACATGTTGCCGACCAATACATTGAAAATCTTCCCCTTGACAATTACTTTAACACAGGATCTGATAGCTTTACAAAATCTGAGAATAAGCGCCATCCACATGATAAGTCTTCTAAGGATTTTTAAAGATACACGATTGTTCAAAATAATAATGACATATTTCATCATGATAATACATTGTTTGATTTAACTTTATATATGTTATCATAAACTCAAAATGTAACGTTTATTCAAATTTCTTTAATATTTTATATTTAACTCAATGGCATGACCGGCTATGAGTAGAATTTAAAGTTTATTTTATATAAGGTAAATTGCGTGTCCCACACACTAACACAGACAGGTAACGACTGAAGATGCTGGACATGACGCCTACAGACACAGTTATGTCCGTATGGATTCATGTAACTTGTATAAGACTGTTATAGATCTTTTATTAGCCTCACAAAGCTCGTCTTTTAAAGTATAAACATAATATTTAAACCAGTTTGTGTGTATACTTAAGTGGATACTTTCAAATACTTGTTTTCTGTCGCTAGTTATTACTCACACGTTTCTTGTTTTCCTTCCTCTTCAGTTCTGTTGTTAAATGTTATGAGATTATTTATAGAACATTTTAGATGTCTGATTTTCTATATTTTAAAATACAAGGAAACGTGACTTGTTGATGTTTTTTGTTTTACGGAAAGAATTTACTTGGGAATTATTTTTATGCAAATGTGTAACTTCGATGTTAACAAATTATCTTTCATCTTTGGATGGTTATGTAATTTTGGCTGTTGAAAACTTTGGTTGTAACAATGTGAAAAGAAATATTCCCAAATATTTGTTTTAGAATAACTACCTGCATCCTAAGTTGTGTAGTTTTGGTAAAATGTTAATACTGCGGTGCAACCTGAACCTGTATGTGCTCAAATATGAATCCAAAAATAATTTTTTAAAATACATAGTTGCAAAATATCACAATTACATTCAATAGTAAGTTGATTATAAAATAAAAATAATAATATTTGTAAAGATCATTGTTGGTTATTATAAGGCAAAACCAATTTTAAGTTAAAGTAAACAATTATCATCATTACATAGATGCAAGTACAAATTAAAATTATCCTGAAATAGTACATCCATACTTAACTTTCATATTCCTTTAATTATTAAAATATTCTATATATATATATATATATATATATATATATATATATATATATATATATATATATATATCAGCTACTTTTTGTCTTTTTACAGACACCGCATTTACAGATTTCCTCAAAATTTGGCAATAATGCTAAAAAAATGTTTAGTATCCTTGGCTTGTTTGAAGAATACCTGAGAGTTTGGTTGGGTTTTACTCTCGTTTTTCGAAGGTTCCTATACCTAGATTAAGTTTTTAAAAAACCTAGAATTTACAAACAAGACAAACGTTTTGATCAAGAATACACTTTTCGAGTACCCTTAGTAGCTGAACAATTGAAACAAAATAATATAATTGCAGCTACCTACACTCACGCAAACACATACATAATACATGTTTAAAAAGTATAACCCTCGGTAAATAAATATTAGCGTTTTTTGGTTCAAAATATTCCGCTTCTAAATAAATTTGTTAAAAGTCAATCATGGCTACTCAAATAGCAAATTGAAGATTTGAGAATCTTACAAGACAAGATAATGTCATTCAGTCAACTTATAGGTGCATTTTATTTACTAAAACGTATTAGTTTGAAAAAGAAATATTTATCCCATCCTTTTAATTTTCTCTGTTAAAACTAGCAGAAATAAGCCAGAAGTGGTTCTGCCAATTTGTTGCCTTCCACTATTCGGAGACAGAGAAAGACCAAACATGAACTTTGATCAATTATCCACCAACTTCATTCTTCTTACAAACCAAGTAGTGAAACTTCGTAAGGGAGTTGATTTGTTATCTTTCAATATAATTAACTCAAATTGCAGCAACTTTATGTTATAAATAGTATCTAAATAGTACCTATCAAATAAGTAAAACATTCTTGCATATTGTTTTTCAAAGAACAATGTTTTTTACTTTGTAATTGTTCTCTTCAAAGTAATAAAAAGGTAAATTATCATTTGGTCTAAACTTACTTGCATTAAAAACAAATGAAGTCTTTTATGCAAATATTCCTTTATAAACTGATTGGCCGTCATGCTTTCAGATAAACTGACATCAATGGCGTTCAAAACATTTAAAATATGTAAAAATTAACTCTAGATATCTTCAAAAATATTGATTTCGTACGTTTTAAGATCGCTAACCATGATGAAAAAAGATCTGTTTATCTTGACGATCTAGTAGAAAGGGTTATTTGTAGGGATGTCAAATTTTCTCGAAGAGGCTAGTCGATTAATCGAAGGCTTTAGTCGAGCGATAGCCGATTACTCGTTGATTTATTTGAAACTGTGTGCCATTTTAAAATAAAATATATATGCTTCTGCCACGTATATCGGATCTTTAAATGAAAACCGTATAAAAACTTAAAATAATATGTAATAAATGAATTTAAATAAATTGAAAAAATTCCATCTTAATATCCGTTATCAAATATTCTGGCTTTTCCTTTCTGCTCGCGACGATATGTTTGGTCTTATTTATAGTTCCATGCATCATTTAAACTCTTTCGTTTCATTAGGTCCCTCAATCACAACTCCCTCTATTGTATTTCCATAATACGTATCGTCAGAACACCGTTATTCACGTGTTTCAGTTCTCCCAACTTGTTTACTGCTTTCCCCATAATGGCGGGTTTGTATAGCATGCGGGATGACGTCATAACGGTCGAACCCGATGCTTATAACCGACTGCCAGCTGATTTCACAGCAGACGGCCTCGTCCACTTCTGGACATCAGCCACGGTTAGCCATGGCAGACAACGTCTCTAGATGGGTAAATGTTTAATTATTTAGCTGTGGGAGCTGATTAAATATTTTGTTTAAATCAATAAGTATATTTTATATAAGATGTAGGGAGGATTGTAGTTACGGGACTCCCGCATCTGCGGGATATAGTACTTACTTATTTCGCGAGGGGACTATTCATTATATTTGTATTACCATCCCATCAAGTTTGGGAATCCACTAGATGATTTTGTATATACACTCCCAGAGTCTTGGGATTACCATTATTATTTAATAAATTGGAAATATCTTTATTTTATTTAATCCTGACTTTGAGTTATCTTTGTTTCCAATATACATATTTGGGAGACCCACAAGTTGCGAGTTATATCCCGGGTTAACAAGATAAAACCAACATTGGTATTATATATTATACAAGCGGGATTCCCAGCAAAACACAACATTGTTGTGAGAGTGGGATAATACTTTTAAAAACGTTAAGTCTTTTTTATTGTTACTTCTACTGACTTCATAATATCTTCACAAGCCGCTATTCTCTTCTCTTCGCAATCATCCATTTAGCAGGTATTTTCACAACTTAGACATTTTTTTGGATTGACATCTGTCACATCTAGACAATACAACTAGTAAAACCGGTTGAGTATCAATCGTTGGTTTCAACATGACTTGAATGATAATGTTTTTATGCTTAGATAATTTATTACCATTATTGATGTACTCGTCTGAATATTCAAAAGTACCAAAACCAAACCAGTAGATATTCTTGTTATCGTCTTTAGAACAGATGTTCTCTAAATCTAAACCTCGATTCCCATTCATTTCATAACACCTTTCTGCCACTATGTTCAATGTCAAATCTGGAATAACTAATATCAAAGGAAATGAACACTGAACAATATCAAGTTAAACTAATATATTCGCAAGTTAAATATCAAATTCTTTTAGGTTCAGATTAGATCAAGTACGATGTACCTTTTTGTCCACAAATTACGTCAGCCCCCGCAGTGTCACATGCAGCGAGATGAAAATTAATCTCTTCTGTGTGAAGGCAACAAAATTTTGCGCATTTATTTTTTCCTGATAATATATCTGTATATAAAAAAGAGCTAAATTACCCAAAGTTGCAAAGGAAAACAGGAATCGCTTAAAATATGTTCCGATTAAACTATATGAGAGTTTTTGTTTAACCCCCCCCCTTCCCTTTCAATTCCCCCTGAATACGATTTTTACCCTCAGGTCTGGACTCCCTTACTCTCATCCGTATGTGTATAAATTTTGTTATCCATCGTATATAGGATTTTTTTAAGTTAACAACATACATTTTATAATTTTTTTTTTATATAAACGATGTTAAGTTTTATCTACGAAATGCAATGCAATTCATATTTTGAGATTTGTAGTAGAAAATGTGTAGAAAATGGGTTTCTTTGTGACTTTGATATAGCATTCACTTGTGAAACAAAGTCTAAGGTACAGGAATATTACCAGAGGTAAGTAATCATTTATAACAGCTGTTTAACAGCAGCATGCAGGTGAAAATAACAAAACTAAGACATGATTTGTCCAAGAATGGTTTTGAAGTTTGTAGAGTTCTAATTGTAGCTATATTTGACTCTTATTTGAATTTAGTTAATGGAGTAAAACTGGGAAATTTAATACGTTATATCTGCCAAAAAGTACTCCTAAAGTATGTTCACAAAATTGATTATTACATACCGTAAGTTCCAAATATAAAGAGACTGGTTTTGAGGTGACAACTGCCGTTAAGATTTTGATAGGCAGCAGAAACACAACAACATCCATCAGCCTAGTTTTCAATAAAGTAAAATTGGTACGATTGATTTGAGATGATAATTATCTTATCGTTTATTCTCCTCATTTGATCATTTTCCTTTTTAGACGGTGGCTATAAATAGCCACTGTCTATTGCTATCGTCCTGGCCGGAAGGGTATTTTTCACGGGGACCCTAGCGGATTAGGAACGATAACTCTGTTAGGTATGCAGAGTTACTGGCGATGTTTTACCGATTGTCGATTTCAGTTTGAGAACTAATTTACATCTTATTAGATATTTTAAGCATTATAGCTGCTAATTATTTTGTACATACATGTACATTTAAATAATTTATGAAATTGTGTCTTATTTTTAATGAGCCGTTTCCCTGTCTGCTTACGCGGTATTGATAACTTATGCACCAACTGCCAGATGTGAAGTTTAACTCAGTATCAGGACTCCAAAAATTATATCACTGCGATAATTGACCAAGAGTTCTCACAATAATCATGTCTTTTTTATGGTGTAAACAATTGTCAGAAACACACTATTTAAACGGGTTTGCCATTTCATTTTTCAGCAATTATGCTTCATCGATAAATTCATGATCAATCATTTTCAACGCATCAATTTAAGTTGAGGCAGTATTTATTTTGTTGTAGCTTATTCCAAAGAATTCACAACATATACTGACAATGAATATTACATAAATTACATTTTATTGAACTTCAACCGATCGATGGCACACTTTCTTCTACAAGTGTGCATGTGTTTTCAAACATGCAAAAAACTTGAAATTTACTATACAAACATGATCAATTTTGGACTGATCTGTGATCAACCTTATTTTATAACCCTCTCAGTCTGTAGAATCATTAATTTTGATACATGCACCTCAATTTTCATCAGACAATAATTACTACTGGTGTTGACGCTCTACAATCATTTTCTCTCAAACACGCTCATCGACCTCGGATTGAAAAATTCACGTGCAAATCGAGTCGCCATTTCACACACAGTTTTATATGTATATAAACACACCACACTTCGTCATTTTACGGACCTGGTGACGATGTTTCAAAAATTTTCAGTACAGATTTGTTGTAAGGAATCGAAGATATATGCTGTAAAACGTCTTATGGATTTCACGGCGTGTAAACCCGTGAATCTCCATTTTGCAGCAAGCGCTAGCTTTTTGTGAGGAAAAACAATCGGTTCAACTCATGCGATATTCCATATACATGTATGGTACATTGTGAAAGGTAATGTAAAATATATTTGTTCACTAAACAGTTTCTGACGAATTTTTTCACAGTAAACTGAATAACGTAATACGATGAGCGAGGTACGATCTGTGACTTTTCTCCATATGCGCCCGTCCTTGGTTTTTTTTTTTTAACTGTTACATGTACGTAAACATCGCCCCGTTTGTTCTCAAATAAACTCTGTAATTTTTAACTCGCGAGTACAACTTTATTATGAGCTTTTTTCAGCATTTGTTTCCGTGTGTTAGCATCATGTTCTCAACATGCTATTTTAAATGGGTGGGTCTATATAAATGCGTCAATCGGAATCTTGTTGCGAATCGCAATTGAAATACACACCGGTTAGATAGTGTCATCACTCAACGCAATGCTAGAATGTGCTTCATAGATGACTGTAGTATTCTACTGAGCTACTAAACTGTAGTTTTTCGGAAATATTGCCGAGATTTGCGAACCCTAGATCTATTGTCTAGTACATGCAACGAATAAAATGAAAATATACACAGATGTACGGCTCAGAAAAACGTGCGTTCAACTTGGATTTTGTTTGTTTTGTGTTTTAAAAACTGATTTATACTGTTAAAACATTAGATTTCATTTTACCACTACTGTTTTATTCGTGACCTGGAGAAATTGAAAAGATCCCTGAAAACATTATTTATTTCTTTGCTCATTTTGCTTAAATCTGGTGCGGAATAGTTTACCAATATTGCCATTAATTTTATGGGATAGAGAAAAAGTGAAGCATCACACGGCTTTGAAAATAAACATGTATAATTATAAACAGTTTTATTCAGGGTCCATATCTTTTGAGTCCTATTTTGATAAAGAAGACATACCTTTGTACACAAATGATCTAGAGGTCATAGGTCAAACTTTATAATGAAAAGTCCTTTGCTTGTACGCTCTTATTATATTATAGACATGTCCCAACATGTTTTATTTTACTGCAAAAAATCAAATCGGATGCAAATTTGAAGACCTTGTAAAAATTATACATATTAGTGCAAAACTCCTGACATTACACAGAGTTTTTTAAAATGAAAATATAAAAAAGATTCTTCAAAATCTCGCATATTAAATGCAGGATTAAACAAATATGTGATTTCCAAACAAAGGAACTGATTATGACCTTATGTAAAGCAAATGTTTTGGTGAATAATTAATAAATATTTGTTGTATTTATACTAGAAAAGTTAAATGTAGCAAGTAAATTATGCGTTTTAAAGTGTACTGAGAAGCAATAAAATAATTATACATGTGACTATCCCGAATTCATTCAAATGATTTGAATTAATCTACAGCTAAATACAATAGAACAAATGTACTTTAAAACGTTGGTTAATGAAACTGCCGCGACTGAATATTGTATGATTTTTCTTTTCAAATTTTCATTCACTTTTGTTGTGAGATAATGGAAATAAACCACTCTAAGTCGAAAATAAAATATTGATTGACTGTGCGGTTTCATGATGACGTGCATTCCAAAAGCATTTTCCAGTTTTATCAAACATGTTCTTGTAAACTCATTCCGTTTTCTATACACCTACATGTATTAACTGGCTATGAAGACAAATTAAAGTAAGTGTGTTGGCCCACGAGACTGCAACTTTTTCCCTGTGAAGAAATTGAGGGAAAATGCTGTCGAGACGGAAAATAAACATACTACATGTATGCCCAAATAGTTAGTAAAAACTTGACAAGTATTTTATCATACCAAAGCCTTATTTGTTCTCGTTACTTTGAAAAATCTACAATACCTTTAAAGCACAATAGTCCAATCCTCACTTTTCAAAAGTTGTTCCCCTTTGCGGGGTCAACCCAAAGGTCTAAAGAAAAAACCCACAAATGTCCCTTATTTATACAATCAAATATTTGGGCGTATTGTGATAAAATCGCTTTGAATTTTATTTATTCATTCACTATGTGGTGGCAACCCACATATTGAATGAGGCATTCTGGGGCAAACAAAATACATACCAAAAACGGATTTTAATGTCAAACGATATAAATACAAATATATATTATAATATGCAAACTTCTATACTACAAAGGCTACTGAAATAAATCTACGGGTTTTCCCCCAAAGACGACGGCCAAGAGACATAGCTTTTGTAAAGTGTAAATTGAGATTACACAACTACGATTTCCACATAGTTATCCATGTAGGAAACTCACGACCAGTATTCATGTAAGCGTTAAGCATTAGTACATGTATGCGATACTGGCCGCGGGTTTTCGACGACAGTAATTATCATACATGTAATATGCCACATTCAAACGACGCCACCGTCTTACAGTACTTTCAGTACTTTGATTTATTTTTCAAAACGGCAAATTTGTCACTTGAATAAAACTAACATTTACTGCAAATAAATGATGTTCATGATGTGAGCAATTCTTAAGGCATTCTTTTATTGTCATCGGTTTGGCTGTTATTACATTTTTGTCGTTGACACAACCTAAAAAATAATTTTTTAAGGTCTTCCGTTTTCAACGGAAGACCTTGTACTGATTCTGTTGGTAATTCTTTTTAAGGTCTTCCGTTTCCAACGGAAGACCTTATTGTTTTCGTACTGTTTCTTATTATTAAGGTCTTCCGTTTCCAACGGAAGACCTTATTGTTTTCGTACTGTTTCTTATTAAGGTCTTCCGTTTCCAACGGAAGACCTTATAGTTTTCGTACAGTTTCTTATTATTATTATTATTATTTTTTTTTTCCACAAATTTTGTGCAAGCATTTTCTCGAGAACTATTTGACCGATCTCAACCATTTTTTCACAGATGATTACAAGTGGTCTGAATTTATTTTGTTTTTAAAATTTTTGCCGTCGTCACTTCCGGTACCGATTTATTGCTAATTTTGAAAACTTTTACGACCCATTTTGTGAGCAGTTGATCTCAGAAACTATCAGAGATATGAATATGAAACTTTCAGGATAGGTAGTCCATAGTTTGAAGTTGTGCCTATTGTTTTCGTTTTACGCAAGTGGCGCCATTTCTTGGAGCTCGCTAGGGCTCGAAAATTGGGTACGAATTTCATATAAAAATTTTCACACATTTTGATCTATATCTTTTTATCAGTTGATATTTTGTTAAGACATATATAACAAAAGTGGTAGAGTATCAAAAGTTCTTTCCAACAAAATCAAGAAAAAGGGGCTGGTCCCTTTAATTAGGGGCCAATAGACCCGTAATGTCTATTACAAATAAATTAAAAACGATAAAGATTTTGTAATGCATTATAGAAGCAAAGTTGTTGATCGTAGCAATATCTATTTGAAAAACTCATTGCCACGCCCATTTATGACGTAGTTAGGGATTTTTAGGGGCCAAAGTTCTCAAACATTGACACAATATATCTAGAGAACAAGACATATTTTGTTAAGCATTGTAAAAGAGAAAATGCTTGTATTGATAATTTTAATCGATTCCAATATTTGAAAGACCAATGTCTGTCCCCATTAAGGATCTACAGGGCTGGCCCCTAATATATTCAATCATTTGTATTTCAAAAATGAACAACAATTTGAGATGGGTGTAAGAACAAAAACTGTTAGTATTTGAGAGATCTTTTGTATGAAATCAAGAAAAAGGGGCTGGCCCCTTTAATTAGGGGCCAATAGACTCGTAAAGTCTATTAAAGATAACTTAAAAACAATAAAGATTTGGTAATGCATCATAGAAGCAAAGTTGTTGATCGTAACAATATATATTTGAAAAGCTCATTGCCACGCCCATTTATGACGTAATTAGGGATTTTTAGGGGCCAAAGTTCTCAAATTTAGACACAATATATCTAGGGAACGAGACATATTTTGTTAAGCATTGTAGAAGAGAAAATGCTTGTATTGATAACTATAATCGATTCCATTATTTTCAACGCCAATGTCTGTTCCCATTAAGGATCTACAGCGCTGGCCCCTAAAATATTCAATCATTTGTATCTCAAAAATGAACAACAGTTCAAGAAAGGTGTAAGAACAAAAAATGTTAGTATTTGTAAGATCTTTCGTATGAAATGAACAAAAAGGGGCTGGCCCCTTTAATTAGGGGCCAAGACCCACGTAAAGTCTATTACAAATAACTTAAACACGATAAAGATTTTGTGATGCATTATAGAAGCAAAGTTGTTGATCGTAACAATATCTGTTTGAAAAACTCATTGCCACGCCCATTTATGACGTTATTAGGGGCCAACGTCCTTAACTTTTGATGCAATATGTCTAAAGGAGACATATTTTTTTAATCATTGTAGAAAAGAAATTGTCTGCATTTAACTAATTAAAACACCAATATATGTCCCCATTTAAATCTATAGTGGGTGGCCCCTAAAATATTCAGTCATTTTTATAAGTTTTATCGATAAATCATCGTATCATTTTAAAAAATCGAACGGAAGACCTACTCGTTACTCGTAACGAGATCGTATCTAGTTATTATTATTATTATTATTATTATTATTTTTTCCAAATTTTGTGCACGCGATTTCTCGAAAACTATTCAGCCGATTTCAACCATTTTTTCACAGATGATGAGTCATGATATGAATTTTATATGTTTGTGAAATTTTTGTTGTCGTCAGTTCCGGTACCGATTTATCGGCCATTTTGTAGTTTTTTACGACCTATTTTGTGCAGAGCTGATCTCAGAAACTATCAGAGATATGACTTTGAAATTTTCAGGATAGGTAGTCTATAGTCTGAAGTTGTGCACTATTATTTTGTTTTACGCCAGTGGCGTCATTTCTTGGAGCTCGCATAGGCACGAAAATTGGGTACGAATTTTTATTCAAAATTTCCATACGTTTTGATCTGTATCTTTTTATCGGTTGATATTTTGTTAAGACATATATAACAAAAGTGGTAGAGAATCAAAAGTTCTTTTCAACGAAATCTAGAAAAAGGGGCTGGCCCCTTAAATTAGGGGCCAAGAGACTCGGAAAGTCTATTACATATAACTATAAAACGATTAAGATTTTGTTATGCATTATAGAAGCAAAGTTGTTGATCGTTACAATATCTAACAGAAAAAATCATTGCCACGCCCATTTATTACATAATTAGGGATTTTTAGGGGCCAAAGTACTTAATCTTTGACGCAATATATCTTGAAAAGGAAACATATTTTGTTAGGCATTGTAGAAGAGAAAAAGTTTGCATTGATGATTCTAATCGATTCCACTAATCAAAACACCAATGTATGTCCCCATTAAGGATCTAGAGGGCTGGCCCCTAAAATATTCAATCATTTGTATCTCAAAAATGAACAACAATTTAAGACAGGTGTAAGAACAAAAAATGTGAGTATTCGTGAGTCCTTTCGAATGAATTCAAGAAAAAGGGGCTGGCCCCTTTAATTAGGGGCCAAGACCCTCGTAAACTCTATTACAGATAACTTAAAAACGATCAAGATTTTGTTCATGCATTATAGATGCAAAGTTGTTGATCGTAACAATATGAGTTTGTAAAACTCATTGCCACACCCATTGATGACATAATTATGGATTTTAAGGCACTAAAATCTTAAATCTTTAATGTGCTGTATGTGAAAAAGCAAAACACTTTGTTAAGCATTGTACAGGATATTGACAATCGTATACATTACCTGATAGGAAAGGGGTTGATTGGGAATTCTGAAATTTCATTAATATTTTTAATCGTATCGTTTGAGAAATTGAACGGAAGACCTACTCGTTACTCGTAACGAGATCGTGTCTAGTTATTATTAAGGTCTTCCGTTTCCAACGGAAGACCTTATTGTTTTCGTACTGTTTATTATTATTTTTTTTTCCCAAATTTTGTGCACGCGATTTCTCGGAAACCACTCAACCGATCTCGACAATTTTTTCACAGATGATGGGACGTTATCTGAATTTTATATGTTTTCGAAATTTTTGTTGTAGTCACTTCCGGTACCGATTTATCGGCCATTTTGTAGTTTTTTATGACCTATTTTGTGCAGAGCTGATCTCAGACACTATCAGAGATATGACTTTGAAATTTTCAGGATAGGTAGTCTATAGTCTGAAGTTGTGCACTAATATTTTGTTTTACGTCAGTGGCGCCATTTCTTGGAGCTCGCCTAGGCACGAAAATTGGGTACGAATTTTCATTCAAAATTTTCATACGTTTTGATCTGTATCCTTTTATCAGTTGATATTTTGTTATTACATATATAACAAAAGTGGTAGAGAATTAAAAGTTCTTTTCAACGAAATGAAGAAAAAGGGGCTGGCCCCTTAAATAGGGGCCAATACACTCGTAAACTCTATTACAAATAACGTAAAAACGATAAAGATTTTGTAATGCATTATAAAAGCAAAGTTGTTGATCGTAGCAAAATGTATCAGGAAAAATTATTGCCACGCCCATTTATTACGTAATTAGGGATTTTTAGGGGCCAAAGTACTTAATCTTTGACGGAATATATCTAGAGAAGGAGACATATTTTCTTAAGCATTGTAGAAGAGAAAATGTCTGTATTAATGATTCAAATCGATTCCACTAATCAAAACACCAATGTCTATCCCCATTAAGGATCTAGAGGGCTGGCCCCTAAAATATTCAATCATTTGTATCTCAAAAAATAACAACAATTTTAGATAGGTGTAAGAACAAAAAATGTAAGTATTCATAAGACCTTTTGTATAAAATGAAGAAAAAGGGGCTGGCCCCTTTAATTAGGGGCCAATAGACTCGTAAACTGTATTACAAATAACTTAAAAACGATAAAGATTTTGTAATGCATTATAGAAGCAAAGTTGTTGATCGTAACAATATTTAACAGAAAAAATCATTGCTACGCCCATTTATTACGTAATTAGGTATTTTTAGGGGCCAAAATACTTAAACTTTGACGCAATATATCTAGAGAAGGAAATATATTTTGTTATGCATTGTAGAAGAGAAAATGCTTGCATTGATAATTCAAATCGATTCTACTAATCAAAAAACTAATATTTGTCCCCATGAAGGATCTAGAGGGCTGGCCCCTAAAATATTCAATCATTTGTATCTCAAAAATGAACAACAATTTAAGATAGGTGTAAGAACAAAAATTGTTAGTATTCGTGAGACCTTTCGAATGAATTCAAAAAAAGGGTCCGGCCCCTTTAATTAGGGGCCAAGTCACTCGTAAACTCTATTTGAGATAACTTAAAAACGATCAAGATTTTGTAATGCATTATAAGAGCAAAGTTGTTGATCGTAACAATATCAGTTTGTAAAACTCATTGCCACACCCATTAATGACATGATTAGGGATTTTAAGGCACTAAAATCTTAAATCTTTAATGTGCTCTATGTGAAAAAGCAAAACACTTTGTTAAGCATTGTACAGGATATTGACAATCGTATATATACATTACTTGAAAGGAAAGGGGTTGATTGGGAATTCTGAAATTTCATTAATATTTTTATCGTATCGTTTAACATATTGAACGGAAGACCTACTCGTTACTCGTAACGAGATCGTGTCTAGTTATTATTATTATTATTTTTTCCAAATTTTGTGCACGCGATTTCTCGAAAACTATTCAGCCGATTTCAATTATTTTTTCACAGATGATGAGGCATGATATGAATTGTATATGTTTTTGAAATTTTTGTTGTCGTCACTTCCGGTACCGATTTATCGGCCATTTTGTAGTTTTTTACGACCTATTTTGTGCAGAGCTGATCTCAGAAACTATCAGAGATATGACTTTGAAATTTTCAGGATAGGTAATCTATAGTCTGAAGTTGTGCACTATTATTTTGTTTTACGCCAGTGGCGCCATTTCTTGGAGCTCGCTTAGGCACGAAAATTGGGTACGAATTTTTATTCAAAATTTTCATACGTTTTGATCTGAATCTTTTTATCAGTTGAAATTTTGTTAAGACATATATAACAAAAGTGGTAGAGAATTAAAAGTTCTTTTCAACGAAATCTAGAAAAAGGGGCTGGCCCCTTATATTTGGGGCCAATAGACTCGTAAAGTCTATTACATATAACTAAAAAACGATAAAGATTTTGTTATGCATTATAGAAGCAAAGTTGTTGATCGTAACAATATCTAACAGAAAAAATCATTGCCACGCCCATTTATTACGTAATTAGGGATTTTTAGGGGCCAAAGTACTTAAACTTTGACGCAATATATCAAGAAAACGAAACATATTTTGTTAGGCATTGTAGAAGAGAAAATGCTTACAATGATGATTCTAATCGATTTCACTAATCAAAACACCAATATATGTCCCCATTAAGGATCTAGAGGGCTGGCCCCTAAAATATTTAATCATTAGTATCTCAAAAATGAACAACAATTTTAGATAGGTGTAAGAACA
Source organism: Magallana ariakensis (assembly GCA_020458035.1). Classification (NCBI taxonomy): domain Eukaryota; kingdom Metazoa; phylum Mollusca; class Bivalvia; order Ostreida; family Ostreidae; genus Magallana; species Magallana ariakensis. The sequence continues at coordinate 58,316,620 of CM035817.1, read as the reverse complement.
AAAAATGTAAGTATTCATAAGACCTTTCGTATAAAATCAAGAAAAAGGGGCTGGCCCCTAAAATTAGGGGCCAAGAGACTCGTAAACTGTATTACAAATAACTTAAAAACGATAAAGATTTTGTAATGCATTATAGAAGCAAAGTTGTTGATCGTAACAATATCGAACAGAAAAAATCATTGCCACGCCCATTTATTACGTAATTAGGGATTTTTAGGGGCCAAAGTACTTAAACTTTGACGCAATATATCAAGAAAACGAAACATATTTTGTTAGGCATTGTAGAAGAGAAAATGCTTACAATGGTGATTCTAATCGATTCCACTAATCAAAACACCAATATATGTCCCCATTAAGGATCCAGAGGGCTGGCCCCTAAAATATTTAAACAATTGTATCTCAAAAATGAACAACAATTTTAGATAGGTGTAAGAACAAAAAATGTAAGTATTCATAAGACCTTTCGTATAAAATCAAGAAAAAGGGGCTGGCCCCTTAAATAAGGGGCCAATAGACTCGTAAACTGTATTACAAATAACTTAAAAACGATAAAGATTTTGTAATGCATTATAGAAGCAAAGTTGTTGATCGTAACAATATCTAACAGAAAAATCTTTGCCACGCCCATTTATTACGTAATTAGGGATTTTAGGGGCCAAAGTACTTATACTTTGACGCAATATATCTAGAGAAGGAAACATATTTTGTTAGGCATTGTAGAAGAGGAAATGCTTCCATTGATAATTTAAATCGATTCCACTAATCAAAAAACTAATATTTGTCCCCATGAAGGATCTAGAGGGCTGGCCCCAAAAATATTCACTCATTTGTATCTAAAAAAGGAACAACAATTTTAGATAGGTGTAAGAACAAAAATTGTTAGTATTCGTGAGACCTTTCGAATGAATTCAAGAAAAAGGGGCTGGGCCCTTTAATTAGGGGCCAAGACACTCGTTAACTATATTACAGATAACTTAAAAATGATAAAGATTTTGTAATGCATTATAGAAGCAAAGTTGTTGATCGTAACAAAATCAGTTTGTAAAACTCATTGTCACACCCATTTCTGACAAAATTAGGGATTTTAAGGCCCTAAAATCTTAAATTCTTAATGTGCTGTATGTGAAAAAGCAAAACACTTTGTTAGGCATTGTACAGGATATTGACAATCGTATACATTACTTGAAAGGAAAGGGGTTGATTGGGAATTCTGAAATTTCATTAATATTTTTATCGTATCATTTAACATATTGAACGGAAGACCTACTCGTTACTCGTAACGAGATCGTATCTAGTTATTCTTTTTTTTCTTCTAGACGTTTTTTAAAACTCGAATATCTTGCTTGTTTGTTGTCCTAAAAAGTTCAATTTTTCAGGGCATATTGGAAATTACAATTTCTCAATATCTAGTGAAAATCTTTGAAATCAACACTTCCGGTACCGAGTTATTCCCCTTTTTAAAAAAATTATAGGCATTCCTGTGCACGCAAAGGCTCAGAAACCGTCCATAGCATGCGTTTCAAAGTCTTAAATCTTGAAAATAGAAACTTTGAACGTTGTCCTCCGAGTTTTGTTTTTACGTTTTTCCTCATGTAAAGTTTCCAAAAATTAGTTGAAATTTTATGTTTAAAAAATGCTGATTTTTGGTCGTGTTTTTGCCTCGTAACTTTTTAGTTTGAAATATTTTCTTAACACATATAGAACAAAAAATGTGCAAAATGTCAAGGACTTTCATTTGATATCATTAAAAAAGGGCTGGCCCCTTAAATTAGGGGCTTAGAGCCCTTACAATTCTTAGCTTTATAACTAAAAAACGGTTAATATTTCGATATGGATTTCGCTGCAAAAGTTGTTCATTATTATCTTATCAATGTCGTTACATTATTACTTTGTTCGGATATTGCGTAATATGAGTGTAAACAGCTTGACTTGTTAACATGACGATGTTTTCATTTGGCAAGTAAACGAATAGTCGTTGCCCCTATAAAGGATATAAATTTAAAACTGTAAGTGTACCAGCATATACGGGATGCTTTAACTCACTACAAAAAGTTTTTTTTAAGTATCCATGCTTTTCTTACAGCTTTTATGTGAAGACTGTGAGGTACTTTTATTTAGTTTTAACATGTATTATGGACATATCCTTCAAAAACGAGAAAGAGAAAATATATACATTCTTTTCTTTTCTAGTATAACACATTATAGATAAAAAATTAATATACTTCTATGTAACACATTTTAGTCATTATACTGCGAGCATTTCAAATATGCCTGGGTTCTGAGCTGTGTGTACCATTGCATAACACATTCCTCGAGAAAATCGGTCGCGGCTGGACTAGCTAGCGGTCAGCGGTTATCTAATACACAAGATTTGCGTCTTGCGTACATGGGTTTATTTAGCCGCAAACACAAAGAATTCTTTCACTTTTAACCTTAAAATTAACTTTAATCTGTGAATGTATGCTATTTAGCATCATAACTGATAAATTCGGGATATGAACGAGAAGTTTTCATGCATGTAACTGATATTAAATTTCAACAAATAATCTATTTCACAACACGATATGATATGTTTGTTTTAAATATTATATACTAGTTTTAAAACTTAAAACTTCTCTTTGTTTCTTTTTCCGCTTGATTTTTTTCTGCGGGGGGACTCTAAGCAAACGGTTCGCTTGAAAACGGCAACGTGAGAGTTATATCAAAAATGAACTTGAACAAACTAATCAGTGAATCATTGTTTGACTAGATGCGTATACATGTATGAGTGTAAATTTTTATTTGTACATAAAACACAAAACATTGTCACTAAACTGCACGCATTTACCCATCCAACGTGGTCGAGGGGATCATGCGCGAGGGGGTACAATTATCTAACACACGATTAAGCTTCGTGCGTATGCTTCAATGAGAAAAGATCCATTCTGCAAACACAAGTTCAAGTTCTTTATTCCAAGAGACAAATAAATCTCATAGGTTGATTATGGAAAATATAACTTGAATTTTGACGTTCAATTCGCAGAATGTAAAGATCGATTAATTATATAAAATATCGTCTAGCTTTGATGAAGCATGAATTTTAATTGTGTGTAAACAAACACGTAATAAAACTATTTATCCACCTTTACTCGTAATATTGCCATTTTGACGAGATAGATTTTGTCGCATCTATAGTCCTTTGTTTATATTGGCTGCGTATAGGCGGTCTGTGGCTTTTCTTTCGTGTGTACGCGATACTTCTTAAAACTTTGTCATTTTTGTGGCCATCCTTCCTATGTACAAACATGTATAGTCTGTCCTTTCAAAGTTATATGGGAATCTTGAACGTCAAATAGTAATATATTAGATTTTTTGAATTTCAAATTTAAAAGAAATTTTGTATTGCTTCTTGCACAGCTTTTAATGTTTTAATTTGTTCATAACTTAAAAATTGTAAAGATATTACTTTCTATATATATGCATTAATTAGCGATGAATCAAAAGACGGATATTAAATGCAATCATTTTCTGCAACGGATCCTCACTGAGCTTTTCGTAAACAATTATGTAACAAGTTTAAGTCATTTGGCCTCGATGTTCCAGCGACCAACCGTTATGTAATACCCAAACCCAAACCCAGATCGCCTTTTAACCTGTCTTCCCCAAATCCACAGTGAACTCTTCCATTCTATTTCACTTTAGGCCAAAACTCTAATACGCATGCGTTTAATCAATAAATGATTTCTTGGACGCGAAGAAAAAAATGTTGTGTTTGCTGTAAGATAAAATTCTATAGTTGTATGAAACAACCCAAATTATTGCAAAATTGATCATTCTAATAAGAAATTTATGTAATTTTCAATTAGAACTAGTAATTTTTTATTTAAAATAACTTTTACAGGGATAGCTTTAAATTCAGTAAACAAGAGAAAAGCCGGCCCCATGCAGGTGGATTTGAACGGCACGAACGGGATCTGTGGTTCACATACTCAATACTTTTAAACCATATCGATCGATACAATTAATTTCACAGAACATTTATAACTCATCTTGCACGACGCAGCGTCATAAAAATTCGCTGCCTGGTAGTTTATATTTTATTTTTATATGTGTGTATGGTTTTCTTTTAAATCTCGCCAGGTCTCTATCCTGTCTCTATCATGGAAGATGAAAACAATTACAGTAATATTTTAAATAAAGATACCTAAATAAAATTAAGGGTATAATGAAGTATTAAATTATTGAAAACAATATTTCTATTTAACATTATTTAAGTTCACAAGGTTTTTTTTCATCAGCTCGATATTATACATTTAAATGCAACTCTTAAATTGGTTTATGTGTGATCTTACGTACGGTAAATACTATGATAAATATATCATGATTGAAAGAAAAAAATGTTAATTGCTCTGTAACCAATTCATTCGCGGATCCAGAATTTTTTTTCGGGGGAGAGGGCCTCGGAAAGTGTCTCTCGGACACCGGAGTCCGATGGACATTAACGTTTTCCAAGGGGGGGGGGGGTCCGAGGCCTATTTACAACATGAGTTTTCCAATTAGAGGGGTTTCGGACCCCCAACCCCCTCTAAATCCGCGCATGCAGCGGCGTAGCTAGGGATAAAATATTTGTAAGCAGAAGGTCTGGGCTAAGCTGAACAGATATTTAAATAATGGTGGCAATAATTTTTTATCTAGTACAAGTACAGTAAAACACGCCTATAACGAAGTGTCAACAGAAATACAAATGGATACCTCGCGGGAACATTGTTCAACATTAGAACTATTCTTAGTGTCTGTCTCTTCCTGTAAAATCTCCTGACAAATCTCTAACATATATATCATCAGAGGCACTAAGATTACATGTTTCAAAATTTGCCCCAAATCAACATTCCGTCCAGCTTTCTATACAATAGGTAGTCTTTGCAAAATGATTTAGGCAGCCATGAGAATTATGCTCCATTCGACATTATTAGGGACAATTTAAATCTTGTATAAGGAGTCGACCTGTTTGTATCTTTGTTAAAAATTAAACGACTTCTCGCAAAGTTTGGCAAAAATGTGAAGAGGAAATAGAAGAAATGCATAAAAAGCATTGTGTTTTCTAATTTAGAGAAAGAGAATCACCACCGATCTCATCCATAGAGATGATGCTTCTTCTGTTAGACCATGCCAATTTTAATTCGCAACACGTTCTCATAAATAATCTTGCGGATGCTTTTTGGAACCCATTTAAAGCATATAAAGGTCCCTGTAAATGCTGCAGTGATAATGTCAAATCTTTAGAACTTTGTAAACATAGCCACATCTCAACCGAGATAAGACTACAATGATTGTCGTTTGCTGCCGATTTTAATGACTTAAGATTTTATTCCTGGATCTTCCTTAAATTTTAAAGACATCAAAGGTTGTAGAACCGTAAGGTGTGGATACAAACGTGCCAACGTTTATTGTATAGACCTTTGCAAATTTAAAATCACATACTTATCATTCACAGAAATGATTTATACAATACCAAAATCATTCTGGCCATCAACCATTTTGAATTGCCATTTTGAACAAACGCAATTTTCGTGACGGTCAGCATATTTTCCCGGATTCGGCACACTTAATATATTAAAAACTATGCTTTGCCAATTAATAATAGTGTTTAATATCGTTTTAAAAACTATGCTTGGACAATTTATAATAGTGTGTCGCTGTTTTTTTTGCCATAAAAGGGGGAAAGTATTATGAATTTTGGTTGTCCGCCATATTTTGAATCGCCCTTTTGACCTACTTATCTTTTCGGACACAGCACACTTTAATTATAATTAAAAATTATGCTGGACCAAAAAATAATTGTTTGCTGTTAAAAGTCTTTTTCCACCTACATGTAAACGGACCATTCTCATGTAATTCCTAAAACAAACCAGTAGACACCAAAGCAGCAGCATTAATGGTTATAAATGACATTAACATAAGCTAATAAAAATCTAATCCAAATCTTTAAATTTGATACTGTCAGTTCAAACACGGCATTATCAAATAGCTGATGCAAAAACGCTTTATAAGGGCCCCAATTGCAGATGCATAGTGGTCAGCTGTCATGCCGCCAGATATCACAATATATTCTCATAAATGCGCTTTATCACATTTAAAAGAAATGTCAATGTCACAACAGACATCTGTGTTAATCCATCACCGACCCAAATTCTATCCCTTAGCAGTTATCTGTATCATACTTGAAACAATCATTTCGGAGGATTAAGAGTGTGTTACAATTGCGACCATGAACCAAGTATGTAATTAAATGGCCATGGTCATATCATATGCAGATAAATTTATGTCTGGGTCTGTTGTCTCTCCCTATGGACCTTTCCAGTTTAGACTTTACCAGAAAATCTAAAGCTGATAAATGTTTCAGGTTTCAAGCGATAAACCATATGTGAAATGTACAGAGATAACAGGATTAGAAACATTATTTGAACGCAAACAAGCATTTATCCATGCTCATCTTAATTAATATTTTCAATTAATAACAAATTTGACTTCAATTTATTATTTAATTTCAAAGCGCCATATTTTGTTTTTAAATTTCCAATAGCAATCCCAATTTAATTTGCAAACAATACCTGTTACGCACTGCTACATGTACAAGGACAAATAGAAGTCTGAGATAAATCGTACGTTTATATTAGTCGTTTAGTATAGCTACTATAGCATTACCATGAAGACAATCCTTTCCATGTACATTCACATCATTTTAATTCGCAGCTTCAACGGAAGACCTACTCGTTGCTTTGCAACGAGCTTTGCTCTAGTTTGTCTTTACTATTCAATATTAATAGGTTTAGTTGAATCGATAAAATATTTTTTTTTGTTCTCTAACCAAATAAGTGCATCAAGTCACTTTCTTTTCGGTATGTTCGTGCCCAGTATTTTCCAAACATCGACTCTCCATGACCAAACTTTGAATCTCTCAAAACCATTTTATTATCTCTGCAAAATCGTACAGCATCCATCCAGTTCATCGTGAGGTTGGAATGAGGCTGTTTAGTCGCTACAAAAACTGTTATTCTGCTTTCACATTAAAATGCAATTCTTTTTTTTTTGTGTTTTAAATGGATATTTTCACAATTCTCTCTAGTGTTGTTTAATTTCAACATCAGGAAAAATTTTTACATAGGGTCATTGTTTTACCAAAAGTGAAAATTTCCGGTCTTCATAAAATGGTTCTTTGAATTGAGAATACATTGAACTAGATTAAAATTATAATATCTGCAAATAATACAGAAATTGGTATCTTTTGATCATTCTATCGTGTTGTAAATTTTGAATTTACTGGGTGGGTGTAAATACAAAATTTACAACATGACAATCCTATGCCTAAGTCTGAGAATGAATGAGAACTGGGTTAATTCAAAAAAGCCCCTGTAGATAAATAATTACCTGGCAGCACCAAGACCAAGATTAAGAGTCCTAAAATTTGATGCATCATTACTTATTTTCCAAATGAAATAACACAGATTTTTCTTTGTCAGTCATACACACACTAAATCAACAACACATCTGTTATTATCGAAAGTATAATCTTACATCGAATTTTAACTTGATATACAAGGAAGAATATCATAACACAGATATTTAAGACAAGTTCGTTCTCCTGATCATGTGACTTTAAGGGGCATGGTCACGATTTTTGTCAAAAATTATTTTTCGATTTTAATGTTTAAAATGCTTCAGTAAGGCATTTTTAAAAGTCAACCAAAATTTGAGTATCAATCGTCGAGTAATAAGCAAGTTACAGATCTTGAAATTCTTTGCTATGTAAACAAAGCGTCTGTTTACATTTTTAATGTTGAAGTGAACATTTCAGTTACAGTTTTAAACGTTAGAAACTGTTTATTTGTGCTTAAAATGAATAAAAAGATAAACAAATCAGCTTAAAAAAGATTTTTACTGGTATATTGAACCTATGTAAACCTATGTAAACAAAAAACAGGGCACGAGCCTTGTTTACATGACAAAGAATTGTGAGCCCTGTATCTTACTTAAAGCTCTACGAATTACTCTAAATTCTATTTGATCATTAGAAATGCATTCCTAAAGTATTGTAAATAATAAAAACAGAAAAATAGGATTTGATCAAAATTGTGACCATGCCCCTTTAAAGTGATGGCGAAGTGGTTATTTTGTAGCCTGCCGACAACATTCATCTTTGCTTTTTACAGTTATATGTCCATTAGTATCGATTGAATTGACTGGCAATAGATATTACATGTAAGTTAAAGAATGATTCTGTAAATGCATACTAATTCATTAAAATTTAAAAACCGTTTGATAATTACCCAGTATCTTTCTCTTTGCAAAGGGAGAGCATTGCAATCTAACATTTAAAATCATTTATCACGATTAATGTTTTCATGCACGTTTGATGTTAACGTTAATTTGAAAGAAAATGCTCAGTGAGGAATGTTTATTCTCTGTACATGTAGGTATTTACATAATAAAACTTATCTTTAGGATCCTTGGGACGTATTTCTAATTCATTTTTCGTACACATTAAATTAAATACATGGATAGGTTTACAAAACAAAACAAAAGTACCGCCGACTTAGTACAAAAATGGTTGCGGCAAAACTTTACTCTCATTGTGATTTTTCAAGTGATTTCGACAGTCGTCATTTTTACATGCAAACAAACTTGCACCACTTCACTTAGCTTCACAAATTGGCCTCCAAAACTTCATTCATCTCGACGTGAACTTAACATACTTCATTTTCCGAGGTCGGTTAGCGTGTTTAATTAAGAGAAAGTATGAGACAAGTAAAGTACCGTATCAGTAGTAAATTGACTGAAGAATTTTATGGTACTAATTTTTTTTCACAGAATTTGTGTGTAAACTGTATAAGGATAATCATTTCAAAACTAACAGGAAATTTATGTTGAGTGTTTTAAGGAGAAACTTAGTAACAACAAGAACAGCTGTTTTTTAAACCGGTTTAAACTGGTTATCACATGAGCCTTAAAAATATAATCCATGAAAGATAACTTTTGAAATTTTGCTTTTAACAATAGAATTAACTTTATGTTGAATAATTGTAAAACATGGTGTTTTAATAAACATGTATGACATATATTTTGTAACCGATAACATTACATAGAAGTCAATGTTTGGGAACTGCTTATGTAAATTACATATGAATGTAATAAGGTTGTTGCATTTAGAGGCATTTAAAGATCATAAAACTTAATATTAAAAAAGAAACCAAACAGATTGTAAATATTTTATTTTGAAGCGTAGTGGGAAAGTACGAAAGATCTCTGCCAGATAAATATGGAAGGGAATTACCGCCAAAAGTCTATGTATCTTATGGAAGGGAATTACCGCCAAAATTCTATGTGTCCTGCTTTTATTCTTATTATGCTTACTTCTTTATTCTTCAGTACATTTACACTTGCAGGGCACTTTATTGTTTTCGTATTCATGCTTATCCAATTTCACTTTGATTCTCTTTGATCCTTCATTGTTTGCTTAATTCTATGTTGCAACATTCTCTTCTTATTCGTGTAAATTCTTTCTTCTATCTCTGTTACAAACGTGAATTCAAACACGCAAACCATAAAGCACTTTCAATAAAGACGAATACAAGTTGCATGAATTTAATGCTGCATTATGACGCCAGGCGGCAGTGTGCGCGCTACAATTGCTGCTCCCGAAGATTAACAAATGGCATAAATATAATAAATTCGTGAAAACATCTCAAATTAAGGGCTTAGTATAGGAATATGAAATACATGTTAATATAGTCAACTTTTAACAAGCCACGATATACGCAGACTTAAAAAGATACGGGTTTTTTTTGTATACATGTAAAATGTCTCCGCGCGGTTCTAAAAAAATCAGAGAGGGGGGGAGGGTCTGAGAGATAATTTTGTATTAATTTTTTTATTGGTTGATTAAATAAGTGTGAATTTTCCATTGGGGGGTGGATCTGATCTCATTCTAGATCCGCAATGCAATGATGTACCGTATATATAAGCAGTAACAAATTATTTGCAAATTATTTGCAGGAACGGTTAATTTTTAGAAGAGGAACATGTCATAAGTACTTTTCGACAGGACTTTATTTTCATTTAAGGTGAAAAGAGGTGGGGTGATGCACGGTTCTGTCCACAGGTACCCATGGAACATGTAGATGAAATAGAAATAAATTTAAACCAAATTTAAAGATGTTGTTGAAAAACAATAAAAGGACTGGGGTACGAAATGCTTAGAAGTAGCTTTTCTTGTACTCTAGTACGTGTGAAAATTATCACTTGCATGAATCACTATGTACCTCTCGTTAGGCTACAGTACTGTGTATCCCTGATTAAATGCGATGAATTAATATTCGCGTGAAATTCCGGGTTAAAAAACTTAAAACTGCAGGTTTTAAAATCTCACTTATTTTTCTAGAAGTTTTGAACTTGTAATATGAAAATTAAGTTTGGTGCACGCGATTTTATATTCTTGCAATTCGGCACAGAACGGTGGAGTCGCAGAAGTAAATATACGTATACGCGGTAAAATTAACGAATCTAAATTATCAGTGAATACACAACGAGTAAACGAAAACAAACCAGGCAAAGAAATTAAAATACGGTATGTGATATGACTGTTTATACGTTTTGGTTTAAAATCTAAATCAAATCTTAATAAAAATTCTTATATAAAGTTCTAAATAAAATATTTTTTTCTTCCAAAATACAAAACATAAATAATGTATGCTTCTTATTTACACAGATTTTCGAAGTGATAAAAATGTGTATGTATCATTTACAGCCATGCTTATTGTAGGTTTGTTTATTTTAATATAAATCATGTACACGTATAACTGAATGTCCATGATTAGATTTGAATGTGTTTAAGCTATGATACATGTAACTTAGAGACATGAACCTCATACATGTCGTCTTGATTAAATGAAGAGTTGAATTGACCGACTTCCATATCAAGCTTGCAATGATGATAATTATGATACGGGTGCTAATTATGAGAACTGTAAGATTATATCGTCTCATATAAATAACTGATGCGCAGACTTAGAATTTTATTTTATTTTAGGAGGGGGGTCCAGTCACCCCACCACCCTTGAAAATTCAAACTTTTTTAAATTCACATAGTAAACCTACTGAAAATAGAACTCGCCCTCCCCCCCCCCCTCCCCGGCAAACAAAATTATAAATTATCCCTTAGTACATTAACCTCCCCTCCATTTCTTGATCTGAACATATAAACATTGGAGCGAAATGTCATGGTGCGAAACATCCCACATTTAGCTAGCTACGTTGGGGTTTTTTTCGGGGAGCAGCAATTGTAGCGCGCACACTGCCGCCTGGCGTCATAATGCAGCATTAAATTCATGCAACTTGTATTCGTCTTTATTGAAAGTGCCTTATGGTTTGCGTGTTTGAATTCACGTTTGTAACAGAGATAGAAGAAAGAATTTACACGAATAAGAAGAGAATGTTGTAACATAGAATTAAGCAAACAATGAAGGATCAAGGAGAATCAAAGTGAAATTGGATAAGCATGAATATGAAAACAATAAAGTGACATGCAAGTGTAAATGTAATGAAGAATAAAGAAGTAAGCATAATAAGAATAAAAGCAAGATACATAGAATTTTGGCGGTAATTCCCTTCCATAGTATCTTCGTTTTATTCTTTATTTTTCAGTACATTTACACTTCCATGTCACTTTATTGTCACTTTGATTCTCTTTTATTCTTTATGGTTTGCTTAATTCTATGTTGCAACATTCTCTTATTATTCGTGTAAATTTTTATTTCTATCTCTGTTACAAACGTGAACTCAACCACGCAAACCGTATAGCACTTTCAATCAAGACGAATACAAGTTGTATGAATTTAATGCTGCATTATGACGCCAGGCGGCAGTGTGCGCGCTACAATTGCTGCTCCCGAAGATTCATGAAATGGTGAAAACAGATCCAATTAAGGGCTCAGTATAGGGATATGAAATGGATGTAATCAAGTTTTTAACAGGCCATGATATACGCAGGCTCAAAATGATACGTGTTCTTTGATATACATGTACAATACATATGCGCGGTTTAAAAAAATTCCCGGTGGGGTGGGGGGAGGTGGGGTCTGAGAGATAATTTTTAATTAATTATTTTATTGGTAAAATAAATAATTGTGAATTTTCCAGGGTGTATGGATCTGATCACCATTCTAGATCCGCAATGCAATGTACCGTAAATATATACTAGTATATATTGTAAGCGGTATCAAATTATTATTTTCACATGGGCGGTTAATTTCGAACCGAGGAACATGTCATAGGTACTTGTGGACAGGACCGTGCACTCTTTTACCCTCAATTAAAAAAACATATACAATGGAAACGAATGTGAATAGAAATTCCACCGTGTCGTTAATTTCTGTAATTATCGATTTGAGCCATTAATATGTGGTGGTTCTAGACAAGAAAATTGCTTTTTTCAATTGAGAGGGAAAATACGTGGAGCACGGTTCTGTCCAGGAGTACCTGTGGAATATGTAGATGAAATAGAAATAAAAGTAAATTAAATTTAAAGATGTTTTTAAAAAGAATAAAAAGGCCGGGGTAGGTAATGTTTAGAAGTAGTTTTTCCTGTCCACTAGTACGTGTGAAAATTATCACGTGCATGAATCACTATCTGACTTTCATTAGGCCATAGTATTGTGTATTCCTGACTAAACCCGAGGATTATCACTTATTTTTCTAAAAGTTGTAAACTTGCGATTTGGAAAAAAAAGCCATCAAATATATGTATACTTAGTAAAATTTAAGAATCTTAAGTATCAGTGCCGTTACATATTGAGTTGCACATTACAAAGTAAACCAAAAATAAAACCCTTGCTAAAGATATTAAAATATAGTATGTGATATGGATCACTAACAGCTAGACTAATTGAAGCTTTGTTAATTTATCAATCATTTAATTGAGTGTCCCTGTTCAGCTTTGAAGGTGTTTAAGTTACCAAAATGTACAGACAGAACTCAAACATGTTTACCATTCTTGATTGAATGAAGAATTGAATTAACCGACTTCCATATTAAAGGGACCTAGACACGATTTCAGATGAAATTTTTATTTTTATTTTTATGTATTAAATAGTTATCTTGTGTATTTTGAATGATTTACCAAAATTTGAATGTTAGAAGTGGTGTTACAAGCGAGATACAGAGGAAAGAAGTCGTTGTTATGTAAACAAAGCTCGAGTCTTATATTTGTTTACAAATAATTTTAAGTAAAGAAATTACCATTTCTTTGACAAAATAACTTGTGGAAATGAGATAAACTCATTCAAAGTGTTCATAAATAATTTTATCAACAAAAAAAAGGCAACATTAGATTGAAATGTATACCAATACAAGACATATGTAAACAATAACAGGACTCGAGCTTTGTTTACAAAACAAAGAATTCTAACCGCTGTAACTCGCTTGTAACTCAATATTTGACTTTCAAATTTTGACAAAGCAATAAAAACATCCATATTGACCATTATAGACATTAAAAATGAAAAAATAAATTTTGAAAAATTTGAGCTCAAATCGTGTCTAAGTCCCTTTAAGCTTGCGATAATGATAATTATGATACGGGTGCTATGAGAACTGTGAGAATTTTGCGTTTCATTCATGTATATAACTAATGCGCGAACTTAGAAGTTTGGGGAGGGAGGACCAGTCATCCACCACCCTAAAAAAATTCAAACTTTTTAAAATTCACACAGTAAACGCATTGGTGCTTGGGGACTGGGGACGGGAACCCCCCTCCCCCCCCCCCCACACACACAATATTCACCTCCACATTCCCGAGTTATTTTTTCATCATTTCTTTTTTTTTAATTATATGTTGATGCACGTGTATGCTACACTAAAAAAACAAACAATGAACGCGAAATAAGGTATGCATAGAAAAATTTATACCATTGGTATAAAAAGAAATACCAGGTATATATATATTTATGCATAACTTGTTTCGCGTTAATTGTGAATTTTTTTAGTGTAGAATACGTCAAGATATAATTAAAAAAATAATGATGAAAAAATAACTCGGGAATGTGGGGGGTGAAAATTGGGGGTGGGGGGTCCCGTTCCCAAGCACCTGTGAGTAAACGTATTGAAAATGGGCTTCGGACCCCACCCCAAAAAAATCTTGATCTGAACATAATATGTTTTACGTTGCTACCGTTGTGGCGAGCGCAGCATTGTCAACTTAGTGATATTTTGACAGCTATCATTTAGCAACAAAAGAATATTTTAGAGAGAGAGAGAGAGAGAGAGAGAGAGAGAGAGAGAGAGAGAGTTATATCATATTTCTAAGTTTTAAAAAATTCCTACAAAAAACATAGACTTGCTTCCCCTAAAACCGTTCTTTACTTTTGGAGAAAATTGATCAGTCTGTAAAATGTAATTTGTGTTTAATTTAGTCAAAAGTGTAAAAACAGTACATATGTATTATTTTTCTTTTGTACCTTGTTGTTATCTGACTTTTATTATTTTGTTTTCCTGATTCATAATTTTTTTTTACTGAAATTTGTCTATTATGGCACATGCTTAACTCTTTCTTGTATATATAATGATATAATCTCTCTATCAATATTTTTAAAAAAAAACACAAAAAAACACCCCACAAATCATCTAAGGCAGGTATCGAAGTTTATACTGAAATAGCTATAGAACACGCATTACAGATGTTTGATCCACCTCTAAATGTATCCCGGGAAAACTAGCGCGAGATCACTGTGACGTCACACGTTGAAATCTATATTCATTTGTTTACGTATCTCGACTCAATACGAAGGAATGGAAGCATGTAAAAAATCTCTTGGATCTCACCAAAGCTTGTGCGCTATTTAAAACGTGTTTTCAAACCTCAAGGCACCGTTAATTACGTATTAAATTTTAGCCATTTTTAGCATAGCAACACGGGAAAAAACATTATAGTCTGTCCCAAGATATTTTTGCCGCATAATTTCTTAAAATATTCTATATTTATAAATACCACTTGGTTCAGACAATGTTCATTCAATAATATGCAAAAAATCCCAAGATTTCCCTTTTGAAACACCCCCTCTAGCTTGTCGGGTATCAATACACGGCTAAAAATAAAAAGTCTAAGGGGTTTTTTCCATTGCTAGGAAATGAAGACGCCCGGATGATAACATTGAAAAATTGCGCGAGGTGTCCCGAGTACTTCGGAATGGAGAAAAGATGTCAACATTTCCCATTATAAATCTCCGTAGGAAATCTGTTTTCGTTATTGTGAATTTTTACGAGGGAAAAATGAAAATGTGTGAATGAAGTTATCTTGAAACTTTTCCCTTTCATCGATTTCAATTGCACTTCTTTCAAATGTTCTAAATGTTCTACCAAACCTCTCTCTTTACTCCTTACTGAAATTCTTACAGAAGTTAAGGAGAAGCTTTAAGAGTATTATACAACAATCTACTCCAGAAGTGGTGTGAATCAGATGTGGATACTAAAAAACTCTGAAGAATTATTAGAAACTTTGAGATCACAAAATCTTACCAAAATCAATAGCATCAAAACGTACGATTTTTCAACGCTTTATACAACCATTCCCCACGACAAATTAAAATCCAGACTTTTTGATATCATCGACAGTTGTTTCTTCAATAAAAATGGAAGTCGTAAAAATGCTTACCTTGTCATTGGAAATCTAAAAAACTATTTTGTTAAAAACCTTTCTGATTGCACACACAAGTACATGTACTCTGAAGTTGACATTAAAACTATGCTTGAATTTCTGATAAATAACATCTATATAGTTTTTGGAAATCAAGTCTTCAAACAATCTGTTGGAATATCCAATTGTGTACCAATTGTGTACCAATTGTGCCCCATTGTTAGCAGACCTATTTTTGTATTCTTATGAAGCAGAATTTATTCAAAAACTTGTACGTGAAAAAAGTAAATCACTCGCTGTGGCCTTTAACTCAACATTTAGGTATATCGACGACGTATTATCAATTAACAATTGTTATTTCCATACTGACGTCGACTCGATATATCCCAGTGAACTTGAAATAAAAGATACCACAGAGTCAGCGTCATCTTTTTCATATTTAGATATTTTACTGGAATTGACATTGATGGTAACCTAACAACAAAACTTTATGATAAACGCGATGACTTCAATTTTTCTATAGTCAACTTTCCCTACTTATGTAGCAATATACCTTCATCACCTGGATATGGTGTTTTTGTCTCTCAGTTAATTCGATACGCAAGGGCATGCTCTTCGTATGAACAGTTTCTAAGACGAGGCAAGCTACTGACAAACAAGTTGATAAATTTGGTAAGTTCTATGGTCGATACGACGACCTTGTCAGCAAATACAATCTTCCACTGAGTCGCATGCTGACTGACGTTTTTCATACTAATTGTTAGACCATAAGTAATTACCTAATTGTCTACGGTCTCTTGCGGTTTTTATTTTCCCGATTCCGACAAAGAGCACACGGCGGGTGTGACCGGTCAGCAGAGGATGCTCACTCCTCCTAGGCACCTGATCCTACCTCTATCTTGGAGGTCCGTGTTGCTCTGCTTTGAATTTGTATTTCGTTTTATGGATTTTTGAGATGGTTGACGGTTTGTTATTGTCATTTTTTCATTTCACAGGTATGTACACGTAATTTTATTAAAAATCGTCCAAACGTGCAGCATAAATATCTTGGGACAGACTATAGAGAACATTATGGGTCGTAGACACAATTTTTTTCTTGATGAATCTGTAGGTTTAGCTCGTTCTTTTCCCCGCGCGCACTGGTTCTTTGAGCTCGCTTCGCTCGACGGCGCTGCACTCGCTATTATTGGAGCGAAATGTCCTGGTGCGAAACATCCCGCATTTTTATTAGGCTAGCTGGTGTTTTTTCGCATAGGGGAGCAGCAATTGTAGCGCACACACTGCCGCCTGACGTCATAATGCAGCATTAAATTCATACAACTTGTATTCGTTTTTATTGAAAGTGCTATATGGTTTGCGCGATTGAATTCACGTTTGTAACAGAGATAGAAATAAAAATCTACACGAATAATAAGAGAATGTTGCAACATAGAATTAAGCAAACCATAAAGAATAAAAGAGAATCAAAGTGAAATTTGATAAACATGAATATGAAAACAATAAAGTGACATGGAAGTGTAAATGTACTGAGGAATAAAGAAGTAAGCATTATAAGAATAAAAGGAAGATACATAGACTTTTGGCGGTAATTCACTTCCATAGATGAATACCGCATATTATGACAGATGAACAAAAACGGACACGAGTACAAACCGCTAGGCAATTGCAAATGTTTCCTAAATTCAATCAAAGACAATTTACAAACATTGTTACTTGTGACGAAACATGGGTTCACTATTTCGAACCAGTAGGGAAAATTGCAAACGGAATATGGCTAACTAAACCATAAGCACAAAGTAGATCCTTTATTGCATATTCTTCTCATGTGATGGTATTCCCGTACAAATTCCGGTGCCGAAGGGCAAGTGTGCTACAGGTCGTTATTTTCAAGATGTTTAAAAAAAAAGCTTAAGGTATCCTATCCATAATACCCCCAGATTCAATAAATCTGGATGTATTACAGATAAGTATGGGCATCATACTAAGCATACCTGGACACAATAATCATGTTTAAGTGTCAGACTGTAAGAGCAGAATGTGTCCTTTTTCTTCTCTTGAAGAGTTGCCCCCCTTTGCTTTTAATTTATAAAAATTGATTTTAAAACAATATATACGGTATAAAATTTATTTTCAATAGTTTTTGAAATGCATCTTTCCACCGAAGCATTTATTGATATTCTTAATATTTAAATTTTTATTTTAAAAAATGTGCTTGTCCACTTAGACATTAATGCAATCTTCAATAATTAATCACTGCTTAGTTAATAATATTTTTGAAAATTTTTCTCGGTAAATCTTTTTCTACTCTTAAATGCTTTAAATTAATATTAGAGTATTTAATATATGATGGATATTCAAGGTTAGAAAAATTAGGTCCTAATATGGATCGGATACCTTAAGAAATATTTATCATAAACGACTCCTTTGTCAGGATTTAGGCATGTTCGTCTACTTTATGATAATACTCTAATTAAATACACCTGAGTTTGTGAAGCAATTTTTGAATTCGGAGAAGGTTACCGTCTTACCACACCCACCATACTCTCATACATGTACTAGCCCTATACGACTATTCCTGTTTCCAAAACTTAAAAAATTCTTATCCAGTCGTCACGAGTCCCGAAAAGCTTTTGGCTCAGCCATCAGTCAGTGCCTCAGAGGTCTACTTAAATTAGCGTACCTTAACGCATTTCAGAAATAGATTCAGAGATTGAAATTATGTACCAGTATTTCAAACTGCGGAGACTACTTTAAGAGGTATAATGTTTATTTCACTATTTGGATCAAATGCTTTAAAGATATCGTACAATACACCTTACATTTCGAACAACCTTTGTTTTGTACACTTTACTCTCACTTTTCATGAGTTTTGCTGCGATGCTAATATGAAATTTGCTAAAGTTATGCGTTGTATAATCTAATTATTCTCAATATATCGCCAGAATTCCTAATTGTTGGCGGCCAGTACAACAAGATTTGCTTACTCGGCTGCCGTTCCTCATTCTCATTTCTGCATGGCTTCCACCGAGAGTGAAAAAGACCACCACTTTTGAAAGAGTTTTCTAGAAAATTGTTCAAAAGAGATCGAGACTAAATGTAACTATTTATCAATTTTTTCAGAGAGAATGATGTTAAATCTACAAGTGCCAGTACATCCTGCATTCTTGAAAATCACAAACATGCAATTGAAATCTTAATATTACATTCAATACACGTATAACTCTTTTTTGTTAATTGTTTTGTATCAAGAAAAATGGAAATAATCATGTCAATAAAGACTGGCTAAATTGGAGTGTCTGAGTTTGCATTAACCAATGTCACGTGATCGTAATTTGCGTTCACTGTCGCAGAAATACATTGTGGACCACCTGTTACGTCATATATGGAAGTTTCATTACTTCCCAAGGTACATTGATTGTAAACATTTTCTTTTACAACCGGTTTCTCCCAAAGGTGGTTATATACATCTTCTTTAGTCTCTGTCATGAGAACTTTAGTATCCCCATCAACTGGCTCGAGCCATGAATTGTCTGCTAATTCATAAACCCCTGTGTTTTTTGCCATATTTTCTGTTTGAGTGTTGTTAAGAATACCTGACATGTTTTTCAAATTCTGTCTCTTTTGATGGCGACACCTGTTAATTAATGTAAACATGATACAACATTTTGTATTTTATGGTATAAGTCAACTATTACAGAATTAAAGAAGATCATACCTCAGGCACAGAAGAAAAAGGACCAGCAAACATAAAACTGGCACCAAAACGGAAAGACAATAAATTGCGACCATAGCATCGGGATCCTTTACATCTGCAAATTATACATTTTGTTTTTTGCTATATATATACCGACAGTTTTTAGGTATAAATACAAAACAATATATAGTTCAGTAATCAATAAAACACCTGTTTCCGATGACGACGTTGTTGACCAGTACGCCTTTTCGGTTGTTTTCTTTACATCCGACTCATCAGTGTTTTCACAAACTGCTATCTTTGTCGTTTTGCAATCATTAACTTTACAGTCGATTTCACAATTTAAGCACCATGATTCATTGACTACTGACACACCTAAATAATGTACACAGACAAATGTACCAGCTTGAGTATCCTTTGTTTTTTTTTCTCAAAACATCGGGGCGGTGTGATTTTGAAGGTACTAGCCCCCGCATTATTAGGAACAAGAAGAAAATATATGGAAATTTAATAGAATAAACAAAATTAGCCTTACTGTTAAAGTTTATATAATACGCACTGCCCCCTCCGTGTACAGATTAGAATTTAGAAAAGTGACAGTGTTTTTATTCCCTCCTCGCTTGGTACTAATACTAGATTGGAAATGTTGTCAAACAATTTAAATAGCAAGTTTTAATAAAAATGTCGCAAGTAAAAGTTAGAACTGTATACCTTTCTCTACACAGCAAACAATTGCCTCTTTGACACATTCCACGGGCACATCTTTTTCCTTTTCATGACAATCAATTTGTACACAGTCTTGTCTTTCTGCGAAGGTGCATATACCGAAATTGAAATAAAAAAAAAAAAAACAACTTTACGAACTATCAATCAAACTACAAACAAAAGCAATGACCAACATCTATATATTTGAGTTACCTTAATAGATAGGCACTCGAGACGAAATTTATTAACTACGGTTACTTACTCTCATGCAAAAAAAGTTGATAAAATGTGGTTAAAGAAAAAGACCCTAGATCATTAAACATTGATGTTTATTTTCTTGTTCGAAATATCATATAAAAAGCATAATGTAATTAGAATAAACGCAACAATACTAAAATAATGTATTGTATAATTGAGAATTTTCAAAAGATAAAGTAGTGTCTGACTGAATAACTACTAAAACGTGATTGAATAGCAGTTCGATGCCTTTCAACCACGCGAAACGTTTGAGAATATAATGAATAAAGGAAAAATAATTCGACCAACTTATTGAAATACCCGGTATTTACTTCTAACACACAACTAAACAAATAAAACCCAAACTTTGAATTTCAAAATCGGCATTATTTTGCGCTCACCATTTAAAAACATCCACTAAAATAATATTGTTAAACTAAAGTTCAAAATTTCAATGACGAAACTCAATGTTGTTGTTCATGGTTAGTTTGGTTTGTATTTTTAGTTTATAAATATTGAACTTATATATACATTATTATATTATATTATATTATTATTTGCGTAATGAAAAACGCAAAACTAATAATTGATAAACTAATTATTCAATTTCCTTATTGAAATTGTAATAAAGACATAAAAAAGACAACACTTTCGAGTGGCACATTTTTAAAGTATCCTTGACATCAGCATGTGTTTTCAGATAAAACATAACTTCATCACCCTGGACAAAATCATATTTGCAATTAATCTAGCCAAGCTAGTTTATCGACGATTTTCATTCTTAAAATATGCTACACAACCGCATACTTATGTTTAGGTTTTAAAATATAGGACCTAGTCATAATTGTTGTTTAACAACATAAATGTTTAATCATACGATGGTAAATAACATGATGAAAAACTTATTGAATTTAACAAATCGTTATTATGCAGCATTGATAAATTTAGTTTTAAATTATATATTTGTAAGCATGATTGTAAAAGTAATATGTGGCAAAAGAAAGAGAACATTATTAACAGCTCAAACTCGTTCTTAGTGCTCCACTATTGTACTCACATTTATCTTCTATTCATTCTATATTCTGTGGGACTGCACAAAACACACGGAGCAGTATTAAGACAGGAGCCATATAGTATACGTCTGTCTTACAAATTATGCTATAGGTGTATATTATGATAACTTTGTAAAAAGTTATATCATGTAAAGACATTATGTTAACTACACACGGGTCTGTTTACTTTCTCTACTTTCAGTGTCTTAATTATTACATACCCATCGTCCCAAGCACCACTGAACTGTTTTTTGAGTTCACATTGTTCTTGAAGCTTTAGACGAGGGTCAGAAACACAAAAACAACCATTATTCTGGCAAATATTAAATGAACAAATCAGCTTAGTATATTTTAAGAAATACGTATTTTGTTTAAAAGAACAAGATACGATATTGGCATTATTTGGCCGCAAAATTTACGATATTTTCAACGTCTTTGTCCGCGTTATTGATGCTGTGCATTGTACTAAGTATGATATTAGCTAAATCCTACAGGCACTAAAATGACGTCATTTTTCATTATGACGTCACTAATGTGCGCTAAACATGGAATGCTCGTTCAAATGCGTTACGATATGATGTTTTATTTGTAGTTTTCGTTAAAATTAGACACTTTCACATGCGACAACCACTTTTATAGTTCACGTGCAGGCTCATAATTTCATCATTTATTCATACAATTTAAATGGTGTTGGTTGTCACATATGAACAATATGAATTTTTTTAAAAATGGATACGGAAAATGATATTTTACCTACGTCAATAACGTTTTTATCTATTGTTATCGACGTCAACAACGCTATCGACGCTGAGTGAGAAGCTGATTAGCAGAGTGTTTTAATTGATAAGTTATTATTATTATTAGTCCCCTACCGGTTTCACCGGAGGGGACTATAGCTTTCCTCTGCGTCCGTCAGTCCGTCTGTCCGTCCGTCCGTCTGTCCGTCTGTCTGTCCCACTTCAGTTTTCCACACTTTTTTCTTTATGCGTTTGAGGACATGAAACTTGCTGAACAGCTTCAAAATGTCAAACTACAGATCAAGTTAACACTTTTTTAGCTTTTGGTTGTCATATATTTTCGAGAAAAATAATTGTTAAGGTCTTCCGTTTTCAACGGAAGACCTTGTACTGATTCTGTTGGTAATTAAGGTCTTCCGTTTCCAACGGAAGACCTTTTTGTTTTCGTACTGTTTCTTATTAAGGTCTTCCGTTTCCAACGGAAGACCTTATTGTTTTCGTACTGTTTATTATTATTTTTTTTTTCCAAATTTTGTGCACGCGATTTCTCGAAAACTATTTAACCGATCTCGACAATTTTTTTCACAGATGATTGGACATTATCTGAATTTTATATGTTTTTGAATTTTTTGTCGTCGTCACTTCCGGTCCGGATTTACGGCCGATTTTGTAGTTTTTTACGACCTATTTTGTGCAGAGCTGACCTCAGAAACTATTAGAGATATGACTATGAAATTTTCAGGATAGGTAGTCTATAGCCTGAAGTTGTGCACTATTATTTTGTTTTACGCCAGTGGCGCCATTTCTTGGAGCTCGCTTAGGCACGAAAATTGGGTATGAATTTTCATTCAAAATTTTCATACGTTTTGATCAGTATCTTTTTATCAGTTGATATTTTGTTATGACATATATAACAAAAGTGGTAGAGAATTCAAAGTTCTTTTCAACGAAATCAAGAAAAAGGGGCTGGCCCCTTAAATTAGGGGCCAAGAGACTCGTAAAGTCTATTACAAATAACTTAAAAACGATAAAGATTTTGTAATGCACTATAGAAGCAAAGTTGTTGATCGTAACAATATATATCAGGAAAAATCATTGACACGCCCATTTATTACGTAATTAGGGATTTTTAGGGGCCAAAGTACTTAAACTCTGACGGAATATATCTAGAGAAGGAGACATATTTTCTTAAGCATTGTAGAAAAGAAAATGTCTGTATTAATGATTCTAATCGATTCCACTAATCAAACCACCAATGTCTATCCCCATTAAGGATCTAAAGGGCTGGCCCCTAAAATATTCAATCGTTTGTATCTCAAAAATGAACAACAATTTAAGATAGGTGTAAGAACAAAAAATGTTAGTATTCATAAGACCTTTTGTATAAAATCAAGAAAAAGGGGCTGGCCCCTTAAATTAGGGGCCAATAGACTCGTAAACTGTTTTACAAATAACTTAAAAACGATAAAGATTTTGTAATGCATTATAAAAGCAAAGTTGTTGATCGTAACAATATCGAACAGGAAAAATCATTGCCACGCCTATTTATTACGTAATTAGGGATTTTTTGGGGCCAAAGTACTTAAACTTTGACGCAATATATCTAGAGAAGGAAACATATTTTGTTAGGCATTGTAGAAGAGAAAATTGCTGATTCTAATTGATTCCACTAATCAAAACACCAATGTATGTCCCTATTAAGGATCTAAAGGGCTGGCCCCTAAAATATTCAATCATTTGTATCTCAAAAATGAACAACAATTTAAGATAGGTGTAAGAACAAAAAATGTAAGTATTCATAAGACCTTTCGTATAAAATCAAGAAAAAGGGGCTGGCCCCTTAAATTAGGGGCCAATAGACTCGTAAACTGTTTTACAAATAACTTAAAAACGATAAAGATTTTGTAATGCATTATAAAAGCAAAGTTGTTGATCGTAACAATATCTAACAGAAAAAATCATTGCTACGCCAATTTATTACGTAATTAGGGATTTTAGGGGCCAAAGTACTTAAACTTTGACGCAATATATCTAGAGAAGAAAACATATTTTGTTAGGCATTGTAGAAGAGAAAATGTTTCCATTGATGATTCTAATCGATTCTACTAATCAAAAAACTAATATTTGTCCCCATAAAGGATCTAGAGGGCTGGCCCCTAAAATATTCAATCATTTGTATCTCAAAAATGAACAACAATTTAAGATAGGTGTAAGAACAAAAAATGTGAGTATTCGTGAGACCTTTCGAATGAATTCAAGAAAAAGGGGCTGGCTCTTTAAATTAGGGGCCAAGGCACTCGTAAACTCTATTACAGATAACTTAAAAATGATCAAGATTTTGTAATGCATTAAAGAAGCAAAGTTTTTGATCGATTGTAACAATATCAGTTTGTTAAACTCATTGTCACACCCATTGATGACATAATTATGGATTTTAAGGCACTAAAATTTTAAATCTTTAATGTGCTGTATGTGAAAAAGCAAAACACTTTGTTAAGCATTGTAGAGGATATTGACAATCGTATATATTACTTGAAAGGAAAGGGGTTGATTGGAATTCTGAAATTTCATTAATATTTTAATCGTACCGTTTAACATATTGAACGGAAGACCTACTCGTTACTCGTAACGAGATCGTATCTAGTTATTATTATTATTTTTTCCAAATTTTGTGCAGACGATTTCTCGAAAACTATTCAACCGATTTCCACAATTTTTTCACAGATGATGAGATATGATTTGAATTTTATATGTTTTTGAAATTTTTGTTGTCGTCACTTCCGGTACCGATTTACGACCGATTTTGTGAATTTTTCACGACATATTTTGTGCACACAAAAACTCAGAAACTATCAGAGATATAACTACGAAATTTTCAGGATAGGTAGACCATAGTTTGAAGATGTGCACTTCTATGTTTTTTTATGCCAGTGGCGCCATTTCTTTGAGCTCGCCTAGGCACAAAAAATGGGTACGAATTTTGAATCAAATTTTTTGTACGTTTTGGTCTGTATCTTTTTATCAGTTGATATTTTGTTAAGACATATATAACAAAAGTGGTAAAGAATAAAAAGATCTTTCCAATGAAATGAAAAAAATTGGGTTTCCTCTTTTAATTAGAGGTCACGAGACTCGTAAAATCTATTAAAAATTTCAAACTCATTTAAATCTTGTTAATATTAACTAAGACCGTTTTTAAAACATAATATCTAAGTTGCGCTTACAATTCTGCGTCGGAAGACATCATATTCGAATTGAATGAATGAAATTTAATTTAAAAAAAAAATTTAAATTCATTTAAATCGGGTTAAAATCACCTTAGACTGATTTTAAAATATTATATTTGAGTTGTGTCTACAATTGTGAATTTGATGACATTATTTCCATATTGATTGGATGAAATTTAAATTTTTTGAAAATTTTAAAATCATTTAAATCGTGTTAAAATGATGTCAGACCAATTTTAAAACATAATATCTAAGTTGCGCTTCCAGTGCTGCATCTAATGACATCTTACACGAATTGATTGGATGAAATTTAAATTTTTGATTTTTTAAACATTTATTTAAATCATGTTAAAATGACCTCAGACCGATTTTTAAACATGATATCTAAGCTGCACTTGCAATGCTGCGTCTGATGACATCTTACACATATTGATTGGATGAAATTTAAATTTTTGAAATTTTTTAAAATTATTTAAATCGTGTTAAAATGATGACACACTGATTTTAAAACATGATATCTAAGTTGCGCTTGCAATTTTGCATCTGGTGACATCATACACGAATTAATTGGATGAAATTTTAATTTTTTGAAAATTTTTAAATCATTTAAATCGTGTTAAAATGACCTCAGACCGATTGTAAAACATGATATCTAAGTTGTGCTTGCAATTCTGCATCGGATGATATCTTACACGAATTGATTGGGTGAAATTTAAATTTTTGAAAAATTTAAAATCATTTAAATCGTGTTAAAATGATGTCAGACCGGTTTTAAAACATGATATCTAAGTTGTGCTTGCAATTCTGCGTCTGATGATATCTTACACGAATTGATTGGATAACATTTAAATTTTTGAAAATTTTTAATTTTTTTTTAAATTGGGCTTAAATGATGTCAGACCGATTTTAAAACATGATATCTAAGTTGTGCTTGCAATTCTGCGTCTGATGATATCTTACACGAATTGATTGGGTGAAATTTAAATTTTTAAAAATTTTTAAAATTATTCAAATTGTGTTGAAATGATGTCAGACCGATTTTAAAACATGATATCTAAGTTGTGCTTGCAATTCTGCGTCTGGTGAAATCTTACACGAATTGATTAGGTGAAATTTAAATTTTTGAAAAATTTTAAAATTATTCAAATTGTGTTGAAATGACCCCAGACCGATTTTAAAACATGATATCTAAGTTGTGCTGGCAATTCTGCGTCTGGTGACATCTTACACGAATTGATTGGATGAAATTTAAATTTTTGATTTTTTTTAAACTCATTTAAGTCGTGTTAAAATGATGTTAGACCGATTTAAAAACATGATATCTAAGTTGCACTTACAATTCTGAGTTTGATGATATCTTTCTCAAATTGATTGGCTGAAATTTAAATTTTTGAAAAATTTTAAAATTATTTAAATCGTGATAAAATGATGTCAGACCGATTTTAAAACATGATATCTAAGTTGCGCTTGCAATTCTGCGTCTGATGATATCTTACACGAATTGATTAGTTGAAATTTAAATTTTTGAAAAATTTTAAAATTATTTAAATTATGTTGCAATGATGTCAGACCGATGTTAAAACATGATATCTAAGTTGCGCTTGCAATTCTGCGTCTGATGATATTTTACACGAATTGATTGGATGAAATTAAAATTTTTGATTTTTTTAAAACTCATTTAAATCGTGTTAAAATGATGTCAGACCAATTTAAAAACATGATATCTAAGTTGCATTTACAATTCTGCGTTTGATGATATTTTTCTCGAATTGTAACATTTAATCGATATTTCATAGTATCGTTTCAAATCAAAGTACTGAAAGTACTGTAAGACGGTGGCGTCGTTTGAATGTGGCATATTACATGTATGATAATTATTGTCGTCGAAAACCCGCGGCCAGTATCGCATACATGTACTAATGCTTAACGCTTACATGCACAACTGGTCGTGAGTTTCCTACATGGATAACTATGTGGAAATCGTAGTTGTGTAATCTCAATTTACACGTTACAAAAGCTACGTCTCTTGGCCGTCGTCTTTGGGGGAAAACCCGTAGATTTATTTCAGTAGCCTTTGTAGTATAGAAGTTTGCATATATATATTTGTATTTATATCGTTTGACATTAAAATCCGTTTTTGGTATGTATTTTGTTTGCCCCAGAATGCCTCATTCAATATGTGGGTTGCCACCACATAGTGAATGAATAAATAAAATTCAAAGCGATTTTATCACAATACACCCAAATATTTGATTGTATAAAGAAGGGACATTTGTGGGTTTTTTTCTTTAGACCTTTGGGTTGACCCCGCAAAGGGGAACAACTTTTGAAAAGTGAGGATTGGACTATTGTGCTATAAAGGTATTGTAGATTTTTCAAAGTAACGAGAACAAATAAGGCTTTGGTATGATAAAATACTTGTCAGGTTTTTACTAACTATTTGGGCATACATGTAGTATGTTTTTTTTCCCTCTCGACAGCATTTTCCCTCAATTTCTTCACAGGGAAAAAGTTGCAGTCTCGTGGGCCAACACACTTACTTTAATTTGTCTTCATAGCCAGTTAATACATGTAGGTGTATAGAAAACGGAATGAGTTTACAAGAACATGTTTGATAAAACTGGAAAATGCTTTTGGAATGCACGTCATCATGAAACCGCAGAGTCAATCAATATTTTATCTTCGACTTCGTGTGGTTTATTTCCATTAGCTCACAACAAAAGTGAATGAAAATTTGAAAAGAAAAATCATACAATATTCAATCGCGGCAGTTTCATTAACCAACGTTTTAAAGTACATTTGTTCTATTGTATTTAGCTGTAGATTAATTCAAATCATTTGAATGAATTCGGGATAGTCACATGTATAATTATTTTATTGCTTCTCAGTACACTTTAAAACGCATAATTTACTTGCTACATTTAACTTTTCTAGTATAAATACATGTACAACAAATATTTATTAATTATTCACCAAAACATTTGCTTTACATAAGGTCATAATCAGTTCCTTTGTTTGGAAATCACATATTTGTTTAATCCTGCATTTAATATGCGAGATTTTGAAGAATCTTTTTTATATTTTCATTTTAAAAAACTCTGTGTTATGTCAGGAGTTTTGCACTAATATGTATAATTTTTACAAGGTCTTCAAATTTGCATCCGATTTGATTTTTTGCAGTAAAATAATACTGTTAATTGGACATGTTGGGACATGTCCATAATATAATAAGAGCGTACAAGCAAAGGACTTTTCATTATAAAGTTTGACCTATGACCTCTAGATCATTTGTGTACAAAGGTATGTCTTCTTTATCAAAAAAGGACTCAAAAAATATGGACCCTGAATAAAACTGTTTATAATTATACATGTTTATTTCCAAAGCCGTGTGATGCTTGACCATTTCTCCATCCCATAAAATTAATGGCAATATTGGTAAACTATTCCGCACCAGATTTAAGCAAAATGAGCAAAGAAATAAATAATGTTTTCAGGGATCTTTTTAATTTCTCCAGGTCACGAATAAAACAGTAGTGGTAAAATGAAATCTAATGTTTTTACAGGATAAATCAGTTTTAAAACACAAAACAAACAAAATTCAAGTTGAACGCACGTTTTTCTGAGCCGTACATCTGTGTATATTTTCATTTTATTCGTTGCATGTACTAGACAATAGATCTAGGGTTCGCAAATCTCGGCAATATTTCCGAAAAGCTACAGTTTAGTAGCTCAGTAGAATACTACAGTCATCTATGAAGCACATTCTAGCATTGCGTTGAGTGATGACACTATCTAACCGGTGTGTATTTCAATTGCGATTCGCAACAAGATTCCGATTGACGCATTTATATAGACCCACCCATTTAAAAAAGCATGTTGAGAACATGATGCTAACACACGGAAACAAATGCTGAAGAAAGCTCATAATAAAGTTGTTCTCGCGAGTTAAAAATTACAGAGTTTATTTGAGAACAAACGGGGCGATGTTTACGTACATGTAACAGTTAAAAAAAAAAAGCAAAGACGGGCGCATAAGGAGAAAAGTCACAGATCGTACCTCGCTCATCGTATTACGTTATTCAGTTTACTGTGAAAAAATTCGTCAGAAACTGTTTAGTGAACAAATATATTTAACATTACCTTTCACAATGTACCATATATGTATATGGAATATCGCATGAGTTGAACCGATTGTTTTTCCTCACAAAAAGCTAGCGCTTGCTGCAAAATGGAGATTCACGGGTTTACACGCCGTGAAATCCATAAGACGTTTTACAGCACATATCTTCGATTCCTTACAACAAATCTGTACTGAAAATTTTTGAAACATCGTCACCCGGTCCGTAAAATGACGAAGTGTGGTGTGTTTATATACATATAAAACTGTGTGTGAAATGGCGACTCGATTTGCACGTGAGTTTTACAATCCGAGGTCGATGAGCGTGTTTGAGAGAAAGTCATTGTAGAGCGTCAACATCAGTAGTAATTATTGTCTGATGAATATTGAGGTGCATGTAACAAAATTAATGATTCTACAGACTGAGAGGGTTATAAAATAAGGTTGATCACAGATCAGTCCAAAATTGAACATGTTTGTATAGTAAATTTCAAGTTTTTTGCATGTTTGAAACATATGCACACTTGTAGAAGAAAGTGTGCCATCGATCGGTTGAAGTTCAATAAAATGTAATTTATGTAATATTCATTGTCAGTATATGTTGTGAATTCTTTGGAATAAGCTACAACAAAATAAATACTGCCTCAACTTAAATTGATGCGTTGAAAATGATTGATCATGAACTTATCGATGAAGCATAATTGCTGAAAAATAAAATGGCAAACCCGTTTAAATAGTGTGTTTCTGACAATTGTTTACACCATAAAAAAGACATGATTATTGTGAGAACTCTTGGTCAATTATCGCAGTGATATAATTTTTGGAGTCCTGATACTGAGTTAAACTTCACATCTGGCAGTTGGTGCATAAGTTATCAATACCGCGTAAGCAGACAGGGAAACGGCTCATTAAAAATAAGACACAATTTCATAAATTATTTAAATGTATGTACAAAATAATTAGCAGCTATAGTGCTTAAAATATCTAATAAGATGTAAATTAGTTCTCAAACTGAAATCGACAATCTGTAAAACATCTCCAGTAACTCTGCATACCTAACAGAGTTATCGTTCCTAATCCGCTAGGGTCCCCGTGAGAAATACCCTTCCGGCCAGGACGATAGCAATAGACAGTGGCTATTTATAGCCACCGTCTAAAAATCGAACGGAAGACCTACTCGTTACTCGTAACGAGATCGTATCTAGTTCTTTTTAAGGTCTTCCGTTTCCAACGGAAGACCTTATTGTTTTTGCTTTGTTTCTTTTTCCATATTATTAGGGTCTTCCGTTTCCAACGGAAGACCCTATTGTTATTCTACGGTTTCTTTTTCTTTATTAGGGTCTTCCGTTTCCAACGGAAGACCCTATTGTTATTCTACGGTTTCTTTTTCTTTATTATTATTATTTAGGGTCTTCCGTTTCCAACGGAAGACCCTCTTGTTATTCTACGGTTTCTTTTTCTTTATTAGGGTCTTCCGTTTCCAACGGAAGACCCTCTTGTTATTCTACTGTTTCTTTCTATTATTATTATTATTCTTAATATTCTTTTTCTGCCTTCTTTAAAGCTTTATTTCTCGAAAACTATTCATCCGATTTGCACCAAATTTTCAGGACTTATACAGCATCGTAGGGGACGAATGTTTTTAGTTACATTTTTTGATGACGTCACTTCCGGTTTAAGATATTGACGATTTAATGAAATTTTAAGGGTCATTTTGTCCACGCAACTCCTCTGAAACTATTCACGATAGAAAGTTGAAATTTTCAGGGATTGTAGATGAAAGTCTGTAGATGTACCGCATTGTTTTATAATATGGATAATACGCAAGGCGTTGAAGCTCGCCTGAGGTCGAAAATTGACACCAATTTTTTTTACAAAAATTTTGCACATTTTCTGAAATATTTTTAAACCTGTAAATATTTTGTTAAAACATGTAATGCAAAAGTTGTTTCTATTTCCACGGGCTTTCATTTGATATCAAGAAAAAGGGGCTGGCCCCTTAAATTAGGGGCCAAAAGGGCTCTAAAGTTTTTTTGCAATAACTCTTTACTGAACAATAATTTGTTATCAAGTATAGAAGCAAAAATGTTTATTGTACAGCTTTTTATCTAAACGGTACCATACCTAAGTCATATGTTACGTAATTAGGGGTTTCAAGGGGCCAGAAGTCCAAAACTCTGATCATTAATATCTATATAAGGAGAAATATTTTGAAAAGCATTGTAGAAGAAAAGTTGCTTAAAATAATGTTTTTAACAATATGATACCTAAAAAATTGTTGTTGGTGGCCCCATTAAGGAGTTTAAGGGTCGGCCCCTAAAACACATTAGTTCAGATATCTCTAGAACGGTTAACAATTCGTGAATAGTTGTTGAACAAAATATGTTGATATTTGCGAGACCTTTCATTTGATATCAAGAAAAAGGGGCTGGCCCCTCAAATTAGGGGCCAGGAGGGCTCTTAAGTCTATTAATAATAACTTTTTACTGAAAAATAATTTGTTATATATTATTTAATCAAAAATGTTCAACTTATTAAGCTTAATTTAAATCTGAAATCCGTTTTAAAATCGGATGATGCATTACAGAGATATAGGAGTTTAAAAATTGATTTTTCCGGAAATTTTGATTCCACATTCTTGGTTAAGAAAATAGTGTTATGTTCAAAGTTAAATTAACTCGTACCTAGAATGATTCGATATTTGTTAAGACGTTCTTAAACACATTCGGATTTTTTTTATGTCAAGTCGTTCTTGAAATCGTTAAGGTTTTGTTTAATTTGTACTTAAAGTAATTCGGATTTTGGTAAGTCGTACCAAGAATTATTCGAATTTTTATATCTTTTTGTTTTAATTACTCCTGGTATTGGCTTTAGAGCTCTGCTTCTTACAGGAACATCTAGCTTTTCTTTCGACATTAACGGAAGACCCACTCGTTGCTTTGCAACGAGCTTTGCTCTAGTTATTATTATTCTTTTTTTTCTTTTTCTGACTTTTTTGGAGCGTTATTTCTCAAAAACTAATCAACCGATTTGCACGAAATTTTCAGGACTGATTAAGCATCACCGGCGCTACATATTGTCAAATTTTCAAATGATGACGTCACTTCCGGTTTCAGATATTGACGATTTTGTAAATTTTTAAGGGTCATTTTGTCCACGCATCTCCTCCGAAACTAATCAAGATAGAAGCTTGAAATTTTTCCAGGATTGTAGATTAAAGTCTGAAGTTGTACCCCCCTGCTTCCAATTATTAAAATTGCGCAAGGCCTCGAAGCTCGCCTGAACCTGAAAATTAGCACCAAATTTTTTCACGAAATTTTCAAACATTTTCTCTAATATCTTTTGATGTATAAATATTTTGTTAAAACATGTAATGCAAAAGTTGTTTCAATTTCCATGGGCTTTTATTTGATATCAAGAAAAAAGGGCTGGCCCCTCAAATTAGGGGCCAAGAGGGCTCTAAAGTCTTTTTGCAATAACTTTTTACTGAACAATAATTTGTTATCAATTATAGAAGCAAAAATGTTTATTGTACAGCTGTTTATCTATACAGTACCACACCTTAATCATATGTTACGTAATTAGGGGTTTCAAGGGGCCAGAAGTCCAAAACTTTGATCATTAATATCTACAAAAGGAGAAATATTTTAAAAAGCATTGTAGAACAAAAAATGCTTAGAATAATGTTCTCAACAATATGCTACCTAAAAAAAATTGTTGGTGGCCCCAGTAAGGAGTTTAAGGGTCGGCCCCTAAAACATATTAGTTCAGATATCTCTAAAACGGTCAACAATTCCTGAACACTTGTTGAACAAAATATGTTTATATTTGCGAGATCTTTCATTTGATATCAAGAAAAAAGGGCTGGCCCCTTAAATTAGGGGCCAAGAGGGCTCTTAAGTCTATTAATAATAACTTTTTACTGAAAAATAATTTGTTATATATTATAGAAGCAAAAATATTCTTTGTACAGTTATTTATCTATACAGTACCATACCTAAGTCATATGTTACGTAATTAGGGGTTTCAAGGGGCCAGAAGTCCAAAACTCTGATCAGTAATAGCTAGAAAAGGAGAAATATTTTGAAAAGCATTGTAGAAGAAAAGTTGCTCAAAATAATGCTTTTAATAATATAATACCTAAACCTTTTTTGTTGGTGGCCCCATCAAGGAGTTTAAGGGTCGGCCCCTAAAACACAGGTGTTCAGATATCTCTAGAACGGTTAACAATTCGTGAACAGTTGTTGAACAAAATATGTTTATATTTGCAAGACCGTTCATTTGATATCAAGAAAAAGGGGCTGGCCCCTCAAATTAGGGGCCAGGAGGGCTACAAAGTCTTTTAATAATAACTATTTACTGAAAAATAATTTGTTATATATTATTGAAGCAAAAATGTTCAACTTATTAAGCTTAATTTAAATCTTAAATCCGATTTAAAATCGGACGATGCATTACAGAGATATAGGGCTTTAAAAATTGATTTTTCCGGAAATTTTGATTCCACATTCTTGGTTAAGAAAATAGTGTTATGTTCAAAGTTAAATTAACTCGTACCTAAAATGATTCGATATTTGTTAAGTCGTTCTTAAACACATTCGGATTTTTTTTGTCAAGTCGTTCTTGAAATCGTTAAGGTTTTTGTTAATTCGTACTTAAAGTCATTCGGATTTTGTTAAGTCGTACCAAGAATTATTCGATTTTTTATAACTTTTCGTTTTAAAACTCCTGGTATTGGTTTCAGAGCTCTGCTTCTTACAGGAACATCTAGCTTTTCTTTCGGCATTAACGGAAGACCCACTCGTTGCTTTGCAACGAGCTTTGCTCTAGTCTTTTTTTTCTTTTTCTGACTTTTTTGAAGCGTTATTTCTCAAAAACTATTCAACCGATTTGCACGAAATTTTCAGGACTGATAGAGCATCATCGGCGCTACATAATGTCAAATTTTTAAATGATGACGTCACTTCCGGTTTCAGATATTGACGATTTTGTAAATTTTTAAGGGTCATTTTGTCCACGCATCTCCTCCGAAACTAATCAAGATAGAAGCTTGAAATTTTTCCAGGATTGTAGATTAAAGTCTGAAGTTGTACCCCCTTGCTTCCAATTATTAAAATTGCGCAAGGCCTCGAAGCTCGCCTGAACCTGAAAATTAGGACCAAATTTTTTCACGAAATTTTCGAACATTTTCTCTAATATCTTTTGATGTATAAATATTTTGTTAAAACATGTAATGCAAAAGTTGTTTCAATTTCTACGGGCTTTCATTTGATATCAAGAAAAAAAGGGCTGGCCCCTCAAATTAGGGGCCAAGAGGGCTCTAAAGTCTTTTTGCAATAACTCTTTACTGAACAATAATTTGTTATCAATTATAGAAGCAAAAATGTTTATTGTACAGCTGTTTATCTATACAGTACCACACCTTAATCATATGTTATGTAATTAGGGGTTTCAAAGGGCCAGAAGTCCAAAACTTTGATCATTAATATCTAGAAAAGGAGAAATATTTTGAAAAGCATTGTAGAACAAAAAATGTTTAAAATAATGTTCTCAACATTATGCTACCTAAAAACAATTTGTTGGTGGCCCCAGTAAGGAGTTTAAGGGTCGGCCCCTAAAACACATTAGTTCAGATATCTCTAGAACGGTCAACAATTCCTGAACACTTGTTGAACAAAATATGTTTATATTTGCGAGATCTTTCATTTGATATGAAGAAAAAAGGGCTGGCCCCTTAAATTAGGGGCCAAGAGGGCTCTTAAGTCTATTAATAATAACTTTTTACTGAAAAATAATTTGTTATATATTATTTAATCAAAAATGTTCAACTTATTAAGCTTAATTTAAATCTGAAATCCGTTTTAAAATCGGACGATGCATTACAGAGATATAGGGGTTTAAAAATTGATTTTTCCGGAAATTTTGATTCCACATTCTTGGTTAAGAAAATAGTGGTATGTTCAAAGTTAAATTAACTCGTACCTAGAATGATTCGATATTTGTTAAGTCGTTCTTAAACACATTCGGATTTTTTTGTCAAGTCGTGTTTGAAATCGTTAAGGTTTTTGTTAATTCGTACATAAAGTCATTCGGATTTTGTTAAGTCGTACCAAGAATAATTCGATTTTTTATATCTTTTTGTTTTAAAACTCCTGGTATTGGTTTTAGAGCTCTGCTTCTTACAGGAACATCTAGCTTTTCTTTCGACATTAACGGAAGACCCACTCGTTGCTTTGCAACGAGCTTTGCTCTAGTTATTCTTTTTTTTCTTTTTCTGACTTTTTTGGAGCGTTATTTCTCAAAAACTATCCAACCGATTTACATGAAATTTTCAGGACTGATAGAGAATCATAGGCGCTACATCTTATTAAATTTCCGAATGATGACGTCACTTCCGGTCTCATATATTGACGATTTTGTAAAATTTTAAGGGTCATTTTGTCCACGCATCTCCTCCGAAACCAATCAAGATAGAAGCTTGAAATTTTTACAGGATTGTAGATAAATGTTTGAAGTTGTACCCCCCTGCTTCCAATTATTAAAAATACGCAAGGCCTTGAAGCTCGCCTGAACCTGAAAATTAGGACCAAATTTTTTCACAAAATTTTCGAACATTTTCTCTAATATCTTTTGATGTATAAATATTTTGTTAAAACATGTAACGCAAAAGTTGTTTCAATTTTTACGGGCTTTCATTTGATATCAAGAAAAAAGGGCTGGCCCCTCACATTAGGGGCCAAGAGGGCTCTAAAGTCTTTTTGCAATAACTCTTTACTAAACAATAATTTGTTATCAATTATAGAAGCAAAAATGTTTATTGTACAGCTGTTTATCTATACAGTACCACATCTTAATCATATGTTACGTAATTAGGGGTTTCAAGGGGCCAGAAGTCCAAAACTTTGATCATAAATTTTTAGAAAAGGAGAAATATTTTGAAAAGCATTGTAGAACAAAAAATGCTTAAAATAATGTTCTCAACAATATGCTACCTAAAAAAAATTGTTGGTGGCCCCAGTAAGGAGTTTAAGGGTCGGCCCCTAAAACACATTAGTTCAGATATCTCTAGAACGGTCAACAATTCCTGAACACTTGTTGAACAAAATATGTTTATATTTGCAAGATCTTTCATTTGATATCAAGAAAGAAGGGCTAGCCCCTTAAATTAGGGGCCAAGAGGGCTCTTAAGTCTATTAATAATAACTTTTTACTGAAAAATAATTTGTTATATATTATAGAAGCAAAAATATTCTTTATACAGTTATTTATCTATACAGTATCATACCTAAGTCATATGTTACGTAATTAGGGGTTTCAAGGGGCCAGAAGTCCAAAACTCTGATCAGTAATAGCTAGAAATGGAGAAATATTTTGAAAAGCATTGTAGAAGAAAAGTTGCTCAAAATAATGTTTTTAATAATATAATACGTAAACCTTTTTTGTTGGCGGCCCCATTAAGGAGTTTAAGGGTCGGCCCCTAAAACACAGTTGTTCAGATATCTCTAGAACGGTTAACAATTCGTGAACAGTTGTTGAACAAAATATGTTTATTTTTGCAAGACCTTTCATTTGATATCAAGAAAAAGGGGCTGGTCCCTCAAATTAGGGGCCAGGAGGGCTACAAAGTCTTTAAATAATAACTTTTTACTGAAAAATAATTTGTAAATAACTATAGAAGCAAAAATGTTCAACTCATAAGGCTTAATTTAAATCTGAAATCCGTTTTAAAATCGGACGATGCATTACAGAGATATAGGGGTTAAACAAATTGATTTTTCCGGAAATTTTGATTCCACATTCTTGGTTAAGAAAATAGTGTTCTGTTTAAAGTTAAATTAACTCGTACCTAAAATAATTCGATGATTGTTAAATGTACTTAAAGACATTCGGATTTTTATTTGCAAAGTCGTTCTTGATATTGATAAGGTTTTTGTTAATTCGTACATAGAATCATTCGGATGCTGTTAACTCGTATTAAGAATAATTCGATTTTTTTTTTAGTTTTTCATGTATATTGGTTTAAGAATTCTGCTTCTTACAGGAACTTCTAGCTTTACTTTCGACATTAACGGAAGACCCACTCGTTGCTTTGCAACGAGCTTTGCTCTAGTTATTATTTTTTTTCTTTTTTTTTCTTACAAATTTTGTGCACGCGAGTTCTCGAAAACGGCTCGGTCGAGTTTTATGAAACTTTCAGATCTGATAGATGTTAATCTGAACCTTATTGGAAATTTTTTATTTTGATGACGTCATTTCCGTTTTTGAGATATTGACGTTTTAGTGAATTTTAAAGGGTCTGCTTGTCCATTGAACTCCTCCTTAACGGTAAAATATATTGAGTTCAAATTTTCAGGGATGATAGACGAAAAATTGTAGATATGTCTAAAGGCGAAAATAAATGTCTGGCTCAAAGAGCCTCAAAGCTCGCCTGGACCCGAAAATTGAGATTAAAAAAACGTTGTAATTTTTTCGGGTTTTCTTTGTTTATCTCTTTTCTGAAAAATATTTTGTTAAAACATGTAATGTAAAAAAAGTTTATATTTACAAGACCTTTCATTTAATACCAAGAAAAAGGGGCTGGCCCCTTAAATTAGGGGACCAGAGAGCTCTAAAGTTTTTTATCTGTAGCCCTTTACTGATAGATATTTTGTGAAAGGTTATAGAAGCAAATATGTTTATCTCACAGCGATTTATCCAAGCAATGTAAGGATTTTATCATGCGTTGCGTAATTAGGGGTTTTTAGGGGCCAAACGTCCAAAACTTTGATCACCCATATCTCAGAAAGGAAAAATATTTTGAAATAAAGTATAGAAGGAAAGATGCTCAAAACGATGTACTTAACAATATGCAACCTTTAAAATTTCGTTAAACGGCCCCTATAAGGAGATAAGGGGCCGGCCCCTAAAATGTTTTTCCCATATAGCTCAAGAACTGTAACGATTTTCTAAACACTTGTTGAACAAAATGTGATTAGAATTAAATGATCTTTCATTTGATATCAAGAAAAAGGGGCTGGCCCCTTAAATTAGGGGACCAGAGGGCTCTAAAGTTTTTTATCTGTAGCCCTTTACTGATAGATATTTTGTGAAAGGTTATAGAAGCAAATATGTTTATCTCACAGTTATTTATCCAAGCAATGTAAGGATTTTATCATGCGTTACGTAATTAGGGGTTTTTAGGGGCCAAACGTCCAAAATTTTGATCACCCATATCTCAGAAAGGAAAAATATTTTGAAATGCAGTATAGAAGGAAAGATGCTCAAAACTATGTACTTAATAATATGCAATCTTTAAAATTTCGTTAAACGGCCCCTATAAGGAGATAAGGGGCCGGCCCCTAAAATGTTTTTTCCCATATATCTCAAGAACTGTAACGATTTTCTTAACACTTGTTGAACAAAATGTGATTAGAATCAAATGACCTTTCATTTGATATCAAGAAAAAGGGGCTGGCCCCTTAAATTAGGGGACCAGAGGGCTCTAAAGTTTTTTATCTGTAGCCCTTTACTGATAGATATTTTGTGAAAGGTTATAGAAGCAAATATGTTTATCTCACAGTTATTTATCCAAGCAATGTAATGATTTTATCATGCGTTACGTAATTAGGGGTTTTTAGGGGCCAAACGTCCAAAATTTTGATCACCCATATCTCAGAAAGAAAAAATATTTTGAAATACAGTATAGAAGGAAAGATGCTCAAAACGATGTACTTAACAATATGCAACCTTCAAAATTTCGTTAAACGGCCCCTATAAGGAGATAAGGGGCCGGCCCCTAAAATGTTTTTCCCATATCTCAAGAACTGTAACGATTTTCTAAACACTTGTTGAACAAAATGTGATTAGAATTTAATGACCTTTCATTTGATATCAAGAAAAAGGGGCTGGCCCCTACATTAAGGGGTCTCAAAAAGAAAAATTATTTTGAAATGCAGTATAGAAGGAAAGATGCTCAAAATAATGTGCTTAACAATATGCAACCTTCAAAATTTCGTTAAACGGCCCTATAAGGAGATAAGGCTTCGGCCCCTAAAACGTTCTTTTCCGTTTACATTAAAACGGTAACGAATTTCTAAACACTTGCTGAATAAAATGTGTTTAGAGTTAAATGACCTTTCATTTGATATCAAAAAAAGGGGCTGGCCCCTCACATTAGTGGACCAGAGGGCCCTAAAGTCTTTTATCTGTAGCCGTTTATTGAGGGATATTTTGTGAGGGTTATAAAAGCAAAATAAGGTATAATACGTTTATATTTCCTAACAATATAATGATTTACTTATCTAGTTAGGGTTTTTAGGGGCCAGAAGTAAAAAGTGTAATCGTTTCTATCTCAATTGGAAGAAATGCTAGTATTTAAAAAAGCAAAGTAAGAGAACTTATAAAAAGCGATGCAGAAAAGCATAAGTACTCCACTCCTTTTTACAGATCATGTTTTCTTGTCGAAAATCAAAGTCGATGATGTCATATCACCTTCTTAAAATCGGACGGAAGACCTCCTCGTTGCTCGCAACGAGATCGTGTCTAGTTATTCTTTTTTTTCTTCTAGACGTTTTTTAAAACTCGAATATCTTGCTTGTTTGTTGTCCTAAAATCTTCAAACTTTCAGAGCATATTGGAAATTACAATTTCTCACTATCTAGAGAAAATCGTTGAAATCAACACTTCCGGTACCGAGTTATTCCCCTTTTTAAAAAAATTATAGGCATTCCTGTGCACGCAAAGGCTCAGAAACCGTCCATATCATGCGTTTCAAAGTCATAAATCTTGAAAATAGACACTCTGAACGTTGTCCTCCGAGTTTTGTTTTTAAGATTTTCCTCATGTAAAGTTTCCAAAAATTAGTTGAAATTTTATGTTTAAAAAATGCTGATTTTTGGTCGTGTTTTTGCCTCGTAACTTTTTAGTTTGAAATATTTTCTTAACACATATAGAACAAAAAATATGCAAAATGTCAAGGACTTTTATCTGAAATCATTAAAAAGGGGCTGGCCCCTTAAATTAGGGGCCTAGAACCCTTAAAATTCTTCGCTTTATAACTCAAAAACTGTTAATATTTCGATATGGCTTTCGCTGCAAAAGTTGTTCATTATTATCTTATCAATGTCGTTACATTATTATTTTGTTCGGATATTGCGTAATATGAGTGTAAAAAGCTTGACTTGTTAACATGACGATGTTTTCATTTGGCAAGTAAACGAATAGTCGTTGCCCCTATAAAGGATATAAATTTAAAACTGAAAGTGTACCAGCATACACGGGATGCTTTAACTCACTACAAAAAGTGTTTTTTTAAGTATCCATGCTTTTCTTACAGCTTTTATGTGAAGACTATGAGTTACTTTTATTTAGTTTTTACATGTATTATGGACAATCCTTCAAAAACGAGAAAGAGAAAATATATACATTCTTTTCTTTTCTAGTGGAACACATTATAGAATAAAAATATATTCTTCTATGTAACACATTTTAGTCATATACTGCGAGCATTTCAAATATTCCTGGGTTCTGAGCTGTGTGTAGCATTGCGTAACACATTCCTCGAGAAAATCGGTCGCGGCTGGACTATAGCTAACGGTCAGCGGTTATCTAATACACAAGAGTTGCGTCTTGCGTACATGGGTTTATTTAGCCGCAAACACAAAGAATTCTTTCACTTTTAACCTTAAAATTAACCTTAGCCTGTAAATTTATGCTATTAAGCATCATAACTGATAAATTCGGGATATGAAACGAGAAGTTTTCATGCATGTAACTGATATTAAATTTCAACAAATAATCTATTTCACAACACGAGAT
Source organism: Magallana ariakensis (assembly GCA_020458035.1). Classification (NCBI taxonomy): domain Eukaryota; kingdom Metazoa; phylum Mollusca; class Bivalvia; order Ostreida; family Ostreidae; genus Magallana; species Magallana ariakensis. The sequence continues at coordinate 58,275,391 of CM035817.1, read as the reverse complement.
GATATGTTTGTTTTAAATATTATATACTAGTATTAAAACTTAAAACTTCTCTTTGTTTCTTTTTCCGCTTGATTATTTTCTGCGGGGGGACTCTAAGCAAACGGTTCGCTTGAAAACGGCAACATGAGAGTTATATCAATAATGAACTTGAACAAACTAATCAGTGAATCATTTTTTGACTAGATGCGTATACATGTATGAGTGTAATTTTTTATTTGTACATTAAACAAAAAAATTGTCACTAAACCACGCATTTACCCATCCAACGTGGTCGAGGGGATCATGCGCGAGGGGGTACAATTATCTAACACACAATTAAGCTTCGTGCGTATGCTTCAATGAGAAAAGATCCATTCTGCAAACACAAGTTCAAGTTCTTTTTTCCAAGAGACAAATAAATCTCATAGGTTGATTATGCAAAACTTGAATTTTGACGTTCAATTCGCAGAATGTAAAGATCGATTAATTATATAAAATCGTCTAGCATTGATGAAGCATGAATTTTAATTTTGTTTAAACAAACTCGTAATAGAACTATTTATCCACCTTTACTCGTAATATTGTCATTTTGATCGAGATAGATTTTGTCGCATCTATAGTGTCCTTTGTTTATATTGGCTGCGTAAAGGCGGTCTGTGGCTTTTCTTTCGTGTGTACGCGATACTTCTTAAAACTTTGTCATCCTTCCTATGTACAAACATGTACAGTCCGTTCTTTCAAAGTTATATGGGAATCTTGAACATCAAATAGTAATATATTAGATTTTTTGAATTTCAAATTCAAAAGAAATTTTGTATTGCTTCTTACACAGCTTTTAATGTTTTAATTTGTTAATAACTTCAAAATTGTAAAGATAGTACTTTCTATATATATGCATTAATCAGCGATGAATCAAAAGACGGATATTAAATGCAATCATTTTCTGCAACTGATCCTCACTGAGCTTTTCGTAAACAATTATGTAACAATTTTAAGTCATTTGCCTCGATATTCCTGTGCTTCAACGGTAGCGACCAACTGTTGTGTAATACCCAAACCCAGATCGCCTTTTAACCTGTATTCCCCGAATCCAAAGTGAACTCTTCCATTCTATTTCACTTTAGGCCAAAACTCTAATACGCATGCGTTTAATCAATTAATGATTATTGGACGCGAAGAAACAAATGTTGTATTTGCTGTAAGATAAAATTCTATAGTTGTATGAAACAACCCAAATAATTGCAAAATAGATCATTCTTATAAGAAATTTATGTAATTTTCAAGTAGAACTAGTAATTTTTTAAAATAACTTTTACAGAGATAGCTTTAAATTCAGTAAACATGAGAAAAGCCGGCCCCATGCAGGTGGATTTGAACGGCACGAACGGGATCTGTGGTTCACATACTCAATACTTTAAACCATATAGATCGTTACAATCAACTTCACAGAACATTTATAACTCATCTTGCACGACGCAGTGTCATAGAAATTCGCTGCCTGGTAGTTTATATTTTATTTTTATATGTGTGAATGGGTTTCCTTTAAATCTCGCCAGATCTCTATCCTGTCTCTATCATGGAAGATGAAAACAATTACAGTATTATTTTAAATAAAGATACCCAAATAAAATAAAAGGTATAATGAAGTATTAAGATATTGAAAACAATATTTCTATTTAACATTATTTGAGTTCACGTGGGTTTTTTTTTTCATCAGCTCGATATGATACATTTAAATGCAACTCTTAAATTGTTTTATGTACGATCTTACGTACGGTAAATGCTATGATAAATTAAATATATCATGATTAAAAGAAAATAATGTTAATTGCTCTGTAACCAATTCATGCGCGGATCCAGACAATTTTTTTCGGGGGAAGAGGGCTTCGGAAAGTGTCTCTCGGACACCGGAGTCCGATGGACATTAACGTTTTACAAGGGGGGGGGGGGGGGGGTCCGAGGTCTATTTACTACATGAGTGTAATTTTTAATTTTCCAATTAGAGGGGTTTCGGACCCCCAACCCCCTCTAAATCCGCGCATGCAGTGGCGTCGCTAGGGATAAAATATTTGTGAGCAGGAGGTCTGGGCTAAGCTGAACAGATTTTTTAATAATGGTGGCAATAATTCTTTTATCTAGTACATGTACAGTAAAACACGCATATAACGAAGTGTCAACAGAAATACAAATGGATACCTTTCGGGAACATTGTACAACATTAGAACTATTCTTAGTGTCTGTCTCTTCCTGTATAATCTTTAGAGTAGACAAATCTCTAACATATATATCATCTGAAGCACTAAGATTACATGTTTCAAAATTTGCCCCAAATCAACATTCCGTCCAGCTTTCTATACAATAGCAAGTCTTAGCATAATGATTTAGACAGCCATAAGAATAATGCTCCATTCGACATTATTAGGGACAATTTAAATCTTGCATAAGGAGTCGACCTGTCTGTATTTTTGTTAAAAATTAAACGACTTCTCGCAAAGTTTGGCAAAAATGTGATGAGGAAATAGAAGAAATGCATAAAAAGCATTGTGTTGAAAAGGAATCACCACCGATCTCATCCATAGAGATGATGCTTTCTTCTGTTAGACCATGCCAATGTTAATTCGCAACACGTTCTCATAAATAATCTTGCGGATGCTTTTTGGAACTAATATAAAGCATATAAAGATCCCTGTCAATGCTGCAGTGATAACTATGTCAAATCTTTAGAACTTTGTTAACATAGCCACATCTCAACCGAGATGAGACTACAATTAAGTGATGGTCGTTTGCTGCCGATTTTAATGACTTAAGATTTTATTCCTGGATCTTCCTTAAATTTTAAAGAATGCAACTACATCAAAGATTGTGGAATCGTAAGGTGTGGATACAAACGTGCCAATGTTTATTGTATAGACCTTTGCAAATTTAAAATCAAATCCTTATCATTCACAGAAATGATTTATACAATACCAAAATCATTCTGGCTATCTACCATTTTGAATTGCCATTTTGAATTAACGCAATTTTCGTGACGGTCAGCATATTTTCCCGGATTCGGCACACTTGATATATTAAAAACTATGCTTGGCCAATTAATAATAGTGTATCGTTATAAAAATTATGCTTGGTCAATTCATAATAGTGTGTCGCTGTTTTTTGCCATTAAAGGGACTTTAAGAAAGTATTATAAATTTTGGTTGTCCGCCATATTTTGAATCGCCCTTTTGACCTACTTATCTTTTCGGACACAGCACACTTTAATTATAATTAAAAATTATGCTGGACCAAAAAATAATTGTTTGCTATTAAAAGTCTTTTTCCACCTACATGTAAACGGACTATTCTCCAGTAATTCCTAAAACAAATCAGTAGACACCAAAGCAGCAGCATTAATGGCTATAAATGACATTAACATAAGCTAATAAAAATCTAATCCAAATCTTTAAATTTGATACTGTCAGTTCAAACACGGCATTATTAAAAAGCTGATGCAAAAACGCTTTATAAGGGTCCCCAATTGCAGATGCATAGTGGTCAGCCTGTAACACCGCCAGATATCACATTATATTCTCATAAATGCGCTTTATCACATTTTAAAGAAATGTCAATGTCACAACAGACATCTGTGTTAATCCATCACCGACCCAAATTCTATCCCTTTGCCATTATCTGTATCATACTTGAAACAATCATTTCGGAGGAGTAAGAGTGTGTTACAATTGCGACCATGAACCAAGTATGTAATTAAATGGCCATGGTCATAGCATATGGAGATAAATTTATGTCTGGGTCTGTTGTCTCTTCCTATGGTCCTTTCCAGTTTAGACTTTACCAGAAAATCTAAAGCTGATAAATGTTTCAGGTTTCACGCACGTATCAAGCTATAAACCATATGTGAAATGTACAGAGATCACAGGATTAGAAACATACAAAAATAATTTGAACGTAAACAAGCATTCATCCATGCTCATCTTAATTATTTTCAATTAATAACTAACTTGACTTCAATTTATTATTTAATTTCAAAGCGCCAGATTTTGTTTTAAAATTTCCAATAGCAATCCCAATTTAATTTGCAAACAGTACCTGTTACGCACTGCTACATGTACAAGGACTAATACAAGTCCGAGATAAATCGCTACGTTTATATTAGTCGTTTAGTATAGCTACTATAGCATTACCATGAAGACAATCCTTTCCATGTACATTATCATCATTTTAATTCGCAGCTTCAACGGAAGACCTACTCGTTGCTTTGCAACGAGCTTTGCTCTAGTTTATATTCCAATTTTTTAATGTTTGGGTTGGTTCGGTGTGTATTGAATAAACGGGGCCATTATGCAATCTCTCACCAGAGGGCGCGTTCCGCAAGCTTCACTGTTGGAACAAAGCGAAATACGCCCTCTGGTGAGAGATTGGGCCAGTATGTAGTCAGTAATAATAGTTTGATTCGGGGTACAGAAGACGGTAAGAAATGATATTGTGCATAACAGTGCATTGTTTTCACAAATTTCTACCAGCGAATACTTAATGGACTTGGCGAAATTACAGGAGATAAAATAAAGAATATTATTTTACCCATTTTGTATCTAATTTCTATATCAACTATATAGTTTGAATTTCCTCTGTTCTTTTATCTCTGATTAAAGCATGACATCTCGTTTATAATAGTTTTGAAATAGTTGTATGCTTCGAAGCTTTCATAGAATAATACAAACCGGTAGGGGACGTGTATTATTGCTTATGCAATACTCTCAGAATGCTTGTTCTGTTAGCCCTAAATATTGTTCCACTGATTCTTAAATCATACATACAGTACAGCTTACGAAACACGGTGCGACACGGCTCAACAACGTGTAACACCCGATGTATATGTGTGAAAAATGGAAGATTCAAGAATCTTTTTTGTTTTTATTTTGTTATTTTAAACAAACTTAAATATTTAGAACCATTTTAACAAGACCTTGGACTTTCGGTAGGACGTAACTATCTATTTCTTGCGTCAAAACAAGCTAAAAATGACGCTAGTTTCAAGTGAAATATACACAGATTGCCTGGTCTTAGCTAAAAAGAAACAGAAAACAACAACAAATTACAAGAGACCTATGCGATTGTTCCGGTGGATTTCTGTTGATATAAAGACCGGAAATAATCGCCGACATATTGAAAGGCTTAATCAAATCACTAATAATTTATTTTTTGTTTAAATCATGTTTAAGTCAATTTGTAACTATAATATATGATCGTATACGTAGTACTTTGATCAATATAACGGTAGAACATATATTGTTTCCCGTAATCTTTTCTCACTAACTCTATTCAACGAAATCAAATCTAAAGGGCTGATGAAAACAATTGTACTTTCTAAAATGAATAATATATAGTCTCATATTTTGTGAATTTTTAAATTTTATTTTTTTCTATAATACATGTTTATGATGTACATGTACATATCACAGTGTAGGAACAGAAGTGAACAGTTTTGGGTAGTTTTGAAGAGTACTAAACTTACTTCGATTTCATTTGAAAGTTTAATGCACTGATTCCTTCTCATGTATTCATTTATGTTGACATCATTGGCGTTCAAACACCCTAAGAAAAAAATCTTAATAACGTATTCTAGATTTCCTTTACTGTACTTTTTGAGATTGCTGACCAAGCTTTAAGATTGAACAGAAATGTTCTACATATATGTGTTGTGAAAGTGAAAAAAAAAAGAAATGTTCTCTATTAACGATTTTGTAGCAATTGCTTTAATTTTTAAAGCAAAGCAAGAGGCCCACAGGCCTTGACTGTCACCTGAGTACCGTAGCCCGTAGATGGACCAATCAGGGAGTTTCATGATTGCATTTTAAGCTTCATTTTTTTAGTCTAACCCCAATCCAAGACTCCTCTAACTTTTAACCAATATTAATTATTTGGGAATTTCACAAGTGAAGAAGAGGACATTATAATCATAATAACAATATATTTAATTTTTCTTCCGCGACTGTGAAAGTTCAGAAGAAAATATAAAATACTATACATGTCTATTTTCACTATGTCGCCATATTGACCCGATTCTAATGATTGTACCCCTGATTCTTGGGTCATGAAATTCACAATTTAGTTAGAGGGCTTCACGGACATCATACGCATGTATTCATATGGTAGAAAAGATGATTTTAAAAGATTTCATACATGTTTTCTATACCGGTATTGACAAATTTTCCCGCCTAAGGGCCTGAATTCCTGACCCAGGGGCAATGAGTTTCATAATTTAGGTAGAGGGCTTCATGCTATCATAACAATGCATTTAGTTTATCTCCCACTATTTTGGAAGTAAAGAAGGAGATTTTCAAAGATTTTATACATTTTCACTATATGGACATAATGGCCCAACCCTAAGGCCTGAACCCCTGACCAGGGGCCATAAATTTCACAGTTTTGGTAGAGGGCTTCATGAACATCATACATTGTAATAATGCATTTAGTTTTTCTCAAATAAAAACGGATGTAAAGAAGAATATTTTCTAAGATTTCATACATTTCACTATATGGCCTTTTTGCCCCGCACTAGAACCTGAACCCATGACCAAGGGGCCATAGATTTCACAATTAAGTAGAGAAGTTCATGGACATCATAACCATGCATTTAGTTTTTTCTTAATTAAATATATATGGGAGTAGAGAACAAGATTTTCTAAGATTTAATACATGTTCCCTGAATGGCCATATTGGCCTGAACCCTTGATCCAGAGGGCATTAATTACACATTTTTAGTACAGGACTTCATGTTTATTATAACCATGCATTTACTTTTTCCTACATATGTGGGAGTAGAAAAGGAGATTTTTGAACATGTGCTATTTTTGCACATTTGGCCCCGTCCCTAAGGCCCCGGGGATGGTAAGATCATAAAGGACTATATTTGATATGGTCAAATATCTGCCCCCAATTTTTTACGTACTTTTAAATGGTATCGTATCAAAATCAAATATTCATAAAACTTCATACCGAGGATGCTGTCACATTAATCTTGATATTAGTCATCATTCTCCAATAGGTGTTTATCTATGACGTCACCAAAATGGGCTAATTCATGCAATTTTGCAAACAAATAAAAAAAAATGTCATTTTTTTCTTCATATTTTGCCTTTGATAGTATAGAGCGCAGGTCTGCTCAAGTACGATTGTAACATATATTTTTGTGCGTATAATTATACACATCATAGTTAAAAATGGTAATTGAGCAAGCATGCGCTCGATGTTTCCCAGTCGAAAAACCGTCGAAAAACACCCATATTTTACTCCAGGATTCGGTTGCACGAACGTTAGTTAAATTAACGCCTAGTTAGTGCCGTAACTTGCCGTTAAATATTTAACGGCTAGTTAGGTAACTGTCTGTTAAATTTTTGTTGTTCGAAAATAAATTAAAAATAAATTAGCTAACTTAGATTTAATTGATGTTTATTAGTTAACTATGTGTTAAAATCGTCTGCACGCGCGTGTTACCTTACCTACGGTAATAAGAATGGCTGCCACTGTCAAAAGAGAACGAAGTAGCAACTGGTCTTTGGCCGAAATAACAATTTTAACAGATTTTGTGGAAAAAAATGAAGAAGTTCTCAAAGCAAAGCAAAGCAATTTAATTACAATTGCGAAAAAGAACAGCAAATGGGCAGAGGTAACTGATTTGGTGAATGCGGTGGGCGTTCAACGCAGATCAGTAGAACAGGTTAAGTTCAAGTGGGGGGACTTGCAACAGGGGGCAAAAAAGTCCTTCACTGAGGCCAGCAAACATGCTAGAAAAACGGGCGGAGGTCCTCCAATAAAACCTCCAATTGCCGCTGAGGAGAAGATAATTGATTTAATGAAAGATAGACCTAATTTCAGCGGAATTGCTGGGGGGTTCGAATCATCCATGCCAACCACATCAGGTACAGTATATTATACAAAATTCTACGTGTACTCATTTCCTTATAATGTAGTAATTAAAATTTCTCAACATATCTACCGCTTGATTGATTGTTTACATTGTCGGCTGGCAGTGCGAACAGATATTGATGACGTCATATTGTAAACACTCTATGGTTTAAATAAGACTATATGATTCAGGCCGAGTTGTTCCAGATCTAATGATGTGATTTCTCAGTCCTTATTTACTGTTTTATCACTTGCAATGCAATGATTCAACGCTTACATACACACTTTAAATTATAGGTCTATATACATAATATAATAGACAAAGTAAAAGTCTTACATTGTCGCTGCATACATGATCGCAGGCTCCGAACAAGGTATTCTACCGATTGAAATATTTAAATGTGTCTTCAATGTCACCGGATCCGCAGTACTCATAAGTATCCTTTAATATACCAAAAGTCGATTTGGAACCATTTTGGATACCCATTCAAATTCAGGATCGCATAGCCTTGATACATCATAAATACTATTTTTAATACAAATATGACGTCACAAGTGGGGCATAAAAAGGGTAATCCCATGCACTCAAGGAGGGAGACAGAGAAAGAGACAAACCTTACAAAATAAAATATTTTATATACTCTGATTAATTGATTTTACCAATTTACATGTATCTGTTTCTTTAGGCATATTCCAATGACAGGCAATTCGACTTTAAAAATCGACCAATAATGCACATATGTTTGTTACAAGTAGGCTAAATTCAATGAGGCTAAATTCAATGAGGCTATTTTATTTAATTCACAAAACGGTCAGTTATACCTTAGGAAAGTATTTCTGAAGTCAAATTCTTGTATCAGATTTATAAGGAACATAAGACATATCATAAGATTGTCACAAGATCTCAGTTTCTTTCCGCAAAACTAGCTTAACATTGTTGAATTTACCAATTTTCTTTATTTATTTTGTTTATTTTCATGCATTCATATGTCAAGATTTTTTTCTATGCTAGCTGTTTTTATTTTGCGTATACTTAACCTTTTCGATAGTGTAAAAAGTATAGGGGAAAGGCTATTGCTAAACTGAGATGTCTAAACTATAATTATCATGATAAAATTTGGTGATTGAAACATTAATATAAAAACTATTTATTAATAAAATTATACACACAACTCAAGGAATAAAAGGTATTTTGTAATGTATAGTGCACTCCTTGAAATCTTTATTTCATTTATCGCTGTATTTTCGCTTGTACAAACAATATGTTGTTTGAATGCATTCAGTTTTGACCCAAAAATGGGTAAGAACTTAAAGTTCGTGCGGTCATAAACATCCATATTTTGTATATGGTGATTTTAATATAATGTGTTTGCTATAGAAGAGATGCCCTCCTCTCCTAAATCCACTTTGACCACCAGTTCTACTCTCGACTCCAGTGTAGAGGCAACGGCGCCTAGCACGGAGGAAGTAGCGGAACTGCCAGCTGAGTCTGCATGCACGAGTGAACCAAACTGTGCAAGGTATTTTGTGCGGCTTGAATGCTGCGTATACAGTACATTTACATGTGTATATACATAATTTTATAAGTAATTAAGTACGTTTATACAGTATATATAGCGTATTGTAGAGGAGCGGGTTTACAAATCCAAATTTAATTAGATTGTGTTTTCTTGCCATGTGCAAGTTTAATCAGTAAGTGAATTGAGCGACCATGCAATCGGAATGTTAATACATATTTGTATACATATATTAATAGCTAATTCAGTTACTGTTTTTAATTTTTGTTAATTATAGCGAAGGAGATATAACTACTTCTCATGTGCAGACAAAAAGAAGAAAGATCTCCTTTGAACAGCTTCAGAAGATGCAGTATGAGGTAAAATAATAAACGCTGCGCATTTATCCTGGTTTCGTTCTGTCGTTGGAAATTGTACTTCTCGTATGTAGTTTACTGATTTTTATTTGCTGTATAAGATTACTAGTAGAACTATAAAAGAGATCAACAGTGAACGACACACACTACATATAGTATTTTATATATGAAATATGTTCATTCTCAAGGTTCTGTGCTGTCAGAAAAAAAACATCGAACTGCAAAACATGAAGCTCCAGAAGGACCTCGAACGGGCGGACCTCGAGAAGCAGAATATGGAATTACAGAATTCGAAGCTGGCGCTGCAGATTGAATGCCTGAAGCAGACTGTAACTCGGAACGAAAATGCTTTGCTAGCACTACAAGCCATAACTGACGAATAAAAAAGCATGCATGTACTTCTTATAAAACAGTTGCAGATTTAAATCATTACATAAATATTATGAAGGGTTTCAAAATTTATTTTTGTTATGTATTCATTTTAGAAGTAGGTCCTGGTAATAAAGTTCCTGATTGCTCTTCCGTCCTCAGGTCCCCTATAAGCCAAATGAACAGCGGCGTTGACGTCTTCTTCGTCCTCATCATCCATCTCTTCCTTAAGAGATATGGCGATGTTGTGCAGAATGGCACAGGCACCAATTATTTTGCAGACTTTGGCAGGCTTCATCTTAATCTCGCTATGCAAGACGTGGAACCTTCTTTTCCACCAGCCAAAGACTCTCTCTATGGTGTTGCGTGTACGGCAATGAGCCGTATTAAATGCTTCCTCTGACAGGTTTGCAGGGTGTAGATACGGTGTAATTAAAAACCTAGAACAGGCATATCCACTGTCACCAATGAGGTAGCCGTCCTCGACACCACGGTGGTTTTCTTCCAAGAATGTGCACACCTCGGATGTCCGAAATACGTGGCTGTCGTGGGTACTGCCCGGCCACTGTGCATCAATGTTAATGAATTTCCCTGTTGAAGGTGTTATCAAAAGTTGTGAAAGATTTTTTTAATCGGGCATGTCGAATTTTGGTTGTAAAACATACGAAACCCTACAAGCTAGCCAAATCGTGTTTGAAGACTGAGCTGCATTAAATTTTCTAACTAATTCGTAAAAAAAAATCGCAAGAAAATGCAGAAAATACTAGCAAACGTGATTGAACCTATCGTGATTATTATTACTAAAAGACATATAGATAACATATTAAACAAAAAATGAGATAAAAAAACATGATGTACAGCTATACGTTGTGTGTCACAAAAGAATTTTTTTTTTCGAAAAGGGCATGTTTCAAATAAATCAACGAGTATGATGATGATCCGAAAACATATATCGAATCAACTTGTAATGAGATTACATAGGTAGACTATGTTATAGTAAGTACCTTCATGGTCACAAACGGCCTGTACATTGATGGAATGAAACCCCTTCCTGTTCACAAAGACGGCCTCATCCTCCAAAGGTGCTTGTATTCGGACATGGGTTCCATCTATACAGCCAATTACTCCTGGAAATCCACCCCGTGAAAAGAAATTTTGCTTGGATTTCAAAATTTCCCCTTGATTAGGCCATTTTATGAATCTATTTTCTTTGCAATGAGTGCATTAGTAACATCGTCAATAGCCCTGCTGACTGTACTCTTATCAAACCCCATGGTATCTCCGATAACTTCCAAAAAGCTCCCAGATGCATAAAAACGAAGAGCCAGCATAACCTGCAAAGTTATACTTTTATGTTACATGTATTTTTTCATGTGTTTGAATAGGCTCACAGGGGGCACATAATAATGCGATCATTAATGTTAGCAATCTTGTATTTATAAAGTACTGACGTCATAATCAAAGTATCAAAAATGACGTCAATTTACAGCGTTCAAAGTTGCTAACGTTTTCATTTTTTTCTTTATAGATGTTTACATTGATAATATGTATAATTTAAGGTCGCCAATTTTTCATTTGATACAGAACTTAATTAACAGCTTACCAAGGATAAAAAGAGATATGTATTTCTCGACCCGACGCATCAAAGTTATAGACATATAAATAGCATAAAAACTCACGTTGCATGTAACGTTACAATTTACTAATTGGTCCAGTATGTGTTTACATATACGATAGTGTATTGATAATTATGTGATTATGTTGTTTAAATTATATGAATGTGTACTCTGATAAAAAGTACCTGCATTTCCACCGATATGGACTGACTTCGTTTTGTTGCTCTTTGCAGATCATTACGCACCATGTCCGAAATATACGTAATCGAATCTCGTCGAAATCGAAATCGGGATCGGATTTGCGTGTCACTCAAGTCTGTCATTTCTATTCTCTCTCTGTAGTTTCTTTTTTTTCTTCTCCACAAACACGTTTCCGAACAACAACAAATCCGCCATTTTGATTTTAATGTTCAATTAAATATTTAATGTACCTATGTAACCTCAGTTAAATCTGTAAGTTAAATTAGATAACAAACTAAGCTTTAACTATTAGTTAACGTTTGTGCAACTCATTTAACTCGCCGTTAATTTTAACGTCACGTTAACGTCAAGTTAACGGCTTGTTAAATTTAAGGTAGTATGAGTGTGAGATCAAAGTAATGGAAACCAAATGATTTTGGTATCAGTGGATACACATATGTATAAACAATGCTTGGGTAAAAAATAAATAAAAAGAGTGTAGCCGTTTGCCCCTAATGGCTGTCAAAGTAAGGGAGGTAACTCTGTGTAATGTTTTCCTTAAAATTATAGTCTGTATAATAATTCTAATAAAAAATTGAAAGATGACATAAAATTTTTAAAATGTTATTTTTAATTAAACATGTAGCATCTGTTCTAAAAAATAAAACAATAAAAAAATTAAAACATACTGTACACTTTGCTTGAGGCGCCACGTATGATGTCTAATTTGTCACAGCAAATTACCATAGATTGTGGATATTAATCAAATTGTAAAGGGCAGACAGAGTAATGGAAACAGAAAAAGTAACTTATATTCATAAAATATAATAACAATCAATCAATGTGTCAAAATTTTAGAAAAAAGAGTGGAGCCATTTTGAAAATATTCCGCCCGAATTTCCTCTAAACGCTTTTCTCTACAAAATGTTTTTCATTCTCTACAACTTATCTTAATTTGTCTTCAGTTACAGTTAAATAAAAAACATGGAAAATGAACACTATACCATATTTCATGAACTATATATCACCTGAACAAATATCATTTGTAGCATAAAAAAATTAACATGGTTAATGTTTCATAATGTCCTCACAATGCCGTCCATTGCCAAACAATGAAATATGAGAAATTTGATTAGGTATTACATATTTTTCAACATAAAGAGTAATGAAAATGAAAAAAAACATGTTATTTTCATAATATATAACATCAATTCATCAATATCTACAAATTTCAGAAAAAAGAGTGGAGCCAGTTTGAAAATATTTAGCCCGAATTTCCTCTGATCAACTTTTCTTTGCAAAATTTTCATGTTACAATTTACAGAAAAATAATTTCAATCACATTTCTAAATTATTCACTTATATATTGAACATGAACATGGTTTAAATTTTATGAAATGTTATACCTGAACTTTCATTTCAAGCTATATAACAATTATTTGAATAAATTAGTATGACTGGGAATTAAAGCCTGAACACCTGGCTTGATTCGTGGATAAGTGTCTTCAAAACCATGAACTGTGTTACAATTTTTTTTTCATAATTCCAAAAGACAATAATGCATGAAAAAGTACAGAAACATCATAATTTGTTTCATTATGGCCAAGGAACACCACACTGTCATTGCTAGACAGAAAAATCCAAACAGCTTGTAAGACCTGTAGTAATGTTCACTGCTTTCAGTTCTTTGTCATTGTCGTACATTTTCTTGTCCTCTGTCCTAACTCCAGTTATTTCTCTTACTTTTGGATGAACTGGAATCTGGTTGAAGTGGTTTTCTCCATTGATGGCAGAAATATGAAGTATATGTGATGTTCTGGCTGAAATACAATAAAATGTTTTACGTTTTGCTAAACTAGATCAGATGGTATGACAAATATATTACTCCTGTACCAACTGCAAATACAAATAATAATACAAAGGAACACACATGAAAGCCCTATCACTTACCATTCAAAAATTATGCACTTAGCTTAACTTTTCAATTAAAGAAGGTTGAATATCAAAATCTAGGTCAAAATATGTTCAATAAGTATGCCCTGGGTTAAAGTTTTTCTAAAGTACACTGTAGGTCAAACTCTAAGATCAAGGTCAGACGGTCAAAAATTTTACCCATAAAAAAGTCTTGACTTTTACAAGGAGAACAAGTTTGTAAATGACAGCCCTAGCTCTCATCATTCAGAAATAATGTCCAAAACAAAAGTTTTTCAAAAATAGATCAAATTGAAAGGTCAAGGTCAGAGGGGCAAAATAATTTGTACAAATACCTAAACCAGTTGCTTCCAATTCAATGATAATTTCTGTTGCATTGGTCATTGTTCATAATTGTGCATTGGGAGGTTCCATATTTGGTGCTGGTATTTGTCTATATCATGAGGCTCCTCTAAAGCACATACAGACATATGAAGTTCCTTTCCTAAATTTGTTTGTATTCTGTTGCCTGTGAAATGAAAATGATATTTCAGGAACAAATATGCCCCATGCTGGTTCTTTATTGTATAATACATGTAGTATAGAATGTACACTACATGCTATCAAGTAACTTTTGACATTTTTAACTGAAAATCAAAACAGGTTATCTAATGCTCATTTAAAAAAACACTAGTATGACATATCTTCACTATCCAGCAAATGCCATTTTCAACATATAGGACAGACACTAACTATATTAGTAGTGAATTGCGTTAACTTAAATTTTATGCAGACCAAGTTGTTTTCACACCTCAATTAATACCATGACATGACTTATTTACATGTATATGCACATTTCTATTCCTTATTAATTCTCACAATGTATAAATAAAAATATTAAAAGGAATTCATCTTATATAAAATTACTAATTAAACTCTGAGTTGCAATGCAAGTTTAATTTTGATGGTCAATTAAAGTTAAAAAACATTTGACTTGTGTACCAGTTTTGCACTGCATGCCATGCATGCTTTTGTTTGAAGTTTTCTACACAATTTGAATAAGCATTATGAATCAAATTCATTCACTTTTACAGACATTTTCCAAAAGAAAATCTCTACTATTCATACCTGGGTCTGAATGTACAAGTATATGAGTTGATCGCTATACGCCAGTGTCAACCACATTTGAGGGGGAAGGGGAGAGGGGATAGCTCAACAGGACAAAATTTTATTATTATTCATCTTGGTTGCCGTTAATATCACCTGGTGTTTATCAACTTGCACAAATATTGATTAATTCAATAAAATATCTCCAAACTTGCTTTAGCATACATTACAGATTAGTTTCCTTGCAGCCCCGAGCAATTCCTGGGTTTGTTTACAAATGCCAAGTTCATGTACATGTACTTTCTATTTCACAACGGGGAATAGATAGAATGTTCTATCGTTAAAATGACAGATGTCCTACGGACCCGGTTTAACGATTGTGACCTGAGCGTAGCCTGGTCACGGTAAGAATATTCTTTCTAAACGGGGAATAACTCTAACCGAAAGAAAACGCAACATGAATCACTTAATCGCTCAACGTATCTTGAAACAGCTTATTCCTTGTTATTTTATGAATTCCAACAACATTTTTATTATGGCGAGATACATATACAGTGTGCACAAGGTCTGGGATCGATTAGGGATATGTAATTTTGAGCCTCCGTGATCGTTGATGCCGAAATTATGACTTACCGGTGTTTTTATAAATACAGATGACACCGCATCCACCCCTGCTTCTGACTGATTTATGTAGCAACATTTCCGCCTGTGGAGGTCAAAGCCGCCCGTTGCACGTCCCGTGGTCTGTCGTGACAGTCGTCTGTCAGTTCGGGAAGTTCAAGTTACGCGCTGTAGTTTCTATGTAAACCGGAAACGGATCAGTTGTCGTAAAACAAACAAGCCGTACTCGATGGCAATGCATAAATTTTAATTCTTATTTTTTATCGAAAATCTTTATGTTCTTAAAAAAAATGCACAGCATAATTAATCATTTAATGTTTTAAATCACTTCAACTGACGTAGCATTGATTGCAACATTCATTCCACTTTGTGTTAAAAATCCTCACGCTCATACTACCTTAACTAACGTTCGTGCAACCGGATCCAGAACATTAATTTATCAACATAAGACAATCTTCATGACGTTATTTCTACATTATGACGTCACTGTGGTAATAACCTTTTCCACACTTACTTTCAATATGACTTCAACTACCTTTAACCTTATTTTTAAAACTCATAACTTTAATTTTGGGGGCGAGGAATGCGTACTATCACACTTAGTCTTTTCACAAATCAGATTCCTTGTATTTTTGCTTTTAACAAAAAATAGTAACCATTGGCCTTGTAGTTTTCAAGAAGAAGTTAAAGATGTAAAATTGTGAGCATACATCGCACGACCGACGTCGCACGACGACGGACGAGGACCATTGTAAAAGGTCACCTTGTTAAAGTTTTACCTGACAATAAAAAGATCAAGAATAAGTAGTATCCTGATATCTTAAGCATCCTTCTCTAGTGGAAATTTACAGATGTCCTTTTACAGATATAAAGTCCAGCATGTCCAGAAATTCACTAATTTAAAAGCACTATGTGCACTTTTTCAACAACATTCTTAATCAGAAGGTTTTTGAGTAAATATAAAATTATGGCAACAATGATTGTACAGTACAGCAAGAGACAAATTTGCGATCTACACCCCAACACGGAAGTTATAGACTTTGAAATAATGGGATGAAAACAAAAGGTTCTTTCTTGGTCACGTGACATAAAAGTGTTAGAGTCTATGTCTCTCCTTTGAATGGTGTAATAAAAATAGCAGTGAAGTTCGAGATTGGATCTCAACTAAAGGGTATCCTATTTTTGACCACATTTTTCTCTAAAGATTTTAGTATAATAACTTCAGGTTGATAACAAAAGTGTAGCTATTAGAAAATGAAACGGAAGTTGTTCTCTTTTATCATATTTATTCAGCCGGATATTCGTAAGCCGGATGTTTCAGACAATTACATTGAAAACCCACATCAAAACACATGATATGGATAGCTATACAAAATCTGAAAGTAAAAGTGTGAATTTGATATATAAGCTGGGGTTTTAAAGACTGTTTTATATTTTTAACTTAGATGTACGATATGAAATTGTTTCTGCTACTAATTCTGCTACTGATGATTATAGGCACACGCATTGTTAATAAAATGGCCATATATTCCATAGATGATATGATTTTACTCTTAAGGTCGTTTTAAAAAAAATCATTTGTAAGTTGTTGTCAATTCATTAGTTGTGTTAATTAGTATAAAAGAATCAAACACAAAAAAACAAAGGGGAGGGGGATAGAAGGAACTGGTACTTTCAACATTTTTAAAAATGTACCTTTTCTTATGTTTTCCATTTAAAATAAACATCAAAACATATTCACCCATCTACGTTATTTGTGTCTTGAGTTTATAAAAAAATGGCAATGGTTTGTGCAAATATCCTTTGAGATTCGTCAAACCAACTTATACTGTAACAAAGTTCCAGCCTCAGTGCTAGACTTTAATAATGCAATGCCACTATGTAAATCTCAAAATATTAAGATTTTTAAAGAAAACATGTAATGTTGTTACGTATGAGAATACGTGAGGTTTTTTCCCTGAATACACAGAATTAACTTTTCCCGCTTAATTTTTATCATCAATCAGAGGAATATTCTTGTGTCATTTAATCTTAAAAACAAAATTATAAAACCATGACACAATTTTATTTATTAGAATATCATAATTTTCCAAAGCATATGATTGGTTGATTGCTTTCACTTGATCGTGCTTAATTCTGTTATAAACCTTACTATACTAAAATTAGAAATTTAAAAACCTCACTATACTAAAAATAGACTTTCATGACAAAATACTGGATTGGGCATGTGCTACATTGTGACGTCACAATAGCGAAATCAACGCCTAGAAATAATGAGGCAAACTTTTCTTTGTTATACTCTTGAAGAGAATTAGTTTTTGATTTATTATAATAAAATAATTATACTTTTGATATTGGTCAATAAATGATTTTGGTCGATATTAGGATATTCTCATCAGGTTTGTACAACAATATGCTCCAGAAGTGGTGTGAATCAGATGTGGATACTAAAAAACTCTATTAGCAACTTTGAGGTCACAAAATCTTACCAAAATCAAAAGCATCAAAACGTACGATTTTTCAACGCTTTATACAACCATTCTCCACGACAAATTAAAATCTAGGCTTTTTGATATCATCGACAGTTGTTTCTTCAATAAAAATGAAAGTTGTAAAAATGCTTACCTTGTCATTGGAAATCTAAAATATTTTGTTAAAAACCTTTCTGATTGCACACACAAGTACACCGAAGTTGACATTAAAAAGATGCTTGAGTTTCTGATAGACAACATCTATGTAGTTTTTGGAAATCAAGTCTTCCAACAATCTGTTGGAATTCTCATGGGTACCAATTGTGCCCCATTGTTAGCAGACCTATTTTTGTATTCTTATGAAGCAGAATTTATTCAAAAACTTGTACGTGAAAAAAATAAATCACTTGTTGTGGCCTTCAACTCAATATTCACGTATATCGACGACGTATTATCAATTAACAATTGTTATTTTCATACTTACAGTACCGATCAGACCCAACCTAACAGAAAGTAAACCCCGACTAAACCCTGGGTTTACTTTCTGGGTTTACTTTGGGTTTACTAGAGTGGACCCAGAGTAAACCCAAAGTAAACACAGAGTGGACACAGAGAGAAAACCCAGTCAAATGTATACCCCTGAAAGCAGACGCTAACTGTGTATTCGGAATATACAAGGGGCAGGAATTGCAGTCAATAGAATAGTAAAATAAAAGACGGGTCTGCTACACTCTTCAGTGCGTACAGTTGACCTCAAAAGCAATTTCCAAGTAAACCCAAAGTAAACCCCGAGTAAACCCCGAGTGGACTCAAATTTTCAAAAAGTAAACCCAGAGTAAACCCAAAGTAAACCCCAAAAGTAAACCCGGGGTTTAGTTGGGGTTTACTCTGGTTTTAGGTTGGTCTGATCGGTACTGTACGTAAACTCGGTATATCCCAGTGAACTTGAAATAAAAGATACCACAGAGTCTGCGTCATCTGTTTCATATTTGGATATTTTACTTGAAATGAACATTAATGGTAACCTAACAACTAAACTTTATGAAAAACGCGATGACTTCAATTTTTCTATAGTCCACTTTCCTTACTTATGTAGCAATATACTCTCATCACCTCATATGGTGTTTTTGTCTCTCAGTTAATTCGATACGCAAGGACATGCTCTTCGTATGAACAGTTTCTAAGGCAAGGCAAGCTACTGACAAACAAATTGATAAAACAGGACTATCAACAGTCTCGTTTGAATTCATCTTTTCGTAAGTTCTATGGCCGATCGATACAACGACCTTGTCAGCAAATACAATCTTCCACTTGGTCGCATGCTGACTGACGTTTTTCATACTAATTGTTAGACCATACTTAATCACCTAATTGTCTAAGGACTTTTCCGTTTTTTTTCGATTACGACAAGAGCACACGGCGGGTGTGACCGGTCAGCAGAGGATTCTCACTCCTCCATGGCACCTGACCTTACCTCTATCTTTTTCGAGGTCCGTGTTGCTCTGCTTTGAATTTGTATTTCGTTTTATGGATTTTTTTAGATGGTTGACGGTTTTTAATTGTCATTTTTTCATCATAAGCCCTTTGATAAAGCAGTGGAAATTAAGAAATCTTACAACAGTGGGTAATTGATAGTGATTAATTAAAACACTGATAATACCAAAACTAAACCACTTAATCCTAACTATACCAAAACCTAGTATAGAATACCTGCAATAGCTTGAGAAAGAAATTTATCTTTTTTCATGGGGAGGCAAGGTCCATAAGGTAAAGAAAAACATTATAATTAGAGATTACATATATTGGGGGTAAAAATGATAGACTATATGGAATTTGTTTGTGCATTGCAATCTACATGGATAAGAAGTTTTCGAGAGATTGAAATAATAATAAGGTAGAATATGGACCATTTATTCCAAATTCCCTCAGTAGTTTTTTAAAAATAAAGCAAAGGATGTAAGGATATGTATTATGTACATATCAATAACAAAAACGATTCAATTCGTTCAGTAAAGAGTGTGGACAGATACTGAATTTGTGTATACAGAAATAGAATGGAATAATATTTTTGAACTCCCATTTAAAATCTCAAAAGAATCTAAATTTCAATGGTTGCAATTCCAGATCTTACATAAAATTTTGCCAACAAATGAGTACCTTTTTAAACTCAATATAATTGATTCACCAGCATGCTCTTTCTGTAATCAAGATATAGAAACTATAGAACATTTATTTGTTGACTGTTTTCATGTCAGAGAAATATAGCACTACTTTAAAGAATGGTTAAGAAGCAAGTTTAATTTTTTAATAACATTTGATAAACTATACTTTTTGGTAAATTCAAAAATAGAAATATGTATAGACTACAAAACTTATTGATTCTTACAGTAAGACAATTTATTTTTGCATGTTAAAAACGAACTGTCACTGAAAGAATACATATTGAGAAACTACTGTTGCTTAAGAATTGTAAATTTGCTGAGTATGAAAAGCATTGGCAAACTATTTGTAATTTGCTATAAAATGTGTTTATAATAGCTGCAAGGAATTGTAATCAAATTATGGCAAAAAAAATTATCTATTGTCTATTATTAGGTATTCACTTACATATATATGATCTTTTGATAGCTAGTGTTCCCCTCTCTTTCTTTACCCTCTTACACCCCCCCTTTCTTCCTAAACTAACAATAGTCAAACTTCCATGGTCAAGGAGTCGATAAAAGAAAATACTCGACATTGTTTGTGTATATATATATATATATATATATATATATATATATATATATATATATATATATATATATATGTCTGTTTGTCGGTGTATACACTTGTCTGTACATGTGCATGTTTTATTTTATCTACGGTATGTGACTGTGTCTGTATCTCTACCTTAAATAAAGTGAATATGTGATGTGTATGCACTGTAATCTAATTATATTTGAACATATGAATTTGTACATAAAAGTTTGAATACAAAAAATTAAGTCGTTAAAGAAAGTATTTTATGACGTTGACAAAATATTTATTCTTTTAGAACGGAATAAATGTGAACAATATCATTAAGCGTTTAGATCATCTTTTCGCACCTGGCAGATATTAGATAAAATAGAACATCAATATCAATTTTCTATCGTGAACCCCCTCGACTCAGAACAGATTTCTACCTCTTTGTGTGTGTGTGGGGGGGGGGGGGGGGGTCTGTAAGCGATAGCCAACACAATTTGTTTGAATTAAATTGCATAATTTGCAGATAGTTAAGGCTGCTTGGTCCGATTTTTTTGGTTATTCCAGTTTCAAATAATTTTCCTTACAAACCAATTTCTTAGAAAGCAGAAAGCAGAATCGTTCTCCTTTCAAAGTTAGAAATATTCAAAGTAAATAAAATAATTTTTTTTTGGGCAAACGAAAAAACCAAAATGCATCATGGGATTATTTAGAAAAGTTAACCGTTTGGTTTCGTCCCCTGAATGATTGGGTCTATTCACCCCACATGTTATGCATTGATTGTTAACAAAGTAAACTTCAGAAATATTAGCGAACCAAATGTACTCAGGTTAATTTTAATTTGCCTGAACTTTATTACCTTTTTTATAGCGGTGTCAAAGTTGTAATACAACCACACCGGTCTCGTCGTCAGGGGCGAATTTTAACACGAGGCGAAATAACGCGATACCATTTTATGTCGTTTGTTTTGGTAACAAATTTTGTACATATTGACCGGGAAAACTACTGCAATGTCTATTATTATACACATACTTAGCATAACTATCGTTTAAAAGCGTACACAAATTTGACATAAAATCGGACCAAGCAGCTTTAATATCTTAGCATTAATAAAAAATAGTCTTTCTTTAAAACATTTTTTGAATACGGCATTTACTAGTATAGCTTAAAGTATCTCTCTCTCTCTCTCTCTCTCTCTCTCTCTCTCTCTCTCTCTCTATATATATATATATATATATATATATATATATATATATATATATATATATATATATATATATATATATATATATCATAAACTGGTCATTTCTTAGCTTGCCAATAAACATTGACAATATAAGGCAACTGCGGAATTTCACAGTCACCTTACTAGGATTTACATGTATACAATTGAAGCTATGCGATTAATCTTTTTATAATTTGATTTTCAAAACAACTAATTAGTTTGACACATTACTTAAACTGATCATATATTATAGTATTATAAAACATTTAAAAAGAAATTAAAAGTAAATCTTTTTATTTACCAACAAACATCGGTTTTCTTAATGGAAAAAAGAACATAAACAAACCGTCAACCATCTAAAAAATCCATAAAACGAAATACAAATTCGGAGCAGAGCAACACGGACCTCCAAGATAGAGGTAGGATCAGGTGCCTAGGAGGAGTGAGCATCCTCTGCTGACCGGTCACACCCGCCGTGTGCTCTTTGTCGTAATCGGGAAAATAAAAACCGCAAAAGTCCGTAGACAATAAATGCAATATTTTTTTAACAAAATTTACGATTTTATTACGTTGAAAGACCTTTATAATTTGAGGACATGTACATTAATTTGCCATGAACAACACATGAAGATTTACATGTCGTCTCAATTTTCCCCAAATAACTAAGTTTGCATTGGTTATGGCATATGTACATGTAAACTGCTTTGAAGCTATATTTATTCATGTCAATATTGTTTAATTTGGCGTGATTTACAATTTTGGCGAAGCGCAAAACCCCTATCTCCTGATAACAGGCGGAAGTTTTAAAAGTAAATGTATTCGTCAAAATGGAACAGTATTTCAGGATGTTTATGTTTCTGTTCTTGTGTATAATTCTTCATCATATCCAAAGTAAGTATTTATTGAACTGGATTGTTTCTAATTAAATAACTATTTTTATTCTCAGTTTGTTTATTTTTTTTTTTATTTCAGGTAACGAATTGGTTCTAAAGGAATTTGTATCCAACAAAACCATGAACTGGACCGAGGCTGTACAGTTCTGTATGGACAGGAACTCTACCTTCGTGTCCTCTACCACAAATACACAGACAGGCGATGATTGGAACCACTGGACAAGAAAGCAATGGAGATTGTCTCCTTGGATTCATGTAATAGGTATAGATCTCATTTGAGTAATATGTAAAAAAAAAAACCAGGAAATATACATCAATAACTACATTGGTTTTAGTTTAAACACAAGATAACCTGTAAAAACTGCAACCAATAATTTACATTTGTCTTATTATCTCATTCGTTATGATAAAGGGTGCTTTAACGAGACTCAGATAGACCAGTCACAGAGAGCGAATAAGACCTTGACCTCTAAATCAGTGGTCATGTGTCAACAAAAGTGTTCAATTGCACATTACACTTTCTTTGGACTTCAGGTATTTGTAATTTCTAACTGACATTATATACAAGCGCTGATAAGAATAAATACATTTCTATACTAATGCGGTAAAGAGTATTTTATATACATGGATATTAATTTAGAATCTTGAATAGTCTGTGCTATAGTATGTCCCAAGTTATTGCTTCCATCACTTTTTGATGATTTTGAATTAAAATACACCTACCTGTGAAAGAAATGCTGTTGAAATCGATAAAAGGGAAAATATCCAAGATATCTTCATTGACAAATTATCATTTTTCACTCATAAAAGTTCACAGGAACGAAAACATATTTCTTACGGAGATTTATAATGGGAAATGTTTACATCTTTTCTGCATTCTGAAGTACTCGGGACACCTCGCACAATTTTTCAACGTTTTCATCCGGATGCAATGCAAAATTCCTGTAGACTTTCTATTTTGGGATGTGTATTGAAACCTGAGGCGGGAGAGGGGGCGTTTCAAAACATAATCTGGACATTTTTCATATTAGTGGATGAACTTAGTTTGAGCACAAAGGTTTTTATGATTATCGAAATATCAAGCAAAAAGTGATGGAAGCAAAAACTCGGGACAGAATATAGTATTTAACCTTTTGAATTACATCGAACACCTTAAAATAAATTCCTCATCTTACGTGTCTTAATATTCTTGGTTCGTTTTAATGTTATACATTGCGTTTTCTTCTTTGCTAAAGATTTTGATGCATGCTTTAAACGATGTTGAATGCTACTTAAAAACTTTAATTCTATTTTAACTCTATAAGAACACCAGCTGTGTCTGTCTCAGTGACCACTTTTCCGTCACAGAAGCCATTGATCCACGTTTATGTAGTACATCCTGCAATACATCCGCGGTCCCTAACGACTGTGGCGGCCCCGGGACATACAGTGTTTATAAAGCAGGTTGAATACTTACACTTTTGTTTCAATCTGTTTTCAGGTCATAAGTAAAATTTACCCTAGTTTGCCGATGTCTTTTTTTCCCATCATATTGATTAAAACAGGTCGCTTTAAAAATAAACATTGTTACGCTCTTCATTTAAAGGGGATTTAGTATTTCTTGACGAGCATGATCTAAATGCAACATACATGGCTCTGAAATGTTCAAAAACTACATGGAAATTTGAGTATCGCCAATCCTCCACTTTGACTGTCAACTGCCAATGTAGACGCCCAGGCACAGGTACAACTTGTAATTTGATGTGTTGTTCATATGAGCGATGTGGCCCCTGAGTCTCTTGTTTGCCATTATGGGTCTTTTCGGCGATGGCACAATTATTCCTACTTTCTTGTTCCTTCCTTTTAATAACAGTGAAAATCACATGGCATTCAGAAGTTGGAGTTCTATTCGCTTTTCGCTATTCACTATTCGAATAGCGAATAGAATTCTCTGGTCGGTTCGCTATTCAAATTACCGTAAACATGCTAATAAACGTAAATTCAAAATTCCACATAAACTTTCCTTTTTCAATGTTAAGAAACAGTTATATATTAAAAATCATATCTTGCTGACCAGACCTGAACATTGACATAATTAGCTAGCCTGACGAAAAGGTAAGAAATTCATCATACTGTTGCAATGGGATATCTTTCAAGGGGCTGGCTAACACCCTGTATCCCATATTTGGGCCTTCATATTTAGAGGAGGTGGGGCCCCGGGAATGCCCAGTCGACCCTCAAAAGGAATTGGGTTTACACGACCGTTAACAGGCTTAGCTAGCCTGGCGAAAATTGGAAATTTCGTACAATACAGTTATAATGGGATATCTTTCAAGGGGCTGGCTAACACCCTGTATCCCATATTTGGGCCTTCATATTTGGAGGAGGTGGGGCCCCGAGAATGCCCAGTCGACCCTCAAAAGGAATTGGGTTTACACGACCGTTAACAGGCTTAGCCAGCCTGGCGAAAATTGGAAATTTCGTACAATACAGTTATAATGGGATATCTTTCAAGGGGCTGGCTAACACCCTGTATCCCATATTTGGGCCTTCATATTTGGAGGAGGTGGGGCCCCGGGAATGCCCAGTCGACCCTCAAAAGGAATTGGGTTTACACGACCGTTAACAGGCTAAGCCAGCCTGGCGAAAATTGGAAATTTCGTACAATACAGTTATAATGGGATATCTTTCAAGGGGCTGGCTAACACCCTGCATCCCATATTTGGGCCTTCATATTTGGAGGAGGTGGGGCCCCGGGAATGCCCAGTCGACCCTCAAAAGGAATTGGGTTTACACGACCGTTAACAGGCTTAGCCAGCCTGGCGAAAATTGGAAATTTCGTACAATACAGTTATAATGGGATATCTTTCAAGGGGCTGGCTAACACCCTGTATCCCATATTTGGGCCTTCATATTTAGAGGAGGTGGGGCCCCGGGAATGCCCAGTCGACCCTCAAAAGGAATTGGGTTTACACGACCGTTAACAGGCTTAGCCAGCCTGGCGAAAATTGGAAATTTCGTATAATACAGTTATAATGGGATATCTTTCAAGGGGCTGGCTAACACCCTGTATCCCATATTTGGGCCTTCATATTTGGAGGAGGTAGGGCCCCGGGAATGCCCAGTCGACCCTCAAAAGGAATTGGGTTTACACGACCGTTAACAGGCTTAGCCAGCCTGGCGAAAATTGGAAATTTCGTACAATACAGTTATAATGGGATATCTTTCAAGGGGCTGGCTAACACCCTGTATCCCATATTTGGGCCTTCATATTTAGAGGAGGTGGGGCCCCGGGAATGCCCAGTCGACCCTCAAAAGGAATTGGGTTTACACGACCGTTAACAGGCTTAGCCAGCCTGGCGAAAATTGGAAATTTCGTATAATACAGTTATAATGGGATATCTTTCAAGGGGCTGGCTAACACCCTGTATCCCATATTTGGGCCTTCATATTTGGAGGAGGTGGGGCCCCGGGAATGCCCAGTCGACCCTCAAAAGGAATTGGGTTTACACGACCGTTAACAGGCTTAGCCAGCCTGGCGAAAATTGGAAATTTCGTACAATACAGTGGCTATGGGGATATCTTTCAAGGAAATGGCTATACCGTACAATACAGTTATAATGGGATATCTTTCAAGGGGCTGGCTAACACCCTGTATCCCATATTTGGGCCTTCATATTTAGAGGAGGTGGGGCCCCGGGAATGCCCAGTCGACCCTCAAAAGGAATTGGGTTTACACGACCGTTAACAGGCTTAGCCAGCCTGGCGAAAATTGGAAATTTCGTATAATACAGTTATAATGGGATATCTTTCAAGGGGCTGGCTAACACCCTGTATCCCATATTTGGGCCTTCATATTTGGAGGAGGTGGGGCCCCGGGAATGCCCAGTCGACCCTCAAAAGGAATTGGGTTTACACGACCGTTAACAGGCTTAGCCAGCCTGGCGAAAATTGGAAATTTCGTATAATACAGTTATAATGGGATATCTTTCAAGGGGCTGGCTAACACCCTGTATCCCATATTTGGGCCTTCATATTTGGAGGAGGTAGGGCCCCGGGAATGCCCAGTCGACCCTCAAAAGGAATTGGGTTTACACGACCGTTAACAGGCTTAGCCAGCCTGGCGAAAATCGGAAATTTCGTACAATACAGTTATAATGGGATATCTTTCAAGGGGCTGGCTAACACCCTGTATCCCATATTTGGGCCTTCATATTTAGAGGAGGTGGGGCCCCGGGAATGCCCAGTCGACCCTCAAAAGGAATTGGGTTTACACGACCGTTAACAGGCTTAGCCAGCCTGGCGAAAATTGGAAATTTCGTATAATACAGTTATAATGGGATATCTTTCAAGGGGCTGGCTAACACCCTGTATCCCATATTTGGGCCTTCATATTTGGAGGAGGTGGGGCCCCGGGAATGCCCAGTCGACCCTCAAAAGGAATTGGGTTTACACGACCGTTAACAGGCTTAGCCAGCCTGGCGAAAATTGGAAATTTCGTACAATACAGTTATAATGGGATATCTTTCAAGGGGCTGGCTAACACCCTGTATCCCATATTTGGGCCTTCATATTTGGAGGAGGTGGGGCCCCGGGAATGCCCTGTCTTTTGTTGGTGTAGCGATTTATTATGAATTGTAAATAAATTATATACACCTTAATTTACACGTAGCTTTGTTATCTAAATTTCTTTTATATTTATGTCTTATTATTTCTTCTGTCTTTGCTGAAATACGAGATGCAGTTTTGTTTTAAATTTTTTTAAACCTGTTTCCAAGTATGGGAAAGATCGATCACTTTCCCTTCGAGTGAGATTTCATGTTCTGTCCCCCCCCCCCCCCTGTTCCATTTTAAAATCGAAAGTGAAAATTTAGGCCACAGTTTCGCATTTTTTATTCTTATCTGATAAAAAGGGCTGATTCTCACCAAAACGTAAATGAATAATTATTATACCAATTTATGGCCTTCAAGTAACCACCAAAGCCCCATATTTACTCCTTTTTGTAAAATTTGACAGGGTCTTTCGTGCGAAGCTGTCCCATGCCACCTACCAAAATACCATATCAGTTTGTTGACATAAAAGTCAAGGTAGCCTTCAATATGTAAAAATAACCACGCACGACAAAAAATTGACTAGTCTTGTTTATTTCTTAACAGGTTAATCAACACTATGCTTCCAAATAGTTATTTATCAGCAATAACACCCCCCCCCCCCACACACACACACCTGAAATATGTCTTTTATTCGACCAATTGCTCAATGTTTTTCAACTTTTCCATGTAAAGGAGGCGATGTGTAGATGACTTTGTCAATTGACATTATATTTATATCTGTATAGATACCAAAGAAAAAATCAGTGTACCTAAAGTGGGCAACTATATGCGTAGATCTAGATGGAGAGGGTCGGACCCCTCCCCAGGCAAACAAAATTATATTTCACCTCTCCTTTTGGGTGAATTTTTCTTGATCTTGAAGGCACCCCCCTCTCTATCTGTCTCTCTGTCTCTGTCTCTCTCTCTGTCTCTCTCTCTCTCTCTCCCTCTCTCTCTCTCTCTCTCCCTCTCTGTCTCTCTCTCTTACTCTCTCTCTCTCTCTCTGGAGATGCCAATTCTAGGGTAACGTAGGTTTGTTCTTTGGTAACTATGATAGAAAAATTCACGCTACGCCAGAAGAAATACTCCCACTCTTTATCCACTTGAAAAATTGTGATAGATTTGGAAAACCTATATTCTCATATATTGGAAAACATATTCTGTCAGTAAAATATGTCAGATATCGTATAAATATCAAAAAATAGTACATGCATTTATTTGCATATAATAATTTATCGTTTAAAGGAAAACAGACAATCCAGGAAATGAGTGGATTGATTACTGCACCCCCCCCTCCTCCTCGTAATCTACATCATTGCCAGATCCGATAGTCTACAGACTCTAAATTAGTCTTTAAAATCAATTAATTTATTTGTTCGAACATATATAGCAAATTCGTGAGAACTTAAACTATTTTTTTTTCATTTGGTTCTTGGCTTTTTCACACCGCTGTACATACAAAAGCATTTCGTTTAAAGTACGAAATGTGGTGTGCCAATATCTATTTCATGATTTTAACTGATATTGCACTATTGGCATGGTTTAAATCAATTTCGTTCGATGTTATTTTTTCTACAACCACTACCATCACCTAGCTTGCGAATCCGAAGCGTTTGAGTCACCACTGGTGCGCTGTCCTAGCTATATATATTCCTAGTTTGCACATGTTCTAAATTGAATATCAGGGAAGTAGCATCTGTTAAACAGTTTTGAATGTGGGTGCCAGAAATATCCTATATCTTGATAAGCAAATTCCTTTTTTTATGAATTATAACAAGTCTTCAAAATCTATCATAAAAATTTAATAATTCGATTCAATTATTCTTTAAAGCTGTGAATTTCAATTCAAGTTATTTATTAATTATACACAACCCTCATAGGGGTAACAGGAAGATTTTACAATACACATTCATAATGTACAATACACATATCCACAAGAGGAAGCGATTGTATGATTGAAAGGTTAGACATAAAGCATTAGCATACATGTTTATTTATATACATGTATTTAAAACATATATATTAAATATATAGACATGTCAAAATACATACACATTTTGAATAATATTACATGATGAGAAATTAATTATCGAATATATTTGATTAGTAAATAGTTAGTTTCAACTTGGAAAGAAATATATTAGTTACAGATTTATTATATCTTAAATAAAAACAGTTTCTCCCGATTCAGCGGTATTAAAGCACAACCAAAGCATTTAATTGTTTGTAAAGATGTTAACAAACTTCATGGACGTATTTGTAATATGTTTTACGGTGCGACCGTTGGGGCGAGCGCAGCATGTGATCAAACAATGAATTATGATAAATCAATAAAAATAAAATTAACAACGTAAATAAATTTGATTGCAAAATAAAATAAAACATACCTATTTCTCAGTAAATTCCCATTTTCCATAGTTTAAAAGATTACATATGTTATAAGATTTGTTATTTATTTATTTATAAGTAGAACAATAGTTTAATCTCAGATACAATGTTGTTGAATAATAAAGATTTTAATAAAAATGTTCATTGCACTGTATCTCCTCTTTTAAAGTAATTGTAACGTCAGTTCATCCCCTTTTTTGCAATTGACATTTTTTCTTATTAATTATTATATTTTTTTAATTTACGCTTAAAAATATTTGCTTATCATATTAAAGGAACATGTAGTTGCCCCCCCCCCCCCCCCCCCACACACACACACTCTTGGTATTGGGAGCATGTAATAAATGGACTCCCGTGAAGTGAAAATAAAGAAACCATTGAACTGCTAAAGAGCTGAAGGATTAGAATTTTCAGAATTTTGAGAATTATCTTTTTTTCTTTTCGCTTGTAAAGATTTTTTGGATGAGGCTGTCATCCACCACCCACCCCCCTTTTTAAAAAATCCGATACTACATGTACGTGTACGTTTCTGAAAATTACCGTAATTATAGTGAATAAAATAAATGTGAGCATTCATCCAAATGAGTGCAAGTTACAACTGTTTCCTATATCTGAAGAAATGTCCTCATTCTTTAGCTTTGCAAGATTTTGAGAGGATTTTGGTAATTTCAACAGATTTACAATAACTTCTGTTAGAGTTAATTTCCCCTTATTGTGACGTCAAAGTTCACGTTTAAGTGTCGTCTGACTCTTTAAAACTCCCCTGAGAAATAAAAGTAAGCGAAGTATACTGTTTTATTTACTTAAAAAGCATGATGTTCTTAAAATTACACA
This sequence comes from Magallana ariakensis, assembly GCA_020458035.1. Taxonomy (NCBI): domain Eukaryota; kingdom Metazoa; phylum Mollusca; class Bivalvia; order Ostreida; family Ostreidae; genus Magallana; species Magallana ariakensis. The sequence goes on along the minus strand of CM035817.1, from coordinate 58,244,726 downwards.
TCTCCTTTGCTTCTCAAAAGTTTTACTTTGATTCTCGCGAGAACGTGAGGAGTTGGAAACCATTGGTACTATGAATTGTGGGTCCAATATTACTGACGCCGAAAAAATCTATCGGATCAATGTGCAAACCTTTGTGACGTCACTCGATTATTATTTTTTTTTTTTTGATTGAGAGTGTACTGAGGTGAACTTTAGAGGTAACATTGACTGTATGTCGTATACATCGTTATTGTTTTTATTGTCTTGCTGATTCTCGTGAGAGTGTGAAGTGATAAAAATTGCCATGATTACAGGGAACTACTGGGACGATTAAAACAATGCATTACTGGTCCGATTTACTGACGCCAAAAAAATCCGTTGAATGAATGTGCAACTGGTCCGAATTTTCTATTCGCACACGCCTTGCCGTTAGAGCTCGCTTCGCGCCGGCGCTGCGCGCCGGCGAGCTGCGCTCGCTATTAATTATTAATAATATTTTCATTCTTTCTCCGACCAATGAGGGTCTTTATTTTATTCCTGGTTTCCGTGATTCTAATCGGATGAAAATCATAGACTCCCTCTATATGGGATACCAGTTTATCGCGGATTAACTTCAGCCTGAGGCGGGACCCACTTTTATCTTTGTGGACTAAGACAAATGTAGATAAAGTTCCTTGTCCAAGGACACAACACACATTAAGTGGCCACACCGGGGTTTTTCATATTTTTATATTACACTCACATAATATATGATACATCATATGGCATATGAATCGTTATGAAATAGCACACCATGTGAACTCTGTTATATGTATTGATAGATAACACAAGTCTACCAAAGACCCATATTGATTTAAATATTCGTTCAACCGTGTACAAGCGATTAAAGATCATATTACATAACCTCTTGTTTCGTTATCGATTTTATACACTATAACAAGAGGCCCATGGGCCACATAGCTCACCTGAGGAACAATAGGTATGATAAAATCAGCTTAATGGAGACATAATACAAACTATCTGGACAATGTAGTATAATACATGTAGATCCTGTATAAATAAAAATCAATTTTTTTTACTGGACATTCTTATGTTTATTATCATTAGTCCCTTTTCCAACAGGATGATTTTATAGTAATATCACATGTTGAGCATTGCAGCTCTCAAAAGATTCTAAACAATTGTTTATAAATGGGTTATAAACCTACATCAAACTCTGAGCCCCTTGTGAGACCCAATCGTCCAGGAATCATCCAGAAGCCAAAATCCAAACAATATTAAATAATCACCTGGCTGATTAGTTTCTTCGAAGACGATTTTTAAAGATTTACTCTTTATATTCCTATGTAAAAATTCCGCAACCATTGTGGCCCAACTCTACGCCCAGGAATCATGATTTTTACAACTTTGAATCTACACTACCTGAGGATGCTTCCAAACAAGTTTCAGCTTTCCTGGTTTATTAGTTTCTGAGAAGACGAATTTTAAGGATTTACTCTATATATTACTATGTAGAAATTCAATCCCCAATTGGGGCCCCACTCTACGCCTGGGGGTAATGATTTTCACAACTTTAAATATACACTACCTGTGGATGCTTCCACATAAGTTTCAGCTTTCCTGACCAAATGATTCTTGAGTAGAAGATTTTTAAAGATTTTCTCTATATATTTCTATGTAAAAAGTCGACCCCCCCCCCATTTTGGCCCCACACTACCCCCGGGGGTCATGATTTTCACAACTTTGAATTTACACTACCTGAGTATGCTTTCACATAAGTTTCAGCTTTCTTGGCCAAATGGTTCTTGAGAAGAAGATTTTTGAAAATTTCTTGAAAATTTTCATTAATTCCTAATTATCTCCCCTTGTAAGAGGGCTTGGTCCTTAATTTTCACAACTTTGAATCCCCTTAGGCTAAGGATGGTATGTGCTAAGTTTGGGTGAAATTGGCCCTGTGGTTTTTGAGAAGATGTTGAAAATGTGAAAAGTTTACAGACAGACGGAGAGACGGACAAACTTACGACAGACAAAATGTGATCAGAATAGCTCACTTGAGCTTTCAGCTCAGGTGAGCTAAAAATCAAAACGTACTACATACATGTACATACAAATATTATTACATGTAATACCTCAAATTATTCATCTCTGCTTACTTTTAATATTTAATTTAAAAAGGGTTAAGATAAATAGTGTGGTAACTGTATTATATAAATGTCCTTATACAATCACAATAATAACTCCGTCTTAAATGTCAATTGATTTCACCAAGTACCACACTTTGATATAAGAAAATATAAATATGTAAGTCACTCCCTAATATAGTATTTCGATTATAATCATTTACATGAAATTTATGACTATAAGGTGTAATCTAAATTCCTTTTCAGGGTCGACTGGACAGCCAGCCCCTTCAATGATATTCCCATTTTAACTTTATTATACTAAATTACTATGTTCACCAGGCTAGCTATGCCTCTTCGAGGTCGTGTAAACCCAATTCCTTTTGAGGTTCGACTGGACATTTCAAGGGCCCTAACCCCCCTCCAAAAATAAAGACCCCTATATAGGGATACAGGGTGTTAGCCAGCCCTTTGACAAAAATCCCACTATAACTGTATAATACGAAATTTCCTATTTTCGCCAGGCTAGGTAAGCATGTTAATGGCCGTGTAAACCCAATTCCTTTTAAGGATTGACTGGGCATTCCCCGGGCCCTATCCTCATAAAAAATGAAGGCCCAAATATGGGATACAGGGGGTAAGCCAGCACCTCGAAAGATATCCAATTATAACTGTATTATACGAAATTTCCTATTTTCGCCAGGCTAGGTAAGCCTGTTAATGGCCATGTAAACCCAATTCCTTTTGTGGGTCGACTGGACATTCCCGGGGCCCCACCCTCACTAAATATGAAGGCCCAAATATGGGATACAGGGGGTTAGCCAGCCCCTCGAAAGATATCCCATTATAACTGTATTATTCAAAATTTCATATATTCGCCAGGCTAGCTAAGCCTGTTTATGGCCGTGTAAACCCAATTCCTTTTGAGGGTCGACTGGGCATTCCCGGGGCCCAATCCTCACCAAACATGAAGGCCCAAATATGGGATAAAGGGTATTAGCCAGCCCTTGAAATATATCACATTATAACTGTATTATACGAAATTTCCAATTTTCGCCAGGGTAGCTAAGCCTGTTAATGGCCGTGTAAACCCAATTCCTTTTGAGGGTCGACTGGGCATTCCAGGGGCCCCATCCTCACCAAAAATGAAGGCCTAAATATGGGATACAGGGGGTAGCCAGCCCTTGAAAGATATCCCATTATAACTGTATTATACGAAATTTCCTATTTTCGCCAGGCTAGCTAAGCCTGTTAATGGCTGTGTAAATCCAATTCCTTTTAAGGGTCGACTGGGCTTTCCCGATGCCCCATCCTCAAGAAATATGAAGGCCCAAATATGGGATACAGGGTGTTAGCCAGCCTCTTGAAAGATATCCCATTATAACTGTATTATACGAAATTTCGTATTTTCGCCAGGCTAGCTAAGCCTGTTAATGGCCGTGTAAACCCAATTCCTTTTGAGGGTCCACTGGACTTTCCCGGGGCCCCATTCTCACTAAATATGAAGGCCCAAATATGGTATACAGGGGGTAAGCCACCCCCTCGAAAGATATGCCACTATAACTGTATTATACGAAATTTCCTATTTTCGCCAGGCTAGCTTAGACTGTTAATGGCCGTGTAAACCCAATTCCTTTTGAAAGCCGACTGGACATTCCGGGGGCCTCATCCTCACCAAATATGAAGGCCCAAATATGGGATACAGGGTGTTAGCCAGCCCCTCGAAAGATATCCCACTATAACTGTATTATACGAAATTTCCTATTTTCGCCAGGCTAGCTAAGCCTGTTAATGGCCGTGTAAACCCAATTACTTTTAAGGGTCGACTGGACATTCCTGGGGCCCCATCCACACAAAATATGAAGGCCCAAATATGGGATACAGGGTGTTAGCCAGCCCCTTGAAAGTTATCCAATTATAACTGTATAATACGAAATTTCGTATTTTCGCCAGGCTATCTAAGCCTGTTAATGGCCGTGTAAACCCAATTCCTTTTGAGGGTCGACTGGGCATTCCCCGGGCCCCATCCTCATAAAATATGAAGGCCCAAATATGGGATACAGGGGGTTAGCCAGCCCCTCGAAAGATATCCCATTATAACTGTATTATTCAAAATTTCATATTTTCGCCAGGCTAGGTAAGCTTGTTAATGGCCGTGTAAACCCAATTCCTTTTGAGGGTCGACTGGACATTCCCGGGGCCCCATCCATACCAAATATGAAGGCCCAAATATGGGATACAGGGTGTTAGCCAAGCCCGTGAAAGATATCCTATTATTACTTTATTATACGAAATTTCGTATTTTCGCCAGGCTAGCTAAGCGTGTTAATGGCCGTGTAAACCCAATTCCTTTTGAGGGTCGACTGGGCATTCCCGGGGCCCCATCCATACCAAATATGAAGGCCCAAATATGGGAAAACAGGGTGTTAGCCAGCCCCTTGAAAGATATGCCACTATAACTGTATTATACGAAATTTGGTATTTTCGCCAGGCTAGCTAAGCCTGTTAATGGCCGTGTAAACCCAATTCCTTTTGAGGGTCGACTGGACATTCCCGGGGCCCCATCCATACCAAATATGAAGGCCCAAATATGGGATACAGGGTGTTAGCCAGCCCCTTGAAAGATTTGCCACTATAACTGTATTATACGAAATTTCCTATTTTCGCCAGGCTTGCTAAGCCTGTTAATGGTCGTGTAAACCCAATTCCTTTTGAGGGTCGACTGGACATTCCCAGGGCCCCATCCTCACCAAAAATGAAGGCCCAAATATGGGAAGCAGGGGGTTAGCCATCCTCTTGAAAGATATCCCATTACAACTGTATTATACGAAATTTCGTATTTTTGCCAGGCTAGCTAAGCCTGTTAATGGCCGTGTAAACCCAATTCCTTTTGAGGGTCGACTGGACATTCCCGGGGCCCCATTCTCACTAAATATGAAGGCCCAAATATGGGATTCAGGGGGTAAGCCAGCCCCTCGAAAGATATGCCACTATAACTGTATTATACGAAATTTCCTATTTTCGCCAGGCTAGCTTAGCCTGTTAATGACCGTGTAAACCCAATTCCTTTTGAAAGTCGACTGAACATTCCGGGGGCCTCATCCTCACCATATATGAAGGCCCAAATATGGGATACAGGGGGTTGGCCAGCCCCTCGAAAGATATCCCACAATAACTGTATTATACGAGATTTCCTATTTTCGCCAGGCTAGCTAAGCCTGTTAATGGCCGTGTAAACCCAATTCCTTTTCAGGTTTGACTGGGCTTTTTTTGGAGCCCCATCATCACCAAATATGAAGGCCCAAATATGGGATACAGGGTGTTAGCCAGCCCCTTGAAAGATATCCCATTATAACTGTATTAAACGAAATTTCCTAATTTCGCCAGGCTAGGTAAGCCTGTTAATGGCCGTGTAAACCCAATTACTTTTGAGGGTCGACTGGACATTCCTGGGGCCCCATCCTCACCAAATATGAAGGCCCAAATATGGGATACAGGGTGTTAGCCAGCCCCTTGAAAGTTATCCCATTATAACTGTATTATACGAAATTTCGTATTTTCGCCAGGCTAGCTAAGCCTGTTAATGGCCGTGTAAACCAAATTCCTTTCAAGGGTCGACTGGGCATTCCCCGGGCCCCATCCTCATAAAATATGAAGGCCCAAATATGGGATACAGGGGGTTAGCCAGCCCCTCGAAAGATATCCCATTATAACTGTATTATTCAAAATTTCGCATTTTCGCCAGGCTAGCTAAGCCTGTTAATGGCCGTGTAAACCAAATTTCTTTTGAGGGTCGACTCGGGTTTCTTGGAGCCCCATCCTCACCAAATATGAAGGCCCAAATATGGGATACACGGTGTTAACCAGCCCCTTGAAAGATATCCCATTATTACTGTATTATACGAAATTTTGTATTTTCGCCAGGCTAGCTAAGCCTGTTAATGGCCGTGTAAACCCAATTCCTTTTGAGGGTCGACTGGACATTCCCGGGGCTCCATCATTACCAAACATGAAGGCCCAAATATGGGATACAGGGTGTTAGCCAGCCCCTTGAAAGATATCCCACTATAACTGTATTATACGAAATTTCGTATTTTCGCCAGGCTTGCTAAGCCTGTTAATGGCCGTGTAAACCCAATTTCTTTTGAGGGTGGACTGTACATTCCCGGGGCCCCATCCATACCAAAAATGATGGCCCAAATATGGGATACAGGGGGTTAGCCAGCCCCTTGAAAGATATCCCATTATAACTGTATTATACGGGATTTCCTATTTTCGCCAGGCTAGGTAAGCCTGTTCATAGCCGTGTAAACCCAATTCCTTTTGTGGGTCGACTGGACATTCCCGGGGCCCCATCTTCACCAAATATGAAGGCCCAAATATGGGAAGCAGGGGGTTAGCCATCCCCTCGAAAGATATCCCATTATAACTGTATTATTCAAAATTTCTTATATTCGCCAGGCTAGCTAAGCCTGTTAATGGCCGTGTAAACCCAATTCCTTTTGAGGGTCGACTGGGCATTCCCGGGGCCCCATCCTCACCAAACATGAAGGCCCAAATATGCGATACAGGGTATTAGCCAGCCCTTGAAAGATATCCGATTATAACTGTATTATACGAAATTTCCTATTTTCGGCAGGCTAGCTAAGCCTGTTAATGGCCGTGTAAACCCAATTCCTTTTGAGGGTCGACTGGGCATTCCAGGGGCCCCATCCTCACCAAAAATGAAGGCCCAAATATGGGATACAGGGGGTAGCCAGCCCTTGAAAGATATCCCATTATAACTGTATTATACGAAATTTTCTATTTTCGCCAGGCTAGCTAAGCCTGTTAATGGTCGTATAAACCCAATTCCTTCTAAGGGTCGACTGGGCTTTCCCGGAGCCCCATCCACACCAAATATGAAGGCCCAAATATGGGATACAGGGTGTTAGCCAGCCCCTTGAAAGATATCCCATTATAACTGTATTATACGAGATTTCCTATTTTCGCCAGGCTAGCTTAGCCTGTTAATGGCCGTGTAAACCCAATTCCTTTTGAGGGTCGACTGGACATTCCCAGGGCCCCATTCTCACCAAATATGAAGGCCCAAATATGGGATACAGGGGGTAAGCCAGCCTCTTGAAAGATATCGCATTATAACTGTATTATACGAAATTTCGTATTTTCGCCAGGCTAAGTAAGCCAGTTCATGGCCGTGTAAACCCAATTACTTTTGAGGGTCGACTGGGCATTCCCGGGGTCTCATCCTCACCAAATATTAAGGCCCAAATATGGGATACAGGGGGTGAACCAGCCCCTCGAAAGATATCCCAATATAACTGTATTATACGAGATTTCCTATTTTCGCCAGGCTAGCTAAGCCTGTTAATGGTCGTATAAACCCAATTCCTTCTAAGGGTCGACTGGGCTTTCCCGGAGCCCCATCCACACCAAATATGAAGGCCCAAATATGGGATACAGGGTGTTAGCCAGCCCCTTGAAAGATATCCCATTATAACTGTATTATACGAGATTTCCTATTTTCGCCAGGCTAGCTTAGCCTGTTAATGGCCGTGTAAACCCAATTCCTTTTGAGGGTCGACTGGACATTCCCAGGGCCCCATTCTCACCAAATATGAAGGCCCAAATATGGGATACAGGGGGTAAGCCAGCCTCTTGAAAGATATCGCATTATAACTGTATTATACGAAATTTCGTATTTTCGCCAGGCTAAGTAAGCCAGTTCATGGCCGTGTAAACCCAATTACTTTTGAGGGTCGACTGGGCATTCCCGGGGTCTCATCCTCACCAAATATTAAGGCCCAAATATGGGATACAGGGGGTGAACCAGCCCCTCGAAAGATATCCCAATATAACTGTATTATACGAGATTTCCTATTTTCGCCAGGCTAGCTAAGCCTGTTAATGGCCGTGTAAACCCAATTCCTTTTGAGGGTCGACTGGACATTCCCGGGGCCCCATCCTCACCAAATATGAAGGCCCAAATACGGGATACAGGGGGTAAGCCACCCCCTCGAAAGATATGCCACTATAACTGTATTATACGAAATTTCCTATTTTCGCCAGGCTTGCTAAGCCTGTTAATGGCCGTGTAAACCCAATTCCTTTTGAGGGTCGACTGGGCATTCCCGGGGCCCCATCCTCACCAAAAATGAAGGCCCAAATATGGGATACAGGGGGTAGCCAGCCCTTGAAAGATATCCCATTATAACTGTATTATACGAAATTTTCTATTTTCGCCAGGCTAGTTAAGCCTGTTAATGGTCGTATAAACCCAATTCCTTCTAAGGGTCGACTGGGCTTTCCCGGAGCCCCATCCACACCAAATATGAAGGCCCAAATATGGGATACAGGGTGTTAGCCAGCCCCTTGAAAGATATCCCATTATTACTGTATTATACAAGATTTCCTATTTTCGCCAGGCTAGCTAAGCCTGTTAATGGCCGTGTAAACCAAATTCCTTTTGAGGGTCGACTGGGCATTCCCGGGGCCCCATCTTCACCAAATATGAAGGCCCAAATATGGGAAGCAGGGGGTTAGCTATCCCCTCGAAAGATATCCCATTATAACTGTATTATTCAAAATTTCGTATTTTCGCCAGGCTAAGTAAGCCAGTTCATGGCCGTGTAAACCCAATTACTTTTGAGGGTCGACTGGGCATTCCCGGGGCCCCATCCTCACCAAATATTAAGGCCCAAATATGGGATACAAGGGGTGAACCAGCCCCTCGAAAGATATCCCACTATAACTGTATTATACGAGATTTCCTATTTTCGCCAGGCTAGCTAAGCCTGTTAATGGCCGTGTAAACCCAATTCCTTTTGAGGGTCGACTGGACATTCCCGGGGCCCCATCCTCACCAAATATGAAGGCCCAAATATGGGATACAGGGGGTAAGCCACCCCCTCGAAAGATATGCCACTATAACTGTATTATACGAAATTTCCTATTTTCGCCAGGCTTGCTAAGCATGTTAATGGCCGTGTAAACCCAATTCCTTTTGAAGTTCGACTGGACATTCCCGGGGCCTCATCCTCACCAAATATGAAGGCCCAAATATGGGATACAGGGGGTTAGCCAGCCCCTTGAAAGATATCCCCATTGCAATAGAATTTGATGAATTTCTTACCTTTTCGCCAGGCTAGCTAAGCCTGTCAGGTCTGGTCAGCAAGATATGATTTTTAATATATAACTGTTTCTTAACATTGAAAAGGGAAAGTTTATGTGGAATTTTGAATTTACGTTTATTAGCATGTTTACGGTAATTTGAATAGCGAACCGACCAGAGAATTCTATTCGCTATTCGAATAGTGAATAGCGAAAAGCGAATAGAACTCCAACTTCTGAATGCCAAATCACATTTACTTTATTTTTTTTTAAATTTTGTTTCAAAAGTAAGAGCGCATTCATATTTTTTGGCAGAATGGAAACTAGTACATTTTCCTCGGATGTTGTTTAATATATGGACATTTCCCTTTTCACATTAATTTTCTATCCGATTAATTGTTCGTACCATTTAAAATCTGACCATTTACAAGGTATCTGTAAATAAGTTTCCTTGAAAAACAATGCTTTAGAATACATCGAATTTATTGATTATTTTCAAGAACTAAATGTTGTCAGTTGATTTGTGCTTAGGTCCAAACACTGTTTCACTTCCAGTTTGCCTAAGTAACTGCATTATTACAATTACAAACTCGGTGCTAGATTTGCTTTTGCGCGTCAACATCTTCGGGTACTAGTTTTACCCAGCTCTTAGACTAGATGGGTTTCACGTGTTGTACATGTACATATGTGTTTTCGATATGCAGAATAGGATTAATGAGCACGCTTAAACCTTTCTTTTGTGGTGATCAACTAAAGGAATTCATATTGTGCTCTTATTGAATAATTATTGTGATGTTGACCAATACAGGTAAGCATAATACATGTAGTAGCACAATATTATGAGACACCGGTATACATAAGTATTACATTCACTTTTTGAATAAGCGAACTCCATTTGCCAGCATACTGTATCATAATATTTTAATATTTAGATAAGCTTATCATTGTTACCTATCCTATCGCATTTGTACAGTTTATGTCATTTTAATTGCAAAACGTTATTTCTTCATTTGTCAGACTTACACTATTGAGTTGACTTCATATTGACCCTGTGACATTTTGTATTAAATTTGTGTATTACATGTAAATAAGTGTAGATACTTATCATGTTTATATCAGTTATAAAAAGGAGGAAGGGGTCTTTTTTCTTAATGTATTATGATGCATCAAATATAATGTAGGACATGACCCTATGGGATTGTTCTGACCCCATGAAACAGGAAAATACCAAATATCATGAAAACTGTTGAGATCCCCACCATTCAATTATATATACCTGGTATGCTTGTTTCTAATGTCATTATGATGCATCAAATGGTGAAACCCGCCCCTCTCTGAAATAGGAATTTTGATTACTTTTGTCGCTTTGAGATCCCCATCCTATGGTGGCATATCTCTGCCCCTAGTGTGCAAGTTATTTTTCTATTAATTATGTCGACATGCAAGATAAATATGTCGACATGCAAGATAGTTATGTCAACATGCAACATAACTATGTTGACATGCAAGAAAACTGCAATCAAATAAGAATTATAAAAAATCTCAAATATCGCCAACATGTGACGTCCAAAATGCTAGATGCTACCTATTTATGTCGACATGCAACTTATTTATGTTAACATGCAAAATAAATATGTTGACATGCAACATATTTATATCGACATGCAACTTATTTATGTTAACATGCAACTTCTTTATGTCGACATGCAACTTATTTATGTCGACATGCAACTTAGTTATGTTTACATGCAAGATAAATATGTTGACATGCAACATATTTATGTCGACATGCAACTTAGTTATGTTGACATACAACTTATAAATTGCATGTCAACATATCTATCTCGCATGTAAACATAACTAAGTTGCATGTCAACATATTTATCTCGCTTGTCAACATAAGTAAGTTGCATGTTGACATAAATAAGTTGCATGTTGACATAAATAAGTTGCATGTTGACATAAATAAGTTGCATGTCAGCATATTTATCTTGCATGTTAACATAAATAAGTTGCATGTCGACATAAATAGGTAGCATCTAGCATTTTGGATGTCACATGTTGGCGATATTTGAGATTTTTTGAGATTTTTTATAATTCTTATTTGATTTCAATTTTCTTGCATGTCAACATAGTTATGTTGCATGTTGACATAATTATCTTGCATGTCAACATATTTATCTTGCATGTCGACATATTTGATAGAAAAATAACTTGCACACAAGGGGCAGATATATGCCACCATACCATCCCTAAACCGTATTAATTCTTGCTCCTAGTGTCATTGCGCATCAAATGGTAAATAGGTAACTATGAGACAATCTGACTTTCCAGAACTGGAAATAGTAAAGTATTTTATCTTATTCATATGTAGTGTTTGACCCATGTACAGTAGCAAATCTTAAATCATTTCTTGATTGGTATTTCTCTCTAGTTTTGAAAATTGTTTTTTAATTTTAAGATAAACAAAATGATGAAACAATGCTACCAAAAAGTATGTTGTTGTCATTTTAACATAACAGCTTGAATATTTTTTTTTATAAATTTCTTATTCGTTTTAATATTGGTACTTGGTTTGATAATACTTTATTTATACAACTTCAAATGCACCATTAATAAGTATTTTAGGAAAACAGAGGTTTAGTCATCGACAGAAAAATGTTATATGTATTCGGGGCAATTGTAAAGTAGGAATTACCTACATGGGTAAAACTAGTACCCAATGATATTGACGCGCAAAAGCAAATCTGTAATAATTATATAGACCATACTTTCTAGTTGATTTTAATCACGTCTCGTAAGTAATTAGTAATTAGTCTCGTTCAACAAGACGCTCGGTTGTCACCGTAAATCTCCGACAAGCAGAGAGTCTCTCTTGCTGGTCGGAGATTAACGGAGACAGCCTAAAGTCTGGTTGAACGAGTATTGCTTGTATCCATACAATTTCTCAGAACTATTTCGATTACTGATACGTAGTTTGATGGAATTAGTTCTTTGAATATTACACAACATGATTCATTTTGGATTTTCACGAAATTCCTGTCGGAGAATTCACATTATAAAAGATGTGCGTAATTCAAATACATATAGATAACTACTTGCCATGCAAAATAACATACATGTAGCGTTGATTTTAAAATAAAATATAATCGATAAAATCTACACCCGTCAGTACTTCAGTACTTTGATTAAAAACTACCAGGAATAGCATGTGGCCTTCTTTTCGACCAAAACTGCTACAAGATGGTGTTATTTATGGGCAAACACTTGGTGTGGGTATTGCTGTCTAATGACAGCATCTAGTTTATATTAATTAAATTGTATATGAGAAAACTTTGTTACTAGGTGCCTCTAGAAATGACAAAATATAAGCTCTAAACTTGCAAACTAAAGATTCATACATGCATGGTTTTTGATAAGCTTTGAAATCATTTTGACTATCTAAATGGAATATGGGATTTACTTGACTAAACTAACTGAAATTACGGTTCCACGTTAAATGTAAATGTATTGAAACATTGGTGAAATTCAATGCAAAAAAATGTTTAATATAAATTATAGATCTTAATGACACTATTTACTCCAACTGGACATGGAAAGACTGTTACAAAGATTGTAAAAAAGAAGAACTATATTTACATGGGGATTACGACGTGTTTGATCCAGAAAGTGCCTGTCATGGAATTCAGACAGGAAATATTGGCACGTGGGTTGGAATAACCAGACAAAACTTTATTTCATTTTCGTTAGGTACGTATAGATAAAATCAGTTGCTAACATGTATGGTTTTGTCACTTAAATGTATTTTTATTGTATGCAAAAAACAAATTCGGTGCTTTACCTTTTGTTTCAGATTTATCATACTCTGTGCAATTGCAATGTGAAACCTGTCGTCAGAGCATCTGTTCATTTACTTCCTGTTCTGATCATAACCACGCACTTTGTGAACAGGTAACTTAAAGTAATTAATGCGTTAGCATTCAAACGCGTCTTTGGTATATCATTACTTAAGTATGATACTTATTAACAAAAATACTTATTTTGTACAATAAAAAAAAATTAAAACAATTTTTTTTTCTTCAAATTCAGAACGTGTCGGAAACAATAACAAAATACACGACAAGTAGCTCATTGGCGCCAACCAGTCAAACATCAAATCAAGCATCGTCGGTCTCCTCCAATACATTTTTTAATAATAACAACAAGGATAACCAAAGTAATTATTTCGTCAATTCTACTAGACGTCTTTGAAACTGAACTGTTTGTACTAAATCATAAGAAGAGGCTTACTAGAGTTTAAATATAAGCTTTGTAATGTTTTGATAACTTAGTTTTATTATCATATGAACAGAAACGAAGGAGTATATTATGATTCATTCAGTACACCTCACAACATGGACACTGGTTTTTTTTTTTTAGCAGAACTTAGAGAAATCGTGTTGGTTGTGTGTGGAACGGTTGTCGCTGTACTAGCCGTCATTGGTCTGTTCGTACTTTATGCAAGGTAGGAGAATACTTGTCAAGTGTAATATAAAGTCTCGGTACTTCGTTTTTTTCCAACAAGGATAACAAAGATGACTTGAATCAATGTTTTCTGTGGAAGGTCTGTTTAGGCGGGTTAGATTACAATTCATTGATGTATTTAAAAATACTAAAAACGTTTCCTTCGACAAACCCTTATATACTAGTAAGTTTTAGATTGGACAAAATTTGTTGATGAACATTGATTGTTTCAATATTTCACAGAAGACGAAAAAGAAACTCATTAAAAAGAGGTCGAAGTTCCTTCCGTGGTCAGTCAGATGGGGCGTCTACTGATGACGAGCGAATAAACAAAACTAATGGATTCAGCAATTTTGAGCTTAGTCCGGTGAAAAGAGGACACAAGAACTTAAGTCAGGACAACGTCAGTTATGACTGTCTCAGTGAGGCAAAAGAGGAGAAACACGAGGTTAACCTTAACATGACATGCGATAACGAACAGTGTACACCAATATACACCAATTCTGTCCCGTTTTATTCAGAGCAGAATTCTCATGAAGATTTGTCGTACCATCATTTATGGCAGACGCCTACTAGCGATCAAGCAAACGATACCTATGACCACGCTGATGACGCAAACAGCCATACGGCGTTCGCTACCACAGATGATACCTATGACCACGCTGATGGCGTCACAAACCATGGATTCGCCACCACTGCAAACGATTACTTTAGCCACACAGATTGCACCACTAACAATCGAAGCTATGCTGCGGCAGACGATACTTATAATCACGCAGGAGGTGTCACTAACCATGAATTTGCCGCCACAGCAGACGAGAACTACAGTCACACAGTTCTAGATGGCGTCACTTACCTAGCAACAGATGATACTTATAGTATGCCTGTACTAGATTGAATGACGTTATTATTCTTTTGCAATGAAATAACCTACTCATGTATTTTCAAAATATTGCATATTTATACTGTGCACCGAATTGTAATGTTTGAACGAGACATGTCATTTTCAAAATAACCTGAACTTTAAAAAACAAACATTTTACCTATTTACAAAGTAAGATTAAAGTCAAAGCATTGTAAACAATAAAATTTTAAAAAATAATAATGATTTTAAAATTTGATTTATAAATTTTTACCTTGACACTTTTACAAAAAACAATATACAAATATTACTAACCCTCATATTGTTTACATGTCAATGAAATTGTTTTTAGTATGTAGCTTTTAATATAGTATTTTTAAAACTGGAGTTTTGCTTTTGCTCATAGTACAGCAGAATTGACAAATATATAGATTTAAATAATAAACATGTAACTGTTACATCCTTTGGAACACACTGTCTGATGGAAGCTCTAAAGAACCATTAAGTCACCGATTCCTCCCGGTGAAATGTCCGGAGCCTCATCGTGTTGGAGAAAGACGACACACAGTCCGTACTGCTGTCAAACGGAGCGCTTCCTCTTCTACGACAACGGTTATATCGAGATATCTCGGAAAAAAGGAAGTAAAATATAGGATGGCATGCGTGGTTCACAAAAAACAACATCTGCGCGACGTTAGAGAGGTAGAATGGTTCGACTCCGTCAATGAAGACGTAAACACAGAACACCACTACCACAATCAGGCAGACGACAGTCGTCACGCAGATCCCCACCATCATCGTGTGCATCATCCGCTCCTGTCGGTGGTGCATGGTAATGTACGTGTGCATTTTCCGGATTTTCATGACGTGTAATGTTAAGAAAGGAATCAAAGTAATGGCTAGAAAATAAAACACACAGCCGACCTCGATAATCAGTGACGTTCTTTCCTTCATGCCTTCCCCGATGTAGCCGACGCTCATGGCTGCCTTGATTCCGTAAACAGCACCAATAAAAGCACTACTTGTCCAGCATAGAACGGAGTAGCGGACTATTTTGTTTGACGTCACAATGGAGTAACTTTTTAGAGGACATGCGATGATGTAATATCGTAAGGCACTCAGCATCACAAGATGGAAATATGAAGAATTCAAGGAAGTAAATGCAAATATGGCGACAAAGGCATCAAAGACGCTAGCATTTGTGTCTATACACTGAAAGATGAGGGCATAGAGGTACTTGGCCCGGAACTTGACAAACCTGAACACCACTGCGACCCCGTCTGACACTGCTAGGCACAGAATGGCTGTGTAGGTGGGGGTGTGTAGGAGTCGGTGGGTCCGTATCTGAATCACTGTCAGTATGTTTCCCGCCAAACTGACTAACGCTAACAGTATCCCCACAGCTGTCGCGGAATCAAACGCCGTTCGCCAGTCATGTGAAAATGGAATCTTTCTGCACGTGACATTTTCACGTGTCATTATGCTATCGTTAAATGTCGCAGTTAAATTTTCCAGCATTGTGAAATCACCTGAAAGTACCACGTCCTTTATGGAGAGGCATTAATATGCGGAAACCAACAGGTATCGTAACATACTCTTGAATCGCAGTACTCTAATTCCACTGGAACACAAAGGAGTATTCTGTATGTACTTTTCGGTATCAATTATTGGGAGTTGCTCCCTAAAGTAGCCGGGCTGACAGCTAACAAGTTATGTTGTGTCGGGGGCCTGCCTCCGTGTGCCCCTGCGTGAAAAGATAACCTGTTTGGTCGTGAGAGTGATGACTAGTGATTGCAAGGATTCCGTGGAGAATCAATGGAAATTCTACCAGAACTTTACTGATGATAAAAGCACGCTATGAAAAAACTTGCGAATTAACCCATAATGTTTTGTCCATCATGAAGGCTATATGAAAAGTCGATGTTATTTCAATTCAATAGATCTATTATCTGGCTTATAGCTGAGCTATGACCTTTCAAAGAGAGTTTATCTCTGCGTAGAAAATGCGTATTATGAATTATAACAATTGTTTATTCTATAATGAGGAAATACATGTTCAGGTGTTTTAATGTGGACTCTGTCACTTCTGAAAATATATATAGTGTTAATGAGCTAGAATTATATAGCATTTAGAAGTATGTTTACTCATTTTTGAAATGATATTTTGTCCTTATTCGTGATATTTGAATAAATCAGCAATATAAAGGAATAATGGATGGGTCTGTCGCTTCGCCCACGCACACGGAACTACGTCACTGGTTAACGGTCATTACGGACGGGCTTTGGGCTCTCCTGAATCTGTATGTTCTTATCTTGATCGATCTATATATCTACATCTTCATACCAGCTATATAGAATCACCTGTAGCAGATAAAAGAGATTCCCATGGCTGCATTCCTTGTTAAGTCCTTGTTATAGAACAGATACCCTGACAAGATATTATATCACACGATTACCGATTTCTTGGGGGAAGCAAAGTACGGAATATCAATCTAACATGCCTGTGGTCTTAATTCCTTGTTTAAAATATATAATTGATAGGGTTTTTGAAATATTTTTCAAAAGTTGAAATAGTTAGAATGCTTTTGAAAGTGATACGTGCTGTTGTAAGAAGAAAGGGTGACTAGAAGATGTTTAAATTGAATATGCATTTATGTTGTAATAACAATTTCTTTAAAAAGTTGGGGGGGGGGTTACATTTTTAGTCGAATTTACGTAAATGGTATTGATTTAATAATTCCCATCCATTTCAGTTTATGCAAATTATTAAATAAATCATGAGATATAGGATGATTGCATCATTTTTTAACAAAGATGTGCTCTATTTAATGCTGTAAGTTTGTCCGGAGATATATAAGGTATTAATGTATCGTGGAACACTGGCCAATATGATACAGTGCAATATGTCTTGAACGGTGAATTATTATGGTGAACACTCACTCATCGATAGATCATAAATACTGGAACTGATAGATTGGATTTTTTTATTTTGTTTGTTGGATAAAGGAATACCACACGGGGGCATAATAATACAGAGAAGCTAGTAAAATATCGTGCAGTTTCGTGTTTTCAAAAACTTTGATATTTTTCAATAGTTTGTACATTTTAGAGAAATAAATCGGTGAATTGTTTTTATTTTATTTGAGGAAAACTGTATTGGTATTTGAAACAATTTTTACATAATGGAACAATTTTATTAAATAGATAAGTAGAAATAAGTCAGTGTATAAAACAATATGTACAAAACTTACATTCACTTACTCTCAACTTCACAATTAAATGATTCACTACAATCTTCTTGAGTTTTCACTGACCAGTAGACATTTTTTGATGACGTCGTTCTGAGATAGCGGTGTGGTTATCTTCTTACTCACTTCTGATAGCATGAAGTAGAGAATGGGGTGGATGGCGTGGTTCAGCGCCAGACAGATCTGTGAGAGCTGACCCTGAATGAACAGCTCCTGGGGGGCCGGGGCATGGGTGGCGTCCCCGAGTACTTTGTTGACCTGGAGACCCGCTATGGGGACGATGCAGGCCACCGTGGTGGTGGAAATCACCGCCATCATTGTGTGCATGCGCACTTCCTGTCGCTTGTTTACCACGAGCGCCTTCCGGAGCTTACGGATTTTTAAGATGTGAATCGTTACCAGAGGAATTATGGTTATGGAGAACAGGTACACTACAAACGCTATCTCTATGACGTCAGATTCGTGATTTTGGACGTGGCTGATGGTTAATACTTTGAGTCCATAACCGATGCTAGCGATCACGGACAGACCCCAGCAGACAATGGAGTATTGTACAACCCTTCTACAGTATAAACCCACATACGTCTTAAAGGGACGAGAAATCAGCTTGTACCGAACCACAGACACCATGATCAGATGGAAATAGGATGAATTCAGCGTAAAAAACGATAGAATAGAGAGAGTGTCATCCATGATGAATTGTCCTTTATTGACACACCCAATGATTACTATGTAAATGTCATGCGATCGGAACTTGAGAAACCTGAAAATGGCCGCTATCAGGTCACAGAGGGCTAAACACGCAATGCCCGTATATGTGGGGGTGTGGAGCGAAGAGTTTCTCGCAATGAATATTATTGCCACAGAATTTCCGACGCAGCTAAACGCTACTAACGTTATCCCTATGCATGTGAACAGTTCATGAGTATGACTCCATTCCATTAGATCAGAATTACAAAATGTAATTTCCGATTCATTTTCTCGAGTAGAATTTTCACCGAATCCAAAATGTAGAAACTTGTTCGGTATTGTCAAATTGTAGTCCATTTTTCCGAGCTGCTAGCATGCGAATTGGAATACTTGGGTGCCCGAGTTTGAATGTAATTGTTATTTCATATTTTCTACCAACTTAACTGCCGTATGAAGTGTAGACATGCGAGTGTGTTGACAGCAAATTGCCGTATTATTCTGGGAGGATATCGTGTTTTGATCGAGCAGTAGAAATCATTTACGTTGTTACAGTAATTATGCGACATCTGCCGCAAAGTTGAGCTTCAGTCCACCAATTAATACGACGAATAAAATTTACGTCGAATTTAACAGTAACATGAACAACAAAATAAGCCCACCGTGTTTTGTACTCTGTTGTGGATGTTGTTTTCCCTTTTGCGGTACTCTAAAAAACACCTGTTGTAAGGCGCCCCCTGGTGATTAGACATCAAACACTTTAGCTCCAACAGGTGCGTGTTTGAATCCTTCTCCGAGAGAAAAAGGATTTGCGTACTATTAAAATAATCAACGCTGAATTCTTTTCTTATGAATGAATAATTTGTACATGTATATACACTGCTCTTACCTGAAACAATCAAAGACAGTAATAGTTTACATTTTTTTTTTTTGTAGATGAGAAGTCATATATTAATTCAAAATACTCACATCTATGTATGAGTTCTGTAAAATCCTGATTGCAGTAAAAAAAAAAATAATCTTAAATTTGACCCTATATTTTTACGTCATTAGGCGTTTATGCCATTTTATTCGCCAATGTTCTTTGAGAAGAAAAAATACATTGCATAAATGTTAATATGTTTATCCGAAAGCTTTAAATTTCTTTGAATAAAACAGCATTGATGATTTAAACAGCCAAAGCGTGTGGTATTTTGATACAGCCCTTTCGCGCACATTCCATTCACCTCTTTGACCCATTTAATGAGCATTAAATGAGCAGCTGTTGCACTAGCTATCAACGTTTAAGACTATATAAACGAAATGGCTGTCATATTATATGTACCATATCAAAAATCATCTCGACGCATGCGTAGAGGCATCGGTATGTGAATAATTAAAAATAATACAATTAAACAGTGAAGGACATTTCAACACATTTTATAGTGTATATATACGAGTTTTACTAGAACAACGCCAGTAATAGAGCATTCTTTTAACAAAACCATCCGAGATGAATCGAAGTATACAAAAATAATTTCTTAAATTTGCTTCCTAGTATAGCTTCGTACATTCAAACGAAACCATTACTAATATAGTATATAATTACAATTACTATATATATAGAATAATACATACCCTTTTCCATATCACAGCCAGTATCAGCCCGATACTCCAATATCAGCCCGAGGGCCGAAGGCCCGAGGGATGATATTGGTCGAGGGCTGATACAGGCTGTGATATGGAAAAAGGGTATCAATTAATATATTTATTACATACTTAGTAATAAAATTAAAACAAACATCAACTTAAACAAATTGATTTTATATATTATTTGAAATTAGTATAAACATGTATTAAATAAAAATATAAGATCTAATTGTTTAAAAAAACATGTATCTACAGAACCGGAATTTCCTCAGGTTTTAAAAGTTAACTGCACCAAAACATTTGCTAGCATTTATAGTTTTCAACTGCACTTAAAATGTCGACTGTAACAAATGTTTTATTTTTCGTCTGGAAACATGCACAAATGCCGAAACCGAAAAAGGCAGAGGAGTTCCGCAAGGGGTGTGTCAGCCCTAGAGGGCTGATAACCTGTATCAGCACCGGAGGCCGATACGAGTTTTGTGATGTCATCTGTATCACATATGCAAAAAAACCTGTATTTATTACTAAGTATGTAATAAAATAGTATAATAACCTCGCAAAAATAATTTTAAATAATAATGTTTCAATATACAAAACGAGTCTCAAAGAATTGTAAATTTTAAAAAAAAAGTTCACCTTGTAACCATTTCAAGTTTCCTTTATCCATTTTTTTATTGCAAAGTCATTGCAAAGTTATTGCATCGAATGTTTAATGGTAAGTACGTATCGATCACAACAATCTAATTTATGAAGCGCCGTGTGGTATCCATGGTAACTCTCTTACAATTTTCATTTACTCGTTTTTTGTGTTCTTTTTGTGGGGGTGTTTTGGCTGTTTTTCTAATCGAACACGTACTTGATTGCTAAAATTGTTGTTATTGCTTACGTTTTGTCCTAAAGTTATTCTTAAATTGTCAATTAAATTTTATCCTCTCCCCATGGAAACGGAATAACATAACAACTTAAGATTGCATTCTTTTCTTCTTTAGTAACAATGAATTATGGAAAGTTGAGGGCTAAGCGTGGCCACCGATTTGATATTAACGGACACTTTCAACATTATATAAATAGTGCCTGTTTGGGAGGGTAACAGTTGAAATTGACACCCCTCGAAAACCATTGTCAACCGACGTGAAGCGGAGGTTGACAATGGTTTTCGAGGGGTGTCAATTTCAACTGTTACCCTCCCAAACAGGCACTATTTATTGTCCCCCGCCGCTACGCGGAGCGGGGACATAGAAATGCCGGGCGTCCGTCCGTGTGTCCGTGGGTCCGTGTGTCCGTGGGTCCGTGTGTCCGTGGGTCTGTGTGTCTGTGGGTCCGTGGGTCCGTGTGTCCGTGCGTCCGTCCGTCACACTTTTTTGTAAGCGCTCTCATGCCTACAAATTTTGACAGATTTTCATTATATTTATACCAAATGTTTATACACCTATTACCTTGGTCAAGTTCGAAAATCAGCATTGGTCGATACTTTTTGTTGGAGTTATGGGACTCTGACCACAATAATGACTCCGTTTTATCCAAAAATTGACCTTGTAAGCGCTCTCATGCCTACAAATTTTGACGGATTTTCATTAAATTTATACCAAATGTTTATACACCTATTACCTTGGTCAAGTTCGAAAATCAGCATTGGTCGATACTTTTTGCTGGAGTTATGGGACTCTGACCACAATAATGACTCCGTTTTATCCAAAAATTGACCTCTCATCCACGATTTAACATCCTACACGAATTAATAAATAAGGGTAATAAAATCATATTTCCTTTGTAGGTTTTAGAGAATACACGATATTACGTCCCCACGAACCTGTAAAATTTAAGCAATCCACGAAAATTGGCCCCCACGAAATTTAATGATTCCACAGTACAGTATACTAGTATACTGCTTGAACGGCGGGGGACCCAGGAATTCTATTCTTGTTTTATTATACATAATGTCTTAATTTTACTGCTTTTATATAGAAATTACGTGAATTAAACGGCGAACCGTACGCGCATAGTTTACGCGCAGGTAACAATTCGTTCTGTCGGCCAGTTGCCAAGCGTGTTGCGAACGCTGAGGGTAAGAGAACGGATTGTCAACTGCGTCTAAACCAATCAGATTTTAGTATTTAACATGATAGTATAATACAAATGACAGTATAATAAAATGTTATAATACTAGATATTTACTTGCTATCGAGATTACAATTTCTAATGTGTCATTTTCTAGCATGTAACGTTTTCATATTTCATTCTGTCTGAGAAAAGGTGTTCGTTTTCAGAGAAACGTATAACATCACCAATCTACTTTTTTATTCACCGTGTAAATTTCTTCAACAGCACGCACTCCGCTCAAAACGAAAACAACATTATTTAAAACCAAATGTTCACAGTGAACAGTAAACTTATGTTCTCTATTTTAGTGGACGCATGGAGCAAGTCTGTTGGACTTGTTTAGAACTGTCCATCTCTTGTCCGTCCGAGCTAACTGTGGCAACATCTGTTGACCTATAAAAGGTTAAGGCAAGCGGCAGTCAGATACATGGGTCAAATGTCAGTGTCTTTAACAGGCCAGGATGTCATTGAAAAAGGTAGGTCAAACGCCCAACTGCTTTCATTTGGACTTCTATAATGTTACAATGTCAGGACCAAAGCGCTTTACAAACACATCTTGTTTCGAGAAATGTGGAATGTTATTTTTTTAATCTTTGTTTACCACGTGATCAGCAGGAATATATAGCTGAGCTTTATCCCGAGAGTCCTTGTCAATGTCCCCGGAACATCAACATATGTTGTCGACCTTTACACATCAACAAAGATCCCTGAATATCATCAAAGCTGTTGAACTCTCGACAGTATGTTACCTGAAGGGAAACTCTATCCAGGGATCCTCGTCGGTTTACCTGTTTATCAACTGTATCATGGTTAATGACTTCTATCCAGGAAACATTCAACGGTTTTACCTTACGACCTGGCCTGTTTTGTACTGACTGGAATCAAACATAGGAATCGCCGACTCATGATGGACATCACTGTGTGTGGTCTGGTGGAGACGAAGGTTCTGTCTCTTCTTTTGGACCACGTGGATCCAAAAATATAACACGGGGTGCATCATATGTCCCAGGAAAAACGTCAGTTGAGCGACTGTCATAAACGTTTCTTTTTGGTCTTCAGTTATGGGGTCTACTTCTGGGAATAGCAGGGTGGCAAGAACTATTGTGGGTAACAGACTGACGATTGTGATTACCGAGATAGCGACTGTCATTAGATTCATCTTTTTCACTTGTTCAGTCAAGGTAGAAGGTATGGATTTCTTTTTAGCGACGTGCAAGACTAACAGAGGTGGAAGGGTTATAAGGAACAAATAGAAAACGCTGACAATGTCTATGTATCCAAACTGTTTGATGAACCACTCGTTTTCTAGGTAGAATTGAACACAGCAATACACGTAGGCGGAACTGATGACGAACGTTACAATCCAGGCTAACCCGGAATACCTCAGTACTTTACCACTGGTTAAGTAGCGGTGCGAGAACATCGGGTGAACAACGATAATGTATCTAATAACAGAGAAAAGCACAAGATGGCAAAATGAACTGTGGATTGAAATAAAGGAAGGGATACTTGCTATCGCTCCAAACTTGTCGTAGAGGGTGTTTCTGCCCGTGAGACAAGTCCGAGTGTCGTAATACAGCACACAGATCCTACAGGTAAGTGCGCGCGCCAACCGGAAGATGACGGCCAGTGAGTCGGAGACGGCCAGACAGGAGATGGCGGCGTAGGTGGGGATTCGGAACTTGTCTCTGACCCGGATAGACAGCACGGCGAGGAGGTTTCCCAGCAGGGCTACCACGGCGATCAGCGGACACAGGACCAGAAGGGCCAGCTCGTCGGTACAGTGAAGATCATCCGTGGAGTTCGAAACCTCCCGCGAACCATTAAACATCGTCCACAAAGTTGAACTGCAAACAAATGATTATTATATTAATACATAAATGCCATTGTTTCTTAGTTGCTACGAGCTATTTTCTAAATAATTATACTTAGCTTACAAAAAAACTATTCAAAATATATTACATATTCAGATTAAATTAGACAAAACCTTATATCGTTTGGATTACGAATATTTGGTTTTGCAACATGCAAAACTAACACTTTTATATTTAATTTAACAAATATTTTATTATGCAAATAAATACATATTATACCAAGTCCGAATTGGTTCAGAAATAGACTAAGTCCGAATTCCTTCGAAAAACGACTAAGTCCAAACTCCCCGCGCAGACGCGCGCCGTCCCCCCGCCTGCGGCGTACCGCTGGAAGGAGTCTGGGTTTTGTGTTTTCGCTTTGCTCTGCTTCGCAAGGCAGGGTAGCTGTCCCCGCGGGTGCTGAATAGGATTGGACATCAGGCTACGCCTATTTTGGATTACGAATATTTGGTTTTGCAACATGCAAAACTAACACTTTTATATTTAATTTAACAAATATTTTATTATGCAAATAAATACATATTATACCAAGTCCGAATTGGTTCAGAAATATACTAAGTCCGAATTCCTTCGAAAAACGACTAAGTCCAAACTCCCCGCGCAGACGCGCGCCGTCCCCCCGCCTGCGGCGTACCGCTGGAAGGAGTCTGGGTTTTGTGTTTTCGCTTTGCTCTGCTTCGCAAGGCAGGGTAGCTGTCCCCGCGGGTGCTGAATAGGATTGGACATCAGGCTACGCCTATTTTAGTCCTCTCCCCAAGGATCAAAGTTACAACTGATATTTCAGTTATATTTGAATTATATAAGAATAATAGTTACAAAATATAATAAATTCATAATATATGAAACATGTTATTGCAGCATTTAAGAAGTTGGAATTCATGTAGGTTTAAGGACAGAGAAAGAAAATAAGAAACAAAAAAAAGAAATCCAAAATCAAATTGAAAAATTGAGCAGTTTGTTTTATATGGAAGTTGTCTATCGCCGAAAAGTAAAACATGTAATACTTGCTCATGATTGAGATTGTTTATATTATTCTGAATACTGTTAATAAGCAATGTTCTGTGATTAATGTAAGCTGGACAAGCAAGGAAAAAATGAAGATTGTTTTTATATTCAAACAAATTATCTAAAGATCCTTTGATGACAACAATGTCAAACTACATAAACAAACTCTTGTATTGATTCCATGGTAAAATTTTAACACTGATATTGTATTAGGTAATAGTTCAGTCAGTGTACATATTTCCCCTTCTGTTTGCATTGGAAATCTGCGACATTCAATTTCCTGTGAATACACTGCGCCATGAGCACAAATATTTATAAACGTCATCACGCGTTTTGAGTATATCTATTATTGTAAGATTAAAGGGGCATGGTCACGATTTTGGTCAAATTCTATTTTTCTGTTTTTATTATTTAAAATGCTTTAGAAATGCATTTTCAATGATCAAATGAAATTGGCGAGTCAGTAGTGAAGTTATAAGCAAGATACAGGACTCATAATTCTTTGTCATGCAAACAAGGCTCGTGTCCTGTTTTTGTTTACATTAGTTCAATATACCGGTAGAAGTTCTTTTTCAAGCAGATTTTTCCATCTTCTTATTCATTTTAAGCATAAATAAACAGATCTTAACGTTTACCACATTCATTTTCGGTCTAAAACAGGAGTTTTTACGTCAACTTTCAAAATGTAAATAAAAGCTTTGTTTACATAGCAAAAAATTGTAAGCTCTGTAAATCGCTTATAACTCAACGAATGATGCTCAAATTTTGGTTGCATATTAAAAATGCCTTACTGAAGCATTGTAAACATTAAAATCGGGAAAATAATTTTTGATCAAAATCGTGACCATGCCCCTTTAAATGAAACGTTCAAACTTACATAACTAATTTGATATGTACTTATGAAAAATAATCATTTAATCATATATCTACTCGTTAATAGAGAAGATTTTTCTCTACAAAGTTTCTGGCACTATATTTTTCAGTCGCGGAAGCGTACTAAATACCATGTTAATATGGCTGTTCCATGTATGTTTCATATCCCTGAATAACAGCGTATATAAAGATAAAGGCTTTAAAGCGACGATACACAAATACTGCATACAAAAAAGCATCAATGTGAATTTAAATATAAGCATTGAATGCTTATTTTTGGATGTCGTCGGTCCTGTAACACACCAAGGCTAACGCGAGGTATTCAATTTGTCTGCACAGCCTTGGTGTGTTAAAGGACCGACGACATATTCAATGCTTAATTGAGTGTCATGTCACAAAAACTTTACCAATTACACTAGCGTCGTGGCATGGAGGCATTAAAAACAAGAAATATGGTAATAACTTTTGGGCAACACGTCACAAAAGTTTCACGGATGTCTTACTAGAATGTTAGTGTCAGTAGCGGACAGTTTTACCAAGCTCTGCTGCTCTCTGATTGGAAGAGCCGTGATTCACAGCCCTCTGAGTATGTCCTGACTTCAATGTTCCCCCTGACAGAAAGTACCTGTCATGCTTTGAGTTGAATAATCCTTGCAAAACTGTAATAAAGGTTCACTGGCCTGTTAAGAGACGCTTCCTTCCCAATAAAACAACTACAATTGACGCTTGCAGACAAACATAAAAACCAGAATCGACAGTAGTTCTGTAAGATGTGTCAAGTTAAATGTTTACATTTTACATGAACGATGTAAATATTTTTTTAACAAATAAAACATTTTTTGATTTGTATTTTAAAACAAATTTGACCAGATTTTTGTGTTTAAATGTAAAACTGTTATCTGAAGAATTTTTTATGGTATAGTTTGTAGCCTGTTGACTTTAAACACAATTTGATGGTAAAAATTAAAGCGTGCTATAATGATATTTTGTGACTGCCATTGTACATATACCGGTTTAGATGTATCGACGACGATATACAAATCTATCATGACATCCCCATTAACTATGCGTTGCTACGAGGCAATTTTACAGAGTAACACAGCATATCATTTTGGCCTCTATTTGTAAGTCGCCTTATTAACGCTTATTTTCAGCACCATTTACACGTCGAGTGTTCGAATTATATTTTTGGTCATCTTTGTTTAAATATTTTGATATGAGATTTTTTTTTAAACACGGTTACGGGTTTAAAATATAAAGGATGAAATATAGTTACTTTTTAGTTTAAGTAGTGCCGTAAATCAGGTGACGTTGTAAATCTTTAGTGATTTTAAACTTTTTTCACTAAACAAGTAAGTACTGGCTCAGATTTAGCGACTTGAGTAACTGCCAAAATATCTAAAATTATCAACCAATAGAATAACCCCTTTTACAATTTTTCTGAACCTTATTTTAATCAAATGCCCCACCAAACTGTCCTACCTCTCTCTCGTGATTAATTGTCCCTCGATACACCTCTCCTCGTCTCAGCCGGGCTTCAGATTCCGTTAGATGGAGCTGTATCAAAAGCTTGCCGTTCCGCTAATTCTGCCTCCCACCCTGTCAGGTTAAATCTATGTTCTGCGTCTCACGGAAATAACCGCTAAGCCAAGATTATACAGAAACACGAAAAACCCATGTCTGCCGAAGCAATTATATACAAATACAAGGCGCGTCTGAAATTAACACGAAAGGAAATTCAGTAAATAACATAAGAACTGTTGATTTTATTCATTTTATCATCACAATGTTAAAGGGACATGGTCACGATTTTGGTCAAAAATTATTTTCCCAAATTTAATGTTTACAATGCTTCAGTGAGGCATTCATAATAGGCAACCAAAATTTAAGTGTCATTCGTTGAGTTATAAGCGAGTTACAGAACTTACAATTATTTGCTTTGTAAACAATGCTTGTGTTTACATTTTGAACGTTGAAGTAAAAACTCCAGTTTTAGACCGAAAATGAATGTGGTAAATGTTAAGATCTGTTTATTTATGCTAAAAATGAATGAGAAGATGGAAAAATCAGCTTAAAAAAGAACTTTTACCGGTATATTGAACTAATGTAAACGAAAACAGGGCACGAGCCTTGTTTACATGACAAAGAATTGTGAGCCCTGTATCTTGCTTATAACTTCACTGCTGACTCTCCAATATCATTTGGTCATTGGAAATGCATTCCTAAAGCATTGTAAATCATAAAAACAGAAAAATAGAATTTGACCAAAATCGTGACCAAGCCCTTTTAAGAAAGTTGGAACATATTATCGTACTGTAGCCTATATGTCTGCCCCTCTGCTTTGTTAGTCGATAACAAAATTACATTTTTGACACGGTAAACACTTTTGGGAATAGATTGTTTATGTCCTAAAGCTGAAGAATAAACCCTTGGACCTATTTGGGACTAATGATAGTTACAGATAGTTTTATTTACCAGACTTCTTTTGATTACATAATGTTTTACCCCAGAATTGGTGATAGTTTCACATTGTAGATTCGCTCTGGATGCCCATGAGACCTTAAAGCTAGATAATTGAAAACGCATTCCTAAATTGTCTGACACTTGAAATATTACCCACATCTTGTAGACCAGCATCACAATAGGGAAAAAAGGGAGGGGGGGTTGACTAGTGTTCCTTCTAGTACAGAAAATTGAGTGACACATTTATTAAATTATTGAAAGAAAAAATGTGTGCAAAGTTTTATTTGACAACGTTAAGGGTTTCTTTCTAATTACTTATTCATTTTTTTTATTCTTCGTCATTGGAGTTATGATATATTTAGCTTTATAAAATAGCATACAATATTATATAAATATAAGTAATGAGAAATCATTATTTCAATACTAAGTATTTTGAGGTGATCATTACATTCGGAGCGTGATTAAATCCTATAAAGCCCGAAGGGCTTTATGATAAGCCCTGATAGATTTGATCACGCCCCTGCCACAATAATCACCTTGATGAATGTATTGATCTATACGTTATATATTTGAATCTCGTAGTTTTATATCACAGACAAAGACACTGGAAAATATAAATATAACCGCCGTTTATTTGTACTTTGTAAAAGATTTCTGTAATTTTAAAAAGTATAAAAATCCTTAAAAAATCTAAATTTATATGTGTTGTATTTAAGGAATAAGAATCGGATCATTCTCTGAGTATTATGAGGTGATAATTTCGGTCGGGCGTGGTCAAATCCAATAAAGCCCGAAGGCCTTTATCATATATTTTACCACGCTTTGACCGAAGTTATCACCTCATAATATTCAGAGAATTATTCCTTATTACTTATATTTATATTATTTCCAATTTGTACAATTTAAAACAGCATTTTAAAACCACTATTTTTTCATGTAGTACACATGCTATGTATTACTACGCGGCGCAGCCAATACCGTTTTTTCGGTTATGCCATAAGACACGACCATTTTGTGTCACTAATCTTTTATGAATTTATTGGGCTATAGGGTTCAAAATTGATTTGTAATATTATCACAGACAAAGACTGTTGAAAATGTAAATATTAAGTAATTAAAGTTAAATCTTACAATATCTCATCAGGAACTTTGTATTAAGCTAGTTTTCACACATCAAATCTTTTGTTTAATTAAAGAATAGATTTTGGACGAAATTTAAAAAGTGTAAGCCTTCCGCCTTCTTGATCTCTTTGGGGTGCAACTCAAACTTAGGAACCACCAAGTCCAATAGTTGTTTCACAAGCAGTTTATTAAAAAGCGTGATCGTATAGGTTTGTCAAAGTTACAACATCAATTAGAAGCAGCCCAAATTAAAGATCTCAAATTCAAAATCTAAACCTAAATCTCTAATTTCACATCCAAATAAAATGCTCAAGCTAAAAAATATAAGATCTCTATAAGATACAACAAAATCCAAAATAAAATTCATAAGCCAAAAAATATAAGATCTCTATAAGCTTTATCAAAATCCAAAATAAAATTCTGTCTAACATCATTTTACAGGGGATTATATAACATTTTACTTATGATTGACAGTTTCGACTAGTTCGGCCCATCTTCGATGACCATGAGTGAACATTTAGTGTTCAAATTCCAGAGTTATATTTTATTTCTAAATAAAGCAACAAAACTGTCAGAACCGTCTATCAAAGAGTATGGATGCAGGTTTTGAGTCTCCGAGTCCCGAGTCTCTGAGTCTCCCACCTGGGTATGATGCATCGCATTACATGACTAGCTTGCAGTACCAGGGCCTTCATTGCAGACACAGGATCGCCAAATATGACAATTTAATTTGTTGATAACTTGTTTATATATTTTCAGTTTGGATTTTACTGTGCCAAACTAC
Source organism: Magallana ariakensis (assembly GCA_020458035.1). Classification (NCBI taxonomy): domain Eukaryota; kingdom Metazoa; phylum Mollusca; class Bivalvia; order Ostreida; family Ostreidae; genus Magallana; species Magallana ariakensis. The sequence goes on along the minus strand of CM035817.1, from coordinate 58,214,367 downwards.
CGTACCTGATTAATAAACGTCATTTAGAACTAAGATTACTGGGATGCATGCTTTGAGTCTCCCGCCTGAGTATGACGCATCGCTTACGTACAATATTAAAAGGTCATATATAGAAGTATACATGAGTTCATGGTTTAAAAGGTTACAAAGGTTATATAAAACATGCTATAGATGACTCAGTATAGAGTACCAGAGCTATCGATGCAGAGAATCGCCAAATATGACAATATTTATATATAAACTCCCAATTTGGATATTTGTGCCCGCATTCTACACCTGGTTTCATAACATCATTTAGGAATACTGGCAGTGCTACAAGAGTCACATAGTTTATTCTGTTAGTTATCAATACCACATTTCATTGCGCAGTATCTAGGTATATATAAGTATCATAGTGACCAATTTGTATTAATAAATATTCAAGGTGATAGCAAGGCTATCTGGTTACAAAAGATTGTAAAATAAAAGTCTTCAATTCCTGTAGCGCACCAAAACGGACGAAGGTGATTTACAGTTCAAAACGGTTGGTTACATTTTCTTTTTTGCCATTTTCTAATTATAGTTTTGTTCTTTCAGATTATTTTATTTAAGTTTTCTTGTAGGGGACGGGATAAGTGCTGGTAGTGGGGGAGAGGGTCTTTTTTCTCCAAAGCTAGATTTTGGTCAAACATTTTTTCTTTAATGTTTACAATGCTTCAGTAAAGCATTTTTGATAGGCAATTAAAATTTGAGGGCCAGTCGTCGAGTTATAAGCAAGATACTGAGTTCACAATTCTCTGTTATGTAAACAAAACTTTGGTTATGTTTTTGTTTACATTTTGAATATTCTATGTTAAGACCTCATATGAATGTGCCAAACACTAACAAAATTTTATTCATGTATTAGAACGAATCAGATTAAATAATCTTTAACTGGTATACGTACCAATGTAAACAAAAATAAGGCACGAGTCTTGCTTACATAGCAAATAATTGAGAGCTTGTATCTTGCTTATGATTTTACGACAAACTCTCAAATTTTGGTTAATCGTTAGAAATGCAATTTACTAAAGCATTTTAAACCATTAAAATTGAAAAATAAAATGGCCATGCCCCTTAAAATGTTACGATAAGGTTACTCGCTCCTTTTCTTTGGCTAACTCAGAAAAGATTGTGAAAGAGTTATCGAACGTTGAATATGTTCAGGTAGTCCTACTCGGAACTAAATTGGCTCAGTCATGGAATTCTTGGTTTTAAATGATAGATGTACTTTCTATCGATACATATACTTTAAAAGTGCTATTTCTTTTTTTGTTATATCGATATCGTCTCAGAAATATGCAATCCTTGTGCAAATCACGTTAACAATTATGAAATTGCAAGACGTCCGGTTTTTTTTTTCTAAAAATAATAATTTTCTTCTAAAAATAATAATCAATTTGGGGGAAATTAAAACTAGATTTAAGAAATGAATGTAATAATTTTTCTATTGATCGACGTTTTAAAGGAAAGATTGACCGGAAAACTTCATCAATGCGCGTAGTGCATTGATAAAAAAGTTTTCCGGTCAATTTTTTCTTTGATACGTCGATCAGTAAAAAAATTATTTAAAATTTATTTCTTATCATTTAATAAAACATTTTCGAATCATAAAATGTGAAGTGCCATTGATCAAAATTGCCAATAATGTAAATAAAGCGGCGCGTATGAATACTTAAGCATTAAATCATTATCTTTTGAAAGGTAAAGTCTCATAACTGCAGCGGTGTGGGCATACAAACTGAGTACCGCGCGTTAGCGCGTAATGAAAATGTTTCTGCACATACCGCTGCAGTTATGAGACTATATCTTTATAATTTAAGGTATCTCACTCGTCACGTTTTAAATTCATTGCGCATATGATTATTATACTCAGTATTTAAAAAAAATATGATTTTATTTACTTATACATCACAGAAAGATTACCAATTCATAATTGCACAACATTTATAAAGAAAACCCGTTTGAATTTAATAACAAAAAAGTCTTTGGGGAACTATATTTTCGTGCGGAAGGTTTTTTAGACAAAAATGATAAAAACAAGCAATTTTATGATTTTTCAGTATACTTTTCTTTTAATTATACTTTATTCCTTAAACACATTTTTAACAGTTGACATGTTTGTTACTTATTCTATAGGTTCTGTGTGACATGTACAAAATTAAATCTTGAGAGTGTGATAGACTTTTAGCATAAAATTATGCAAATATTTAGAAAAAGTCTTATTTTTTAAGCCAAATTTGTAAGAATTTTTCCTTTGAAGCCCTCAATCTAAAATTTGACATCACTGACCCCCATATTTTATTATGTCAAAATAACACTGATTACATATCTAGGCAAACTGGATTAATATTATAAAATTCTTGATATTCAAAAAGTTTTTATTTCAGATCGAATTGTAACTATCAAAGAAATCTATACTACTATATTAAAATAATAGACTCGAATTTTTGGCCTTCAATACCGAGAAATCGGAGAAGTACTGTCTTTTGTTTTTCGTATTTTAAACATCATTGGTACTTGAAGATTACCAATTTGTTTTTATTTTTCATCAATCAAGCTTTGCTAATTAATAATCAACAAAAATTCCTTTAAAAAACCCGGAAATCACCTGGATTTTTTGGATTTTACAATCTTGCGCATGCGCATTACATTCACGCTTAATCACGGGAGGCTCTTTAGCTCATGTTTCCACAATATCACATTTGCATAGATAAACTCAGAAACGATAATACAAATACGTGTAAATTTTCATTGGAAATTTGCTATATATTCTGTTCATCAAAAAAAAATACGGAAGAAAACTCTAACTCAGTGCATTTAATATGAAAAATCCCGAGAGTTCCGAATGTCAACATGGTGTGAAAAATAAGTTTGTGAAAAAGTGTTGAATTCTTCATTAATATGAATTAAATTTTCAGATGAAAGGTATTTACAGCATTAAAATGGTTTGTTATGAATAATTTGACTGTTAGGTGGCAGGGGATAGTTTTTTTGGTCGAGGAAATGTGAGGCAGATACTGCTCATATGTGTAATCTAATTATTCAGTCGATTTTTAAATTTGCTAAAATTGGTTTGCATGCACGGGACACATGGTCCCGACTCTTGAGAATTTTTAAACATTTCAGAATAAAACAAGTACAACTTACATATAGCACTATATAGAATAGCTAGGGACGGTCTCAAAATTTTCTGAAAAATTACCCTTTTTTCACATTTTCACGGGTCCAGCACCACGCTCCAGTCCCGAGCAACTGCCATAAACTACCATAGAATTTGTTGCTTAATGTATACCTATGCAAATAATCACCAATTAATGGGGGGTCAATCACCTTCTTTTCGAGTGACATTTCGTGTTCTGAACCCACCCCACTTTTCAAGCACAGAACCGAAAGTGAACATTTTGGCCACAGTTTCGCATTTTCATTCCATATCTGATGAAAAGTGCTACCAGTATTAAAGTGTCATATATCAATAAAATTGACATTAGCCCCTCTATCCACAAAGTGAATGCAATAAATATTCTAGCAATTTATACCCCTCAAATAACCAGCCAAACCTCAGGTTCTCCCTTTATTTCAAAATTTTCTGCCACCTTATTTTCGATGCAGCTTCATTAATTTTCTCCAAAATCGTTTCGGAGCGATTCTGCAATTTTTTGCTACATTACGGGTATATGGGAGGCATTTTAACTGTGGTGAAGGTCCCGAGACACAGTTAGATTATTCTAACTAAGCAGAGTGTAGTGAATTATTAATAGCATTATTGTAGGCCTAAAGCTTGGTTATATAAATGTCAACAATACGGTATGTCGATGTCACAGGTGCTTGTGGACAGGACCGTGCACTACCCCCCCCCCCCTCCTTTACCAATTTTTTTCTATAATTTTTTTTTTTTATTTTTTTTTTCATTTATTATCGTTAACAACCCCTTATATATGTCTTAAGTCGAAAAATAACAGAAATATCACGACTCTGTGGCATTTTATATTCACACTCGTTTCCCCTATATATATAAAGAGAGAAGGTAAGCAACTCCCGTTTGTTTACATTGAGGTACCACCTGGGAAATTCAGACGATTACTATATCAAAAATCGCTAAACCTTTGGTGTCATCTATTTTTCTCACTTCCACACATACCCTTCTATTTAAAAACTGATATAAATAAGCATGCTGTATTGTAATATATCCAAAAACTAAACATTTGTCACTCGCGACCACGATATTTTGAAACGTTCCAAGTAAACGCTACGGAAGTAAGTTGCACAGCGACATCTATGCTAAGAACGATAACTTTCCCCGGGTTTCGAATGTCATTAACTTAACGGTAACAAGATGTCAAAAGAATTAACCACACACAATGTAACAAATGACGTGGATTTCAACATGTATAAATATCTTATAAAGAGCCATGTAGTTTTATTATTTTTCTGTCGGTAATTTGTCTTGGACAAATGCATCATTAATGAAAATATGTTTTTCCATGTTTGCGCTGAACGTTTCCAAGGATAATAACTGTTATATAAACAGTGAATGTTAATATCAATATAAATGCAGCTGGTGGTTGTAAGGTACAAGGGACAAAGGCGCACTAGGAACACATACATTAACATTATCTCGTAAATTTACTTTACAGAACTCTGACTACACTATACAAAAGTCTGACTACACTAATCAAAATTCCTGAGTAATCTATATATATTTACATCTACCGAGTATGATTCCTTCTATTTCTTACGGAAACTTATAGTTAATTCATAGCTCTATAATAACAGCCAGACTGAAATCTACACGCCCCGTTTATCGCGATTGGCCGAAATCTACAGCGACCTAAGAAAAATCACGGACTGCACGAAATGATAATGATGATGTCAGACTCAAATTCCCATAGAAGACGATTTGGCTGTTTCTTTTAGCTAACGTACTGATGTACATGAATAGTAATTAAGTGAATTTTACTTACTTTTTACAATCAATTTATTAATTTGTTAAAAGAAAGATATACATATAAACAATAAAATGCTTTCTTTGGTGATCCATGCGGGTTATAAAGGTAGCGATCATTGCAGAAAAAAATTACATAACCCTCTAACGCGGGTTACGTATTTTTTCTGCAATGTCGCCGCCTTCATATCCCGCATGAATCACCAAAGAAAGCATTTTATTATTTAAAAGAGTCTGACTTCTCTAACGTTTACATAAACATGACAACGCTAATCAATAATTTTTTACTTCTCTAAAATAGTCTGACACTCTATTCAAAAGTTTAAATACCTTATATAAAACTCTATTAAAAGAATTTATTACATGTACTTTATTCAAAAGTATCACTTTTTTATTTATAAGTCTGGCTACTCTAATCAAAAGCCTGACAAATCTAGACAAAGGTATGACTACTCCATTAAAGTCATGGATGGACTACTCTATACAAAATTATAACTACTCTATACAAAAGACTTCTTTATTCAAAATTTTGACTACTATATTTAAAAGTTTGACTACTTAATTTAAAAGCCTGACTAATGTATTAAAAATATACCACTCTATACAAAAATCTACAAAAGAATACTTTAATATTCAAACGTCTGACTTCTACATTCAAAAGTTTGACTACTTGATTAAAAAATTCTGACTAATCTATTTAAAAGTTTAACAACTTTATTCAAAAGTCTGACTACTCTAATCAAAAGTTTGAATACCCTATTCAGTAGTCTGGCTACTCTAAACAGTGATCTACAAAAATATGTCTGCTCTATTAACACGTTGAAAATGGTCATAACACCAAATTTTATTTTTAAATAAACATTTGTGGGAAGACACTATACAAAATGTTGACTACATTATGCAAAATCTGTATAATTTCTGTATGAGATCTTCCTATTCTGTATAATTTTTGTATGAGATCTTCCTATTCTGTATAATTTCTGTATGAGATCTTCCTATTCTCTGTATAATTTCTGTATGAGATCTTCCTATTCTCTGTATAATTTCTGTATGAGATCTTCCTATTCTGTATAATTTCTGTATGAGATCTTCCTATTCTCTGTATAATTTCTGTATGAGATCTTCCTATTCTGTATAATTTCTGTATGAGATCTTCCTATTCTCTGTATAATTTCTGTATGAGATCTTCCTATTCTCTGTATAATTTCTGTATGAGATCTTCCTATTCTGTATAATTTCTGTATGAGATCTTCCTATTCTGTATAATTTCTGTATGAGATCTTCCTATTCTCTGTATAATTTCTGTATGAGATCTTCCTATTCTCTGTATAATTTCTGTATGAGATCTTCCTATTCTGTATAATTTCTGTATGAGATCTTCCTATTCTGTATAATTTCTGTATGAGATCTTCCTATTCTGTATAATTTCTGTATGAGATCTTCCTATTCTGTATAATTTCTGTATGAGATCTTCCTATTCTGTATAATTTCTGTATGAAATCTTCCTATTCTGTATGAGATCTGTATGAGATCTTCCTATTCTGTATAATTTCTGTATGAGATCTTCCTATTCTGTATAATTTCTGTATGAGATCTGTATGAGATCTGTATGAGATCTTCCTATTCTGTATAATTTCTGTATGAGATCTGTATGAGATCTGTATGAGATCTTCCTATTCTCTGTTATACGCGTGTAGTCGGACTACTATATTTAAACAGATAATGCTTTTACAAAATTCAGTCTACAGTCTACTAAAGTTTGACTATTACTACAAAATATAAACAGTTGCTTTGTTTCTATTGCCAATGTATTTTCTAACATAATTCATTTCCAAAATAGTGTTTATCCGGGAAATTAAACGATACCTTGCCTTTGGTGTATGTTATTGATATCACCAGTTCACGATGTTTTTTTAACTTTCGTTGATTGGTTAGTCTGTGTTTTGCTAGTGTTATTTTAGACTCCCTTAAATTGTTTCTACATACGCCGGCGATTGTGTCTTACAATGACGCCATGTGGAATTCTGGTCACGTCAATTGGAACGTAGACATTACACCGTCATGTACCGCTGTCGGCTGGCTTTCTAGGGTGTTTCCTTCTGTTCTCTTCTGTACGTCATTCTGTCATATAGGGACCAGGATACGAGGTGCCAGGTCACCATCCACGCCAAGGTGGGGAGATCCGGAGTGTTTTACTTGACTCAAAGCACCGAAAACTTGAAAGTGAATTTAAATTGAAAAAAAAAGTCTGACAATGCATTAGAGCGATGGCGGGTGAGGATCTGTGTAATGGGTGATGACTGAGTCCGGGAGAGCACGCGACACCCCGGCAACCAGTCAAAATGGCTCGGGATTTCCCTAATGGATCGCGATGAATTTATTTCTTCTTAAAATAAAACTACAAATGAATCAGCAATTTTTTATCGAAATAAATCTCAAACAAATTTGAATGCGTTTGATCAAATATTGCTTTTTGGATCCGATGGATAATGGATGGTGCTGTTACATGAAACTTGCACTATGTGTTAATATCCCTGCACTACAGATCACGTAACAATATAGATTGACTTTAGAAACCTAAAGGCAAATCAATTCAGTTCAAGCCTGCCTCAGACAGAGGCTTTTTTCTCATACGATCGAGTTATATGTTCAAGATTTATATGTATTTTAAACAGCCTTCCCTAGGTCTATGAGATGGGGATCATCAAAATATCGTGGGAAGTCAAGGGAATACAATGTCTTCACGACCTCGACTCGGAACAAAAAAGAAATTTCACATGGATTCTACTCAAGATATTAAATCGCGAAAAAAATGTAATATCTTGTACTTTTATTAATTTGGTCTATCAAATATAGGGTTACTTTGATAACGGAGATACACGCAGGTTTTGGGGTGCTTGTTCTTTCGGTTATCGGGAATGCCCGAGTTTTGCCAAATAATAGGAAAGGTATCGAATTCTAGCGACAGATTTACTACACCTTTATTCTTCTTTGTGACAAGGTCATTGTATCGTGCGCCTCTGTATATCTCTGTGATTCCCGATTGAAATTTAATCCGCTGTCGCTTCAAATTGAATTTGTTAAATCCAATAAATCCATTCAAACAAAGTCACAGAGAAATTTGGCTTTGTCCCTAGTCAGTAGAATTACCGGGGGAAATAATAAAATGTATTGGTTTCAGAGTGCGACGATTAAGTTTATCTACAATAAGGTTGTTCTAGAACATCATTGAACAACAATCGCAAAAATGTCAAAACAATAGATCTTAAACAACACAGCGATGTGATCAGAATTCAAAGATTGGTTAGAAGTGCCCCCTCCCCTTCCCCCACCACGTACTAACATTCAGCAACAGTCAACAAAATCTGCACGTACTTCCTGCATATATTTTTTTCAAATAAATATCAAAACAGAAATATGATATTGTCATATATATCTGTCGAAAGACAGATCGAGACGTAGGCAATAGTTAAGGAATAAGAAATCATTCTTTGAGTATTGTGAGGTGATAATTTCGGTCGGGGCGTGATCAAATCCAAAAAAGCCCAAAGGGCTTAATGAAAGATTTGATCACGCCCCGACCGAAATTATCATCTCATAATATTTAAAGAATGATTCCTTATTACTTATATTTATATAATTTTCAGCAGTTGTACGATTAAATATTAGAATGTTATTTATGCAAGCCCGCTTGCGTCCCCAAAAATACGTCTTTTGAATTTATTGGGCTGTATAGTACAAAATCGATTCGTAGTGTTATCACAGACAGAGACACTGGAAAATGTAAATATTACTTGATAATGACGTACGCAGTAAGATAGGACTTGTTTGTGTAATCGTGTGGATAACACATCAATAGGTAGTCCGATAGCAGGTAAACGACTATCTAAGGACCATTGGGTTATGTCTACGACTGGGGATCGAATTTCCAAACATCGCTATTGATCACGTTGCATCATTTACAATATTTAATCAAATGTAATATAACGAAAAGTAATCCTGTCTGGGATTGTTACGTCACGTCCTCCGTGTCCTGTGGCTCTCAGTATACGGGCCCACTAGGTCCTGTGAAAATATTTAGGTGATTTATTTGTTCCAAAGAATTCACTAACTGGTCGCATAGAGAATTCTTTTAAATGACCCAGTGTAGTAAAAAATTTGATTAAACATTAAATTAATTTTTGAATTACTTGTGAATGATGTTTTATAGTCAGACTATTGATTGACTTTTACTCCAGAATTAAACGGCCTTTGTCTAGTACTGTTACAGAGACGTTGTCTAGTACTGTTACAGGGACGTTGTCTAGTACTGTTACAGAGACGTTGTCTAGTACTGTTACAGAGACTTTGTCTAGTACTGTTACAGAGACGTTGTCTAGTACTGTAACAGAGACGTTGACTAGTACTGTAACAGAGACGTTGTCTAGTACTGTAACAGAGACTTTGTCTAGTACTGTAACAGAGACGTTGTCTAGTACTGTTACAGAGACTTTGTCTACAGAGAATTTTGTCTAGTACTGTTACAGAGACGTTGTCTAGTACTGTAACATAGATTGTCTAGTACTGTCACAGAGACGTTGTCTAGTACTGTTACAGAGACTTTGTCTACAGAGACTTTGTCTTGTACAGAGACTGTGTCTAGTACTGTTACAGAGACTGTGTCTAGTACTGTAACAGAGACGTTGTCTAGTACTGTTACATAGATTGACGTTGTCTAGTACTGTAACAGAGATTGTCTAGTACTGTAACAGAGACGTTGACTAGTACTGTTACAGAGACGTTGTCTAGTACTGTAACAGAGATTGTCTAGTACTGTCACAGAGACGTTGTCTAGTACTGTTACAGAGACTTTGTCTACAGAGACTTTGTCTAGTACTGTTACAGAGACTTTGTCTACAGAGATTTTGTCTAGTACTGTAACAGAGACGTTGTCTAGTACTGTTACAGAGACTTTGTCTAGTACTGTCACAGAGACTTTGTTTAATACTGTTACAGAGACTTTGTCTAGTACTGTTACAGAGACGTTGTCTAGTACTGTTACAGAGACTTTGTCTAGTACAGTCACAGAGACTTTGTTTAATACTGTTACAGAGACTTTGTCTAGTACTGTTACAGAGACGTTGTCTAGTACTGTTACAGAGACTTTGTCTAGTACTGTAACAGAGACGTTGTCTAGTATTGTAACAGAGACTTTGTCTAGTACTGTAACAGAGACTTTGTCTAGTACTGTAACAGAGACGTTGTGTAGTACTGTTACAGAGACTTTGTCTAGTACTGTCACAGAGACGTTGTCTGGTACTGTTACAGAGACTTTGTCTAGTACTGTTACAGAGACGTTGTCTAGTATTGTAACAGACACGTTGACTAGTACTGTAACAGAAACTTTGTCTAGTACTGTTACAGAGACGTTGTCTAGTACTGTAACAGAGACGTTGTCTAGTACATGTACTGTTACAGAGACGTTGTCTAGTACTGTTACAGAGACTGTGTCTAGTACTGTAACAGAGACGTTGACTAGTACTGTAACAGAGATTGTCTAGTACTGTCACAGAGACGTTTTCTAGTACTGTTACGGAGACTTTGTCTAGTACTGTAAAAGAGAGTTTGCAAGTACTGTTACAGAGACTGGTCCGTTTTCGAGGTGTTACAAAGGGTTTAATAAATCACATTTTTTCTATTCATGATTTGTTCACGCATTCCGACTTTACATAAAACTGTAATGATTTTCCATATCCCTGAGTCTCCCGACTCGTTCCAAGGACATGGGTGAGGAAGTCGGGACCCTGGTTGTTTAGTGTCGTCAATCAATGCCCTATGATTTCTTTTTATAACTGATTCTGCCTGAAGACAATGCAGGCTTTGTGATAAATCTGTTTACCAGACTATTTTAGTCCTGACAAACAAATTAACTGATTTCGACCCGATCTTCTTTATCTGTTGCGAACAAACACGGACGGTGGGTTCAGGCCATTAGACAGTTAATTACGCCCGGTATTCAACTCGGTGTGACCTTTAATCCATCGGAACCAGGAAACATTGGAAAATTTGTAGTCCCATCAATGAAAAACGAAATCATCGTACATAAATAGAAAGGGAATTCTGGGACCCAGATATCTTGGACATTTGATATATAGTTGAATGTAACCCGTGCCAAAAGTTTGATGACGGGAAAATCAATATCTATACGGACAAGATAATCGACAAAAAAATCGAACAGTTTAACCGAAAATAAAAAGATATACATTTTTACTAGTTCCACTCTGGTCCCCTAGATTATTGATTAGGGCTCGGTTTTCGGACCCATCTCCCACCCCCATAAGCTGAATCCTCCCAGGCAAAAGACGGGAAACCCCGCGCGCGACCTGTAAGCGGTAAATAAAACCATCGATCTCTGGCTTTCTGTCGTCAGTTGCTCTTAAATTCAGCAGGTATTCAGACGGAATCACACCTGTGCAGGGGCTCTGGATTTAAAGCCGACAACTTGAGAGATTAAGTCTGACGCTTAAAGCGGGTGAACCTTCTTTCTATAGACGGTAGATTTGTTAGTCTTGAACACTACAAGCACCGTATGTATGGTGTTCATTTGAGAAGAAATTAAGACGAATTAATCTACTTTCCGTACAATAAAATACCGAGGTATTGTTTTCAAATAACGGATTAACCCCTCGGAAAGTAGGTGAACTATACATTTCAGTGCTGTTTTAATACTATTGGGTAACACATTGTTAACTGACATTCAACGTTGCTGTCCAGTTCTTCGGGACCTAAACAACCGCATGGATAAAACTTTTCGGCAGAAATGACAGAGAAATAGTTGTGTGTATCCGGTAAAATGTCGGACTCGGAGGTGGACTCGATTGGCTCAAGTATCTCGAGTGACTCGGAGTTCTCGGACTGTGACTACCGGGACGAGAGCCCGTCCAGTGGGTACGTGGACGACGAGTCGGCCAGTGTCCGCAGTGTGTCCACGGCCAATAGTGACTCCAAGAAGAAAAAGAAGGTGACCTTTCAGAGCGACGAGAACCTGGTGCTGATCCGGGAGATTCCCGCTCGGAGTCTGCTTGGGCGCTGGTCACTGGAGTCGGACTCTGAGAGTGAGAATGAGGAGGAGGACCCACGGAAAGCGGCCGTGGCTCCCCAACACTGCATAGCTAAGGGAAACTATGAAGTAAAAAAGTCAACGGGCAAAGTCGCTGCCAAAGTGGCTGCAATTACTGGTGCTACATTGCCGAAGAAACCAGAAGGTAAACGGACAGCTAGGAGACGTTCAGTGAAAAAAGACAAACGGAAAGAAATAGCTTGTGAAAATACAAACGAAACGGAAGAAACGTCAAAGTCCAAGGGAAAGAACGGTCGTGTGAAAGGTGGAAAGAAACATGGAAGCAAGGGCCTAAAGGCAAAGTGTAAGGAGAGGCGTGAACTAAAGGAGGGAGAGGGGCCTACCGCTTCTAACAAAACAGTGACATCACAGACAGAGTGTGGGGGGCCTACCGCTCCCAACAAAACAGTGACATCACAGACAGAGTGTGGTCAAAACAATAGTACGAATTCCACTGAAACCACGACATCCATTGCTATAGAACCCAGGGAATTCAGCGCGAAAGAACCCAGGGTATCCAGCGCTACGGAACACAGGGCATCCAGCGCAAAGACGGTATCCGCTGTGCGGATTGTGGATTTACTCGATAACAGTTGTGACAGAGATTCGAACCCAATCAAACAAATTGAGAAGGTGTATATTGTGGAGGAAAACTATAGTCAAAATTCTAGAGATTTTTTGGATGCCATGATTCAGTCAAGCGATCGTTTGGATGTGCGCGCCATGTCAAAAACAAACAGACGACTATACAGTTGGTTAATGGCGAACGGCAATATCCCCAACCCCCAGCAAGAATCCCCGTGCATCGCCCCAATGTGGGACAGCTCATGTGGGACCGCACAAGGCCCCCATAACAGCGTCGTCAGAGCTCCCACGTGACACGACGACCATGTGACTACAGCTCACTGCGGAATAACTTTGGGATATTCTATGATGATATTCCTATCAGACACTGTCACTGGAGGCAATGATTTCAGTTGAAACGCCAGATGACATTTATGGAGTCGATTATATAGATTTTCCCTGGTGTCTTTCCTGGACCATGAGAAACCATTGCTGTGATAAGTATAGGGACAGTGTGATTGGTCTATGTGTATTTATAGAGAAAAAGAAACATACAATGCAATCTCAATAAAATAATTTTTTAATAATAATAAATTTTAGATATATAAAATACGTAATCATATTGTCGAACTATTCGTATGAAAAATAAACACCAGAAAAACGAGTAAAACAATTAACATTCGTTTTGCCCGACATTGGATGTGCTTATCCCTTCCCAAAAGATCTGATACATATATAGTTATTAAGTATACTTCTACACCAAAGTATTTGAAAATACGATTAAAGGTACATGTATACCTGCATATACAGTACATATATTTGTGTATGAAGTTAGCGGCCCCTTATTTTGGATATTTCATATTTAGGTTTCAGGTTATATGTTGACCTAGGCCAGGAAATTTTTTATATTTTTTTTTGGGGGGGGGGTCTATTTACAGTTACTCTTATTAAAAATTAAAGGTTTTTGCGAGCGGAATTTTAAGCCAAGACGTAGAGTACGTTGGGTCTTACTTTTAGACATGATTAGCACCCAAAGATCTGAAATAACAGCGCTACAGACAGGGAATTCAAATAATACACAGTAAATACCAATATTGTTGTTAAACTAGCTAGAGTACACAGGTCAATATTTACCTCCAAGACTTAATCTTTCTTTGCTTTTTGTGATGCCGTCTCATGTTTGCACCTTGTTTAGTTAAACTCCGGCTTCACGGGGCTTAAATTAATTGTTATTACCAGTAAACAGCCGAAAAACTAATTGCTTCAAAGCATTTATTGTAAAGAATGCTCTGTACGCAATATGAAATTGATTTTGGAAAGGTTTAATAAATTATAAACATTTAAACTTCCCTGCATGGGGTAAGGGATTGAAAATCTTACATTTCAAACTACTTAAAAATACTCGGTTATGACATTTAAATTCCATATCTTTCTTATTCACTTTAAAAGCTATAAGTTTGTTTCATTTTGTGTAATATTTATTATATATTCATTTAAATCTTTATTATGAATTAATCAAAATTCAAAGCAACCAAAATGGAGATTTTTATGCCCGACCAATATACATTTCAATCATCTACTATTTTCAATTATTTGTGAATATCTTGATCATAGTTTGAAATATATTCATCTGTGTATGAAAATGGGATCGTTGTTCTTAATATGGTCTTCAATTTATCCAGTTATGATATATTTCCAGAAGGACAAGATTTTACCGATATCGTAATGAGGCGCTGATCGTTACGAAAAATCAATTACACCGCATTACATAATACAGCCTCCTCCCGATAGTGTGATCATAGGATGCGTCACTTCCGGTGCTGATTGAAGACAACGGTCCATAGACCTGATTCAGGCACTTGATCTTTACATTATGCAAATGTAACAAAATTTAAATGGATTGAATAATGTGGTTTCTTTTACTACTCAATCTGCAGTCAGTTTGCCCAAAGAGAGTGTAATTCTTTTATTGAACAATTATGTGAAGTGAAAGCCTTACCGCTCCATCAATTGGATATGCTCCACAGGAACTGATTTCTCTTAATGTCCCATCTATCATTTAATGAATCAATAAAAGGCAACATTTTACCCCCTGTAAGAACATTAGTTACAATGCAAAAGTTCTGCATAAATAATTTTTGAGATGATTTATTCTTTCAGAGTTAATATGTGTCTTATGGAATGTGAAATTGCTACGAAACCCGTGTCAATAGTATATAATTCTAGCTCAGACCCGTGTCAATAGTATATAATTCTAGCTCAGACCCGTGTCAATAGTATATAATTCCAGCTCAGAGACACTCACTAAGTAGTATCAAATTTTACTTTTTCTATTAAATATAAACAAAACCTGTGTCGGTACAGATTTGGTTGCCTGGGATATGTGGGTAGACCTGTGTGTGACACCTCCGTCACTGGTCCCTCGCCAGTCGTCGTAATAGCATGCAGCTTCAGAAGTATTAAGTTATGCAGAAGAAGAATCAAATCGCTCAAATTCGTGCCAGAAATAACGATTTAAAACCCTTAACGGCGATTAGCAATTTTAATAGGCTTACTTATGACGTTCTTATATACGATGAACGTATTGGGGAAGACCAAAGCGGTGCAGAACCTTGAATGCAGTCCTAGTACTGTCCAATTATAGCAGGTACTCCCGGGCACCTGTCTCCTAGGGAGAAATTACTTTGGACTCTATATATGAAGTTGGGAGCTTTCAATGAAGTTAGATCGATTCAATATAGACAGTTGAAGTAATTATGTCTCGGAAGAAAAATAGGTGATACAATGTATTTCAGAGACATAGTAGAGCTGTTATGGTTACACTCAAGTTCCATATACGTGTACCAAAACAATATGTTACCCTTCTGATATTTTGCCAGGGCAACGTGTTTATTATATGTATATGTTTGACCACAAACAAACAGGTTTTTTATACACAGTGACAATGGAACGCCCTCCTTACACCTTAGTTCTCTATCTATTGAAATATCCATATTTAAAAATCCATTTTACATCTAGTCAGCAAATATAGCTTTATTGACACAATCTTATCAAAATTGATTCATTTACTTATGTACATACAGAAACTTGGTGTTCTGTTGTCGACATTTCAGTAATAAATCACGACAGGGCCACATGTTCAGACGAATTCCCCTGTATCCCCTTTTATCCGGGTTCTGAATGGGTCGGAATTCGGGGGCCGTGTTTACACAGTCTCCCGCGGCCCGTCATATCGCGGTATACAAGTGTATAGATATGTATATATCTATCTATATCTATGCTGCGATGGGATTTGGAGGTGCACTAGTACTGTTGATAAAATAAGAATCTATTGTGTTTTTGATGCATTGAGAATACCGCTTTGCTCTGTCGTGATAAGAAAGCTGGTAATTCTTTTTCTACAGAAAATGACGTCACGCTTTGGGTCAATATTAAAATGTCTTTGACTAAAAGAAAAATAAAGACGGGATTTTAAATGTCGATGATTGCACTTTTACACAAATCTCAAAGTTTTTTACACATCTTAAGCGATTGGTAAATTTGAAAAATAAGAGATTCGGATTAGTAACATCTCACAATGTTAATGTTCCGAAGTTCGTTATCTGCAAGTTACCTATTGATGAACAACGATTAATTGGAGTTTATGAGGAGGATATATAGAAACAATCCTATCACTGAAAAAATTATGTTTGAGACGTACGTGAAATGTTTTTAATGGCTACCACACTACAGTAACTTTTGATATATACACAGTTTACATTATAATATACACAGTTTACATCATAATATACACAGTTTACATTATAATATACACAGTTTACATTATATCACCATAAAATAGAAATACGACTTTTAGACACAGTGATCTCTGTATGGGACCAAATCTTACACGAATTGTCACTCACTCGTGCACGTCAACAAACCCGTGCATTATAAAGTGTATACACGCTAATGCAGTTTGAAAAATAATTTGCTTTCTAACAATTTTTTTATTATCAAAGGGGAAAACATAAAAAGTGCACTTACACAGTAGAATTCATTTTACCCAAATGTTTATGTACATCATCATTAAAACGCTTACCGCAGATAACTTCATACCTACAAAGTATATCAAATAAACAGTCCACCATATGTATGGGACACCTCCATATTGTGATATATTTAGTTTGAAACAATTAAATTCAGCGTAATCATAAGAAACATTTTCTTTCACAAGTTTAATGTCTAACAACGTATAGCAATTACTACTATATACAAGTTGGTTATTAAATAAAAACCTGCCCAGGATTTTATAATTTATTCCCGTCTAAAAATTCTTAATGTTTTTATTATGGTCAAGTAATGTACAATTTGAAATTCTTAAAACGATGCTTACATTTTGAACATAATGTACTTTTATCAATTTTAATATATCAAGGTTTCCTATACCACCTTAATTATTTATTTAAAGACAATTCGTCCCGTTGCATAACAGTTCCGTTTCACCTTCAAACCCAGATCGTCCGACATCAAACATCATTTGCTACGAAATATGATTGTGGTTAGAAATGGCAGTTCGTATAGCAAACAGAAAAGTTAACTGCAAACACGTATTCTTTGAGTAGAAACCTCGCTGCATGAATTCAAAAGTGCACCACAATTGAGTCTGTCTGATAAAAGGAACAACTTTTAACATTAGTAAATATAAGGTCAGTGGGAGCATTAAATTTATTTAATTAAAGACAATTAGTTCCGCGCTGAATAACAGTACTGTTTCACCTTCAAACCCAGAGCGTCCTACATCAAACAATGGTTCAGTAGTTGTACAGACTCCATGGCCCACGCACAGAGCTGTGGTTTAGCGGGGTGGTCACGATTCCTGTGTGTAAACACCAGTCAGCAGTTAGTGTAAACTCACTGAGGGAGACGAGGAATTTCAGAGTTCAAACGCTGGATCATTCTGATGCGAAGATCTGTAGTTTAGCTGGACACTTACTAGTCCCTGTTCTTGTATGTAAACATTAGTCACTGGTATTCATGTACAGACCTTTACACCCACTGTGGGAGACTGAACAACAGAGTCCAAACAATGAATGATTACGGTATCTTACATCTGCCATCTTACCCTCTGATTACCCCGGACAAGAATGTGGCTGCATTGTAAGAATGGACCAGCACCTCCCATCTCAATGCAGATTTACAAATCGTTTAACAAATTCGAAAATATTTAGAATATTCATGGACTCAGCTATATTATTACATGTAGTTATCGCATGGTCTGTTACTGAACTAAATGACTTCATCCGACTCCAAACATTTCTGTTTTGATTTAGCTTAATGTTTAGCTGCTTGTTCGAAATAGGGAGAAGGCCTTATGACACG
Organism: Magallana ariakensis; assembly: GCA_020458035.1. Lineage (NCBI taxonomy): Eukaryota > Metazoa > Mollusca > Bivalvia > Ostreida > Ostreidae > Magallana > Magallana ariakensis. Next base: position 58,196,380 of record CM035817.1, on the reverse strand, counting down.
GGGGCTTAGAAAGACAGGGATGCAAAGTCAACAAGTGACCATCCCAATTATCTACGAAAAAAAACGGTGTGGGGAATTAAGAGCACGTGTAGCAGACACAAAGTTAATCCGACTTAACTCGATATGAGTTAAGTCCAGTTATTGAGACGAATAGATAAACTAGGCTTGTCTATTGACAACAGGTAGTTTAACCTGTTGCCTTCAGACATATGGCCGAATTTTGCATGAAGCCCCGCCGCAGATTCTGTTACTTTCCAGTGTCTCTGGCCAATAATATGGTCTTCCGTCATTTTGTCTTTGTCATTGCTTTCTATGTCATATACTGTTGAAAAAGTCGACGTAAACCATTGTGCATGATCCATTGATTGACATTGAAGCTTCTATCATTTACACACATTGAACATTTATTAGGTAACATAATTCAATGCTATATATATCCATTTTATTAATCATCTTCAGTGTACACATCAATTAATTAATTAGAGTTTAAATTAACCATTGTCTCATTGTTGTTCATTCATCTTAGAGTATCATTGAACCATTGTACATTAATTATATTAATGTATATTAATTTTGTATATTGTTCAATTTTATTATGATGATAAATACATGTAAGTAAAGCCATGACAAAAAACTGTTAACACACTTGTTTGTTTTTCTGTTCTGTCGAGATAACTGTGTACAGGTCTTTAACATTTTACAATTTCTTTGAGCAGAAACCCTATAGCTCAATTTAGAAGACCCCGTGATGGAGTCTGTCCAACAAATGGGTTAACTTAAACATCAGTGAGTTTAAGGTCAGTGGAAGCAATTATTTACATGATTCGTCCTGTTGAGTAACGGTCAACTTTCACCTTCAAACCCAGAGCGTCCTACATCAAACAATGGTTCAGTAGTTGTACAGACTCCATGGTCCACACACTGAGCTGTGGTTTAGCGGGGTGGTCACGATTCCGTGGTCTGTGTACACCCACTGTGGGAGATAGACCTTTGTGACCACAGCTGCTGTATCCGAGCATACGTATGTATTTGTCAGAGTTCAACGTGAACAAACACCAAGAGGCGCCATGAACTGGTTCTGCGCGGGAGCAGGAATAAACTTATGCAGCATCAACTTCTCCGGTTTGGGTGCTGAAGCACTGGGACACACGGCTCCGAGCAAAAATCACTCCGTGTAAAGTGAGCGACGCTTGGATTCGTACCGAAATCATTAATTAATTCACCGTCTGTGCGCAAAAGAGCATTGAAATCCATTTATTAGGAGGGAGAGAATTTCAGTTCAAACTTAGTGGTTAGTGGGGACGTTCATTCAAGGGTTTTGAGTCTATGTAAGAAAGATACATGTAACTCGTGTTTATTCTACTGGAGAAATGTATGATTAATTTGTCACAAAATTAGCTTTTTAAAAAGCTAATAAAGTCAGCCAGCAGAATATTTATTTTTAGTTCAAATGTAAATACATAAGCTATTGTTCAAAATACAATATATATAGTCTCCAGAACAATCATAACATGGTGTTCGATAAGTTTGTATACTTATTTTATGACTGTATGTTAGGAGACTATTCAGACTAGCGTGTGGCGGTGTACTCTTTATAGAGTAATCGACAGCAACTATGCATGCTGTCTTAAATTGTAACTTTAAAAAGATTATTCTCTGAATTCCATGGTCCCTCGTCGCAAACCACTGCCATTATATCTCCTCTCCGATCTCATTAGATATGTATGCGGACACCGGGCCGTGCCTGCTGACGATACCCGGTGGTCTTCCAATACAGAGTCGTGACTGACGATGCGCAGACTGACCAGTTTCATAACTTATTACGGGCCGCCAGGAGGCGGTCCGTTATTGCCTGACGTCTGTTTGATATACATTTAGATATCCTGCGGGATATGGTTTTTTTTTTATAGAATTAATATTATGCTTATTTTTATGAATTAAAAGTAAATTTGCATGTAGAAATATGTTTTATGCTTTTAAGAAATATAACATATTTTTGGTTTTAGGTCATAGACTGTCGTGTTAGGTGCGTTTTTATCGAGATTACAATCTATTCGGAAAATTTCGGAGTTTTTCATTTTGTATCGGGATCGGTATACGGGACGTACTAAAGACCACCTGTATGACAAACAAGAGGCCAATAGGCCTTAACGGTCACCTGAGTAGCATAACCCATACACAAACTTGTCAAGGAGTCTCATATATGCATTTAATTAAGTTTTATTCTGGAATAGAAATTTTTTTAATTTGTAATGACGACCACCTCCCTGCCTGAAATCTTTTAAAAAGGACTATATATTAAACCTATAATTTTAGCATGACCTGATATTGAAAAGGTGCAAGACATTGATAGAAAATAATTTTCCCATATTTATTATTTTCAGGATAGGTTTTAAGTGTATATGTTTTCATAGAAAAGCTACATATTATAACAAGGTGGCTAGTATTCATGTTTTATCTAAAACAACCTCCCATCCCCATCCACCCGGGGCAGACAGAAACTCTCCATATGGGCATATAAACACACGAAAAAAACAGCTTTAAAAGCCATCATGAGTTACTCACTTCTCCTGTTCCAGTTTTTGAATATTCAACCTTCGTTGAGAATCACCATCTGGCATATATACCAAAATCATTTTACCTTTATATCAGTGATTTTAGTTAGCCAATTATTACTTTACTATTAACAAGTCTATTTGTTTATTTTGAAAGTTCAAAATCTGTTTTTGTTCCAAATGATAAAAAGCCTTGCATAACTCTTTTGATCATACAACTTCTTTATAATTACATTATATTCAATGATTAATTACTAAATATGAACAAGCAAAGAAAGATAACTCCATTAGGAAGAAGCAAGGGAAAATAACTCCATTAACTGTTTACCCCCCCCCCCCCCCCCTTCAACTCTTTCCAAATGCTCTCCAAATGCTAGTACCTGAACCCTGACTTAGGGGTCATGAATTTCACAATTTAGGTAGACTAGTTCATAACCATTCAGTATTTTGCCAACATGTGTGGGAGTAAAGACTTTTAAGATTTAATACATTTTTACTATATGGCTATATTGGCCCCACCCTAGGGACTAAACCCCTGTCCCAGGGGTCATAAATTTCACAATTTAGGTAGAAGACTTCATGTACATCATATCCATGCATTTAGTTTTTCACAAATATATATGGGAGTAGAGAAGAAGATTTTCTAAAATTTAATACATTTTTACTATATGGCCATTTTGGCCCCACCCTAGGGCCTAAACCCTTGACCCAGGGACCATAAATTTCACAATTTAGGTAGAAGACTTCATGTACATCATATCCAGGCCTTTAGTTTTTCACAAACATATATGGGAGTAGAGAAGACGATTTTCTAAAATATAATACATTTTTACTATATGGCCATTTTGGCCCCACCCTTGAGCCTGAACCCCTGACCCAGGGACCATAAATTTCACAATTTTGGTAGAGGGCTTTAATTAAGATTTAATACATTTTTACTATATGACCATTTTGGCCCCACCCTAGAGCCTGAACCCTTGACCCAGAGACCATAAATTTCACAATTTTGGTAAAGGGCTTCATGGACATCATAACCATGCATTAAGTTTTTAACAAATATCTATGGGAGTAGAGAAGAAGATTTTCTAAGATTTAATACATTTTTACTATATGGCCATATTGGCCCCACCCTAGAGCCTGAACCCCTGACCCAGGGGCCATGAATTTCACAATTTTGGTAGAGAGCTTCATGGACATCATAACCATGCAATCAGTTTTTTCCTCACATGTGTAAGAGTAGAGAAGAAGATTTTTGAAAATTTGGCTGTTTTTTGCATATTTGGCCCCACCTGTGGCACCCTGGGGGTGGTAGAGCCACCAATTTCACAATTTACATTCCTCTTACCATAGAGATGCTTCACACCAAAAATGGAAACAATTGGCCTTGTAGTTTTTAAGAAGTTAAAAATGTAAATTGTTAACGCACGACGCACGACGACGGACGAAAACAGATAGCTGACCTAAAAATGATACATTTTGTATATTTAAATTTCTATGTTCTGCGTCAATTAAAATTACTTTGTGTGTGTGTATTTATTATATTTCTGTGAGAAATGTGGTAGAAAAATATTATGAAATGACATCCATATCAAATATATACGAAAAAATTACGAGATCAGAAAATTTGAATTGACCTGAAAATTTGAGCTGACCTAATTTATTTTTCATTCTTTTGAGAACCTCATGCAATTGAATAACCATGATTATCTTCATAAACTGAAGTATAAAAAAAGATTTATAATTCAATTTAGGAAAAAAATTATCCGGGTAATTTTTTATCTTTAAAACTGTGCAGTTTTTACCGGATGAGCATGATCTTACATGTACATATATACCTTTAAAATAATCCATTTCTATTTTATTATGTGGTCTCTTGAAATCATATACACTAAATGCATTAAGTTTTAATTTCAATACAATGCAATAAAAATAAAAATGGTTTGAAATACAAAATATTCAAGAGAATAATGATGAGTTGAACTTACTTCATACGGCAATGGTCATACAATTACTGTTAGACATAATTACAGTAACGAACTCGATTATAATATATAATAGTAAAGTGTTAAACTTCAAAACGTGTTGCTGAAAATATATTAAAATTTACCATAAAAATGAGTACAACCAACTCGTTATTTTCTTCTTTGTGGCGTGTTTTTTTTTTAAAGTAAACAACCAATGATGATTCATACAACAATTATATTTTTGCGGCCCATTTGACGTCAATATGTTTTCTTCGAATTTCTCAAACACAGGCTATCTAATTCCTTCCCAGAATTCCAATTTACTAATATTTCAATTCCATTACGCAAGCGCATTTGAAGTTTCATCCTAACTTAATTAGTCAGACCGTTGGCTGACTAATAAATAACTAAAGCAAAAATATGAAGCCATATTTATTCAACATCATTAAACTAAATCACAAATCAGATCCGTCACTTTCACTAATTTAACATAAATACGTATATTAATCAACGAAATTAAAAAGTACATAAAAGGAAGACGTGAACTATTGTGTATCCCATGTGTTAATTCACCCCCCACCCCCCTCACAAAATACAGTGCTTCTTATCGTGGGTATTCTAAATACATATCCTACTTTAAAATAATAACAGTCTTTGAGTAAAAAAAACTCTACCAATTTTAACATTCTACAAAATATAGTATGGAACAAAGGACAGTGAACGTTTGCAACCAGGGCAATGAGAATTTTTATGTTGAGAAAACCCGAAACTTTAGCTTCCAAAATGCAAGCTTGGAATTCACATAGTTTTGATATTAAGGGAATAGAAAAAAGTCAGGACAAAGGTCATCCAACCATGTGTGGTATGGTCATCATCTCAAGACTGCAGTAAATGATGTTACACATCATAGGATAGTAATGTCCAGTCCAATAATGTTCTTTGGTTTGTAAAGTGGCACCCCTCCCCCCCCAAAAAAAAAAAAAAATATCAAGTATGAAATATTGTAACCCTGGCAGAATCAATGACAACGATATCTACCTACAATACAGGGATTTCAAGTTAATTGGCTACCCAGAAACATTCAATGTTACAGTTATAAAGAAAGACTAGTTAGCATTCACAAAATACTCAGTTACAAATGAGCTAATGAAACATCCTGACAGGAAGTTTTGGTCACAGATGAGATAAACATCTTCAGATGGAACGTTTTGTCACAGATAACCTATTGTCCAAAAACATAAAGATACATACACATACAAGTGATACAAACCTGTAGGCTAGTAGTACAGGTGGAGTACTAGACAACACTGACTAGTTGTCTATCACATACAACAATGACTAGACACAACAACTAAAGAATAACACACAGGTCTGAGATAAGTGTGCGGCAGTTACAGCTATACAGGTGTCAAGGGGCGTCTATTTTTCTCCTAACCCTCATGGAAAGCTCATGGAACCTCTGACAAGAGAGATAACTTTTTTTTACTATAACCGACTAATCATTTAAAGTTAAAATAAGTACCAGGTAATGTTATATTTTATAGTCCACGAGGTGTGCTGAAATTGTGAGCATATATCAATTAAAGCCTAAGATTTCTTTTGAAAAAACAGAATGTGCTATCCATACTGAGAAAGATAAACCTATATGTACATGATACTGACAGATTGTTCTTCTCATGCCATAAGACAACAAGGCATGATGTCAAAATGCATGCTTGTCTGTATTATCTTATTTATCTTATTTACAAATGTATTTATATATTACATGTATATAATTATATATAAGCATGAATTGTGTGAAAAATAAATGAAATGAAATAAAAATTGTATACTACTGGCACATGAGTGAATTATAAGTAATTCAACAAAACAATTATAGCTGTGAACTGCAAAAGCCTAAGTTAAGAATGAAGCATTTATAAGCAAACTTTGAGCAAAATATTTCACCAAACACACATCAGTATTAAAATTCTCCAATATTTTTTCAGTAACCATTCCACTGACACACTATTACCCCTCCCCCCAAAAATACACTCAGATGTGCTAAATATAGAAAAAATAATAAAACAGATAACAATAATTTTCAGCAAATCTTAGCATGCAATAATATTTAATGCTTTGCCCTACATATAATTATATTAATAAGAAAGACAAATTCAGTTCAACTTGTGAGGCAAAAAGAAACCACAAACAATTTTTTCTCAATACACTTCATTTCAGTATCTTCTTGTAGCATTTACCAAATAATACTATTACCTTTTTTCCACATCAAATGAACACAATGCAAATGAGTTTTCATCAGATTTCTAACAATTTTATGTGTAGGGGTCCTCCACATCCCTTAACTTATACTTTTAATGAGAGTATGTCATAGCATGGTGATTTCAGTGCATTGGGAAATTGTTAATTTCACATTTTTGATTGTCAGATTTTGTTGCACAGTAAATTTTGCACCAAACTTTTGACCCACATATCCCAACTTTGAATTGAAATTGAAAGGATTTTTTTTTAATCCTTTAATCCTGATTTAATTTTTAATATTTACATTTTCCAGTGTCTTTGCCTGTGATAACACTACGTATCGATTTTGTACTATATAACCCATAACTTCAAATGACGCCAAATTGAGGCGCCAGCGGGGTTTGCTTATTTATATTAAAAATATTTAATCGTACGATGGCTTAAATTATATAAATATAAGTAATAAGGAATCATTCTTTGAATATTATGAGGTGATTATTTCGGTCGGGGCGTGATCAAATCTATCAATAAGCCCTTCGGGCTTTATTGGATTTGATCACGCCCCGACCAAAATTATCACCTCATAATACTCAAAGAATGAGTCCTTATTCCTTAAATAATTTTTTTTTCAAAAAACTTCTGTATTGCTATTTTTTGTCACTTTCAAATCATACATATGTTCAATTATGATACATTTACTAAAATTACTAGTTTGTGCTTTTTTGCGAAACTTTTATAAAAATGTGAAGGACCTCTGACACCACTTTACATTCAATCCTCTTCAAGACATTTAAAATAAAATTGATAAAAAAATATATTTTTTTTTTATAAAAACAAATCTTAAACAAGTCACAATCTTTGAACACCAGTAAAAAATATCATATAAAAACTAACAGAGGTAAAATAAATACCAACAAGTCAACAACATAAATTTAACATGAAAACTAACGAACTAAGGACACCCATCCCTTTGGTGAGTGTGGGGCAGGCTTACATGAAGTGGTCCCGCTTTACAACGTGTAGTTTCCCCTCCCCTCCCACATAAGCTTTGTTGAGCTGAGATTCTTAGCATCTGTCATATGTCTACTGTATTTATATCCCCAAAGCACTCCATTATATAAGCTCAGTGAAGTTTGTTTTTCCCAATTTTCATAATTTAGTATAAATAGGTTTATAAGGAACCTGAGGAAATATACACAATATATGACCTGTACTCACAACATACATAACACAGACAGCCACACAGACATGTAGCCACACAGTAATGCATCCAATTAGACAAACTATTGCTTTGTGATCATTCATCTGTAGACAGGTGCCCCTTTGGATGAGGCATGAGGTTGTTTGAGGCACATTAGGAGGGGTTGGAGGTAGAGTGTAGCAGGGAGCCCTCACTGCCACTGTCCTGGGACCGCACCCTCTGATCCCCACTCTCCCTACCCAGGTAGTCTTGGAACTGGGTCACAATGGACTCATCCAATTGCGAACTAGTACACCAAAACATCCGATCCTGACCTTTCTGCACTTGGTCATAGAAAGCCCTCAGGAAGCTCTGTTTGTCATTGACCCCGTTTTCACCCACTGTGATTGTTTCTGTAAATATGTACAGCATGATTATTTCATCATTCTCAGGACAGAAGCATGAAATGCTTGGCTTACTGCAGTTAGCTTTTTTTTTCATCTCTCATATATGAGATTAGTTAAATGTTGGAGATAAACAATTTTTTAGCCATTTTTCTGAAGTCTCCCATGAGAAGGGTATTTGAAAAGATTTTCTATTGTATTAAAATTTCAGATTGATTCTCCATATCCTGTATCCAATTCAGGGCCCTCAAACCTGTGTCGTTTTCCAACTAAATTATTATTATTAATTTCCAATAAGTGAGATGGGTGAGGCAATCTGATGATGTGGCTAGAGATGAAGGAATAGTAAATACAGTCAACTTACCACAGATAATGTCATCCGATATATTATACTTGTATTCTGTGGCCTTGTCTACTCCAAATATGCTTCTGAAATAAGATAGGATTGATTTGTGATATTGTGTTCTGAGGATTCAATAAAGAGAATGATCAATCTAGACATTGTATGACCTGTATAATCCTTTCTTACACAAATATTGTATGTTAAATAGTGAACACAGCAAACAAGAAGTATAAATAGTGTCTGAAAGGTAATATATGAGATAAAATTATAAAACAGGCAAATAAGTTTTTTTCTTTGGTTTCAGCAGGCTTCTTTCAGTGACTTTTACACAAATTAACAAGAGTTGTGGTTCCTGAAGACTTACTTGATAACTTCAGGGGAAGCACCATCTGTGTGAATGACTATGACTATGCAAACTTCTATCTTCCTGGGCCCTTCCTTCATCATACAGTGCTTGCCCTATAACATATCAAAGTATCAGTACTAAAGATCTGTATTATGTCATCATTCAGTACGTGCCCTACAACATATCAAAGTATCAGTACTAAAGATCTGTACCATGACATCATACAGTGCGTGTCCTACAACATATCAAAGTATCAGTACTAAAGATCTGTACCATGACATCATTCAGTACGTGCCCTACAACATATCAAAGTATCAGTACTAAAGATCTGTACCATGACATCATACAGTGCGTGTCCTACAATGTAACAAAGTATCAGTACTAAAGATCTGTATTATGTCATCATTCAGTGCGTGCCCTACAACATATCAAAGTATCAGTACTAAAGATCTGTACCATGACATCATACAGTGCGTGTCCTACAATGTAACAAAGTATCAGTACTAAAGATCTGTATTATGTCATCATACAGTACGTGCCCTACAACATATCAAAGTATCAGTACTAAAGATCTGTACCATGACATCATACAGTGCGTGTCCTACAACATATCAAAGTATCAGTACTAAAGATCTGTATTATGTCATCATTCAGTACGTGCCCTACAACATATCAAAGTATCAGTACTAAAGATCTGTACCATGACATCATACAGTGCGTGTCCTACAACATATCAAAGTATCAGTACTAAAGATCTGTACCATGACATCATTCAGTACGTGCCCTACAACATATCAAAGTATCAGTACTAAAGATCTGTACCATGACATCATACAGTGCGTGTCCTACAATGTAACAAAGTATCAGTACTAAAGATCTGTATTATGTCATCATTCAGTGCGTGCCCTACAACATATCAAAGTATCAGTACTAAAGATCTGTACCATGACATCATACAGTGCGTGTCCTACAATGTAACAAAGTATCAGTACTAAAGATCTGTATTATGTCATCAAACAGTATGTGCCCTACAACATAACAAAGTATCAGTACTAAAGATCTGTATTATGTCATCATACAGTGCGTGTCCTACAACATATCAAAGTATCAGTACTAAAGATCTGTACCATGACATCATACAGTGCGTGTCCTACAATGTAACAAAGTATCAGTACTAAAGATCTGTATTATGTCATCATACAGTACGTGCCCTACAACATAACAAAGTATCAGTACTAAAGATCTGTACCATGACATCATACAGTGCGTGTCCTACAATGTAACAAAGTATCAGTACTAAAGATCTGTATTATGTCATCATACAGTACGTGCCCTACAACATAACAAAGTATCAGTACTAAAGATCTGTACCATGACATCATACAGTGCGTGTCCTACAATGTAACAAAGTATCAGTACTAAAGATCTGTATTATGTCATCATACAGTACGTGCCCTACAACATAACAAAGTATCAGTACTAAAGATCTGTACCATGACATCATACAGTGCGTGTCCTACAATGTAACAAAGTATCAGTACTAAAGATCTGTATTATGTCATCATACAGTACGTGCCCTACAACATAACAAAGTATCAGTACTAAAGATCTGTACCATGACATCATACAGTGCGTGTCCTACAATGTAACAAAGTATCAGTACTAAAGATCTGTATTATGTCATCATACAGTACGTGCCCTACAACATAACAAAGTATCAGTACTAAAGATCTGTACCATGACATCATACAGTGCGTGTCCTACAACATATCAAAGTATCAGTACTAAAGATCTGTACCATGACATCATTCAGTACGTGCCCTACAACATATCAAAGTATCAGTACTAAAGATCTGTACCATGACATCATACAGTGCGTGTCCTACAATGTAACAAAGTATCAGTACTAAAGATCTGTATTATGTCATCATTCAGTGCGTGCCCTACAACATATCAAAGTATCAGTACTAAAGATCTGTACCATGACATCATACAGTGCGTGTCCTACAATGTAACAAAGTATCAGTACTAAAGATCTGTATTATGTCATCATACAGTACGTGCCCTACAACATAACAAAGTATCAGTACTAAAGATCTGTATTATGTCATCATACAGTGCGTGTCCTACAACATATCAAAGTATCAGTACTAAAGATCTGTACCATGACATCATACAGTGCGTGTCCTACAATGTAACAAAGTATCAGTACTAAAGATCTGTATTATGTCATCATACAGTACGTGCCCTACAACATAACAAAGTATCAGTACTAAAGATCTGTACCATGACATCATACAGTGCGTGTCCTACAATGTAACAAAGTATCAGTACTAAAGATCTGTATTATGTCATCATACAGTACGTGCCCTACAACATAACAAAGTATCAGTACTAAAGATCTGTACCATGACATCATACAGTGCGTGTCCTACAATGTAACAAAGTATCAGTACTAAAGATCTGTATTATGTCATCATACAGTACGTGCCCTACAACATAACAAAGTATCAGTACTAAAGATCTGTACCATGACATCATACAGTGCGTGTCCTACAATGTAACAAAGTATCAGTACTAAAGATCTGTATTATGTCATCATACAGTACGTGCCCTACAACATATCAAAGTATCAGTACTAAAGATCTGTACCATGACATCATACAGTGCGTGTCCTACAATGTAACAAAGTATCAGTACTAAAGATCTGTATTATGTCATCATACAGTACGTGCCCTACAACATAACAAAGTATCAGTACTAAAGATCTGTACCATGACATCATACAGTGCGTGTCCTACAATGTAACAAAGTATCAGTACTAAAGATCTGTATTATGTCATCATACAGTACGTGCCCTACAACATAACAAAGTATCAGTACTAAAGATCTGTACCATGACATCATACAGTGCGTGTCCTACAATGTAACAAAGTATCAGTACTAAAGATCTGTATTATGTCATCATACAGTACGTGCCCTACAACATAACAAAGTATCAGTACTAAAGATCTGTACCATGACATCATACAGTGCGTGTCCTACAATGTAACAAAGTATCAGTACTAAAGATCTGTATTATGTCATCATACAGTACGTGCCCTACAACATAACAAAGTATCAGTACTAAAGATCTGTACCATGACATCATACAGTGCGTGTCCTACAATGTAACAAAGTATCAGTACTAAAGATCTGTATTATGTCATCATACAGTACGTGCCCTACAACATAACAAAGTATCAGTACTAAAGATCTGTACCATGACATCATACAGTGCGTGTCCTACAATGTAACAAAGTATCAGTACTAAAGATCTGTATTATGTCATCATACAGTACGTGCCCTACAACATAACAAAGTATCAGTACTAAAGATCTGTACCATGACATCATACAGTGCGTGTCCTACAATGTAACAAAGTATCAGTACTAAAGATCTGTATTATGTCATCATACAGTACATGCCCTACAACATAACAAAGTATCAGTACTAAAGATCTGTACCATGACATCATACAGTGCGTGTCCTACAATGTAACAAAGTATCAGTACTAAAGATCTGTATTATGTCATCATACAGTATGTGCCCTACAACATAACAAAGTATCAGTACTAAAGATCTGTACCATGACATCATACAGTGCTTGCCCTACAATGTAACAAAGTATCAGTACTAAAGATCTGTACCATGACATCATTCAGTACGTGCCCTACAACATATCAAAGTATCAGTACTAAAGATCTGTACCATGACATCATACAGTGCTTGCCCTACAATGTAACAAAGTATCAGTACTTAAGATCTGTATTATGTCATCATACAGTACGTGCCCTACAACATATCAAAGTATCAGTACTAAAGATCTGTACCATGACATCATACAGTGCTTGCCCTACAATGTAACAAAGTATCAGTACTTAAGATCTGTACCATGACATCATACAGTACGTGCCCTACAACATATCAAAGTATCAGTACTAAAGATCTGTACCATGACATCATACAGTGCTTGCCCTACAATGTAACAAAGTATCAGTACTTAAGATCTGTACCATGACATCATACAGTATGTGCTCTACAGCACACCTAGCACTTAAGAGCTACACAATGTCATCCTACAGAACATTTAACTGTTACATGCACATAGAAGAATGTTTATTCACAACAGCATGATATATGTACTACTCATTGCAAGGCTTTGAACTATGACACTTTCTATGACGATGTACTAATGACATTATATGCAAGAATTCGTAGTTTAGCATTGTATCAAATTTGAAATTTAAAATAAATTTCAATTACAGTAAAACACGCTTATAACAAGGGCACCGCTAAGCGGAGCATCCCCTCGCGACATGACTTATTGTACGGGGGAATACGTTATTTAGGAAAATACATCTAAAATCAGATCAAAATAAATAAAGTATTTCTTTAAACCACTTTGAATACATACATGTAATATCTATTTAATCCCAATCCCCAAGCTTTGTGGTGTATAAATTGGGGGAGGGGGTTTACATAACAGTTTTCCTATTCCTAGCAGAAACTCAACACATATACTTTAAAGTTTAATAATTAAGATTCATTTAGTGACATTCATTTTTATATAAGCATACATAAACGATCCGTATACATTATGAAACCTCTCTGAAAATCAAGCGCTCTGGAGTCTGCTCTGATGGAAATTCTAGTTGCTAGTTGTCGTATTAAAATTAACCCATAGTATAGTAGATATATATGCAGTTATTATTAATATAAAACAATTTTTGCGTGATAAATGTGCAATATCTCTCAAAGTCTCTACTGAATTTTGGACTAGTTCTATTGTAAGTAATACGGGAAAATTTGTCCGAAAGTCGACTGCTTGTTTCGATGTAAATCGGCAGACTTAAATCTCTTGCCCGCTTCAACTTTTAACTATGGGCACTAGTCTAACACTCAAATGCTACAAAACGTTTTTTTTTTACCTTTACTAGATTTAAATCCCAAAAAATGTCAAGTTGTTGATTTGAACTGTATACGGTAGCGATTAACTTCAAGTCGTACATAAAATTACCGGAAATGTCGATTGTCAAGTCGTACATAAAATTCATGTTTTTAACTTCATTTTTTACGATAATTAAAAAAAATACTTAATCAATTGATTTTGAAATCAACAGGGTTTGTCCTTTTACCATGCCAAAGAAGTGTACAAAGTTTGATGGATATTCATGAGAGGGTTTTCTTGAAATTTAGAAAATTGAAATGGAGTACACACACACACATACATACATACATACGAACACACACACGCACAGTAGCGATGCTATATCCCCTTCGCAACAAGTTGCGCGAGGGGATAATAAAGTGCCAGGGATGGGCGATTTTGCTTCGTTATAAGCGTAATTCGTTATATCCGTCAAGTTTGCAACAAGTAATAAAGTCATGGGGAATAAAATTCACTTCACTGTAAGCATCAATTCATTATAAGCGTGTTCGCTATAACAATGTTTTACTGTAATTAAGTTTTCTTAATTACAACAAATGCAGATTTACAAACCGTATTTATGCAGTGCCTCAGAATGTCAACTGTTCTTCCTGTCAACAGAAACATGAAAGTGAAATTACAAAGTGCTTTATTCAAAATGTGGGCAGATTACTGTGGAATCATCATTGTTCATGGGGGATCACTGTTCGTGGCTTTTGTGGGTAACCCTTGCCCACAAATTTACATCCCCACGAACACATATACAAGCATTAAATGTTTAATATTTATTGAAATTATCCCGATTATACTATTAATGAAATTACGTCCCCTTGAACCAGGAAAATTTTGGCTACACACAAACATTGACCCCTACATCCACAATATGTAAATAAATCCACAGTTGATGGATATCAAAAATATCATCAACTGTGAACTTATCACTTTCCTAGACTTTTCTGTTCCTCAAACATACATGTAAAAGTTTTTTTAAGCAATGAGATGACAATAATTCATTGACAATAGGTTATAGATCAATATTATATATCTGTATACTTTTTCCCTTATCATCATTGTAGTTCTACGGTATATTTTATATTGTGTTTACATTACCCTTGTCTACATTGTAGCACAGGTAGTTGGGCGAGTCGTCCACTATCAAGCTCTGAGCGGAACTGATGATGTTTTCCGGCCCATACATCAATACTGGGAGTCTGGAACTCGCTGTAACACAGTCATCTCAACTCAGACATCAACACTTACTGTCTACAGGGTCTTCAACACCCATTTATATGTTTAACATTTGTATTAATTGTTAATTTAAAAGTGGAAATTTAATTCAAAGTTTTTTTCACAGTTTTTTTTTTCTCTCTAACAAAACTTATAAGCCAAAATTTAACATAGAATGAAATATTTTAAGTGTCTTGAAATTGTGCAAACAACAAAAAATGGGCTGCATGAAAAAAAATCTTGTGCACAGTATATTACAACAAGTCTTCTGGTTTTTATAAAGAGATTCTTAATCAATGAATTATTTCACAAAGTTTTTTATAACATTTAAACAAATATAAGAATTTATTAAACATGTACTTACCTTTCATGGGTAGAACCCTCACAAAGAGACTTCCTACAAGTTGACATTTTATAAATTAAATAAACTATACTATACCAGTGCATCTTTTTCTTTAATGTCATAAATCATAAAAATAATCATGATGCAAAAAATCTGACTTACGAGCTCGGAATGCCCCTCTTCTGTCATTTGAAAAAAGTCTTCGAATACTGAAACAAACAGAAAGAGGTATACATGTGTAATGGGGAGGGTTACACACAGATCCTGTGGTCTGTCAGATAGTTACACAATAGCAGTTTGAGGTATACATGTGTACAGGGGGGAGGTGGGTATTGTTGGTTATACACATATTCCCGTGATGGTGTACTTACTCTGACGGAATAATGCCTTCTTTGCCCCACTTTCCATTCTGCCTGTCGTAGAGACAGACCTTCCAGTACTTTCGATCCCCTTTGACATGGTAGGTATTGGTCACTCGTAAGATGTCCCCCTTCTTTATGGGGAGACAGTCTGGAACCTTCTCCTTGACAGCGGCTCCTGCCCTGTTCAAATAAAACATCACTATCAAAACCCCATACATATAAAACATTAAGATAATTAAAGTCTGCCTTATTACCATACAAGATCAGCTCATTATTACCTTGCATTTCAAAGTTTTTGCCTATAACCATACCTGACATAGAAGTAGTCCCCAGTATTCTGTAATCATACCTGACATAGAAGTAGTCCCCAGTACTCTGTAACCATACCTGACATAGAAGTAGTCCCCTGTACTCTGTAACCATACATGACATAGAAGTAGTCCCCAGTACTTTGTAATCATACCTGACATAGAAGTAGTCCCCAGTACTTTGTTACCATATCTGACATAGAAGTAGTCCCCTGTACTCTGTTACCATACCTGACATAGAAGTAGTCCCCAGTACTCTGTAACTATACCTGACATAGAAGTAGTTCCCTGTACTCTGTAACCATACCTGACATAGAAGTAGTCCCCTGTACTCTGTTACTATACCTGAAATAGAAGTAGTCCTCTGTACTCTGTCACCATACTTGACATAGGAGTAGTCCCCTGTACTCTGTAATCATACCTGACATAGAAGTAGTCCCCAGTACTCTGTAATCATACCTGACATAGAAGTAGTCCCCTGTACTCTGTAATCATACCTGACATAGAAGTAGTCCCCAGTGCTCTGTTACCATACCTGACATAGAAGTAGTCCCTTGTACTCTGTAACCATACCTGACATAGAAGTAGTCCCCTGTACTCTGTAACCATACCTGACATAGAAGTAGTTCCCTGTACTCTGTAACCATACCTGACATAGGAGTAGTCCCCTGTACTCTGTAATCATACCTGACATAGAAGTAGTCCTCTGTACTCTGTAATCATACCTGACATAGAAGTAGTCCCCAGTGCTCTGTTACCATACCTGACATAGAAGTAGTCCCCAGTACTCTGTAACTATACCTGACATAGAAGTAGTTCCCTGTACTCTGTAACCATACCTGACATAGAAGTAGTCCCCTGTACTCTGTTACTATACCTGAAATAGAAGTAGTTCCCTGTACTCTGTAACTATACCTGACATAGAAGTAGTTCCCTGTACTCTGTAACCATACCTGACATAGAAGTAGTTCCCTGTACTCTGTAACCATACCTGACATAGAAGTAGTCCCCTGTACTCTGTAACCATACCTGACATAGAAGTAGTTCCCTGTACTCTGTTACTATACCTGAAATAGAAGTAGTCCCCAGTACTCTGTAACTATACCTGACATAGAAGTAGTTCCCTGTACTCTGTAACCATACCTGACATAGAAGTAGTCCCCTGTACTCTGTTACTATACCTGAAATAGAAGTAGTCCCCTGTACTCTGTCACCATACTTGACATAGAAGTAGTCCCCTGTACTCTGTAATCATACCTGACATAGAAGTAGTCCCCAGTACTCTGTAACCATACCTGACATAGAAGTAGTTCCCTGTACTCTGTTACCATACCTGACATAGAAGTAGTCCACAGTATTCTGTAATCATGCCTGACATAGAAGTAGTCCCCTGTACTCTGTAACCATACCTAACATAGAAGTAGTCCCCAGTACTCTGTAATCATATCTGACATAGAAGTAGTCCCCTGTACTCTGTAACCATACCTGACATAGAAGTAGTCCACAGTATTCTGTAATCATGCCTGACATAGAAGTAGTCCCCTGTACTCTGTAACCATACCTGACATAGAAGTAGTCTCCTGTACTCTGTAATCATATCTGACATAGAAGTAGTCCCCAGTACTCTGTAATCATACCTGACATAGAAGTAGTCCCCTGTACTCTGTAATCATATCTGACATAGACGTAGTCCCCAGTACTCTGTAACCATACCTGACATAGAAGTAGTCCCCAGTACTCTGTTACCATACCTGACATAGAAGTAGTCCCCAGTACTCTGTAATCATACCTGACATAGAAGTAGTCCCCAGTACTCTGTTACCATACCTGACATAGAAGTAGTCCCCAGTACTCTGTAATCATATCTGACATAGAAGTAGTCCCCTGTACTCTGTAACCATACCTGACATAGAAGTAGTCCCCAGTACTCTGTAATCATACCTGACATAGAAGTAGTCCTCTGTACTCTGTAATCATACCTGACATAGAAGTAGTCCTCTGTACTCTGTAACCATACCTGACATAGACGTAGTCCCCTGTACTCTGTAATCATATCTGACATAGAAGTAGTCCTCTGTACTCTGTAACCATACCTGACATAGACGTAGTCCCCTGTACTCTGTAACCATACCTGACATACAAGTAGTCCCCTGTACTCTGTTACCATACCTAACATAGAAGTAGTCCCCAGTACTCTGTAATCATACCTGACATAGAAGTAGTCCCCTGTACTCTGTAACCATACCTAACATAGAAGTAGTCCCCAGTACTCTGTAATCATATCTGACATAGAAGTAGTCCCCAGTACTCTGTAATCATACCTGACATAGAAGTAGTCCCCAGTACTCTGTTACCATACCTGACATAGAAGTAGTCCCCAGTACTCTGTAATCATACCTGACATAGAAGTAGTCCCCAGTACTCTGTTACCATACCTGACATAGAAGTAGTCCCCAGTACTCTGTAACCATACCTGACATACAAGTAGTCCCCTGTACTCTGTTACCATACCTAACATAGAAGTAGTCCCCAGTACTCTGTAATCATATCTGACATAGAAGTAGTCCCCTGTACTCTGTAATCATACCTGACATAGAAGTAGTCCCCTGTACTCTGTTACCATACCTGACATAGAAGTAGTCCCCAGTACTCTGTAATCATATCTGACATAGAAGTAGTCCCCTGTACTCTGTTACCATACCTAACATAGAAGTAGTCCCCAGTACTCTGTAATCATATCTGACATAGAAGTAGTCCCCTGTACTCTGTAATCATACCTGACATAGAAGTAGTCCCCAGTACTCTGTTACCATACCTGACATAGAAGTAGTCCCCAGTACTCTGTAATCATACCTGACATAGAAGTAGTCCCCAGTACTCTGTAACCATACCTGACATACAAGTAGTCCCCTGTACTCTGTTACCATACCTAACATAGAAGTAGTCCCCAGTACTCTGTAATCATACCTGACATAGAAGTAGTCCTCTGTACTCTGTAATCATACCTGACATAGAAGTAGTCCCCAGTACTCTGTAATCATACCTGACATAGAAGTAGTCCCCAGTACTCTGTAACTATACCTGACATAGAAGTAGTTCCCTGTACTCTGTAACCATACCTGACATAGAAGTAGTCCCCAGTACTCTGTTACCATACCTGACATAGAAGTAGTCCCCAGTACTCTGTAATCATATCTGACATAGAAGTAGTCCCCAGTACTCTGTAATCATATCTGACATAGAAGTAGTCCCCAGTACTCTGTTACCATACCTGACATAGAAGTAGTCCCCAGTACTCTGTAATCATATCTGACATAGAAGTAGTCCCCTGTACTCTGTAACCATACCTGACATAGAAGTAGTCCCCAGTACTCTGTAATCATACCTGACATAGAAGTAGTCCTCTGTACTCTGTAATCATACCTGACATAGAAGTAGTCCTCTGTACTCTGTAACCATACCTGACATAGACGTAGTCCCCTGTACTCTGTAACCATACCTGACATACAAGTAGTCCCCTGTACTCTGTTACCATACCTAACATAGAAGTAGTCCCCAGTACTCTGTAATCATATCTGACATAGAAGTAGTCCCCAGTACTCTGTAATCATACCTGACATAGAAGTAGTCCCCAGTACTCTGTTACCATACCTGACATAGAAGTAGTCCCCAGTACTCTGTAATCATACCTGACATAGAAGTAGTCCTCTGTACTCTGTAACCATACCTGACATAGACGTAGTCCCCTGTACTCTGTAACCATACCTGACATACAAGTAGTCCCCAGTACTCTGTTACCATACCTGACATAGAAGTAGTCCCCAGTACTCTGTAATCATATCTGACATAGAAGTAGTCCCCTGTACTCTGTAACCATACCTGACATAGAAGTAGTCCCCAGTACTCTGTAACTATACCTGACATAGAAGTAGTTCCCTGTACTCTGTAACCATACCTGACATAGAAGTAGTCCCCTGTACTCTGTAATCATATCCGACATAGAAGTAGTCCCCTGTACTCTGTAACCATACCTGACATAGAAGTAGTCCCCAGTACTCTGTAACTATACCTGACATAGAAGTAGTTCCCTGTACTCTGTAACCATACCTGACATAGAAGTAGTCCCCTGTACTCTGTTACTATACCTGAAATAGAAGTAGTCCTCTGTACTCTGTCACCATACTTGACATAGGAGTAGTCCCCTGTACTCTGTAATCATACCTGACATAGAAGTAGTCCCCTGTACTCTGTAATCATACCTGACATAGAAGTAGTCCCCAGTGCTCTGTTACCATACCTGACATAGAAGTAGTCCCTTGTACTCTGTAACCATACCTGACATAGAAGTAGTCCCCTGTACTCTGTAACCATACCTGACATAGAAGTAGTCCCCAGTACTCTGTAATCATATCCGACATAGAAGTAGTCCCCTGTACTCTGTAACCATACCTGACATAGAAGTAGTCCCCAGTACTCTGTAACCATACCTGACATAGAAGTAGTTCCCTGTACTCTGTAACCATACCTGACATAGAAGTAGTCCCCTGTACTCTGTTACTATACCTGAAATAGAAGTAGTCCCCTGTACTCTGTCACCATACTTGACATAGAAGTAGTCCCCTGTACTCTGTAATCATACCTGACATAGAAGTAGTCTCCTGTACTCTGTAACCATACCTGACATACAAGTAGTCCCCTGTACTCTGTAACCATACCCGACATAGAAGTAGTGCCCTGTACTCTGTAACCATACCTGACATAGAAGTAGTTCCCTGTACTCTGTTACCATACCTGACATAGAAGTAGTCCACAGTATTCTGTAATCATGCCTGACATAGAAGTAGTCCCCTGTACTCTGTAACCATACCTAACATAGAAGTAGTCCCCAGTACTCTGTAATCATATCTGACATAGAAGTAGTCCCCTGTACTCTGACATCATACCTGACATAGAAGTAGTCCCCAGTACTCTGTAATCATACCTGACATAGAAGTAGTCCCCAGTACTCTGTTACCATACCTGACATAGAAGTAGTCCCCAGTACTCTGTAATCATATCTGACATAGAAGTAGTCCCCTGTACTCTGTAACCATACCTGACATAGAAGTAGTCCCCAGTACTCTGTAATCATACCTGACATAGAAGTAGTCCCCTGTACTCTGTAACCATACCTGACATAGAAGTAGTCCCCTGTACTCTGTAATCATACCTGACATAGAAGTAGTCCCCAGTACTCTGTAACAATACCTGACATAGAAGAAGTCCCCTGTACTCTGTAACCATACCTGACATAGAAGTAGTCCCCAGTACTCTGTAATCATACCTGACATAGAAGTAGTCCCCTGTACTCTGTAACCATACCTGACATAGAAGTAGTCTGTACTCTGACACCATACTTGACATAGAAGTAGTCCCCTGTACACTGTAACCATACCTGACATAGAAGTAGTCCCCTATACTCTGTAACCATACCTGACATAGAAGTAGTCCTCTGTACTCTGTAACCATACCTGACATAGAAGTAGTCCCCTGTACTCTGTAACCATACCTGACATAGAAGTAGTCCCCTGTACTCTGTACACTGTAACCATACCTGACATAGAAGTAGTCCCCAGTACTCTGTAACCATACCCGACATAGAAGTAGTCCCCTGTACTCTGTCACCATACCTGACATAGAAGTAGTCCCCTGTACTCTGTAACCATACCTGACATAGAAGTAGTCCCCTGTACTCTGTAATCATATCTGACATAGAAGTAGTCCGCTGTACTCTGACACCATACTTGACATAGAAGTAGTCCCCTGTACTTTGTATTCATACCTGACATAGAAGAAGTCCCCTGTACTCTGACATCATACCTGACATAGAAGTAGTCCCCAGTACTCTGTTACCATACCTGACATAGAAGAAGTCCCCTGTAATCTGTAACCATACCTGACATAGAAGTAGTCCCCAGTACTCTGTTACCATACCTGACATAGAAGTAGTCCCCTGTACTCTGTAACCATACCTGACATAGAAGTAGTCCCCTGTACTCTGTAATCATACCTAACATAGAAGTAGTCCCCAGTACTCTGTAACCATACCTGACATAGAAGTAGTCCCCTGTACTCTGTAACCATACCTGACATAGAAGTAGTCCCCTGTACTCTGTAACCATACCTGACATAGAAGTAGTCCCCTGTACTCTGTTACCATACCTGACATACAAGTAGTCCCCTGTACTCTGTAACCATACCTGACATAGACGTAGTCCCCTGTACTCTGTAACCATACCTGACATACAAGTAGTCCCCTGTACTCTGTAACCATACCTGACATAGACGTAGTCCCCTGTACTCTGTAACCATACCTGACATAGAAGTAGTCCCCTGTACTCTGTAATCATACCTGACATAGAAGTAGTCCCCAGTACTCTGTAACCATACCTGACATAGAAGTAGTCCCCTGTACTCTGTAACCATACCTGACATAGAAGTAGTCCCCTGTACTCTGTAATCATACCTGACATAGAAGTTGTCCCCAGTAATCTGTAACCATATCCGACATAGAAGTAGTCCCCTGTACTCTGTAACCATACCTGACATAGAAGTAGTCCCCAGTACTCTGTAACTATACCTGACATAGAAGTAGTTCCCTGTACTCTGTAACCATACCTGACATAGAAGTAGTCCCCTGTACTCTGTTACTATACCTGAAATAGAAGTAGTCCTCTGTACTCTGTCACCATACTTGACATACAAGTAGTCCCCAGTACTCTGTAATCATATCCGACATAGAAGTAGTCCCCTGTACTCTGTAACCATACCTGACATAGAAGTAGTCCCCAGTACTCTGTAACTATACCTGACATAGAAGTAGTTCCCTGTACTCTGTTACCATACCTGACATACAAGTAGTCCCCTGTACTCTGTAACCATACCTGACATAGAAGTAGTCCCCTGTACTCTGTTACTATACCTGACATACAAGTAGTCCCCTGTACTCTGTAACCATACCTGACATAGACGTAGTCCCCTGTACTCTGTAACCATACCTGACATAGAAGTAGTCCCCTGTACTCTTATTAGTTTCCATCCATTTCCTGATACTCTCATACTCTGGTAATAAAAGAAACAAATATAACTTAGGTTAAAATTGGCAAAAAGCAATTTTACAAACCAGAAAGTTAATATGGTAGTACACAAAACTAGTATAAACATAAATGAATCCTGTTTAGAAAGGACTGATAAAAGCTCTAAATTGATGATTTTTAAAAATTTATTTTAATTTAGATTTATTTTAACAGTTTGTGGCATAGGACAGTTTTTAAAGTTATTGAAGCCAGGGTGTGTGTGTCTAAATTATGTGCCTTTAATTATTTCAGGTTTTATTCAGCACTCATACCTACCTCTTATGCATTCTTTTAAGGTCTCCTTTTTCAGAGGAAAATTTCTAGGTAAGATGTGTAAAAATTTCTATGCTGTGGATTATTTGAGATTTAGACCCTTTCATAGACAATGATAATCATTAAAAATCATTTCATGAATTCAGGCAAGACTAGCTACATTGTAGCCTTCAAATACAGCAATTCTCTTCTTTTTTTTTCAAAAATTTGAAAGGGCACTTTTTACGAAACTGTTCCTTGCTAGCTCAAAATTAAGGGAACTACATTTGTAACTCTAAGAGGATGATGTAAAAATATCATCTTTTGACATTCTCACTTAAAGGGGCTTGGTCCGATTTTGGTGAAAAATTGTTTTTCTGATTTTAATGTTTGCAATGCTTCAGAAAGGCATTTTTGATAGGCAACCAAAATATGAGTTTATTTGGTCACAACTCAGTAAGTTTAAGGTATCACACCGGTAATCGACCAATCAAAATGAACTTAGTCAATTGTAGTTCCATATATACTTCAGAATTATTTTTTTCCTTGACTGCATTTTTACATTTTCCTTTACTCAGTTTAAAAACTTTTTGTACCACTGAGAAGGATATTTCATGTATTTTGTTAGATGATGATCTTTTTTCACAGGGACTACTTCTTTCAGGGCACATGCAGCAGCTTCCTTGGGAGTGTGCAGTCTGTTTACATACAAACAGAAAACACGTGGTTTTGAGGGTAGACCTGTTTGAAGCTAGATATTTTGAGAAAATGCCGTATCGTGTGCCCTTTTTATGGTGTTAGCTGATGAGATAGGTAACAAATAACATTTCCTCTGAATATTTTGTCATGAGAAATACAAACTGATTTTTAAGAATTTTTTTCCCTCTATAGTGTTATATAGTGAAAACAATTACCGGTGTGATACCTTAACTTTACGATATTTTTGTCGGCTGATGAATTGTATTGCTATTTATTACATAATTTGTATGGAATGTGTTTAATAATATTCACCTACAAGAACGTAATACTATGTGTACTATAATGTTGTTAATTTACTTGTTTTTTAGTGGGTTTGCATAAAACTTATGTTTGTAATGATTTATTAGAAAATTGTGTGTTAATTGTAGGTGACCAATATTATAATTCTTAAGTTATTGTAAATCTGAGGGGACGGGGTGGTGGATCATGGTGGAGCGTGGTGGAACGTGGTGGAACGTGGTGGGGCGTGGTAGAAAGACGTGGACGATGCATGAGATTATGGAGGCCCTTTGAGAACTATGATTAATAATTTCTTTGTACATATGTAGATAAATTTATTGTTTATTTTTTTCATATTGTTGTTTATTGGAAAACAAGAGTCATCCATATGATTTAATAAGGGGTAAACGTTAAAAGAACCCATCACCACAGGTCAGTTGTGACATAAGTGTTTTAAATTATATCCGAATTTGCTTTTAAAATATAGACACTACAATTACATAATCTATTTGATAATATAAGTAACAAAAATGAAAAAAAAATGAAGTGTTTTCAATATCAGTGTATTTAATTCAATAATGACAGACGTGAGGGACTCCAGCACATGTCAGAGTCAGTGTTGGTGGGACTGTGTGAGAAAATAGGGACCTCACAACAGGTGGCTATCAGGAGGGAGACACTAGAGGACATCAGGGAGATGGTGGTGAGACGAGTGATTAACCTAATATCGGTAATTGGGTCAGACAGATGGTGAGTGGTAGTCACAGAGAAGGATTCAGACTCGCACAGGAGGGATCGGATGTGGACTTTATATTCTGGAGGAACAATCACAAAGTGATCATGGACGTGTCTAAGTATTACAACACAGCCAATACAGTAAAACTCGGTTATAGCGAAGTCCTAGGGACCAATGGATTTACTTCGTTATATCCGTAATTCGTTATATCCGTATAACGAATTCGTAATAATAACTATAGCAAATTCAATATATACATGTTTTCTTTCACCAGACTTTAATTTTTGCTAATTGAGGCTTAAAATAAAAATACATTACTTTGATACCTTTAATAATCGGATTGTGAATTGAAAAATTTATATGAAAATAAATTCATTCAAACTATAATGTTAAATGGTAGCAAAATTCAAACTTTTTCTCAACAAATGGTTGTAGAGAGGACACCAATGAACCCCTTTCATATTTTTTCAGATTTCTAAATCTTCAAAATAAGTCTGTAGCTGCGCAGTTCGACAGCTGTTCTGAGTGATTAAAAAGGCATTGTCCTGTTCTTGTATGCATACTTTTCAAACAAAATAACATGTAGGACTTCATATTTATTGCTTTTATATCTTTTGGCAATATTTTTGGCCAGTTTCGGGCAGAAACAAGCCAGTTCAAGAAATGTTTACATTCTTATCCTCAAATGTACAAGATGGCCGCACATCCCCCTTAAACTCCTCATTCAATGGGTGTATGAGGGGATCTGTCCAAACTTTTTCATCCCTCAAAACAACCTATTTCTGACAAAGGTCCATGGCCCAGCACAAAACAGATTGTTCCTACAGTTACATGAATTGTACAAGAAAGGTCTGGCCTGTCTGTTACAGACCTCCTCTATTAGGTCCTACATTATTGATGTCCTGTACAGTCATAGAGCTCCTATTTGTACAGATGAGAGTATTTTAAGGTATGAAGTTGAATACGATGCTGAACTTGTTAAAGAGTACAGAGGTGGGTTTTTTACAGACCTACGTACATTTACCAAAGTCATGCATGTGATAAGAGCTAGCAGTTAGTAGATTCTGACATTACACCCTATCAAGTGGTCACATTACAGAGTTTAATAGTTTTTCAACTTCAGGGTATCGCTAAAACATTACAAAACACATACACTAACACATGTCAACAAACAGATATATATTGCAGACAAAATGTCCTGTCACATGAGCCAAGTTTGGGTGCATTTCTGACAGGTTGTACATTGCCATGTATTATTACAAGACATTTAGATACAGGTATAGAGATGACAAAGGTCAAGTTAGCACAGCCATATCTGATGTATTGGGAACATGTAGACAGAGAGAGGTATACTGAGGCTGTAGGGGGACAGTCCTTGTCAACAAAGATGAGACAGGCTGTAGCAAAGGATATACTTTACACTGAAATCTGTTATATCACTGAACTAATACCAGAACAAGTCTGCTCTACAGAACAGAAAGCCTAGATTATATATCCCAGTGTTTGTAATGTTACACTTTCTAGAGTTCTTGTGTTACAGACACATTGATACAACATTATCACAAGCAGCTCTAGATGAGCTACAGGTCCTAGTCCACCATGATCGGGGACTGTATGTACGTGACAATCACAGACATCTCCTGGGAGATCCTGGAGATCTGTCAACAGATCACAGGGAACCTCCAGGCTGCTCTATACTCATACCAACAGTCACTCACACAGTATCCATTAAACAAAATACAAACTGCTACACAGAGGAGAATACAAGATGTGGTTGGGTCCACACATCATTAACAAAATCAGCGTAGTACTACATGACATTGTGTAGCTTTCTAATACTTTGTAAGAAACATGAGCAAAGTAACAATCTCATATCATTTCAATTCCTGATGTAAGTACATACATATATAAATGTTCATGCAGTCTCTTGGCAACTCATGAATTCTCTAACTTTTCCAAGTTATTTAATTTGGACTGTTTGTTAGCAGTAAGTTAGCCATACTATATGAGATTGGGCAAGTTTCAATAACTTGAGTTCAATTTTGATCAATTATAAACTACAATATTCAGTAACAGTGAAACAATGTGCTTTGTTCATATTGTTGTTTTAATGTTGCTATAGGAATTGCTGAATTCTTTAAGATATCATATTACTACCATTAATCAATATGTATTATTCACAAATACAGGTACATGTAAAATGTATTCAAGTTTTGCTCTACATCTTGATATAACAATAGGAGGGTGCTTTGATTGTTCATGATATATATATACTTAAGGAATAAGGAATAATTCTTTGAGTATTATGAGGTGATAATTTCGGTCGGGGCGTGATCAAATCCAATAAAGCCCGAAGGGCTTTATGATTGATTTGATCACGCCCCGACCGAAATTATCACCTCATAATATTCAAAGAATTATTCCTTATTACTTATACATGTATTTACATAATTTTAAGCCATCTTACGATTAAATATTTAAATATAAATAAGCAAACCCCGCTGGCGCCTCAATTTGGCGTCATTTGAAGTTATGAGTTATATAGTACAAAATCGATACGTAGTGTTATCACAGGCAAAGACACTGAAAATGTAAATATATGTATATATATACATGTGCACCTTTTATAGAAAATGATATGCATAGTTTGATGCATACAGCAAAACTCAAATAATAAAACCATTACACTGGTATATCATATCTACAGCTGTTACAAATTTTAGTACAGAGCTCATTTCAAACATCCCGTCAATTTTCCCATATAAGAGTCAATGTTTACATCAGCAACTTGCTAGACTCAGTCTGTCAGTCCCTTTGCAAGCATAAGCATGCTGCTGCCACAACAACACATGCATTGAAACAGTGCAAGTGCACTACAAAAAGTTAAGTGCAAGCAGAAAAAAGAATATTTTCCTTATTTATTCTAAAATTTGAAATTTTTCTTATATTTGGAATGACTTTATTCAAATGTATGAAAATCTCAATAAGAGAGAGAAAGGGGGAGAGAGAGTAAGGAAAAGTTAGCTAGGCCCAGTGAAGTAACGCTTAGTCAGATTTAACAGAATTTTTTTGGAAATCTTTAGTTCCACACTGAACTTTTGATATCATTTTAACTGTGCAAACAATTGTGCTTATTAGAATGTACTATTTAGAATTGACATCTTTCTGGGTTTACCCTTGAACCCCATACAGGTTTATACCTCATTCCAAACCTATAGTGAACTTAGCGCAAGCTTTTATAAGGCTGTAACTCCAGAAAAGTTTCAACAAATTGTTTGGACTGACACTTGTCCAATCCAATCGTAGTAGGCAGAGTTAAGACGTGTATATATAAACAATTTCCAGTAAACGGGCCATTTGTTTTGCTGGCAGAATATGGCACATTTAGGATGCTGTAGATGTGCAAACAGTTGAAACCGTAACATGTTATTATTTTAACACTGTTTTGCTGCGCGTCACAGTAGAACATATCGGGGAATTCAGTATCTATGTAATTGAAAACAAACAGTCCTCCTTTTAAAGTCATGAAGAATAATTGAAATATAGGTATTTTGTTAGGAAAATGTTTATTTCCAATTTGCAATCCCAAAATGTTGTGCACATACAGTTAATAAAGTGGTGGTATTTCTTTGATGCCAGCAAAGAGATCCAGCGAGCTATAGTGGATGTTTTGGCGGCATGTCTTTGATGCACATGAGTGAGGGACTTCTGAATTAAGCAACGGCTTACAAAAAACAAGACTGTCACCAAGTGGGAAAATTGACGGTAATTGAAACGAGCTCTGTGTCCCAAGCTTATTTAGAAATAAAATAATTGTAGCATTTTTTTCGCTACTGACATGACATTACACAAATCATATATCTTGTTTGGACTTTTTTTTTCATAAGTTCCTCTTATTTACCACAAACTTGTTTTTTCACATGTATAACAAATTGAATTTTTACCTTGGTCATTTAAAATTCTTGAAATTTGCTGTTACTGAGTTTTGCCTTAAATTATTGTAAAACAGATTTTGTCAAACAAGAATTTAAACCATTTAGAGCTTGAAATGTGTCAAATTGTGCAATATGTGTTGTTTCCTTGCTGATCATGTGCATTTCGTAATTTCTACAAATTGTATATAGCACCTAATGTACTGTTTCAGTGAAAATTGAATTAAATTAAAATGTTGAAAAGTTGTAGAGTATCAAGAAATGTATTTATTGAACAATGTTGAATCAATCTTTGAATATTATAAGATGATAATTTCGGTCGGAGCGTGATCAAATCTATCGTAAATTCCTTCAGGCTTTATTAGATTTGATCAAAATTATTACCTCATAATACTAAATGATTGATTCCTAATTCCTTAAATATAATAGGGAAAAGTTAATTTGGCATATATCCAAAGAGTTTAAGTCTGCTTTTAAAAAATATCTGCAAATTACATTGTACATCTGTAAGTCATGAATTCAAAACCCAGCTTTTACAATTTTTACTTTAAAAACACATATTTAATATATATATTTTAGAGTCAAATACATGTATTGCACAATTTGAAAATTAAAAAAAAAATGTTATTGTATTTGAATATGGTGTATTAATATTTAAAGGTGTCCCATTGCCATGAAATAGTTCAGAATTGTGAAATGTTAACCTTCAATAGCCATTCCTTTTAATGGTGATTTCCTGTAGCACCTTAGCTGGAGTTTACCTTCTGTGGCAGTTCTTTTAATGGTGATTTCCAGGTCCTTTTCATTATCCCTCTGATTCTCGAACAGGAAGGCAGCCCTGGCCTCCATCAGTGTCAGTGTCCGCATTTCTTTTTTACTCACACAGGAGTAGTCACACTTTAGAAGCTGAACCTAGAGCCCAAAGAAGAAAATCAAAATCAGCTGTGTTGAAGACTTAAAATTAAGCGTTTTTTTGAAAAAGCATAAGCGTTACTTGTACAACATAGGTAGAAATTAAAGGCACATTATTTTTAAAAAATGACATTAATATGTGCAAAATTTAAATGTAACGCTAAGAGGATTACAATGTAATACATTTTGCATGTGTATCATATTGTGAGGCCGGCAAGTTACTATGTTATAAAATATAAATAAATTCATTTAGCCAATCAAATGAGGCGTTACAATCTGAACTAAATTATTATTGAAATTAATAGTTATCTACTATTTTCACTAATATAACTTGCCAACTTGCAGAGTAACACATTGAAAAAAATGACAATTACATATAATGATCCACATGTAACTGGTTGTTTTGAAATAGATTTTGGCAGTACTTCATAATCAGGTACAGCAAACCAACTTTTATTTGTGTCAACTTTATTTCGCGATGCACCTGAGATAAACTGGTTCATGACATAGCCTCATCTACACATGTGTTGTAATAACAACCATACGACAAGCACTTGTTTTGGCAGTGACAATTACTTGTGATGAACTTGTTCTCGCAAACCTCGCACAAATTTCTTGCATGGAAATAAAAGTTGGTTTGTTGTAACTTCTTGATTAAGAGAGTAACTAACAGTTTGATAAACTTGTGAGTAACTTAATGTCTTACAATTACAGTAACTTGATATCTAACAATTACAGTAACTTAATGTCTAACAATTACAATAACTTGATCTCTAACAGTTACAGTAACTTACAGAGATAACTTGGTCCCCTACACAAAGTCCACTTTCCAGTTTTTTGTTTACTTCAGTGATGAATATCCCTGTGAAATTCCCCCCTGTGATCTTGAGTTTTTCATCAAGGACGGGTAGAATGACTTTGTAGGTCCATTGTTTGTCCATCTGGGCACTAGGAGGGGTAGATTTTGGTCTGAGATCAGAATATATTACATACCTTGAAGCAATGCAATCACATGCAATGTACAATGCAATAATGTAATGACAAACCATGAAATAATGATATCCCATACCATGGAATAATGCAATTACATTCCATAATTAATGTAATTACATACCATGAAATAGTGTTAATTCATACAATATTGACAGTTGGTTAAACAAATATATGTACCTTTCCTGTGTGGATATTTTCTATGTCTCTAAGTAGCTCTCAAAGTTTGTCATAACAAAGCACAAATTAATATACATGTATCTGATTTTGAGGGAGGGAAAAGAAACAGCCAAAGACCAGGTATGGAAATAATACCTAAACTCAAAACAGTGGGGATCTAGCTTCCAAACATTACCAACAATAAAATGATAATTTCTTCTTTATTATACACAACTAATACACATTTTGCATCCTTTTTAATAAGTGAGATATTTTCTACTTGTTGAATATAAGCATACATGTATATGTACATGTACTAAATTAAAAATTTGTACTCTAAACTTACCAGTTTCCAGAAATTATGAAACTCATTATTTGATAAAAGTTGCAGAAATTTTAAACTCATGGCTTTTATTTGAGAAGTTGTTCTAAGATATTTTTGAGACTAATGGCCTCCATTTGAGAGGTAGTTTACAGATAATTT
The DNA here is from genome assembly GCA_020458035.1 of Magallana ariakensis. Classification (NCBI taxonomy): domain Eukaryota; kingdom Metazoa; phylum Mollusca; class Bivalvia; order Ostreida; family Ostreidae; genus Magallana; species Magallana ariakensis. The sequence continues at coordinate 58,164,580 of CM035817.1, read as the reverse complement.
GAGACATACTGTCTGTATTTATAAAGGGGAAGTACTTGGTTATTTTGAGACTAATGGTCTCCATTTGAAGAGTAAGTTTGCAGATATTTTAAGATTTACAGCCTCCATTTGAGGGGCTGGTTCCTGGGCCTAAACTTAGACAAGCTCGCTTTTGATCTCAGTCTCAGTTTTCCACAATAAATCAGGCCCCTGGGCTGTAAAGGCTAGAAGATCTTACTTTTGATCTCTCTCTTTTACAAAAGGAATACAGTACAGGCAACGCGGATCCCGTGTTTCCCGCGAACCGTCACGGTATAAACACATCGAGGTAATCGGCCAGGTGAGACAAGTATACCGCGTTCCCATCATGGTAAACTCATTATCTACCTGTCCCCGCCATGTTAAAATTATCGATGGAAAAGTATCGTATACAAGCGGGAGTTATCTCCCCGAATGACAAATAAATACATGTTTATTTATATTTAATGACGATATTTAACCAGATTTTCAGAGATTATAAACGAAATACTTGGAGACTTTTTTACTGTTATTTTTTATTTCATAGCTATTAAATAAATAATTAAAGTATTTAATTTAATACTTGCGCAGCAATTGCAAAAAAAGTATTTTCGATTCCATTATCATATTTTAAGAAGGTCGTTAAAAAAAATTATCATGAAATGATATTTATTGCCAAAAAATTATATATGTGTCAGCAGCATACATGTTAACTCTACCGATTTACGCGGAAGTCTACCGCTTTTTGGCTCTGTCTCCCGCCTACCGATTTTATTAAAAATTCTACCGCTTTTCTTCAAAATACGTTCCTTGTTTTGATAGATAGCCATTTTGGAAGCCATTGTGGTCAAAAATCTCGTCAGGTTTGAAATTAGCGCGTGACTTTGAATCGGAGGCACACAAACGCTTTATCAAGTAGCTTGAATTACAAGTTTTCAAGCATGTGTTTTACATTGAACGATGAAAGAAGCCACTTCCCGTGATTACATTAGTTACAAGACATGTCGATATTATCCTCGCAAAGGAAAAAGAAGCTTTGCAATTCCACACGTGGTTTTAACGATGACTGAATATATCTTTTAACTTTGCCATAACAGTAAACTCACTTGCAGTTTATTTAATGCTGCATGATTTGTAATAAGCATGTAAATAAACATCGTTTTGATGTTGAAAAAGAATATACGATTTTTCTACTAGTTCTTACTTCTCTTATATGTTAAATGTTGGCAACTTAACCTATTTTTTCTGAACAAAGGCAATTGATAAAGTCTCTACACTCAAATATTTTTTCCTAAAAAAAATAAAATTTCTGGTAATAAATATAAGGTACATTGTAAATGCATGCAAACATATTTATTGCATGTGTTGATATTAGTATATTTCAAAAGTCTTTTATATTTTAGTTGATATCATTTATTACTAATCAGAAACCCTTACTACATATGTAGTACACAAAAATTTGTGCTTTGAAATATACGCGAAAACGGCCGTGCGCGCGATGCTACCGCTTTTCGGTTCAAAATCTACCTATTTTTCATCACTGGAGGTTAACATGTATGGTCAGCAGTGTGTTTTTGTTTTCTTAGCAATTAATTGGTCCGCCTACATTTGTATTGTTTGTTGTTGAAGTCCATGCGTGTCAGCTAATGATGAGCAAGTGATTGAAAATTAGGGCTTCCTATAATTAGCAACCCGGTATTTGTAGCACGTTTGGTTCATTTCCTACAAGGTCTTCAACGTGTAAAGAACTTATTGTGAATACACGTTTTAGTGAAATTTGTGTTGCGTTACTTTAAGTATGACTCGTCGTTTTTCATTGCGTGGGGATTCCCACTTTCTTGTGCGTTACGTTTGCGACAACAATCTTCAAGTGCGAAGCCGTGTGTTTTTCAAGACTCATTGTTATGCGAAAAAAATAAAATTTACGTGCATCTCTCTGAACTGAATAGAGAGTAAGGACCCTTAGAGATACCCAGAGTTGCATAAAATTATGTAATCGAAAGATATTGTGGGTATCCCTTGTCATGTTGTGACCGGCCGTGACAGAGATTAGCGTTCGCTCGCGACCGGACCCCTCACCCCCCCCCCCTCTCTCTCTCTCTCTTACAAGCACTAAACAGAAAAACTAGATAATTATTTTGAGAAATAAATGTTGTTAAACCATATTCTTATGTTCTTTAACATTTGAAACGGAATAAGAACGTGTTTTGAAAGCTTTGCTGTTAATTTTTCATGTCGATAAAAAAAAACCATTTCAGTTAAATGTATTGATATCATTTTATGTGTGCATGATGAATATGAAGCTACTACACATAATATTATGTAAACCAGTTTTCGGAACCTTACCCCCCCCCCCCTTCTCAAAGTTTTAAGACTGTCAAAGTAAACTAAATTTGACTTTAGTTCCAATTGTTTTACACAAAGGTGTGAAATCATCGCACAGACAGGAAATTACACTACGCTTGAACGCACAGAATACACAGGTATGAGGCAGGTAGATAATCCGTGTAACGAGTGACCATCAAGAAATCTACATGCATATCAAACAATTTTACTAATAGTTATAATAAATAATTGATTCATTTTACTGCGTTCTTAAACCGGTAACCGTGTTTAAGATGTTCCTTCCCGCAAAAAATCTAATTATAAACTAAACGAGAGAGAGAGAAAAAACCCACAACGAATTTAATATCCCAAACACAGTAAATCAAGCATCAAGAACATTGTAAAATACTTGATTGTTAGACATACTTCTTATTTTCTTTATTAAAAATAGAACGAAGCTTCATCATGGAAGGAACACGTGGTGCAGCTCGCGGGCTGATTTGATTGACAGGTGCAGCACGTGGACTCAAAACTGAAATTGCATGATGGATTCAATCACAGTGTGTCTTATTCTTTTATGAATACTAATTTTATAAATATTTAATATTAGATATTAGTATATTTCAAATAAGTGTACGTTACATTAAGCCTCTCTCTCTCTCTCTCTCTCTCTCTCTCTCTCCTCTTCTGTAAGATAGAAAATGAGCAGTGTTGTATGATTAGACGAAGCCGTACGCAATTTAGACTTTTTCTCATGTCTTGAACAGGTGTGAAAACCCCCGAGGGCATGTCGTTTTCTACCCTGGGTTTGTTACTCACTATACACAGGAAATGACCGTGACTTTATATACACAAGAAAGCATACTGACATAACAGTTATGATTCAATGTGCGTTTAAACAACCAACAATTTTATATACATGTATGTATGATAATTTTATCATTTAATGGAAAAATAGATTTGTAAAGTTGATTCCCGACATCTGTTCATTTCTAAATTTAGGACATACACATGTATTGACAGTTTACGGCGCTGTGTGTAAACTTATAAAATGAAATTGCTCCGCATTGATACAATGTCATCTGAGGAAAATATTTAATTTTAAGATTGTTCTAAAAAGATTAACAACTAATAGAAATAAAAACTGAAATAAGCATATAAAAAATCAAATAAAGAGATATGTGTTCTTATTTACACAACACAGAATTTACCAGCGTAATAATCGTGTTATGTTGTAATTCTAATGAAATTTTAATTTATTAATAATTTCATGAAATTCTATTACATAAATCTTATTTATTAATTTTAAATTAATATGAATCACAACTGATTAACAATGTAGCTGTTGTGCTTAAATCTGAAGTCGCAGATTTCACGTGGATTTACGGGACCCACATGGCCTGTAATGTACAGCACAGGTAAAGTAACAACAACAAACAGCAGGAATAACGGTAAATCACACCGTCGCGGTGTCATCATGGTTGCTTTCAATACCGCGATCAAAAACCGCGATGGTGTATCGTGGGAACGATAAAAATACCGTGATGGTAACGCGGGCCAATACGGGATCCGCGTTGCCTGTACTGTATATAGTGAGACTGAGATTAAAAGTGAGCTCATCTAAGTTTTATGGCCCCGGGGCCAGGTGTTTCTTTTGTAAAAGTGAGACTTTGGCCTAGATCAAGCCCTGGGACCATTAAACTTAGATGAGCTCAATTTTGATCTCAGTCTCATAATTATATAGTGTAAAAGTGAAACTGAGATCAAAAGTGAGTTCATCTAAGTTTTATGGCCCTGGTACCAGAAGTGGAAGTTCTCAGATATTCTGAGATTTTCAGTTTCTGTTTGAGGGGTAGTTTGATGGGTAGTTTGTTGATTTTGATACTTACGGTCTCCATTTGAGCGGTAGTTCACGGATATTGATACTTACTGTCTCAATTTGAGTGATAGTTCGTGGAAGCTCGTAGATATTAATTAATACTTACGATCTCCATTTGAGCAGGAGCTCGGGGATATTGATACTTACGGTCTCCATTTGAGCGGGAGCTCGCGGATATTGACGTTGAACCCCATCAGCTCTGTGTCCGTGTCCTCTGACGTGTCACTGCTGAGAGTGTTGGAGGCCGATGCCCCCGTCGTAGTTCCCTCTCCCTCAAACTGCTCAGAAATGTCAGGATTGGAGTGCTTTTCCTGCTCTATAGCAAAAATATTTTTAAAATAACTATCATTCACAATTATTTTTGGAAAAGGCATAGCACCAATCATAAAAAATAATTTCAACAAAATTAAGAAAAATACAGTTTTTGGACAGTTGACAATCACAGAGAAAGATTTCAATATGATACAAGTCTAAAGTATTTAAAAGTTAAAAAGCTGGCTTGGTTTCAAAGATGAATTACAGATAAAGAAAATGACTGGGAACAGATTTTATCATGTTTATTTCATTTATTTCCCAATCTGTACTACCTTTGAGTAGCGTGTGTACAGGGATTATAGAGTAGTTAAATGGTTGAGGCTCCACGACATCATTCAGACGGAATGACCCCCCGACCTCGGGCTTCATGCTGTCATCACGGCGAGGACAACGCGAAACTTTCTGATCTGAAAAAGACATTTCATTGACTGAGGAAAAAATTGAGAAGTCTCTCAAGGCTACTCCCACACTGGGGAGATGAGCTCAGGGATTGTGATAGGGACATTACAGATGGGCTATAACGGTACTGGTGATTCCATTGGAATCTGAAATTCTTTGATACTTATTTTAATTGAGTACTTAATTCCGCGATTCAGACGTTTACGATCAAATTGCAAGAACATATAATAGCAAATGCCAAATTTTTCTAATAGTTTCATGTAGTTTACATCTGTCCGAAAAATAAAAGCAAGATTGAAAAATTCGCGAGATTTACTTCTCGCAATTTTACACGGATATTAATTCCTCGCGTTTAATTAGGAATCTACAGTACTGTAATTTATTCCTAGATTTATATATTAACAATTTTTTTGAATAAACATTTCATTTCAATTCATGCAACACACCTTGAAAATAAATTATTTCTTAATGAGCCATGAGAAGTGTCTTAATTGTTTTGAAAAACATTGGCTGAACCTATAGTTAAAATGATTACAGCTAAGTAAACCTTGGCATCTACATGTAAGCAAGATGATGATGCACCATTATTTAGTAAGGTTAATCTTTTAAAACCATGCAGGTTAGCATCATTTGATCTGATAATGCTAGATATATGACTTGACAGGCTTGTAATGATTTAGTGGCTATATATAGTAAATAAATCGAGTTTTTCATACAGATGTCCAATGCATCTAGAAAGACAAGAATAGAATTCCTGGGTCCCCCGCCGTTCAAGCAGTATACTAGTATACTGTACTGTGGAATCATTAAATTTCGTGGGGGCCAATTTTCGTGGATTGCTTATATTTTACAGGTTCGTGGGGACGCGACCAATGCTAATTTTCGAACTTGACCAAGGTAATAGGTGTATAAACATTTGGTATAAATTTAATGAAAATCCGTCAAAATTTGTAGGCATGAGAGCGCTTACAAGGTCAATTTTTGGATAAAACGGAGTCATTATTGTGGTCAGAGTCCCATAACTCCAGGAAAAAGTATCGACCAAAGCTGATTTTCGAACTTGACCAAGGTAATAGGTGTATTAACATTTGGTATAAATTTAATGAAAATCCGTCAAAATTTGTAGGCCCGAGAGCACTTACAAGGTCAATTTTTTGATAAAACGGAGTCATTATTGTGGTCAGAGTCCCATAACTCCAACAAAAAGTATCGACCAATGCTGATTTTCGAACTTGACCAAGGTAATAGGTGTATAAACATTTGGTATAAATGTAATGAAAATCTGTCAAAATTTGTAGGCATGAGAGCGCTTACAAAAAAGTGTGACGGACGGACGCACGGACACACGGACCCACGGACACACAGACCCACGGACACACGGACCCACAGACCCACGGACACACGGACCCACAGACACACGGACCCACGGACACACGGACCCACGGACACACGGACCCACGGACGGACGCCCGGCATTTCTATGTCCCCGCTCCGCGTTGCGGCGGGGGACAAAAACAGATATATGACAACACATTTTGTTTCAGAGAGTACAATTAGTCCATCTACATTTAATATTCAACAGCTTCCAAAATCAAAGGTGTGTGAAAAATGCATTAAAGATAAACAGATCACTGTGTTGTTTGGAATAACAATCAAGTGATGTATAAATAAAACTATGAAGAGATGGGGAAGCATGCTCTAAGGGAGACAAATACCTGTGGATAAAAATTCTGAGACTGAAAAAGATTACATTATTCTATTCTTGGATATAGAACAGTCTCTCTTAAAAAAAAATTATTAAACAAAATACTTCTCACTTAATTATATACAATTGAATGTTGTAGGGAGAAAATCTTTCATAATTAAAATCTGATCAATGAAAAAGGTCAAAATTGGAGAGCTTAAATGGCTATATGGAAACTGAAAAGGTTAAACTTTACATCATCTCTGTATTTAGAAGATTTAAATAGGTACAAGTGTACTTACAGTTTTCATCAGGGGATCTATACGTAGGTTCATCATCTGGATAAAGGTCATCATGCATGACAGGGAACTGTAAAAAAGGGCACCAGACAATGTCACAGGGAACTGTAAACAAGAGGCCCAGGGGCTACACCGCTCACCTGAGCAACAATAGCCTTAACTCTGATCAAATTAGCATTACAGCATCAAAATCAAAATATCTTGACAACTAAGTACAGTAGATATTGCTAAAAAATTTAAAATATCTGCCGATTTTTATCCACATATTTCTATGGTAAATACCAAGCCCCTTTTGTTGTTGTACCTGTAAGAAGATTTTTCTTTATTCCTATATAACCCCCCACCCCCCACTTTGTGGCCCCACTTTTCTCTAGGAAATCATGGTTTGATCAAACTTTAATCTGCACAACCTGTGCTTTCACACAAGTTACTGCTCTTTGGACTGAAACTTTCACAGAATTTTTTTAAAGATTGTTTCTATATATTCCTATGTAAAAATTTGCCCCAACCCATTTTGGGCCCACCCTACCCCCAGGGACCATGATTTAAACAAACTTTAATCTACACTATCTGAGGATGCTTCAACTCAAATTTCAGCTTTTCTGGCCTAATAGTTTTTGAGAAGAAGATTTTTAAAGATTTTCTTTATATATTTGTATGTAAAAATTCATCCCCCCCATTTTGGCGCCGCCCTTACCCCTGGGGACCATGATTTAAACAAACTTTAATCTACACTATTTAAGGATGCTTCTACTCCAACTTGAGCTTTTCAGGCCTAATAGGTTTTGAGAAGAAGATTTTTAAAGATTTTCTCTATATATTCCAATGTAATAATTCATCTCCCAATGTGGCCCCACCCTACCCCCTGGGACCATGATTTCAACAAACTTGAATCTACTCTATCTGAGGATGCTTCAATTCCATTTCAGCTTTTCTGGCCTAATAGTTTTTGAGAAGAAGATTTTTAAAGATTTTCTCTACATATTCCTATGTAAAAATTCACCCCCCCCCCCCATTGTGGCCCCACCCTGTCCCAGGGGACCATGATTTTAACAAACTTGCATCTACACTACCTGACGATGCTTCCATACAAGTTACAGCTCATCTGGCCCAATAGCTTTTGAGAAGAAAATTTTTTTTAAAATACCAACAAATTTTCAATAATTCTAAATGATCTCCCCTTTAAAAGGGTGTGGCCCTTCATTTGAACAAAATTGAATCCCCTTCACCCAGTGATGCTTTTTGCCAAGTTTGGTTGAAATCTGCCCAGTGGTTGGAAGAAGAAGATGAAAATGTGAAAAGTTTACAACAACACCAATGCTGACAGACAACGGACTAATTTTGATCAGAAAAGCTCACTTGAGCTTTCAGCTCAGGTGAGCTAAAAAGGGCACCAGACAATGTCACAGGAAACTGTAACAAGAGGCCAATAGGCCTTGACGGTCACCTGAGTAGCATAACCCATACACAAACTTGTCAAGGAGTCTCATATATGCATTTAATTAAGTTTTATTCTGGAATAGAAAAATTTTTAATTTGTAATGACGACCACCTCCCTGCCTGAAATCTTTCAAAAAGGACTATTAAACCTATAATTTTACCGGAAAGCTTAAAAGATCATAAAAGAGTGCATGACCTGATATTGAAAAGGTGCAAGACTCTGATAGAAAATAATTTAATAATAATAACAAGGTGACTATTATTCATGTTTTATCTAAAACAACCTCCCATCCCCCATCCCCCCGAGGCAGACAGAAACTCTCCCTGTGGGCATTTAAACAAACGAAAAAAACCCAGCTTTATCGATAAAAGCCATCATGAGTTACTCACTTCTCCTGTTCCAGTTTTTGAATATTCAACATTCGTTGAGAATCACCATCTGGCATATATACCAAAATCATTTTACCTTTATATCAGTGATTTTAGTTAGCCAATTATTACTTTACTATTAACAAGTCTATTTGTTTATTTTGAAAGTTCAAAAACTATTTTTGTTTCAAATGATAAAAAGCCTTGCATAACTCTTTTGATCATACAACTTCTTTATAATTACATTATATTCAATGATTAATTACTTAATATGAACAAGCAAAGGAAGATAACTCCATTCGGAAGAAGCAAGAGAAAACAAGATGTAATTATAATCGGGCAATTATAAAGTCTCCCAAACGAACGAGGCTATCATATAGAGTAGGGATGACCCACAAAGTTTCATGATGTTCCCAGGGGTCCTTTACTATATATCAGGTGAACTAACATGAGCAAAGGAACAAAAATATATATGGTTTAGGGGTGGGGATATTAACCATTTTCAAGATATTTGGGCACTATCTGTTTGAGGGGGGTCAGGACCACCCCCAGGGCCCATGACCTACATACCATATGATGCCCCTTGACACAAGGAACATGAATATATATGGTTTAGGGGTGGTGATCTCAACCATTTTCAAGTTATTTGTGCACTTCCTGTTTGAGGGGGGTCAGGACCATCCCTGGGGCCCATGACCTACATACCATTTCATGCCCCTTGACACAAGGAACAAGAATATATATGGTTTAGGTGTGGGGTTCTTAATCATTTTCAAGATATTTGGGCCCTTCCTGTTTGAGGGGGGTCAGGACCACCCCCAGGGCCCATGACCTACATACCATTTGATGGCCCTTAACACAAGGAACAAGAATATATATGGTTTAGGGGTGGGGATCTCAACCGTTTTCAAGTTATTTGTGCACTTCCTGTTTGAGGGGGGTCAGGACCATCCCCGGGGCCCATGACCTACATACCATTTCATGCCCCTTGACACAAGGAACAAGAATATATATGGTTTAGGGGTTGGGTTCTTAATCGTTTTCAAGATTTTTGGGCCCTTCCTGTTTGAGGGGGGTCAGGACCACCCTTGAGGCCCATGACCTACATACCATTTGATGGCCCTTAACACAAGGAACAAGAATATATATGGTTTAGGGGTGGGGATATTAACTGTTTTCAAGATATTTGTGCACTTCCTGTTTGAGAGGGGGTCAGGACCAGCCCCAGGGCCCATGACCTTCATACCATTTGATGGCCCTTAACACATGGAACAAGAATATATATGGTTTAGGGGTGGGGATATTAACCGTTTTCAAGATATTTTGGCACTTAATGTTTGAGGAGGGACAGGACCATCCCCGGGGCTCATGACCTACATACTATTTGATGCCACTTAACACAAGGACATCATATTCATGCCTTTAGTTTTTCACAAATATATACAGGAGTAGAGAAGAAGATTTTCTAAGATTTGATACATTACTATATGGCCATATTGGCCCCACCCTAGTGCCTAAACACCTGTCCCAGGGGTCATAAATTTCACAATTTAGGTAGAAGACTTCATGTACATCATATCCAGGCCTTTAGTTTTTCACAAATATATATGGGAGTAGATAAGAAGATTTTCTAAAATTTAATACATTTTTACTATATGACCATTTTGGCCCCACCCTTGAGCCTGAACCCCTGACCCAGGGACCATAAATTTCACAATTTTGGTAGAGGGCTTCATGGACATCATATCCATGCATTTAGTTTTTAACAAATATCTATGGGAGTAGAGAAGAAGATTTTCTAAGATTTAATACATTTTTACTATATGGCCATATTGGCCCCACCCTGGAGCCTGAACCACTGACCCAGAGACCATAAATTTCACAATTTTGGTAAAGGGCTTCATGGACATCATATCCATGCATTTAGTTTTTAACAAATATCTATGGGAGTAGAGAAGAAGATTTTCTAAGATTTAATATATTTTTACTATACGACAATATTGGCCCCACCCTAGAGCCTGAACCTCTGACCCAGGGGCCATGAATTTCACAATTTTGGTAGAGGGCTTCATGGACATCATATCCATGCATTTAGTTTTTAACAAATATCTATGGGAGTAGAGAAGAAGATTTTCTAAGATTTAATACATTTTTACTATATGGCCATATTGGCCCCACCCTAGAGCCTGAACCCCTGACCCAGAGACCATAAATTTCACAATTTTGGTAAAGGGCTTCATGGACATCATATCCATGCATTTAGTTTTTAACAAATATCTATGGGAGTAGAGAAGAAGATTTTCTAAGATTTAATATATTTTTACTATACGACAATATTGGCCCCACCCTAGAGCCTGAACCTCTGACCCAGGGGCCATGAATTTCACAATTTTGGTAGAGGGCTTCATGGACATCATATCCATGCATTTAGTTTTTAACAAATATCTATGGGAGTAGAGAAGAAGATTTTCTAAGATTTAATACATTTTTACTATATGGTCATATTGGCCCCACCCTAGGGCCTGAACCCCTGACCCAGGGGCCATAAATTTCACAATTTTGGTAGAGGGCTTCATGGACATCATAACCATGCATTTAGTTTTTAACAAATATCTATGGGAGTAGAGAAGAAGATTTTCTAAGATTTAATACATTTTTACTATATGACCATATAGGCCCCACCCTAGAGCCTGAACCACTGAATTTCACCATGGGCATTTAGTTTTTAACAAATATCTATGGGAGTAGAGAAGAAGATTTTCTAAGATTTAATACATTTTTACTATATGGTCATATTGGCCCCACCCTAGGGCCTGAACCCCTGACCCAGGGGCCATAAATTTCACAATTTTGGTAGAGGGCTTCATGGACATCATAACCATGCATTTAGTTTTTAACAAATATCTATGGGAGTAGAGAAGAAGATTTTCTAAGATTTAATACATTTTTACTATATGACCATATAGGCCCCACCCTAGAGCCTGAACCACTGACCCAGGGGCCATGAATTTAACAATTTTGGTAGAGGGCTTCATGGACATCATAACCATGCAATCAGTTTTTTCCTCACATGTGTGGGAGTAGAGAAGAAGATTTTTGAAAATTTGGCTGTTTTTTGCATATTTGGCCCCACCTGTGGCACCCTGGGGGTGGTAGAGCCACCAATTTCACAATTTACATTCCTCTTACCATAGAGATGCTTCACACCAAAAATGGGAACAATTGGCCTTGTAGGTTTTAAGAAGAAGTTAAAAATGTAAATTGTTAACGCACGACGCACGACGCACGTCGCACGACGCACGACGACGGACGAAAACAGATAGCAATAGGTCACCTGAGTTAACTCAGGTGACCTAAAAAAAAGGGCACAAGACAATGTCACAGGGAACTGTAAAATAGGGCACCAGACAATGTCACAGGGAACTGTAAAAAAGGGCACCAGACAATGTCACACTTCCATCACCATTCTCCTACCAGCTCGCTTACAAACTGGTGATGGTTTTATACAACAAGCCACTTTTGTTCTGTTTTGTTCTAAAATGTTCTGTCTATTGGTTTCAGCTCTTATAGTTTAATCAACAAAATAACCCAACCACCAAACAAATCCTCTAGGGTACACTGACAATATGTTTCTATCATATGGTACTTCTCATGCAGATACATGTAGTTAAGAGCAATTAAATTGTTTAACATCTTGAGAACTAAGAATCTCATAAAACTGGTGTCAATTGCTCTTTGCCCTTCATATGAATTTTTGCGCAACTCTAACATAGTGGAATGAAGGCTAACTTTGAACCAACTTAACAACATGCTGATGTAAAAACAAAAATACTCATTCAAAAGTGTAAATCATGCAGAAACACAATGCAAACAAAAGATGCAGCAATAACATTCAAGTACGTACAAAGTCTGCAATCGATGAAGACGAACAATGCGATTCTGTTCAGGTTACAGTGAACATGAGACAGACCAGAGTTATTCAGTCTCAGCTGATTATGTCCCTATCTATCTCTACATTAATATTAACATGATATAACACTATCAGCTGATCAAAACAAAAGTATACCACTCCATAAATCGAATTGGCTATTCCAATCTCCATTACATGTCTATTGTTGAAATAAATAACTTTGATTTTGTCCCATATTCCCTTATCAACCTGATAGTTTACCTTGGCTACTAAACTTCTGTATCTGCATATTGCCAAAAAAAGAGCATAGTTACCATCAACGTTAGATGAGAATCAATACAGAAACACAATCAAAGTACTGAGAGTACTGACATCCACATAAAATTTGAATGTTGAGTTTAGGTAATTCTTGGTATGACTTGTTCCAGAATGAATTTTTATTTAAACAAATAACATTGTTTTCACATCAATCTTGTCTAATTAAATAATTCTAAAATAAAGAAAATATTACTGTCTACCTAATGGGAGTTTTCTTGGATTGTAACAATGCCAACAAGCACTTAGGCTAAACATAGTACCTAAAACTACTATGTAAATGTTCATATACAGTAAAAACTACCGAAGCGGTCACCCTATTAAGCAGTCACCTTTCGTATGCAGTCATTTTATTTCCTCCCAATGAAAAATCCTATATAATTGCCCTCTAAAGAGTGTTCACCTGTCTAACGCGGTCAGCGGTCATCGTATTTTGATCCGAAACTGTACAGTCGACATGCATTAGGCGGCCATTTTGGTCGGTCACATGATTTACAACCGGGGATTTTAAACATGGCTTTCGAATGTCAGGTAATAAATGTAAACAATCATTATACGCCTGAGGCGAGAGAAACAAAATTAATGTATTTATAATAAATAATTGGCAGATCAGATACAAATGAGAATCAAGTGAATTGTTTGACCATGTATTAACAATATTTGTTTTATAAACATGAAAGAATTGGGTGTCAAAAATGTCCGCGGCGAGGCAAGAGAAAATTTAATAATATGATTTTGAGTTCAGATACGGTCGGTTAAAAAATAAATTGTTGATTTGTATTAACAGTGTTTGTTTTCTAAATATACGGTATATATGTAAATAGTTAGTGTTATTATTGTGAAAATGTCAGTGACAAGGTTTAACCACGTAATGACTTTTTTCAATAATTTAAAATAAGAATATAAAAAATTGCATGCACAATGCATTGTTATGTATTTGTACTTATTTGTAAATTTAATAGATACTTAAAAAAAACACCAAATCAATTACTTTATCTATCATTTGATACATTATGCTAAATATCAAGTAGATAATTAAAATAAAATCCAATAACTGTTTTAATAAGGTATTTGATGATGGCAAATTCATAAGTCTCTATTCAAAGGTCACCTCTGTTAAGAGGTCACTTTGGGTGCCTCCCGCAGGTGACTGCTTAATACAAGTTTGACTGTATAAAATGACAAAAATATAGAATGTTATGGTCATATTTCATCCATTTGTCGCATTTGATTGGTTTTCACTGACACAGTGTGTCTCTTTGTGTGTATGTGTGTGAGTGTGTCTGTGGGTAGATGTGTGTGTGTGTCTGTGGGTAGATGTGTGTGAGTGTGTCTGTGGGTAGATGTGTGTGAGTGTGTCTGTAGGTAGATGTGGTTTGGTGGTAGGCAATATTTTTCACAGACCTTATCAGATGCTGTCACCTCCTCGGCTACACTGGAACCCGACTGAAAAGATCAAACAATGCTTTTGAGACTTTCTATGCAACATTTGATTGTATCTCATGCAGCTGTATGCTTGTATAGCAGAGAACACCACTGATGACAACCTGGTTTGAATTGTTGTTTTTCTTAAAACCTCAAACTTTTAGTAGACTTTTGTGTTACAAGACATTAGTACAGGTAACTCTCGATGGCTCGAACTTTGATCGCTGGAAGTTCTTAATCGCTCGAAGTGAGTCTAGGGTCCCGATATTTTTCCCTATATAACTAAGCAAATTTACTCTTGATTTCTCGAACTCTTGATCTCTCGAAACCCTTGATCCCTCGAAGTCAAACTGCAGTCCCGTTATTCATAATCTATAGTTTTTTACTCTCGTTACCTAATTAACGCCTACTTGGTCATTTAAATGGTTCCAGGCCTTAGACGCTGGACCTGTGTCACGAGTTATTTATTTAGGCGACACTTGTCCTGTAAAGTGATAATTGTTTGATGAATGACCATACCAATAGCTAATCTATAATTGACACCGATTGTTTTACGATAATTTTGAGACGCAGTGAAAATGAAAAATTAATATTGAGACAAAACGATAATTTTGAGTCATGGTCAAAATTTTAGAATTATAAAACTGTAGAAATTATGCTTATCAGCATCGTTGTCATTATAATGATTATTGCTGAACAAGTTCTTACAGCTGGTGAAGGATCCGTACAGTGGGAACAATGGGTAATACTCAGTTATCTAATTTACGACATGTCGTCTCGCAGTCCAGTAGTACTGAGCAGTCTGATCATATGATGCACAAAATAAATAATTACAGTGTATCATGAATTTATTCAATATTTGTTTCTATTTAGTTTTTAAAACATCCACGTCTGTATATTTAACTGAAAAGAAAACGTTGTTCAAGCACGTGCGTAAGGTTAGCACTAAATAAATGGCTTAATAATAACATCCTGTAAGACTAATTTTAAAACCCGTCGGTCAACCCGGAAAATTCCGAACTCTTGAAAACTCGAACTCTTGATACCTTGAAGTTTTTCCTCGGTCCCATGGACTTCGAGCTATCGAGAGTTACCTGTACATATATATGATCCTGTTACCCACATAATTTGTAACCTGTAGATGTAGTTACTGTATGATACCATTACCAAGTTATTAAATTACTTATAGATACAGACAGGTCTTAATACCTAGGTACTGTTATCTTAGGTAGAATGGTTAAAAAAGTAAAAAACAAACCACTGGCAGGTACTCACCGACATCCTATTGTATATTATCTTCAGTTTCTCATTCTCAGACTTGAGAACTTCCATCGTGTTTTCCAGCTGGTAAATTTTGGTGAAGTATGTTCTGCTCTTGTCTTCCACATCTTTCACTTTCTTTTGTTCCCTGTTTCGTTCCTCTTCCAGCTGCAAAACATATACATCAACATGACAACACATTAAAACATAAGAAACAAATAACAACAAAAACATGACAACAAGGTATATCTGACAGACAACATGACAAACATTACAACATCTGTAACAGACAGACAACAATAAGGCAACCCAATACAACATCTGTAACAGACAACCAACAACATGATAGCAATGTACATCTTAAATTATAACCAACAACATTACAACATCTGTAACAGACAGGCAACAACATGGCAACAATGTTCAACATCTGAATGACAATCAACAACATCTGTAACAGACAACCAACCACATGGCAAAACAGTGCAATATCTGACAAACATTAAATGTCATGACAACATAGTACACAAACACCTGACAGACAATCAAAACCTTGACAACACAGAAATAGCAGACACCACTAGAGGTGTAACGATACAGCGATATATCGATCGTATTGATTGTGAGGGCCCACGATACACATTTCGTATCGTCACATGTGTATCGTGATACACTGTATGAGTTAATTTTCATTGACTTTCTAGAATAGTAACATAGTATACATAACATAAAGACATAAGGAAACTTCAATTAAAGTTAGAAATAAATTGTTCATTTTGTTCTAATGAATCAAATTTTATTTCTCTATGTCAATTTGTTGATTGATTTTGTAAATAGTAGACATTTTTCTTTGTGCAATACTATTTCTTATAGATAGTAATAACAGTTTATTTATAGTTAACAACTATATCATGATACATGATGTATCACATTAATATATATAGATTATTACATGGCAATTTTTATATCGCATCCTATATTAGCCCGAGGTCGCTGTATATCAGCCCGAGAGCCATCAGGCACGAGGGCTGATATACAGCGACCGAGGAATTATATAGGATGCGATATAAAAATTGCCATGTTATGATTTTTATATCATATACTTATAGAAAATATTAAAGAAACAATAAAAAACATGTAATGAATGATTATTTTTAACAAATCGCTCTGTGTCTACATATTCCATCTCTAATAAGCTTCCCTGAATTTTTTGCGCCAGCTGTTTGTGTACCAAGTTGACGACGTAACTATTTGACGTCATACTCGAAGATCGGATTTGAACGACGCATACTGAACTCTACGTCATAATAGCTGATGATTAACGGAAAGGGGTGTGATATAACATCCGAAGATTGCCGGAGTTTATATCACCTGGGTAGGTGAATTTTCAGTTTATATCACACAGGGCGGAAAAGGGTATATTTTCTATAAGTATATGATATATCACGATACGTATCGTATCGTGAGGTAGCTGGCGATACTCAAACCTAGACACCACACCATCAAAATTCAACAACTACAACCTTAATAATGATAATTAAATCCATATATTAATGATAGGCAATTATCATTAAATTAAACATTATTAGAATTGTATTCCAGGTCAGTCATTTATGGCAGTACACCTACACATTGATCTTACAGTTATAACAATAGCCAACAAAAGCTTTAGATGCCTTTAGAGTATCAAATACAAAATATCTAGACAACTTAGTAGAGCATATCTTGATTCTTACAGTTATAACAATAGCCAACAAAAGCTTTGGATGCCTTTAGAGTATCAAATACAAAATATCTAGACAACTTATTAAAGCATATCTTGATTCTTACAGTTATAACAATAGCCAACAAAAGCTTTAGATGCCTTTAGAGTATCAAATACAAAATATCTAGACAACTTATTAAAGCATATCTTGATTCTTACAGTTATAACAATAGCCAACAAAAGCTTTAGATGCCTTTAGAGTATCAAATACAAAATATCTAGACAACTTAGTAGAGCATATCTTGATTCTTACAGTTATAACAATAGCCAACAAAAGCTTTAGATGCCTTTAGAGTATCAAATACAAAATATCTAGACAAATCATTAAAGCATATCTTGATTTTTAAAGATTTTTAATTTTCTTCAAAATATTCTTGAGTTAAACATTGAGCTCCTTTGTTGTTTCATTTTTGAGAATAGGATTTGTTACAGATATTTCTCTATATTTATCTCCCACTAAGGTCCCATCCTACCCCTCTCCCACTAAGGCCCCATCCTACCCCTCTCCCACTAAGGCCCCATCCTACCCCTCTCCCACTAAGGCCCCATCCTACCCCTCTCCCACTAAGGCCCCATCCTACCCCCTCCCCCACTAAGGCCCCATCCTACCCCCTCTCCCACTAAGGCCCCATCCTACCCCCAGGAATGTTATCATGGTTTGTACAAACTTGAATCTACAATTCCTGAGGATGCTTCCACAAAAGTTACAGCTTTTGTGGCCTTACAGTTTTTGAGAAGATTTTTCAAGATTTTTTGTCTATTTATTTCTATGTAAAAATTCACCCCCTTTGTGGCCCCACCTTACCCTTGGGTATCATAAATTGAACTTGAATCTACACTACCTGAGGATGCTTCTACACAAGTTTCAACTTTTCTGGCCAAAAGGTTTTTGAAAAGATTTTTTAAAAAAACAGACAAATTTTCAGAATTATCTCCCTTTTAAACAGAATGTAGTCCTTCTTCTGAACAAACTTGAATCTCCTTCACCTAATAATGCTATGTGCCAAGTTTGGTTGAAATTGGCCCAGCGGTTCTGGAGAAGAAGATGAAAATGTGAAAAGTTTACAATGACGACGATGACACTGGAGAGACGCCGGACGAATTTTGATCCGAAAAGCTCACTTGAGCCTTCAGCTCAGGTGAGTTAAAAATATAAATATGAAACGGTAATCTAATGACACATGCATATCATGCAGTTACAGACTTACAACAACAAAATCACCATGTGATCCCCTCTACAGGGCATGACAACACTAAAAACTCAAACCTACACTGGGAACTTTATTTAAAATTTTTAATTGTTAATCAGGGGATTTATGGTAAATAAAAATAGTATTCATCATTTTTTACATCAATTGTAACTTTAAAGCTGTATACAATGTAAAAGTTATATCAAATTTGTTTTAATCATAAAATATCACTAGGAGTCATTAAGCATTTCACCAGGAACCTCATAAACTTTCACCAGGTCAGTGATTTGGCTAAATACCGGGGTATATATTTAAGTGTTTTTACTCAATGAGGTTTTGTGTAAAATTCTAGACATGTCTCTATGCGGAACTGTCCAACTTTCACCTTGACCTTTGACTTTACATAAATCATAACATTAACACAAACATTCAATGAAAAGAACATATGACACCATCTGTTGTAATATCACACAGGGAGTAAATCATGCTGAGACCAAAAATCCTCTCTACAACACAGCCATACAAGTGTCCAGCTTTACCTCAGAACCAGTCCTCCAGCTACAATGGAAACAAGTCGGACACTCTATATAAACTCCACAGTCTCACACAGACACGAATACTTAACAATGGACTGTTTCTCATTTCATTATTTCAGAGCTTCTTGGGAAACAGTCAAAATGTTGTCCCAAGCTTGTTGTCCCTGGTTAACTGTTTCCCCGAGGCCAAAGGCTGAACTGAGTGTTTTATCATCAAACAAGTGAATATTTAAAATCATCAACAAAAGGAGTTTGAAATAGAAATCACCCTGTTTTAATTCATCCTTTAATATTAAGATAACCTTCTATGTATTTACGAATACTTGTAGCAAATCTTCCACTGTATGTATCCCAGATGAGAATATAGTCACTTTGTGACTAAGAAGTAGTCTGAATAAGTCATGATGAGCAAACGATTGTGATAGCAGCAAAAACATTTTGAACAACGATATAGTATGATTATTAAATTTATACTTCACTGCATCCAAAATAATTATACTTACCCTTTTCTTTTCTTCCTCAAGTCTTTCTATCACTTTGAAATACTCATCTATTCTTTTCCTCTTTTCCTCCAACCATTTATCTTTGGTTTCAACTTCTTTAATCAATTTATCACAGTTTGATTTCGTCTGAAGAGAAAACAATTAATAAGATGATATCACCTTGTAGTATCTAGCATTTCTAAGTAAAAAATGACCAGAAATTCTGCAAATGATTGAATTGTTGATAATTTATTAATAAGTGAGTTTTACAAACTCAACAACCACAAACATTTTATCTTATTAGCAGGGTGGATACTGGTAATTGCAATGTTATTTTAAACTTTTAACATAAGTTAAAAAAAACTATCCATAAACAAGTATATTGTACAGACTTTTACTAATTATCTTGTAAAAGTATAAGTATTCATATAACATATAAGCTTAAGGAGGTTCGATGGTCAACAAATTATCAAATCTTTCTGAAAGTTTTAGATTTTATATTTATAGCTGCCATAAACTGTCATTTAAGAAATGAAAATTCCAAATAGTTTAGCATTAAAATTTGAATGTTTTCCTAATACATGTATTAAAAAGCAGATTTTTTCTTACATGTATAGTCCAAAAATAGTCATGACCAACAAGGTTTCTAAAGTTAGCTACTAATTTAACAAAGTACTGAGAATAATGTAGATCATGTGTGATACATCTTTTATATATCCTTCCTAAGCTGAGCCTGTGTGAAATTGAAATCGTTATATTGTTAATCTGAGCCAGTGTGCAATTGAGCTTGTTACCTTTCTGAGCTAAGCCCGAGTGTAATCAAGCTTTTTACTTTTCTGAGCTAAGCCGAGTGTGATTAAGCTTGTTACCTTTCTGAGCTGAGCCTGTGTGTAATCAAACTTTTTACTTTTCTGAGCTAAGCCCGAGTGTGATTAAGCTTGTTACCTTTCTGAGCTGAGCCAGAGTGTAATTGAGCTTGTTACCTTTCTGAGCTAAGCCTGAGTGTAATCAAACTTTTTACTTTTCTGAGCTAAGCCCGAGTGTGATTAAGCTTGTAACCTTTCTGAGCTGAGCCAGAGTGTAATTGAGCTTGTTACCTTTCTGAGCTGAGCCTGTGTGTAATCAAACTTTTTACTTTTCTGAGCTAAGCCCGAGTGTGATTAAAACTTGTTACCTTTCTGAGCTGAGCCAGAGTGTAATTGAGCTTGTTACCTTTCTGAGCTGAGCCTGTGTGTAATCAAACTTTTTACTTTTCTGAGCTAAGCCCGAGTGTGATTAAAACTTGTTACCTTTCTGAGCTGATCCTGAGTGTAATTGAGCTTGTTACCTTTCTGAGCTGATCCTGAGTGTAATTGAGCTTGTTACCTTTCTGAGCTGATCCTGAGTGTGATCAAGCTCTTCCATGACATGTACTAGCTGCTGATTTAACTCGGAACAATTTTCTTGCTCCTGTTCTAACTTCTCCTTAAGGATTGTGATCTCAAATTCCTGAGCACTGTTCTGACGATCATAGATCTACAACAGGAAGTGATGATCATATATCTAAAAGAGGAAGTGGTGGTCAAAGATCTACAACCGGAAGTGACGGTCATAGATCTACAACAGGAAGTGATGGTCATAGATATACAACAGGAAGCAACTGTCATAGATCTACAACCGGAAGTGATGGTCATAATTCTACAACAGGAAGAGATGGTCATAGATCTACAACAGGAAGTGATAATCATAGATCTACAACAGGAAGTGATGGTCATAGATCTACAACAGGAAGCAACTGTCATAAATCTACAACAGGAAGAGATGGTCATAGATCTACAACAGGAAGTGATGATCATAGATCTACAACAGGAATTGACAGTCATAGATCTACAACAGGAAGTGATGGTCATAGATCTAAAACAGGAAGTGATGGTCATAGATCTACAACAGGAAATGATGGTCATAGATCTACAAGAGGAAGCTAACACGCGGTATTCAATTTGTCTGCACAAATGACATCCAAAAATAAGCATTTAATGCTTAAATAGAAACTTATTTGTATTTTAATTCATATTAAGCGGTACAGACTAAGACAATTTGAGAAAAATATAAGACAAACATGCCCTAATTCACCGCTAGAATGCATGATAGCAATCAGAAACCCTAAGAATAAAAGTTAAACAAATAAATAGTATGAATTAGCAAAGTAGTAGGTAAAAAGCCTGAAAAATTTCAGCGAGGAAAAACCATGTATGAAACCAAAATGGCTGCCCGAACATCAACTGCGGTACCCGGATGTAAGGTATTAGAGAGGGGGTAAAGGGAAGATAACTCATTCTAGAAATAATTCGGGTAATGTCTCAAAACATGCCACAAAAAAAAGTCAACATATTACTCCCCTCATTTTATATCAGAAAATTGGTTATCTTGTTATTGAGTTTATGAATACTTGCTATACATGCATTGTAAAGAGAGTCATCAGGATTTATTTAAAAAATTATCATACAATAACACATAGTGTTAATCTACAACATTGACAAATTAATGAACAGAAATGAAAACAAGGGTTGTTCAATACAGGTTATTTGAATCCATGCATGAATCCATGCATGGGGGGAGGGGGGTGGGTATTTGACAAGGTTATTTGAGTTTGACAGGAGGGTTTGAGGCATATTTTTTGTATTTTTATAATGAAAATTTAAAGAAATTTGAATTTATAGGGGGGGGCCCAATCCCCCTGACCCCCCCCCCTAAGATCCACACATGGAATCACTGGCCTGATTTGAACCCTGACCTTTTCTGTGTTCAGCTGTGTCATGGAGTAGGATTTCCTGCGTGCCTCAGTATTCTCAGCTGAAAACAAAATGATTTGTACTGATTTTGTTTAATTTATTATCATAAAACACTGTCCATTAGCAAAGAGTTCTAACATTGTATAAGAAATGTCAGCAGAATCCCTCATCAACATTCACTGTCACATATGATAAGGTAGCTCGCGGGTTTACTGCTTGTGAGACAACCCACCCTAAAAATTGGCCTGCTTTATCAGTTGGTTTCAAAGGTTTATTCCTGACATTTTAAAAATGTGTAAGCCTAGTTATGATGTTATTGTATCTTAAACACATCAATGTTCATTAACATAGGCTATTTCAATGAAATATATAGCAACATTTACATTTTTGTCAGTAAGCACATTTCAAAACCATGCCCTTAACTTTAAAACAATTTAAACGAATTTCATTTTACTCAAAATATTTTAGAATCTATGGATACAAAAAATCAACATGTGTTCTCGACCAATATTTTGCACAACAACTTTAAAAATCATAAAGGATGACTGCACTTAGGACATTTAAAAATTGTGGCTAAATAAATGTTAAAAATGGCAATATTTCTTTTAATTGTAGGAATTGCCAATGTCTTAACTGCACCTTTATGTAATTACATTAATATAATTAAAAGCTCATATTTAAAAAGAAAGAAGTCGTTTCTATATGTAGGGGTCATCACATTTTCTTGTATCCATCTCTGTAGGATAATAAGGATGCCTACTTTTTTACAGACCTAATACATAGTCGGCACATGTTTGTCTATTGTTCTCCTTTTAATAGTAGTCAAATATTTATATCTATAAACTTATGTTTAAGGAGATAAATAGACAAACATGCGCCCTTAGTTAAATAGACAAAAAACTGTTTCTTCTTGTGTTCGCATTCTCTGTTGTAAACGGTATACTTTGACCTGATGAATATTATAGTTCACCACGTGATTTCTAAACCAAGGTAACTTTGTGAATACACGTCAAGTGACGTGATGTGTTAGGTAGCATGCATGGTTCTGGAGAAGATGTTGAAAATGTCAAAAGTTTACGGACAGACTGACAGACAGACGGATGACAGACAAAATGTGATCAGAAAAGCTCACTTGAGCTTTCAGCTCAGGTGAGCTAAAAACATTGTATTTTAGTTTAACATGCTTGTATGTTGTCATTCACAAACAGTTGTACTTGCCAATATTTTAAAAGGTGTTATCTTGTTATTGGAAGTTGTAAATATCCTGGCTAGGGTTTTAGTAACTTTTACTGTAACTTGCTTAAGTAACCCAATCAAATATCAATTTTGAGATTGTGAAACAGTGATTAATGGAAACAGTGATTAATGGGATATATTATACCTCTGTGAATATTTTCTATGTACAATTACAATGAATAAACTTGCTATTCTATCTAACCGTGAAATAGTTTCCGTGCTATCTGCCCATGGTGAATAGTCTTGGAAACTATTCACCTGCAGGTTTTGATTTCCCTCCTTTTTAAACTCGGAACACCTCTGATGTAATATGATCGCTGCGTTATATTTAAAGTCCGTAACTCTAATTTGTTTATCATCAAGAAATTCTGCATTGCCGACAAATAAAGTTTTCTTCGGTATAATTAAATACTGTGGACGTACTTTTGTCCGCGTGGTATTAATTTACGCTATGAACGCGGGCACAAATTTTCCGCGGAATTTTTTCCCAGTGTACTTAAAGTGCATTTTGGAATGAAATTTTGAAATTGCATTACATGAATAAGGATAATCGGAAGTTACTACATTATATAACACTTGCATATACGTGTACCCAATGTATAATGTTTTTATCTATGCAAACTGTCAAACAAATTTGTATTGAGAATTCACATAATAAATAATGTAATCTCCTAAAGATTTGAATTTTCTGTAAATTTACTTGCATGAAATTTAAACTTCTCCCAGCTTGAGATAACGGCACGTGTCAGACGACAAATAGCCAAGCAGGTCTGTCTTTCAATGACCCAATTAACTACACGTTAAGACCCGTGTTTTTACTGAAATTTTTAGATCCCTTTGTGCTTTGACTTTTAATTGATAAAACTCATAATTTAAACGACATGTGAACCCATAAATTGACAGTTAATAAAGATTAACATCGTCGTAACATCTTGACGACTAACTAATGACTACCGACCAGTGCACAACCGATAATTACTGTTCACTGTGAACAGTTCTTATAATTTAAGTCCAAAGTTGGACAAATTCTAAGTAATGAAAATCGCTCAGAACTAAATTTAATAATAATTATTCAAATGATTTTTTTTTCATTCAAAGAATCCGCGTAAATTTTTACCCGCGGATTAAATTGATATTGTGACTCCGCGGAATTATGACCCTGTGGAAAAAAATACGTCTACAGTACCTATTTACTGACTATTCGGACGATAGCAAGTTTATTGTCCCCGTCAACAGCAACTATTTCCCTCGGCTTCGCCTCATGAAATAGTTGCTGTCTTGGGGGACAATAAACTTGCTATTGTCCTCATAGCCTGGAAATAGGTATATAATATTCAATAAGACATACCAGTACTTTCAATTTTGTCAAATCAATAAGCAGTGTGATAGAACATTGTTTTTTACTCAACCTCTAGCTGTTCATTCCTTTACCTATCTGAATAATTCTACAATATATTGTACTGATTGTTGTACATTCTTATCCCAGAAACAGGCAAATATCAGGTTATAAGCTGACAATCATACCTACCTTTATTTTTCGAAAAGTTGTCCATCATGTTTTCAATTTGTTTGACGTAGGCATCTCGCTCGTGTCTCACGTCACGAAGAGAATCCTTTAGATTACTAATCTCCTTTTGATATTCCACTATACTCTCTAAAAAGTTCACTGCAAACAAACAAATAATCAAGTTTGTTTACTTTAACCAAAAATCAGGCTTAATATATCCACATTTTGTTTGTTCATTACCACATATATATAATTTGTGTGGCAAAGAATATATCTCTAGCTTTTGTAATCAACTGACTGTGTAAACATAGATGAAAAATTCCATGATATTTCTTTTGGTTGCAGAAAATACACTTTAAAAAATCAAAATTGGAAGAAAGATTACTGCAACTGCAATGCATTCTAGAACTTCCTTCAGTTGTATGTTAATTAAGTTTGATGTTAAAATAAAACCAATGATCAATGACTTACCACTCTTGTCTTGAGCAAACTGCTTTTCTCGAAAACAATGTCCAAGCTGTGTCTCTAGCTCGTTTTTTTCAAGTTGTAACATTTTCTGCTTCTCTTGAAGCTCCAAGTTTTCTCTCTAAAATCCATTTAATATTTGATCAATCCATAATAAATTTTTTTAAACTGAGCTCTTTATTAATCAATAAAAATGTATAGATGGAAGTTCAAAGAACTATACTTTTCTTCAATTTGTTTATCGGTACATTTTTGATCCCTTCTTAAATTTTTACACCACTAGCCTTGTAGCACAGAATCATAACCTATACAATTAAAATGTTTAAACAATTATTGTGTCAAATGTGACAAAATAGTATCAATAAATGTGCATTTTTGTGAGCAATAATTTGTTTGAATGGCAAGAACTGTAATTGTAAAGTGTGTCAACTCTTTCTAATTTTAAGTGCTGCACCTTACTTTAATTTTCTACAGTAGGACATAAATCCGTTATGGGTTGCAGCTGTCTTACCTCCAGCTCTGATCCCGCTCTATCATGGCTGATAGCTGTCATACCTCCACCTCTGATCCCACTCTATCATGGCTGGCAGCTGTCTTGCCTCCAGCTCTAACCTTGCTCTATCATGGCTGGCAGTTGTCTTACCTCCAGCTCTGATCCCACTCTATCATTGCTGGCAGCTGTCTTACCTCCAGCTCTGATCCCACTCTATCATGGCTGGCAGCTGTCTTACCTCCAGCTCTGATCCCACTCTATCATGGCTGGCAGCTGTCTTACTTTCAGCTCTGATCCCACTCTATCATGGCTGGCAGCTGTCTTGCCTCCAGCTCTAACCTTGCTCTATCATGGCTGGCAGCTGTCTTACCTCCAGCTCTGATCCCACTCTATCATTGCTGGCAGCTGTCTTACCTCCAGCTCTGATCCCACTCTATCATGGCTGGCAGCTGTCTTACCTCCACCTCTGATCCCACTCTATCATGGCTGGCAGCTGTCTTGCCTCCAGCTCTAACCTTGCTCTATCATGGCTGGCAGCTGTCTTACCTCCAGCTCTGATCCCACTCTATCATTGCTGGCAGCTGTCTTACCTCCAGCTCTGATCCCACTTTATCATGGCTGGCAGCTGTCTTACCTCCAGCTCTGATCCCACTCTATCATGGCTGGCAGCTGTCTTACTTTCAGCTCTGATCCCACTCTATCATGGCTGGCAGCTGTCTTGCCTCCAGCTCTAACCTTGCTCTATCATGGCTGGCAGCTGTCTTACCTCCAGCTCTGATCCCACTCTATCATTGCTGGCAGCTGTCTTACCTCCAGCTCTGATCCCACTCTATCATGGCTGGCAGCTGTCTTACCTCCAGCTCTGATCCCACTCTATCATGGCTGGCAGCTGTCTTACCTCCAGTTCTGATCCCACTCTATCATTGCTGGCAGCTGTCTTACTTTCAGCTCTGATCCTACTCTATCATGGCTGGCAGCTGTCTTACCTCCAGCTCTGATCCCACTCTATCATGGCTGGCAGCTGTCTTACCTCCAGCTCTGATCCCACTCTATCATGGCTGGCAGCTGTCTTACCTCCAGCTCTGATCCCACTATCATGGCTGGCAGCTGTCTTACTTTCAGCTCTGATCCCACTCTATCATGGCTGGCAGCTGTCTTACCTCCAGTTCTGATCCCACTCTATCATGGCTGACAGCTGTCTTACCTCCAGCTCTGATCCCACTCTATCATGGCTGACAGCTGTCTTACCTCCAGCTCTGTGTTATTGTCCTGGGCTATCTTCATCACTTCCTTCATTTCCTGAAACTTCTCCTTCAGATCTTTGTTTTCTTCGTAGTCGTTCTTCAGTGACTCTGCCAGCTCTGGCAGTTTGTACAGCCAGGCTGCATATATACTCTCCCGGTGCTTCAAGTAATCTACAAGATTTCAGTGGAGTACTGTAGTGATTAAATTATAAAGCCCTATGATTGGTTTATATGTGAGTGGATTCTAACCTTCGAAGAAGTTTACCTGTTGGTGGAACACTAATTCTCTCACATATTTATGTACTGCTATGTAAGTACGATACTTAAACTTCACCCCCAAATTTACTCATGTAGGACCTCAAACTTCACATACACATTACTCATGTAGGTCCTCAAACTTCACAAACACATTTACTTATGTAGGTCCTCAAACTTCACCCTAGCATCCTAGGTCCTCAAACTTCAAATACACATTTACTTATGTAGGTCCTCAAACTTCACCCCCACATTTACTTATGTAGGTCCTGAAACTTCAAATACACATTTACTTATGTAGGTCCTCAAACTTCACCCCAACATTTACTTATATAGGTCCTCAATCTTCAAATACACATTTACTTAATATGTTAGTCCTCAAACTTCACATACACATTTACTTATGTAGGTCCTCAAACTTCAAATACACATTTACATAGTGGGTCCTCAAACTTCACCCCCACATTTTCTTATGTGGGTCCTCAAACTTCAAATAAACATTTACTTTTGTGGGTCCTCAAACTTCATACACATTTACCTGACTTAACACACAAACATTTACCTGTGGGTGGATCCCTTACCCTCTCGCACACACACATTTAAGCATTGAATGCTTATTTTGAATGTCGTCGGTCCTATGACACACCAATGCGGTGCAGACAAATTGAATACCCCACATTAGCGAGGTATGATTATTTGTCTGCACTGCATTGGTGTGTCATAGGACCAACGACATCCAAAAATTGGCATTTAATGCTTATATTTATATTCATACTGATGTTCTTTTTGTATGAAATATATGTGTAACGTCGCTGTAAATCCATTATATACGCTCTCAGTCAGGATATGAAACATACAGGGAACAGCCATATTAACATGCTATTTAGTACGCTTCCGCAGCTAAAAATATGGTGCCAGAAACTTTGTTGAGAAAAAATCTTTTTTAAAAAGGAGTAGATATAATTTAATGATTATTTTTTAAAAGTACATATCAAATTTGTTATGTATGATTGAACGTTTCATTTAATCTTACAAAAGTAAATATACTCAAAACACGTGGTGACCGATTTATAGGAAATTGAACATCGCAGATTTTCAATGCAAACATAAGGGGAAATATACACTGAATGTAAATATTTACCTGTGGGTGGCTCTCTAGCATCTTTGTTTGTCACATCTTTGAACACATGAGGATACTCCCATTCTAAAATCTCCAGGAATTTTTTAACCCCATTATCTCCCTTTGTTTGTAAGATGTCCAGAAAATAACCTACAGCCAGCAAGCAAAAACAGACATAAAAGAAAATATCTAACCTCAGTTAATTAGGTTGAATGTTTGTAGGGGAAAGTTTAATTTTACATATTTTGCAAAAAAAATTTAAGGCTGCAAACTGACTCGCCCCCTATGTTTATCAATTATCAAAGAAACATGTTGCACAAATAAATCTTTTATGCTAGTATTTACATTTTTCAGTGTCGTTGCCTGTGATAACACTACGTATCGATTTTGTACCATATTGTCCAATAAATTCAAAAGACGTATAATTGGGGTGAAAGCGGGGTTTGGTTATTTATATTCAAATATTTAATCATACAATTGCTGAAAATTATATAAATATAAGTAATAAGGAATCATTCTTTGAATATTATGAGGTGATAAAATTGGTCGGGGCGTGATCAAATCTATCATACCTTAATGGTATTCACCATTTATATACAGGTTTAACAGCACTGGCCAGATATAGAGCACTAACCTGCTTGCTGTCGTCGTGTCGGCTTACTAGAGATTTCTTGCGTGTCATCCATCGAGAGTACCTTCACCTCGCGGAGTTTGTCAAAGAACACCTGGGCATTGATGTACTTGACAATCTTATAGCGCTTCCTCTCTATCAGCTCCTCAAAAATGTCCTTCTCCTCGTCATCAGACATGGCGGCAGTCTGGTCCAATCCTATCAAAGCCAGGTCCTAGGAGCACTAGTAAACACACAACATTTAGGGACCAGCATTAAATCAGATGAAAGGATTACAAAATAATACACATATTCTGCACTCACATCACATTCTTGCTAAATGAACTTACTGTGGTTTCATCAATATTCGTTGAATACCAATTTTCGCAGATTTCGTTGTTAAGTTGATCCATGAAATTTAATGTACATTTTGTATTGATAGGATAATTGGTCACGAATTTACGCATCTTTGAAACTGTGATTTTCATTTAATCCACGAAATTGATACCCTTGAATATTAATGAAACCACAGTACATGTACATTTAATGATGAATAGGAAAAGAAGGGTGTGTTTTAATCAGTTTTTAATTAAATACTTTTTCAATTGTTTATTTGAATTCATACCTTTTTTCCTATTACTCCTAGGGTATTAGAACATGTATCTAAATGTTGTTGACTATTTCTAGAACTAAAACTTGGTCAAACTTAGATGGGGAACATTCTGTAAAAATAAAATGAAATTATAAAATTAAACAAATATCCGCTCCTCTGAACATGATTGTTCATTCATTGTTGTCAACTTATTAGCTAGATCAAAGAGGCTGTAGAGATTTATTGGAGAAGGGATTTATAGTGATTCTCTTCAGCCAAGTCAAGGGCTTTGAAGGATATTCAAAGTTAAAATAGTAAAGGCAAAGTTAGCGGATCAAGAAAAATCACTCCTTGATTACTAACAACTAAGAGACAATAAAAATCACTCCTAACTGACAGCCAAGGGAAATCACTCCTTCATTACTAACAACTGACAGCCAAGGGAAATCACTCCTTCATTGCCAAGGGAAATCACTCCTTCGTTACTTAAAACTGACAACCAAGGGAAATCACTCCTTTGTTACTTAAAACTGACAGCCAAGGGAAATCACTCCTTCATTGAGGCAACAAGCTCATTTTTATTATACCAAATATAAACATTCCTGTCACTAATGGGAAATGCATGACGTCGACCCAATCTTGTTATCCATACCCTTTGTTAGACATCACAGAATCAACTTTTTGTTTTGATTGAGTTTTACAAATCACCTGTTTTAAGAAGTACATCAGTATTTCTGTCCATCATAGAATGGTCGTAGTTTAATATTTAAAATCTACTGCCATGATTATATATAACTCAATTTATGATTGAAAATTCAAGCAAAATCACCCCTACAAATTACTCCTAACTATTCACCCACATTGTTCACCTACTTCTCTCAATTAGAACAACCCACAACACGTACTTCCATCTGGGAAAGAAAAAATATTTTCATAACAAAAATTATTATAAAACAATGAAAATTAATATAAATGCTTACTGTACCAGTACTTTCACAAGAATTGACTAATAAGTGGGTTATAAGTAACTGTTGTATTATCTTGAGAGTCTTGTACTGATTGATCCAGATAGTTGAATGTGGGGGTGGGTGGCAATGGGGAAAGAGTAGATTAGTGTATGATGGTGTTTCCTACTTAATATTTATTTATACTTATTTATATCAATTTGCTATCAAAAAAATACTGTATAAAAGAAAAAAACCTTATTTAGATATATTCCATTATCTTTTAATTCTTCTGGAAATTTTGGTAATTTGAAACATATCTGAATGGAAAAAAAAATAGCTAAGTACACCATGCCTTTGGTCAATCTGTCTATGTGATTTTATCTACAGGAAATAATTCAAAAAACAAATGTACAATCCCCATATAAAGTAGCTCAGCACAATGTTTGGGAAAAATTGTTTACTTAATATTCTGATATAACACTGGTTTCTTATGCTGTATATAAAAGTAACCTATTTGTTGCTAAATCCCATGTTGTTAATTTTTATGATGAATGTGTAATTTCCGCCTCTTCTCACGGGTCTGGTATGCTATATTTGAACTCCCGGTGAGCACATACAGTGGGGGTTGTTTCTTTATATTAATCTCATAGAGAGGTACCTTGTTTTAGAACAAAACAGGAAAGTTCAAATAAAGATGTGACTGAAAATTTAGCATATCTCTTGTGAACTACTTTAATTACCCTCTCACATACATTTGAGGAAAATTTGTTGATAAAAAGCACAAAAATCCCAAAACTATTGTATTTTACGTTCTATAACCTAACTGTAAATGATTACATTTATCATTGTATTCTAGTCCTTTTTGGCAGAATACAGCTAATCCTAAGTAGATCGCAAAATACTATGCATGACTGTATATATATAAATATATATCAATTCAGAAAAATTAATCAAATCTACTCTATCTTATAGAAAATTCAAAATTCTGCAAAATATTGTACATGCTAAATATTATATGTTTATAATACTTAAGCCTCCATCTTCAAAGTTTAAAATACTAGTTTTCAATATGCATTGCTCATCTTTCTTCTTTTAAAGATATTTTACCTCCCTTCTATCACTTAAATAAGACAACCCCTCAGTGTCAGTCTTGGGATCCCCATCAGATTTCACATGCCAGTGTAATGCTACTTGTAACTTACGATCTGATCAATATTTCAATCACTTTGAAGACCTGCATCATAGCGAGACTAATACGTCTTTAAGAACAGTAACTCTCATTTTTATCTTAATTTCACCATTGCAAAAATCTGTTCCTTACTAATAAAGCACTGAACAATTAAGTAAATAAATAAAATACCCTCACATGCTTAACATCAAATAATATTCACAAACCAAAATAATACCTTTAAGAGTACAGCACTATGTTTTCCAATCTCTATCTTCTCTCTAATACAATAATATTAATTCCTAGGCATCAATTTAATTAATACCTTTAAGAGTACAGCACAACGTTTTCCAATCTCCATCTCTCTATTATAATAATTTTAATTCCTGGGCATCAATTTAATACCTTTACAAGTACAGTAGTATGTTTTCCAATCTCTATCTCTCTAATATAATAATATTAATTCCTAGTCATCAATTTTCGAGGATTTAGTGAAAATCACAGTTTCAATTATATGTAAATTCGCGGCCATATAACTTCGTGGATCATCTCAACAACAAAAGTTGGTATTGGATGAATATTGAGGTAACCACTGTAACCTTGACTGGTGAACACAGTGAATAAACATACTTCTATATGGCCTCTTCATTTAGTTAATATTCTCTATTAAAAATATCCCACTGATTTAAATACTGAACCCTATATTTGATACACTGTATAGTGACATAAAGAGCCGTAGCAGTGTCTGAAAGAATATACCATGGAAAACTACCAGTATCTGATCCTCGTTAAAAATAAATCCAGAGCGCACGATAATACACTGATGGCGGTAAATAATTAACTCCGATAAAATCTTTTAATGATGGTTACTTGAGTATTAAAGCTGTTTTATTCAAATTGAAGCATTTAAAAAGCCCTGCAATTTAATGCATGGTTTGAAGGTACTTCTTGAATGTTTAAAATGACAAGAAATTTAAAACAAAGCAACCATAGAGATCGCCAGAGGAGAGAATGTACAGGTGATATAACACATCAATATAATGTGTTTGAAAAGGAAAAAACCCACACACATTTTTCACTTAAATACCCAGTAATACCATATATTGCACATTGCACAAGAAACAAAAACTGTATACAGGGAAATATTTGCCCGGTTTTATTTTCACCCCTTTCGCCCTTGATGTCAGTAGGCGAATTAAAGATTGGGCGAACTTCAATGTCTCATTATCTCTCTATAAATACAACTTTGTCTGGACGAATTCAAGACTGCATGTTTGCAAGTTTTAAGGGAGAAAAATTACATGGGGCAAAAACAACCCTGTATCAAGAACGTATATACTAACGGGATAGGCAAATCTTGCAAGTCTCGCCGAAATCATGCGGTACATGATTTCGTAGGTTGTTTTTAACTTATATCTATGATGATACCTGATATATCGTAATAAAACATTTAAAAAACTATCTTGAAATCATGTAAACCATGCAAGTATCATCTGTGTCCATTTTTTTCCCACAAAAGTCAGCTAACATTAACACTGCTACCATTGTTTTCCACAAGCAAGAAGAGAGTGAAATATGTTATTGATATGTTAATAATAACATTCTAATCATATAAAACTTATTTCAGTTATGTATTGAACATTTTCCCCCTGAAGTTCGGTATTTCAATAGTAAACTACCAAGCCATACAGACTATGCAATACTTCATAAAAAGTGATTGTGAAAATCCTAATCATGATTTTTATCTATTTTTAATACTTTCAACACTGAGCTTAATGAATATTTGGCAAGCAAACCTTTAGATATTTTAATCTGATTATCCCTACTTTCACTCATCAATTATGTATCAACAATACAAACATATCACATCAACGATACAAACATATTGTATCAAC
This sequence comes from Magallana ariakensis, assembly GCA_020458035.1. Classification (NCBI taxonomy): domain Eukaryota; kingdom Metazoa; phylum Mollusca; class Bivalvia; order Ostreida; family Ostreidae; genus Magallana; species Magallana ariakensis. Next base: position 58,130,687 of record CM035817.1, on the reverse strand, counting down.
AATACAAACATATCCTATCAACAATACAAACATATTGTATCAACAATACAAACATATAGATACTGTATTACTTCAAGATCTAACAACAACAAATGCCATGATCATTAGAAAGACGGAACAAAGTTCATAAACTCTAGCCACAAAAAAAAGTCCTCTAAAACTATTATTGAAGACACAGGTTATTACAACAATACTATCAATCTTGTTTGTGGTTCCTTAATTTCAATAAAAATTTTTTTACTCTTTTTGTAAAGAATGATAAGTCATCGTACAGGGGTTCCCACTAATCTGTTTGTGTTTTTACTATTTGACCAACCCTATACTATAAAATATAGAAATGTGGTTGTCAAAAAGTAAGAGGACAAACAAATTGTGACAAGTCTCTGTAATTGATGATGGAAAACTTTTAATGAAAGAGGTCTTCGATCTACAACACAAATCAAATATGTAAACATGTAATACTATATGTACAATTTACAATGATAAAAGCTGGAATGTATCATCAGTGGGGTGGCAATGAACCTTTTTTCTAAAATGTGTCTAGAAAAATATATTAATTAAGCCATCCCTCCTCTCTCCACTTTTGAAACATTATATGATATTGTGACCCAATGTAAGACTAGACACTTTCCCATCTCCACTGGATTAGGTACAGTCTATTTGATATTTGAGGCTTAAAATTGTCGAAGTTTTGGGGGTATGTCTCCATCCCCTCCCACCACCACCCACCCCCAAAATACATACTAATTTAACTCCTTCTGATCAATGGGACCAATCTGGAAACTGGCATGAAATTATATGTGCGTGCTGTATTTAAATGACTGTTGTCCAACTATCGTACACACGATGCTCAATTTAACATGTATTTTAATTTTTACCTATGCACACAGACTGTATTATCACCGCAGACGAAGTGTATATGATTTAAAAAAAATAAAATAAAGAATTTACCTGAATTTGACATGTCATACATTGAACACTAATGAATGCATTCAATATCGACTGATTTATGTAGAAGTCCTGCCGCTCGTTTATTCATTCATTTATGCACGCTGTGGTAGCTGTGGTTTTCTTTCCCGAAGTTCAAAACTTCCTGATTGACCATTTTTGTTCCTCGAATGTCGATCCCGAATTAAAAAAAAAAAAACCCTCCTTTCCACCCTTATTATAACGTGATGATATTTAAACAGATAAACTAATCTCGTTAAAACAACGATTTTGAAATCAGACATTAGGTTTATAATTTTTACAAAATTATGCATTGTATAATTAGGTTTTGACATAAAACATAACAGAAAAATCGTCTGCATTTTATAAATTGTTTGAACCCGGATCGTAGGAGTTGCCAGCGACCCGGATATATAGACCTAGCTTTCATCTAATTTATAAATGACGTCATGCGTTATAGATAAGATAATCTACTCAATTAAACGGGAAACATGTAGGAAAACCCGCACATTTTTATACCTGCTATATATGATTCCAGGCACGTACATGTTGCACCATCGCCCTTTGTGTAAGGGGGGGGGGGGGAGGAGGGCAGACTGATCGAAAAGAAAAAAAAACAATTAACCCATCTTCGCTAGCCAAGGGTTTCTGTGCAAGGATCAGAAACCCTTGTCTAATGAAGTTAAAACAAATAAAACCCTACTCCGCCAATATTCCGTTGGGGGGGGGGGGGGGGGGTAGTTAGCGTAGTTCCTAAAATTCCGTTCCAATATATGTTATTCCACTACAAATGTTTATTATATAGCTGCAATAATGTAGCCTTCTCCGATTTTTTAATATCTAAACTTTACTGGAGAGGGCTACATATTCCGAATTCCTATCAATATCGCGGGTTCTATGGTATCGAGGTATTTCTGTTATTACATTAGCACGCGCTGAAATTTAAATTTGACGTCGGAATACTTTTAGACATGGTAATCAGAGGCACGCTGTACGTCACTGAGGTATATATACATGTAATAGAGGAAACTCACAATAACATTAGTTTCTGGAAATATTTCCGTATTGATAGATTTTTTCACAAAATTATTTAACTACCGCGATATCTTAGGACAGGCTCATAGGATCTCGATCCGTAATGCATAAGGCCAGCATTTTTTGAAGTTTCGATTTACAAACCCGCCGACCCTATTTTTTTTTTAAATTCAAATAAAAATAAAAGGACGTGATCGAATTAGCTATTAATTTTATTTTTTTATCCGACCCGAAATTTTCTTTCTGGTAAAAATAAAAATAAATGTCGATGCAATCACGTATGTGTAGTCTGAATTATTTTTGTTCATGCATTGATTAAAAACCAAGTTCTTTCTGATCAAGTCACGGGCACTAGAAGTTACCAAAAAAAAACCCAAAAAAACTATAGGGCATACTCCTGTTCATCTTCGCTAGCCAAGGGTTTTCGGTCCACTTCGCTCCCCATATGCAAAGTGGACCGAAAACCCTTGGCTAGCGAAGATGACTCCTGTTTGCTTTCGTCCAACCCTCTATTAAGGTGGCTCACTACACCTTGAAATATTTTCTCAAAGCAGCAGAAAATTACTTGATTATGATAGATATCATAATAAATAAGAAGTATTTAAGTCAAATAGGCAAAAAAATGTGCAATTTTGGATGAAAAGTTACATTTTCAAAAATTTTATTTAGGAAACATGAACAAAAGCTCCAGGCGGATCTGCGGTTTAGCAGCCCAATACTTTAACCACTGAGCTACGACGATATACAACCCATTCGAACGATATAAAAATTTTAACAAAACATTTAAATCGCCATCTTGTGACGTAGTGTCTTAAAAAGTATAAATCTAGGTGTAGTGAGGTACCTTAAGTTTTGTGATCGGCAACTTAGCCAGAATTTCCTCAAGAAAGAGAAGTTGAAGTCTTTTTCTAAGTTCACAATTCCTTATAATTAAAAAAACCTCGTTGGCAAGAAAATGATAAGTTACTTATTTAAAAGACATTTTTGCAAAATAAATACTAAAATAATCATAATTTAACCGTTTGGAAATTGATTCTCTACATAACGGTTGTAAGTGGGTCATAGGGTTGGACTAATAACCCTAAACACGCTGAAACACAGGAGTCTTATGGCTGAAGGAAAGAGAATGATTTTATTTGTCATTAAGCTAACAAAATAACAAAACATTTCCTTTATTAAAAGTATAATTACATAAATAAATAAAATTTTAAAAATTTGATCAGTTTTTTTAAATTAAAAACTTGTTTTATTTTTTACTGACATTTATGGACATGCTTCTAATCCAATTTATTTTCAGTAACAATATTTTAAATTTTGATTTTGTGAATAGCATTGTTAACTTAATCAACTAAATGATTTCTCAAAGTTATTCCTATTTTTCTGCAAGGGAGAAGTGAAAACTCCCTTAATTCTTTTGGTCTAAATGTATATGTATAGTATATAAAAAAGAAAACCCTTCTTTTTAAACATGCATATACATGTACAATATATTAACACAATTTTTTTGTGCCCATGGATAAAATATGTTATGATAAGAACATCATCAACAACCAAAAGTACATGTACTTATATATTTAAAAAATGGCAGCTCCTGGACATGTGTTCTTATTTTAAAAATAAATAAAGTATTGTTGAAAAATTGTTTTATTTTTATTTTTTTTTTCTCGACGGAGAAATTTTTCAATTTTATTTTTTTTTTCCCTCCTCCCCCCCCCCCCCCCAAAAAAATATTTTGAAAAATATTTCGTAAATCTAAAACTAGTTAAAAAATGCTGGCCTAATGGTGCAAAATTATTGTTTTCATGCGGCTGACTTCGGCCTGAAAAGATCGTTTTTATATTTGACTTTCTAATTAAGATAAAATGATTTTTTAATTCGGGTTGAACAAACTAACCGTATATAAATCAAAACCAGATAACACATCAGCATGTTTACCAGTCGTCTTTTTCAGCAGCCATGATCCAGTTCTCGCGTGATTTTATGGGATTTACGCTTGGAGTTTTGATGGGCTTGAAAACGTGAATGTCATTGTAAATAAGCGATCTTACCTCGTTCTACCACTAAAACATCATTTAAAGAAATAGTTTATATTGAAAAATTTATATTTACCGCGTTAATTACGATTAAAATAGGGGAATTTCTATATTCAGTTCAAGATCCGCCCCTGAATTCTCATTGGCTGTCCAAAAATAAAACCTATCAAGTAAGCTTACATCGTCGGAAACCCACGGTTGATTACGCGTCGTTCCTCTCACTATCACCCGTGGGTCAGTTTTAAGTCAGCCCGCGGGCTGACTAATTAGTTAGAATGAAACTTCAATTGCGCTTGCGTAAATTGGAATTCTGGGAAAGAATTAGACAGTTCGTGATAGAGAAATTCGAAGAAATTATGAAACTGGTCAGTTTCTAGATCAAACTGCGCATCGATGCATTGGAAGACTGTCTGCAGCCACAATCCGGAGTTCCCGTATATCTTCCCGACTCTCTTAATGAGGTTGGAAAGTAAATATATTGGTAGTGGTTTGCGACGAGACCACTATGTTTGCAAAGTAACCACTTTAAGTATTATAATTATAATTGTGCAGTCATACATTGTTGTACACCGCTACACGCTTATCTCCTCACCTACATGTGCTTTGTACAGCCATAAAAATAAGGGTGCAAACTAAATGTGCCCCCGCATATCTACATGTGTTATTGTTCTGGAAATAATTAGCTTATGTTTTAATAGATTGCGTATTCACTTTTGACCTAAAATGAAAATTCCGCTGGCTGACTTAAAAGCTAACCTTGTAACTTCAACGCTCGTTTTAGTGAGCAAATATTTATAAATATCATCCAATCAATTAGTCGTTACAGAAGTGGAGCTCTTCTGTTTCGGGTACTATACCTTATATGGATAGCATTATTTAACATGACAATATTTGCGTCAAACAGATTCTCCAATCCAGTGAATGAGTCGCAAAGCATGACGGTCTACTAGGTCTTTACGATTCAATATACACACGTGGTTTTTGTCGGTTTTATACACATTTAATTATTTGCCGGAAAATTTATACAACTTCTTTTTTACTTTAAGAGGTAAAAACTAATAAAAATGATATATTATGTACCATAGACTTTGTTCCGTGCTCAGATTGAAACATACTGTTGTTTTAAAAAAAATCGATCGTTATCGAAAGACTAGCAAACATACGCATACAAGTACAAACAGATTTTTTTAAGCAGTTGTAGCAATTTCTTTTTCTCGACTTCAAAATATAATAATTCCTCGGGTAAAATTTACATATTTTTTATCTATTAGAGCCAAAAGTTGAGATTTTATTTGATTTTCATCTTTATTTAACTCAATTTCTTCCTCTTTTGAAACTGTATTTTATTAAAATTCAGGGTCTATGTTATTAATGTACTATTTTTGTGAAATTATTATTGTCTGCATAACACTAAGCGGGGAATGAACATTGCTTTTGAAATGGCATTGGAAATATAACGAATTCTAGCACCAAAAAATGTATATACCACTGGTATAAAAAGACTTCTCTTTTTATACCAGAGGTATATACATTTTTTAAACATAGCTTATTTCCCGTTAATTGTGAATTTTTTTAGTGTAGCATACATCAACATATAATTTAAAAAATAAATGATGAAAAAAATAACTTGGGAATGTGGGGATGAATATTGGGGGGAGGGGGGGTTCCAGTCCTCATGCACCTGTGAGAAAAAGTAGGGGGAATAACGTTTTTCTATATATGTTACACCGTAGAACCAACGGGTTTCCTATGCGTTTCACCACAAATTTTCATAATGTTGTACACCGTTGAACCCGGTGTAATGTACATGTATCTAGAAATCCTGCCAGATCCCACCATGTTGATAATTAAGACTCACAAGTCGGTCATTTCCTTGCCAGTAGAAAGTATGATTAATCTTCCATCATAAATCCATTGCTGCATATTTTTATTTGGTTAATGATTTGGTGGGTTTTTTTTTTCAATATTAATTTATTCAATTACTAATTAGGGGCCACCAAACACTATTTATTGTACAAAAAATTCATGAATACGAGATTCCGGATAGTACTTCATTAAAAACGATAAAAAAGAATGAAAAGACGGAGTAAGAAAATGCAGATGTTTTACATTCAATTCACGTTTTGTTCTTCATTATTCTGCATGCTTAAAAACAACCATATTATATTGTATTTTGTATTTTTGAGTATGCAACAGCATGCAGCATCTTTTCAGTGCCAAAAAAAAAAATCGGTATCGTCACGTTCTTTAACAGAGTAAATTATGAAAAACAAAAGTGCCTATAAAAATCACATAGTTTGATTAAAGCAAACGATTTCAAATGCTTACATTTAAATTACATTTTAATTTTTTTTTTCAAAAATATGTCCACACATTGCGTACATTGGGAGGATGTCAAAGAGTTATTGCCCTTTCCTCAAACTTCTATCTTGCAGCAAAATGCATCGGTTGAGAATTAGGACAATATTTTTTCTTTCAATCTTATAAAAATAGACAAGCACTCTTTTTCATTTTACAAGTTTTGTTTATTGTTTACAAATGTTGTTTAAAAAATAAACTTCAGCAAAAAATACATGTAGGTGTGTATTTCACATCATTTAAAGTGTTTAAAGGAAGCTCATTACACCCACCGTTTAATTTCAGTTTCATTATAGCACTACTTTTGATGTACATTTCAAATGGAGGTTACAATGCTATAAATATTTTTGTTTAATGCATTTTGCTAAAAATGAAATGAAAAGTAAGGTTGTATTACTTCATTAAAACGTACTACAATTTGCCTCCTTAAACAGGTTGCGGCCGATTTGATGCTTTGCATCAATACTTATCTTGTTTAATTAGAATTTATATTTAATACTTTTAAATGCGTTTGATTTAAACTGTATAATTTATAACTTTTGTAGCTTAATTTAAAAACGCAAACATTTCTTTCTTTTAAAATTTTCATTTCAAACGGCATATATATACCTTAAAGAAAATTATGCGGACATTAAGAAAAAATACGGATGTAGAATGTATGCAATAGAGCGCCCTTCAATAGTATGTCCCAAGATATTGCTTCCATCACTTTTTGATGATTTTTAATAAAAATACACATACCTGTTAAAGAAATACAGTTGAGATCGATAAAAGGGAAAATATCCAAGATATCTTCATTGAAAAATCATTTTCACTCATAAAAATCCACACAGGAACGAAAACTTTCTTACGGAAATTTTTAATGGGAAATGTTTACATCTTTTCTCCATTCGGAACTTACTCGGAATACCTCGCACATTTTTTCAACGTGATCATCCGGGCTAATTAATGGCTGATGCAATGCAAAATCTCCGTAGACTTTCTAAATTGGGATGTGTATTGAAACCTAAAGCGGCAGAGGGGGCGTTTCAAAACAGATCATCTGGACATTTTTGGGAGTCCCCTATGCAGTTACTCTGGCAAACCGGAAGTGAAACAGTGTTTGGACCTAAGAACAACTCATCACCGCTGACAGGACTTAGTTCTTGAAATTAATCGATAAATTCAATGTAATGTATCCTGAAGCATTGTTTTTCAAGGAAACTTATTTATAAATACTGTGAAAAAAGTTAGATTTTAAATAATACGATCAATTTAGATATTTTGTGTAGTCGTATGTATTCCTACGCCAGAGTTCAATATAGTCTCGTTCAACCAGACGCTCGACTGTCCAAGAAGCAGAGAGTCTCTCTTGCTTGTCAGAGATGTATTAAAGACAGCCGAGCGTCTGATTGAACGAGACTTGAGTTCAATATAGTTTGGATCCATATAATGTTTAGAAAGATTTCGATTACTGATACTTAGTTTGATGGGATTAATTCTATCCTTAAATATTACACAACGTGATTTATATTATAAAAAATGTGCGTAATTCAAATACAGATTAGAAACTACTTGCAATGCAAAATAACATATCGTTGATTTTAAGGTATCCGATCATAATAGCACCAGATTAAATGAATCTGGATGCATAACAGATGTTATGGGCTTAATACTCTGCATACTTGGACATAATTTTCATGTTTAAGTATCAGTATGTAAAAGAGGAATGTGTCCTAATAAATGACCTTTTCCTTTTCTTGAAGAGTTGCCCCCCCCCCCCCTTTGCTTCAAATCAAAAAAAAAATATTCTAAAAAATTGTATTCGGTATAAAATTTATTTTCAATAATTATTCTAAAAAATGTGCTTGTCCACATAGACCCTAATGAAATCTTCATTAATTAATAACTGCTTAGTTAACAATATTTTTGAAAATTTCTCGCGGTAAATCTTTTTCTACTCTAAAATGCTTTGAATTAATATCAGAGTATTTAAATGATGATGGATATTCAAGGTTAGAAAAATTAGGTCCTAATATGGGCCGGATACCTTAAAATAAATAATAATCGATAAAATCAACTCCCGTGTGTACTTCAGTACTTTGATTCATATTAGTGGATGCACGTAGCTTGAGCACAAAGGTATCTATACTACTATATTAATATAATAGACTCGAATTTTTTGCCTTTAATACCAATAAATCGGAAGAGTACTGTCTTTTGTTTTATATATTATTTTAATATATAGTATAGATATACGCAATGTGTGGAAGCATCCTCTGGTAGTAAAAAGTCGATTTTGTTCAAATCAGAATCGCCAGAAGAAGGATGGGCCACAATGAAGGGTCAAATTTTTACATAGGAATATACAGAGAAAAATCTTTAAAAATCTTTTTGAAAACCAATTGGCCAGACTAGCTGTAACTTGTGTGAAAGCTTCCTCGGGTAATATACATTTAAGTTTGTTAAAAGCATGATCCCATGGGCTAGGGTGGGGCCAGAATAGGGTGGGGTTGAATTTTTACATTGGAAAAAAGTTTCATTATTCTCAAAAACTTTAATGTTATGTAATATATGGTGTTACTTATATGCAAGCATCTTGGCATTTGTTGATTCTCAACTGTTAGCTATAGACTGTGGCCCTTGACAATTTGGGGCCTCACAAGGGGTTCAAAGTTTGACGTAGTTTATATTTATCTGAATAATTGATCTACTTGATCTTCTTGATCTTGATTTCTTGAGAACTGCAATGCTCAGTATGTAATATGATTATGAAATCATTCACTTACAAAAGGGGCTCAATATTAAACATAAGAATATATGGAGAATATTTTGAAATTGCTTTTGATCAGGATCTATTTTACTGCATGCATTGTTCATTTATTTCAGTTGTATGATTCCATAAACTCATTGATGACTCCATAAAGCTGATGTTATCATGGCTGTTGTTGCTCAGGTGAGCGATGTGACCAGCGCACGTTTTTCCGCGCAATAAATATACAATTTTTTCTATGGGTGGCCCTGTAGCTCCCAGGTCGTCCATCCGAATTTTTTTTCAGACCGGGAGCTACAGACATGCAGGTAACCATGGGCCTCTTGTTCTTTTTCATTTCCTTTTTAATTAAATAACAGGGAAATTCGAATGCATACGCTATTTTACGCGTTTGAATCCGCGCATATTACGCTGGGACCACTCGCATTTTCGCATTTAGGGCAAAGATCTATGCGAGTGCAAAGGTTGCGAAGGCGAATGGTGAAAGAGCGAAGCGCGAAGATGCGAAGGTAAAGTGCAAAGGTGGCAAACTATCGCTTTTCGCCTTCGCAACCTTGCACTATCGACTTAATTCCCAATTCTCAAAAGTTCCCTGTTTAATTCGCGAAAGTTTAGAATGTATTCGCGGAAGTTTTGTGTATTGCAAATTTCATTGCATGTATTATATTAACTACGAAAATGTGCATGCTCAATTTTCATGGATAGGGTTGTGCATCAGACAGATGAAGGGACTGGGAATGACACGGATTAGATCTTTGTCTTCCGTGAACAGACAGCCCAATAATTGGATAACTCAGCTCAGATGGTGTTAAACCAAAGTCTCTCTGCCGTGACTGTTATGCTTGTAAATACTAGATTTTCTGTGAAATTGTGTTAATTCATTTTAAGACTGATTCCCGAGGATAGCGATTTTTCTCAAGATTCAATGCTGAAGCAGAGCTAAGAGCATTAATGCATGCTGTTACCATTGTTTTTTTTTTTATTTGTTGACATACATGTACTACCATATACTAATATTTCAAGGATGCACATGTCATTGTTTCTTTGTTAATAGAAAACATCAATCAATGATATTTACTGGTCATCGGCCTAAAAAATTAGGAGTTTTTGCTGTCTTCTGATTGATTAACTGAATTCATTAAATGTTCTCTCTCTCTCTCTCTCTCTCTCTCTCTCTCTCTCTCTCTCTCTCTCTCTCTCTCTAACGCAATAAAACTGGTGGCAGTATTTGTCTACGGACATGAATATCTATATATGCCAGTTTCTTAACAAGTTCAGTGATTTTAACTTACAGATTGGCTACACACAGTAAAAATTCAAGTAATTTAAAAGTCGAATATCTTGGATATGGGGTAATTTAATCCATTTCTATTCTTGTTAGAAAATGATTTTGATATTTGGCGTGCCAAAATCAAAATCATTTTAAACGGTAGATATTTCAGACTACTTTAACATTTTACGTGAATGAAGTACAATTTTTTGCGAATTTTACGATAAAAATAAAAAAAGAAGAAATTGAATGCCGCAAGTGTTTTCATGCATATGTGCAGTGATTTTAATGTGTAAATGATTTATTAACCTTATTCTCAATTTCTTCGGTCATTGGCATTCCGTGAACCTTTGACAAAAATGACACAGTTTTATGGACCTTTGCTAGAGGCAAGCAAGTCGGTAAAAAGTATAAGTAAACTTTTTTTTTTTTTTTTTTTTTGAAACGAAAGATTGCTTAATTAATAGGTATTCCTGCTTAATACAGAGCGAGAAAAACGATTGGTCTAGCGTGGAGACGCCTCTACGTATACACGTGACTGGCAAATAGAAAACAAAACCACGTGGACTCGCTGCGTCCTTCGCATTGATTTTCGATTGGCGAGAACAACGAATTTTCAGAAGAATGGATAAAAAACTATCGAAAACAGAGACGATCCACTTACGGAAAAAGCACATAAGGTAAGAAGGCTTCAGTATAATATTGACAACGATCAGTCTTGGTTAATCTCTGCACTAATCCAATCAATTTGTTATATTAACAAGCTCAGCAGCCGCCATGTCGTTACTATAGGACCTATAAATAGGATTGGATGTTATGAATTTCTTACCACTTTCTGTGCGATATTTTGCTGGTGTATTGAATCAGGGCGTCATTTTTTCCGACGATGCATATGTTTATTGAACTCTAATATATCGAGACAGTGCAGTGGCGCAGTGCCAAAGTAAACATCGATATCAAGATCTCTTAATTTATGCTCAATGTCTGCAGATTGTTAGAGCCTGCCTATTATTACACAAGGTTACCAAGTTCTGGTTACTAATATATATTGTGAATGGAACCAGAATTAGGACACCAGCATGACGTGCATGTTTATTTGCAAAATGGAGAAGTGCGCATTTCCTTCCCCATCTCTCAATAAGAATTGACCGGTAAAATCCAGTGTTTGTAATGTATTAATTTCTCTCTTTTGAACAGGATTGATTTAATATAAACACATCACATTGTTAATAATAATTCAGCATGTGGATATATCAATGTACAGTTTATCAAAGAATTAACACTTAAAAAACAGCTGCCTGGAAAATAGATAAGCCCTAAGCTGCTGTTGTGCCAATAAGATTAATATGGTAGGATTAAATTTGTTTCTTTCTACTAAAGTCATTTTCTCAAACAGGGTTTCAGGTCAGATAGCTATAACAGGAGTGCTCTGTGTTTGTACATACTATATTCATTTATGCAATGTATATTAGATAATAAAAATTGTTTATTCATAACAGACAGTTTCATACGTAATATGACAAAAAACCCAAGAAACAATTATTATGTCATGGAATCGTTATTGTTATCAAAATTTGACTGTGAGAACTTGGTCACATGGATGTTTGGTCATTACCTGTCAAATCTGGATTTGTTTGTGACTAGTGGAAATATTTTTAACATTTTAACCTGATTTTCCGTCCACTTGTCATATTCTATACTTCCTCTGCATTTTAATTAAACACTGCACTTTTGTAGCTACCATTGTTTTCTTTGAGGAATTAATTAATATGAATGCACAAGACAAATTTGTCATTAAAACTTTGCAGGACGGTTTATTTTAAATGCTGTGAATTTTATACACATATTTAAGGTTTATGAATAAAATGGATGATATAACCATGCTATATCTCAGGATTACTGGCGTGTAGATATATAAAGTTTTGCATTTAATTCATAAATAAATTGAGCGTTCTTGATCATAGCTGGATTGTCAAATATTGAAGTATTTTTACCCTATTGATAAGTTTTAAGTCACTATGCTTCACAATTTACATATTGTTTTTTAGGTTTCTGTATTTTACTAAGTCATGATTAATGCTCTTGAATTGAATAAAAATCCCCTACCTACCTACCCCCTTCACCTGCAATCATACCTTGTTATAATATAAATCTCATGTAAAGATCATTGCATCATTGGAATATATTTTATAATTTTTCAGTGAGGCATGTCAGCTGTTTTTTAAGGAGGACCCATTAAAGATTGTGCGTGCGGAGCGCCAGTACATGACGGATGAGGACGGGAACTCGTACCTGGACTGTATCAACAATGTCTGCCACGGTACGCACACCTCTCAGCTTACACCTTTTGTTTCTGTCACTTAGAGACTTGTACTCGACACTCCCTTTCAATGATTTAGGTGTCCAATATTGAGGTCAATAGACCTTGGAAGCCTTATCAGGGTTTTAACAAGTCCCTTTGTCAAGATGGGAGTCACTGTCCTCCATATCAAACATGTCTTAGAATTTATCAGTGTGCTTATCAAATATGTAGAGCGACATATAGGCTGATAACTGTTTCAGGGCTTCAGGGGCTAATACACCCAACAAAGGCACACAAGATTAAGAGTCTCAATTACTAGTATGACAGGGATTCAGTATAAAACAAGGTTTTCTAAGACTTTGATTTACCTTTGAGTATAATCTGGTTTTATAAAAATTAATAATTATTCTGGTATTTATGAAATTGAAGTAATTGTCCATACGTCACAAAACAACGTATGACGTAAATCACGCATTATTACGTCTTGCCTGTGCCCGATCTTTACTCTATACACTTAGCAACGAACATAAATATATTTTCCCTAAAAATTGTTTTAGAATTAAAATTATACGTTGAAGAAAAATTACTACATTTTTTAGAACACTCTTTAAAACCAGGAAAAACAGTTCAATATATAGGTTTTGTCTTGAAAGCATATCAGGTAATTAGCGTTTTCTGCACATGTGACTGCAATTTCTGAATACCGATCTCGATCCATAATACTAACCGATATTCAAAAAACCCCATATTTTGGGACTTATATAATACAGATTGATCAAAAGTTTGTTAAAATAATGTTTTCTATTCAACAATAAGCTAAATATACTTTTAGAGAGATGAAATGATAAAACAATGCAAAATTTTCTTTTTACGGAACTTTTTTCAAAATATATATTTTAATGAATTTTACCAAAAATACGACAATTGTGATACTAAAAAGGCTGGTCCTTTGGGTAATTTTATTTTCTATTGATTAAGGGTCTTAAGGGGTAAACATTATCACTATTTCAGAGAATTCTGTAGGTAAATAAAATTATACGAGGTTAAATTCTCTTTGAGAATTTGTTTCATTTTATCTCATTTGTAAACAAATTTATCTATTATTAATAAATAAGCATGTGTAACATTTAAGTATTAAAAAATTTTGTTGAAAATGATTTTCTGAAAGTCAAATTTCAGGCTTAGGCCAATGTTCTTAATGTATGAAAAAAGCACCATTTTCCATAACTGGTTCTATTTTTAGTAACGGCCCTAGCTATTATAATACCGATGGACCAGTTAACTGGGTAAAATTTGATAAGGATATATCCACAAATACATGTTTGAGAAATTTGAAAAAATTCTGTAGGTATTTTATTTATGTAATGGGGTATGGATCATTACCTTAAATTAGAACTAGCCAATGATTTTGGTTGATGTTTTGACAGGAGAGTTCTCCTGTAATGTTATAATGTTTCAATGTTTAACTCCTAGCTAGTTCTCCTGTAATGTTATAATGTTTCAATGTTTAACTCCTAGCTAGTTCCCTTCCTTGCTTTGATCGTAGCTTCCACTAAAGCGAACATCACATGTCACCCAGTTGCATTTAAGATGTTAAAGGTCCCATCATGTTTATGGATCATTAAAGAATACTCTTTGAAATCTAGTCATTGTCAAAATCACAGGGCTCACAATGCTTTAAATCATTATTCCTATAAACCAAATGTTAATTTTTAGGGGTAAACTAAAGACAAAAAAAAATTTGGAAAATTAACAAATTCATTTGATAAAAAAGAACTTTTTATCTTTGGATTGGGGCCTTTTAATAGCTCCATTTTAGACAATTGAGAACAAAAGGATAATTTTGATGGTTTTACACTGCAGTTGGACACTGTCATCCATATGTAGCAGATGAGGCTTGTAAACAGATCAGAATCCTCAATACCAACAATCGCTATCTCCATGACAACCTAGTACTCCTGGCCAAGAAACTGACAGAAACCCTCCCAGAGAAACTGTGTGTGGTCTACCTAGTGAATTCTGGGTAGGTATTAAAAATGTTTGATTTTGTTTAGGAGGTTCTTTGATGTGCCTAAAGTAAGCATAACATGTATACACACGCATAACTATAGATGAGTGAACATGAAATGAAGACTGCATTACATAACTGGTAAAAAACATTTGAAAATGGAGCACATTTATGTATAGTGATAGGAATATTTGTTTTTTGCTTGAAATGGAGTCAGTTTGCCAGTAAGCCAGTAAACCAATAAAGAAAATCAAACTTTCTTCTACAGGTCAGAGGCGAATGACTTAGCGATCCGCTTAGCCCGACATTACACACGAGGAACAGAGATGATAACCCTGGACCAGTAAGCGTCTACTCAACAATATCAATTAATTAAATATTTATATACAGAAATTCAGATAGCTATCTTCAGTATAGAAAATTTCAGTATAACCAGGTTGTACTGTGTAAACAGAGTTAGCCATTAACTTCAGATTTTGCACAGCTTAGATTTTCAAGCATTTATTGAGAATGTACTTCCTGCTTGTTGAAAATTGAATTAAAAAACCCGAGGGTACAATTATATATAAAAGTATTTTGGTGTTCTCTAGCTACTACAGACATGCTGAATAGGAGTTTATGTTTCTATTAATCCACCACACGATGCATTAGAAACCTTGGACCTTTGGAAGGATGTAACAATCTTTTTCTTGGGTCAAAACAAGTAAAAAATGATGCTGGTTTCATGTGAAATATACAGACTGCTAGTCTTAGCTAAAAAACCAGACAAATTATGTTGATTTCAAAGAGCCATGGCTGAGTGGCCAACAGTGAAATAGACAGGCCTACGTCACATTGCTGTTTGACACAACTACCCAAAGTCCAAGCTCTTGTCAAAATGGTTCTAATTGTCAGAGTCTTGTACATTTTCTCTTAGTGCCATTCAATTGAGTCAAATTATTAGAAGCATAAGTCTAGTAAAAGATGTAGGAACACTCCTCCTTTTTTGTAAAATGGAGACAGTGTGTGCATGTGCATCAAACAACTTGCATTACTGAATTGGGTCAAATTCTGTTCAGTGCAAGTAAGTTTGTGATAGTTATCAGAAGGGGAGAAATGAAGTGTGTGTGGTACATTGTAGATGTCTGTCCTGACCTCCCCTATCCTCATTTGTCCCTCTAATGATTAACATTAATTAAATCAAAGTTAATTTAGTAAAAATGGGACGAAATGTTAAAAGCCTGCATCAACCACATCCACGAAACGTGAACAAACGAGGTAATTAATGATTACACTATAGCCAAGTGGGTCAGTCGTACCTTGTTATTCAGTCCCTTAATCATTACTTATTACGCACAAGTTCTACCTCTTTGAGAGGGCTTGTACACCTTGTGTTATCTTGTCTAATGACATGACCCTTCTGACTCTCTGTGACAATTAAATGAATTAATGTACGGAGCCCATACCTGGAGATATATTTATCACTTCATTTTAAATTTATTCATTCATTTCAGCGGAAAAACATCTTGTCTGCTCAGAGCTTGAATTTTTTATCTTACGTACCAATTAAATATACTTTCTCTTTCCTTCTCTACACATTTGATATACATTCTAGCTCTGGCTACAGTAATTGTATTTAATCGAAGTAAGATATATTAGCTTTAGCGACAGTTCTTGTATTTAACTTAAGTAAAACCAGTTTTGATTTTGAATATAGGTATTAAGACTTTGTTTTATGAAAAATTAAATTCCCAGTTTATAGCTTTGTTGTTGTTTTTTTTCAGTGCCTATCATGGTCATGTGAGCTCTGTCATGGATATCAGTCCATACAAACTCAACACCAATGTGGACGGCTCGCATTTAAAACCAGACTTTGTTCACGTGGTATGAATTGTCCTTCATTCTCTTAAGCCAAGAATTAAAACATCAAGTAAAGAAGAAAATAATATTTAGATATAATCTTATTCTGAAGTAATTTTCCCTCGTTGTAACCTAAGTACCCCAGCTGATTCCACCTATGAGATAGAGACGTATTGGTTTGATCTGCAGGTGCCCTGCCCCGACTCGTACAGAGGGAAGTATCGGGACGATAAGTACTCCCCGACAGAGATTGGACAAAAGTACGCCGAGGAGGTCAAGGATACGATCAGTAAAATACAACAGCAGGGGAAACAACTGTGTATGTACATAGCCGAGTCCATGCAGAGCTGCGGGGGACAGATCATAATGCCCGAGGGGTACCTCAAACAGGTCTACAAGTGAGTGTCCTAATTAATCCATAGGGTACCTCAAACAGGTCTACAAGTAAGTCAGTGCCCAAATTAATCCATAGGGTACCTCAAACAGGTCTACAAGTAAGTCAGTGCCCAAATTAATCCATAGGGTACCTCAAACAGGCCTACAAGTCAGTGCCCTAATTCATCCATAGGGGTACCTCAAACAGGTCTACATAGGGGTACCTCAAACAGGTCTACATAGGGGTACCTCAAACAGGTTAGTTCTAATGAAACCATTAAACCTGAGTGGTACCTTTAAAAACAAGTGAACAAATCATATTTCTAATAAAACTGGAGGGGTAAGTAACAAAAGAATAGTCAGCATGTAAAAGATACTTTTTCTGAAACATTTTAAATGTCCTGAGTGAGTTTTCTCCCAAACAAAAAAAAAATTAATTAAAAAGGTATGTGGAGATTTTCTAGTGAATGATTTGTTGATATTTTGGCTTGTTGGGGGGGGGGGGGGGAGGTGGTATGTTTCTTAAAAGATAAATTCAGCTTGTCTCAGCCCTGATAAACCACTTAATTAACATTGAAAGTGTGTTAACAACCTGTGATGTACTGGCTACATATATTAAATGAAGAAGGGCAGGATCTCACTGACACACTTAATGATGGTTAATTAGTAACTACACTAATTAACTTGACAAGAAGACATGTTTGAGTTATGTCTTCTTTATTTCTTATAAATTTCTTTGAAAAGGAAGATATACCCTATGAATTGTCTACACATGGGTAAAAAGAAATATGTATATGAAACTAAGTTGTTCAGACTCAGAAATCAGTCTAGTAATGTACTTGCAATTAGGGAAGTCAACGAGTACTCGAGTATCGCTCGGTCACACCGATCATCGACTAAAATTTTCTTAGTCGATTACTCGTTAAAAAATGAAGAAGAAAATCAAATCAATTTTTTTTCTTAACACTGCAGTTTTTGAGCTTCAAATAAAAATAAGAGTTTTCTTTTCTCTGCATTTTTTATCATGTCACACTCTATTCCATCGAACAGCTGTCCCTGGTATATTTTTAAGCGCGGCTAAAAATTGATCTCTTTTGAATTTGTAGATCAAATTATTGTTTTGAATAGAAGTACTTATGCAAACGTGTACTCGAAGAGATCAATTTGTAGTTCTTCTAATTAGTAATTTATTGGATTAGATGTTTATATTGATAAAAAATTTAATCATCTCAAGGCCTTTGTTTTTATAATCATTAACTTTAACTGTTGATTTGGCACGGCATGGGACTTGGAAAGAAAAAGGAAATGCTAAGACATTAGCTAACACATTTTAAGATAAAATACTTTTTAATTTATTTGAAATCAAATACGTCAAGTGCGTATTTTCATAAGTTTCTAAATGTTTATGGTTTCAGATACGGTGTATGTGACAGTAGACAGTTTCAAATAAATCAACGATTACTCGAGTCCTATCGCTCGACTAAAGGCTCCGATTAATCGACTAAGCCAACCGAGTAAAATTGACATCCCTACTTGCAATGTTAAAATAACTAATTCTTAATTTTAATGTAGAAATAATTTTTACTAAGCCCCCAAAAATTCAGTGGTTTTTTTTAACAAGGTGGATGCACACTTAGCATGGAGTATTTTTTCCTGACTGTTTGATAAAGTCTGTTTTGTCTCTGTTCTTCTCGTACTTGATATTAAGACAGGAATTTTGTGTTTTGTTGTAGCCAACCTGACCTCTTTTAATTTCCCCAGGTACGTGCATGACGCTGGAGGTGTGTGCATTGCCGACGAGGTACAGGTGGGCTTTGGTCGAGTGGGCTCTCACTTTTGGGCCTTCCAGGCAGAGGGTATGTCTAGTGCTGGAACAGGGAAATGATGAGATACGAAAGCCCATTGAGATTATTTCAAAATCAATTATAATAATTTTTTTGTAAAAAAGAGTGTAATTTGCTTGATGTAACACAAAATTTTTGGAATAAATGTGAAATCTTTGCAAATAATTGATACATAGAATCTTAGAAAATAGAATAAACTATGAATTATTGTAATTTTAAATTTTTTTGAGACTGTGTGAATAAATGTCATTTAAATAATTGTAGTTATTTATATATTGTACAAATTATTTCACTTGTATTCTAAACCTTCTGAAGTCATCTTCTGTTTGTTTGAACTCTCTCCAGGAGTAGAGCCAGACATTGTAACCATGGGGAAACCGATGGGGAACGGTCACCCAGTGGCTGCCGTGGTGACGACCCAGGCCATATCTGACAAATTCAAGGCCTCGGGGATGCAGTACTTCAACACCGTAAGTACAGTCAAACCAGCATAGCCTTTTTAAATGAAGTATTTAACTACAAACCAGCATAGCCTTTTTAAATGAAGTACTTAACTACAAACCAGCATAGCCTTTTTTTAAATGAAGTACTTAACTACAAACCAGCATAGCCTTTTTTTAAATGAAGTATTTAACTACAAACCAGCATAGCCTTTTTAAATGAAGTACTTAACTACATACCAGCATAGCCTTTTTAAATGAAGTACTTAACTACAAACCAGCATAGCCTTTTTAAATGAAGTACTTAACTACAAACCAGCATAGTTAATTTCAATATAATAGTAGTTTCAATGAATTATTTCAGTATTATCGTGTATGGAACTCTTTATTATATTTGGCGTGTACAATATTTGGAAGAAATTAGTTTTTTAATAAGTTGGCGTGGATTTCAATTAGCATATTGCTGAATGTAACTATTCTTATACATATATATGCATGGCATTTGGCGATGTACTTGATTTAGTGGAAGCCGCATTTCGCCAAAAGCGATAAATAGAATACACAGCCAAATATAGTACGTTTACAGTATGTTTCAGTATGATAGTAACCCTGTTTCTGTCTATTTCAGTATGGTGGTAACCCTGTTTCCTGTGCAGTGGCCTTGGCTGTGCTTCATGTGATTGAGGATGAGAAGCTCCAGGAACACGCCCTGAAAGTCGGCAACTACTGGATCAACAAAGTCAAGGAGATGATGCAGCATTTCCCTATCATTGGAGATGTCAGGTAGGTGAAGTTCTCCACTATTGGAAATTACATACATTTGCATTTAATTTCAACAGCATACTGTTAGGTTCCAAAGATCATTTTAAATTGAACAATTTTGCATGAAATTGATTCTCAATAATTATATATAGAAATTAAAAATGTGGTGATCCTTAATTCACAGACAATTATCTTTTGTGTAATCAGGGGGCGTGGCCTGTTTCTTGGTATTGACCTTGTAAAGGACCGCACCACACGTGAGCCCGCCACACAGGACGCTCAGACAGTGGTCCGTAGGTAAGTATTAACAGTGTACTCAGACACTTAACTCTTAAATCTACATTCTTTAAGATGTACTGGTGTTTCAAATAACAAAACGATGGTGGACTTTAGGCAACCATCAACTCCTATGTACACCATTACTTTACTCCTTGATCCACTCTCTGCTACACATATTGTGTATCAGTTTACATGGTAGATCGATAGTAAACCTCAAGAAAACTGTACTAGCATGTGCAGATCTAGAGGGGGGAGTGAATACCCCCCCCCCCTCCTTGAAAAATGCAAATTTCATAGATTTACATAGTAAAATTACTGAAAATACCATATATTAGGGGTTTTTTCGTGTGTCACAAAATTTGCGAAAATTGGGAAAATGTGTAGCATTTTCAATTTGCGCCAGTCATTTTTACCAATTGTATAAGTTTCTTATAGAAAAAATAATACAGGATATAATTTCTGGGTATTCAATATTTTGCGATTTAAAAGAGATCGCAAAAAAAAGAAAATTAGATCATCACAAAAATAACCAGATATACGGTATGCCTTTGGACCCCTCCTGGCAAACTTCAATATCCCTTAGAACCCCCCCCCCCCCCCCCCACTTAGAAAATTTTTTGGATCCACACATGACTAGTGTATCATTTCATATCATACCGCATATCGGTATAGATCGTGGGAATACTGTCAAGTCCTTTTTTCTACTTGAAGAATCAAGTTAAACTGAATTGTTCATTGGATTTGACTTATTTTTTTGTCTCTCTGTTGACAGTTGACTTGATTAATATCATAAAAGAAAAACCAACAAACATGTATCTAATATAGTTCAAGGGAGAGAACTTGTCAACATCGTACATGTATGTTTGACTTATTCGTCATTGTATTATTTGACTTTTTTATTTGCAGTGTTTATCATCTTGGGTTTTTATTTGTGTTTATCATCTTGGGTTTTTATTTGTGTTTCAGAATGAAGGAGGAAGCACGGATCCTCATCAGTTCTGATGGCCCTTACAATAACGTCCTAAAGACCAAGCCCCCGATGTGTTTCAGTGAGGAAAATGTGGATGAGTTCTGCTCCAAGTTGACCCAGATTTTGACTGACCTCCAGAAGGCTGAGATTCAGACAGTCCTAGGGGACATCATTGACAATGTGGAGAAGTCCACGACCAGTGCTAGAGACTTGAATCAGAACTGGGGCAGGACTGCAGCAGTCTCCTAGTTCAAACCAGGGGTTGGGTGAAAGATTTGAGGGGGTGGGGATGGGGAGAGGAAAGTCACTTAATGGAGAAATGATGGTGAGGGGTAGATGTAATGTAGGTGATAGAGGAGGGTCAGTAAAAGTTTTGTGTTTTGATGCCTTTCATAAAGGCTTTCAGCATTTAATGCAGATTTTTTTTCTGGCCTGGTCATAATTGTTATCCAGATTTTTATGCAATGCAGTGTGAATCAATGTAACAATGAGTTTTGCCTGGCAACATTTTTCTGGGTGTTTTAAATGTTTCTTTTCTCTGTACAAGGTCTGTGTCCACAGTTTTTTTGTACATTTGTTATTGCTTTATACCAGGGTCCCTCAGGTACCTTAGATCTCAGGTTTGTTAGATTTTAACCTCCCTTGTTTTATTATTGATGAATATAAAGTAAGAGTTCATACAGATTTTATAAACCAGCTTAGCTGCCATAAAGCAAGTTGTCAAAAATATTTTTAACTGAGGAGTCTGGACGTTTGTTAGGAACCAGTAAGATTTTTAGAGAAAGACTTATCCTGCTTGCTTTGGGTATGGTGTATTATGTACATGCTTTTTACTTTTATAACCAAGTATTATTAAGGTTGACAGTTATCTTTACAATCAGAAATTGTGACAATTTTAATGTAAACCAACTTTTATTATGTGCAAATAATGTTGCAAGGTTGGCTATTGCTGGTTGCAAATATTTAGTTCTTAAATGTCTTGTATTTGTTTCCGATAGTTACTGTGGGTTGTGCAAAAATTTGTCAATGGTAAATGAAGTAAATTTATCACAAAAATTAGTTGGTTTACAGCACTTGCCTCATCAGCATTATGACTTCAGATTTGAGTCAGATTATATTCAGCATTAAATTTATGGACCTGTAGGCAGTTGTTTGTCAGTGAACCGACAGATACTGAACAAGTTCATGAAAACGTAGGCATCTGTTTGTCATTAAACTGACAAAGTTCACGAATGTTTGTCTGTGAACTGACATATTGTGAACATGTTAATGAACCTGTAGGCAGTTGTTTGTCAGTGATCTGACATATAATGAAAAAGTTCATGAACTTTTAGGCGCCTGTTTGTAGTGAACTAACAAATACAGAACATAATGATGAACCTGTAAGCAGCTGTTTGTCAGTTAACTAATAGATAGTGAACATGTGTATGAACAATCATCATTAGATTCCTAGTCAGACTCTATCTTAGTGTCTTTTATTTTTCTATGCTGATTTTCAAGTCAGGTGTTCATCAAGAAGCATTATAGAATAGTTTGTTGATTTATTATAAGTGTTCTATTTTTAGTGTTACTTTACAATCATAAAATTTTTAAATGTTTGCAAATGTACTTAGTATGTTGATAAGGAAATAAAGAATGTATGTTTACTATATGTAGTGATTTTATCAAATCCATTGATTTTCTAGACTCACGGATACCGGGAATACATTTTATCAGATTGATTTACATGTGTACTGTCTTCTGAACGAATATTACGATCCCAAGTTTACAACAGAAATCACTTGGTATTGAGAGAAGCACAAAGTATGGTTATTTTCACACACACACACACACACACACAGAGTATGACAGGAAGACATATTTTCGACTTTAAACCAAGGGCAACATGCAACGAACACACAACGAATCATTTTATACAGTGGCGTCGGAACCAAATTGAAAAGGGGGGTGGTGCTAGACATAAAAAATCTTGACAAGCCAAAAAACCAAAAGAAGCAGTTGTATAAAAATACAATTGGGATTGGGCACAAGTTCCATAACTTAGACGTAGAACATCCGCCCCATACATCGGATGCATATTCTAACTGAGGCCTTATAAATGAAGTATATAATAGTGACAGTGATTTTCTGTTAAGTTTAAATTTAAGTTTTTTCATTTATTCCAATGTCTTTTGAGCATTTCTTACAATAGAATTTATATCAGATGACCAGGAAAGGTCCTCAGAAAATAGCGGTTCCGACGCCTATGTTATATATAAGCAACGACAAACTGTAACGATTAATGTCATAAAACAATGCTCATCTTGTTCTCACCTTTTGCGGTTCAGTTTTGTTCAGAAGCAACAGTGCGTGTTCGTGTCCGGTCTTTCCAATGGCTTAAAATTGCTTTGTAATCAACACAATTTAGGAATAGAATTTATATACAAAAAAATGTAGAACGCAAAATTATAAAAAGACCTCTCGTACATTTTTTTAAGTTTCCAAGTGTTCAAAAAATTGATTTCTAGGTGGGTAAAATGGTTGAAATAAAGCATTGAATTAAATGTAAGAATATGATAAAAATAAGCAATTAGATTTTTTCAGATCGTGTTTTTTATCTTTAGGATAAATATCTTGAATGAAAAAAGCAACAAAAGTTAATTTGCCTGCATTTAATCTGTTTTCATTTGTTTTGCACTAAACTTTCGAATTTAAATCTGGGAACGTAACATCTTTATTTTGCAAAACTAATAATATTCAAGAACTTACCCGACGATTGGTTAACACGAATGCGTTATATTATATCTGTGTTTTTGTGATCTTTTATTATAAATTATATTAATTATATTTACACTGTAACATGCAACATGTATTTTTTTAAAATCCTTACTCCAAGCATAAAACAGACAAGCAAAATCTTTTCATTTCCTTTACATTAAATTGGTGTTGCATTACTAGTATTCTGATTTAAAGCTGCATGGTCCGAGTTATAAACTTTTGCCTATTTACATCAGCAGAATCGGTCTCCTTTCAAAGTTAGAAATATTCATAGTCAATAAAAATACTTTCTTTTAATTAGGGATACAAAAACAAATCAAAACGCACCATGGGAATGTTTAGGAAAGGGAACCCTTTGATTTTGTCCCCCAAATATTTGAGATTATTCAACCCGCATATTATGCATCGATTGTAAGCAAAACAAACTTCAGAAATAATAGTGAACAAAATGTACACGTTTATTTTTTATTTGCCAGACCATTACTCATATTAAGACTCTATCAAAAGCGATGTCAAAGTCGTAATACAATAATCCCTCGAAGTCAAGGGTGAATTTTAATATGAGGCGAAATAACTCGATACCTTTTTATGTCGTTTGTTTTTTAAATTAAAATTGTACATCATTTTGCTTTGAAATATGGCTTAATTGACCGGAAAAACTACTGCAATGTCTATAATTATACATATACTTAGCATATTGATCGTTTAAAAGCGTACACAAAATTTGATATAAAATCGGACCAAACAGCTTTTATGAAATATTTTGATATAAAAGATTTCATGGATGGATGCAACAATGTTTACACAATTTATCCAACGTTCTTTATGAAAAAATTGTAAAAATTAATACCCGGAACTTCTATCAGTGTAGAAAAAAAAACATGCAGAAACCGAACATACAAAATGCAAGGTGCAATTCTGTTGTAAAATTAAAACGTCTAATAAAATTATTGTTCGTCGGACAATTGCGGCGGTTGATGACTGCATGAATTATGTTATAAGGTCCTTTTATTTAGAATTTACTGAAAGCCTAGGACATAATATAACTGGTATTTTAATAATTGATCATGAAAATGAATAACATATATGGATGGACCAAAGTGACATCAGTTATAGCGACACTTGATGTCAGGTTTGAAGCATTTATTAGTATAAAACAATGTAAATAATACTATTGACATATCACAGCTGTACCAATGTTACAAAAATATTACAATGTAGGCAAAACAAGATCTTTATCACCAGAAGGCACACGAGGTTCGTCCGTCTGTCTGACTGAGCACATATTGAGCGGGTTCTACTTGTGTATAGGCGCTGACTCAGCTTCGTGCGTACATGTACTTACTTTATCAGTAAAAA
The DNA here is from genome assembly GCA_020458035.1 of Magallana ariakensis. Classification (NCBI taxonomy): domain Eukaryota; kingdom Metazoa; phylum Mollusca; class Bivalvia; order Ostreida; family Ostreidae; genus Magallana; species Magallana ariakensis. The sequence goes on along the minus strand of CM035817.1, from coordinate 58,105,356 downwards.
TAATATAAGGGCATGGATGCCAACATACACAGTGCATTACGACATTGAAGCTCTCCAGACATCCTTTGAATGATAAATAGGCTAGCAATAATCACACAGGTCAACATCATCATATTTACCTCAATAATAACATCGTCATACAATCGCACTTTCAAAATAAATTAATCGTGCTCCTTTCTCACTAGGCAAATGCAGCTACAGAAATCTTGGATTTCCTCCAACATTAAAAAAGGTTAACTTGTGTACAAAAAATACGAAAAAAGTCAATAAGATAATAATACTTATCAAGGGCAAAAACATTCGTGTATCATATCTTGTAAATTCACAACCGACTTGATAACCCTGTTCAATTCAGGACTTGGCAATGAGAAATGGAGAGTTCCGTGCACCTAATTGTTTCTGATTGGCTGTCTCACAACCTGTACGATGATTATGACGTCACAGTGGCTGGTGAAGTCACCTGTTTGGTTTGGTGCCGTGTACAGTGTTTGGTCTCGCGGATCCTGGCGCGGCACCAGATCGCTGGTTCGGAATGACGGTGCTAGGCCTGGAGGCAGCTTTAGCTAACCACGCGGCTCGCTTCTTCTTCTCCATCAGTTCCTCGTCTCGCTGCTGTTTCTCTATGTACATTGTCTCGATGTTACTGATGAATTCCTTCTCCTGTTCGTAGGTCCGCAGCTCAAACTTGACGTGGCTCCGCATTGGGTCGTTATACTGACTGACTTTACCGATGGCTGTATCGCTCGCGGATCTCAGGATCGTTTCCGACTTGGCGCGCCGTTTTTCTTGAATTAAGGCGCTTAGTTTCTCTTTCATGTCCTTGGGATACATTTTCATTGGCACTAAATTGACATCGTGCATAGATGACGATATTCCCATGGGTTGTTTCTTTTGCGGGGGGATGACTCCCGGAAGAGCTGAGGCGATGGTTGACGGGACATCGCTAATGGCGGTATCCGGTCGCCGCAGGGTCGGCGCCGTCACCGGACGTCCTGTCGTGTCCTCCTCTTTCTGTTCCTGTCTGTGAGCGGCGGCCGATAAGGGGCGGATGGACCGGCCGATTGGAACCGTAGTCTTCACTTTCTTGGGATGAAGACTCATTCTTATCTTAGTCTTGGTGGGCTTTATTTCACACGGCGTGGCGTACCGCTCTCTGTCTCGCCCGGGCAGTTGCTCCGATTCCTTCGCTTTTGACGATTTAAGAGATTTAAAGGACTTGGTGTCGGAGAACTCGGATATCGTCTCTACCTCCTCAGTCTTATGCTTGAACTTATCTATTCCCAGTTCATCTACGGGCACCTTGGTCCTGGGATCAATCTTACTAGGGGAGGACGACGGACGCTTGAAACCATCCAGTCCGGACACCATGGCGCGCACGTTCTTTTTCGTGTTTGTTGCGGTTTCGGAACTTTGCATTGAACTTTGTATTGCATTTACTGTGAGATAAATAAAATCGGGTGGCACTATACTTTCGGCTTTCATTCTCATCTGCGACCGCAGCAAAGCCTTGGTCTCTGAGAGAGAAATGTCTTTTGTTTTGGGGAAGACGGATTGGTCGAATGCCCACGATACTCTTCTTTTTAGCGACACTGGTTCGTGCACGTCATCGTCGTCGTCATCGTAATGTTTACATAACGGGTCCGCAATCACAACGCTGGGCTGGGAGGTCGCCGATTTGAACGTGCTGGGGCGCGGGGCTTTAGGGGGCTTGGTTGGGAAAGACCTGGTGGAAGATACCGTGTGTTTGTCGGAGCTCGGTCTGTGCTCCATGGCGGTGGGAGAGGGGCCACTCTCGTAACCCGACTCCGGGGCAGCACTCTGAATAAGGCGCGCACTCTCCAGACTCTTCTGACTGAGGCATTTCGCGCTGTGTGGGATCTGCTTGGCATACAGATTCATCTGTAGAATGTTTGGCGGCTTGCGGCTCTTCTTCTTGGGATCGTGTTGGATGATTTTGGTGTTACTGGCGCCTGCGCGCTTCATCCTCTGTGCCCGGATGTAGGGGTAGGGCTGAGGGCGTATAGGAGCGTCCGAGTAGGAGCTGTATTTGACGGCCGACGGAATCTTGTCGTTCTCCAGCGTGTAGTCCCATTCCACGTTTTCAAACCTCAGTTCTATGAGATTCTTGCTTGTATTTAGTGTAATTCTGGAATTGAAAAAAAAAAGGAACGTGGTTACCTGCGCAGCTCAATACAGGCTTTTAACCATGAAACAATTAATGACAAATTGTTGAACCGGTAGATAACTTATGGCCATAGTATGGTTTTATGAGGAGATAGAGTATTCACATGACTTCATTAAAAATCTATATAACGGGTACCTGTCATCTATGGCGATGATCGACTGAATGGGATCACTGGCGCTGTTTCCACGCATGATCCGGCAGCACTGTCCGGTGATCATGTTCCATATCCGGAGACGTCCGTCGGCTGATCCGGTAATGACACGTAGATATTGAAATTCTAGGCACAGGACCGATCTATAAATAATGAAAGTAAGCGTCACAGTCACAGTACGTCATCAAACAAAGTTATATATGGAGAAACGCGTTCGATTTAGACGATGGCTGTACTCACTTTGGATGTCGTAGTGCGTTGAGACAGCGAGCGTACTCCCCCTGGGCGCTCCAAACCAGAGCGTACCCGTCCTTGCTTCCGGTGATGATGTGCCAGCGGTCAAATTTGATCGAAGTGATTTGACCGTGATGTCTTGATAGCACCTAAAAGACACGTCTGGGGTTTTATTTTAGCGACATTATCTCCAACACGTACCTCACAAATGTGATAATAATTCAAGACAAAAAAAACGTTTATTAACCAATTGTTCTAAATCATGTGTGTCATTATGGGTACCGGTACTCTCACCCCCGGGCCTACCTTGACCAGGTCCCCTGACTTGATGTCCCACACTTTGACCTTGCCCTGTTCACAGCCCGTGATACACAATTCATGGCTGATGGCGACCGCCCAGACCGGCGCCTTGTGTTTGAACGTCCTCTGACACTTGCCCGTCTGCATGTTCCATACTAAAATAGATTAGAGTGTTCGATATATACCCTAAAACCTTGAAAATTAGCCGGATTTAATAATAAGCCGGTTTTGAAAATAAGCCACCTATTTCTTGCACTGAAAATTACTCGTACTAGTACACGGCAGAGAGATAAAAGTGTTCATGTAATACACTACAGAGAAATAATTTTCACTTTATTATGATCAAATACTGGAATTCATAGCAGGTTGATAATCAAGTTACTACCAAAATATCGGAAATAGCCAGAAAGAATATAACAAAGGTTTTGAAGCAAAAGGTGCACATAAACACAGACAATAGTAAAAACAAAGTTCAAATCACTAGCGCGTAACACCGTAAAACTTTGCAATCCTCGATCAAGATACTCGTTTGATTTATTCGAATATTTTATTAGCCGCCGTTAATGCTGGCATGAACCACAAACAGCATTTTAAAGACATTCATCGTATCTATGACGCAGGTTATGTCTTTTTTTCCCTGCTACCCTCGAAGTATTAAGATTACCAAAGAAATGTTGTTGTTTAAAGCTACAGGTGGATAAGTGTGTTACTATAAATAAACATCGACAAAACGATAACAACATATCCTAATTCTTTATTTTTTAATATCATTTTTGCTCCATGCAGTGGATACAAATTCCAAAAAAATTCACCGAAAAAATTTACACAGTAAATAACAAATGAATTGTTTTGCCAACAAGAATAAAAACCTGTTTAGTGATTCGCGGAATGTTCTTTTGAAGAAATGCGACGTATTTATTTAGGCCTGTCCAAATAATCCAAAGTTTGAGGAGTTAGGAGAGCTTTGCAAAACTAAACACAGTGAGATGTTGAACAGTAAATATGTCAAATGAATTTGTTTTGACTTTGAACTCGGATGATGACGTTTTACATGTAAACACATGATTCAGCGCATTGGCCAAATCAACTCTCGGCAGAAAACTTAATGCATCATATACCAAAACAAGTAAACGCGCCAAACTTGCAAATCAACGTGCGCACGAATTTGGAAATGAATGTTTAAAGAATGAGGTGATTATTTGCTTTCACACTTCAGTGTAGAGATTAAACACACTATCAGGGCCGCGGTATCATTCCTCGAGTAGAAATCCAAATATTGACAGGGAGTGGGCAATCCGAAACGGAATATATACCTCTCTATACCGAACCTATTGACAGCTAATAAAAGCAATAATTAAAGTTTTTCAAATATTGAAATATTGAAATTCTAGTCCACACAAACGTTGACCTACGGACTTAACTAAATGTTCCTAATTTTTCGTCTAGTATATTTTATTCCGTGTTTATTGATATTCAGCATTAACTTTATATTCCGTTATTGCTAGTAATAGAAAATGTAGGCATCAATTTCAAGTCAAGCTAAACTACGCAGAGATCGCCATACTTTTGCAAGAGTTATCCTTTGACCCTGAGGCGAGGTAATCATCCAGGACTAGAATGGTGAGAATCGTGTCCCGGTGTCCCCGGAAAATCCGCTTACAGGTGCCCGTCTCCGCGCTCCACATCCTGGGGGTGCAAACAAATCAGAGGGTCAGTGAACAAAGTCCAAACACAGTACCCGGATATATTGTGGTGTTACATACGTAAAACAACTAAAGAACCCACCTGATGCTGGTGTCATAACTCCCACTTAGAACGATTCCGCGATCCGTGCAAATATGGACGCATCGGATACTTCCCGCGTGACCGGAAATGACGAGAGGCAAGTCATTGCCGCTGTCCCGGTCTATGAACCGGATCTTCCGGTCCTTGGATCCGATGGAGATGTTCTGTCCTCCGTCAGTGTGTATCACTCGGTGGTGATCCTCACTGTAAAGATTGCGGAAAAAAAATATTCATTAATTGATAGTTTATAATCTTTTGTAAATACACTTTAAAGACATTCACGAAGAAACAAACTGATTTGTGCGTCACCATTTTAATTTTTTTTTTACAACCAGAAACCCATTCGAATACTATAAGTGTTGCAACCCACAGATCTACCTCTCTTCCACCCTTAATTTCACTACCCATGCTTTGAGTTTCTCCTCAGCAGTGTTACTATGACACTTGATCTCTTAGTACTACACTCCTACTTGCTGGTCTGCCATTGCCAACACGATAATTCTCTTACAGTCCCCATTAACTCACCCAAACTACCTCCTTTGTTTACTGCGGTACATGGAATCAATGTTCTACTTACGCCATTGACAACACCATGACGTTGTAAGTGCCGCAGTAGACGTTTCTCTCCTCCATGATGACGTTACGTGTGGAGACTCCGCTGTAGGCGTTACTGAAGTTTACTTCCTGTAGATAGGTAGGGCTAATCACCTCCTCGTCCGTGGTGATCACCGTCCGTGTCCCCGGAAACAGGTTAGGGACCGGAACGTCAATGTCCTTGGCGAACTGGTGGTTCACGCCCTGGGCCGCCGCTCCCTGGAAAAAGAGCGGTCATATGGTCAGATTCATAAAACTAATATAAACTTCTGAATTTAGTTTACGATTTGAGAATGTAATAACTCTTGCCTCTGCAGTTAAAAATAACGGGAAGTATACCGGGCACAATATTCATTTTATTTTACACCAGTACACTAAACTTTTATAGACATGTATAGAAAAATCGCCGACCCCCCCCCCCCCCAAGCAAAAAATAAAGAAAAAGAAAGGATAAGAATAATAAGAATATCATCAATTGATTTGACAAGAGAGAACCACATCTCCTAAAGATGGGAACTAAAAGCTTTATTTGTATTTTTTTTTTCGTTTCAAAAGCTGATACGTACAACTTGAATCCTAATCCCTAAGCCCTAATCCAGTGTCTGTCGGGTTATGGTGCTAGGTTCCCCGTGAAAACAATGGACTCATCAACGTAAGGTTATCGATACCGCCCCTGTATATTTTTAATTCCTTTGTCTCCGGATTTTTTTTAATAAATCAATTGTTTGAAGTTTTTAATACAGCCGTGCTGTCGCTCTCTGTATCGCTAATACATCAATACGATAAATCATCGTTTTAATGAGCTTTTATTGAATTATTTCTCTTCTAAAATATAGACCTTATGTCGGCGTAGTCAGGAGACAAACTTGCGCAAAGAATCGACTGATACATAAGTGATGAACTGAATTAATGAAGGTTTATCTACAACACATTACTTTGAACATCAAAACCGAGACATTCATACTCGATTATTGCAAAAACGAGCAACAAAATGCAGCACGAAGGTGCGACATGCAATAACGAGTGCATACATGCAAATATAAGAACGAGGAAACGACAGGTGACGTAATATAGGCCGTGGGTGCAGACCCACAACAAATTGACGACAGAGGGGTCACCTGGACAGCTCCACCGTCCGGTCAACTGAGCACCTGTTCGTGTCAGAAACAGAACCATGGAAACCAGTCAAAAAATGTACAAATAACAAACTCATTAATTGTAAAGGCCCTTACTGAGACAGTCGTCATTAGCTGAAATAGAGAGGTCGGGAGCATCGTCACTTCTTGCTTAGCATCTAACCATTTGGATTTGCCTCTTTTTAAAATTTGTATTTAGAAATTTAATTAATATCCAAACGATTATTCATTTACCATGTGAAATTCTAGTTTGTCTCTGTAATATTAGTTCTGCAGGAACGTTGCTGTATGTGTTCTAAGAAGCATGATATTTACCCATTCCAATTCTCATGACTTTAACACTGACCCGGTACCCGTGTATTACGGTAGTATGACACCTGTACCTCACCTGCATTAGCATAACATCTTCCTCCAAGAGCTGGTTGATCCGCTCCTCGTCGTGAACTTCCAGCACTAGAGCCCTCCAGTTCTGGCTGACCAGTAGGGCGTGGCTAAGTGACGTTTTGTCCAGTAACTTGAGAATATACTTGGCCAGGTGCACGGGCAGACATCGAATGAAGTCTTTGTGACGCGCGACCCCCGAGAAAGCCTTGGAAGACGTCGGAATGACCATGCACGCGGGGTCAACAGACGACAGCTCGGATTCGCTGTCTGTTCCACTGTCGTCATTTTCGATGACGTCATCAAGGAAGAGTTTGTTGCCGGTGATTGGGTGGATTGTGGGCTTGCTGTAGTGTGGAGACACCATGGAGTGGATGTGGATGTCCGCGTGCTCCTCGCTGTGGAAGGAATACTCTGTGTCTGGAATCGACGCCGACTCCACATAGTCTGCCTCTGAAAGTAGATATCGAGAATTATATGTTTATATGAGACGTATTGTGTATGACTCTAAGAAAACAATAAATGATGCCTTGAAACGACTTACACATTTTGACTTCAGTGAGCAAAGCCTTAGTCAATGCCCTAATTCATAACGGTATTATTATTATTATTATTTATTTTTTTTGGAAACTCTTGACAGAAAGTATAAGGGAACACGTTTCCTCTGCATTTGATCAAACAGTACATTATAACGGCTTATTGATTGCCAAAGTGGGCACAGTGACTACCGAATGTAGCCGAGTATATCGCACTGATGTCCTCAGACACTGGGATTTTTGGCTTACTCAGGGTCCTCCAAGAGCAAAATGAATACTGTATACTTTTATGACATCCCTAAGACTACATAATGCCTTTTACGACATCGCTAAGACTACATGAGGATTTTTACGACAACCATCGATCAATTGAAGTGTTTTATCTGGAAAATGTCCTTTTGAACGCAACATGTTAGTAAATCAAGACTGTATTATGCCTGGATCTGCTACATATTGGTAGCCCAGGACTCGCTGTGTATTTTACAACATCCGGTTTGTTTAAGAGAGCGCCACCAAATCACACATTTTGAATTAAATGCCGCGTAGGTTTGCTACCGTACAATCAAACAGTCGTAAAAGCAAAACGGGGCATTATTTGCGTATAATGATTAGACGTTTTGCAATAAACCTGGATCAATTCACACTCTGGAATGTTATTTAAATGCCATTGTTCAGGCTTATTTTGAGAAATTGACCAATTTTCCAAGAGTTTTCAAAATACAATGACAATTATACCCCATGGTTTTTAATTAAGGCAACTTTTGATGTCCGTTGGCATCACGATTGATAATGTTGAGCATTCGATCGCCATAAAAACACAAACCAAACATACTTTTCTCATTAAACGCATATATAATTTCGTTTAAATAAGTTTCCCCAAATCAAAGGGCATTGCATTGGGCAGTAGGGACAATGAAATACCAGTACTCAATTTTCATATCATGGCCCATTATTTTTAATTTTTAGCTACTTCAATTATCCGGCAAAGTTGACATTACAGTTTAAACCTTTATGAATTGTCATGACACTATATACAATGATTTTGGATATATATATTGTGTCAAAACTTTGGCACAAGTGCTTCTTGCGCAGTGAGGTGGTTAGATCTAATTTGTGATGTCTTTAAATGTCATATTTTGATCAGATAACTCCGCTGAAGTGCGCTCCGCGCGTTGTCGCCTGCTTTGGGACAAAACCATCTTCTGTCCAGGGTCACGTGACCGAGTCCGCGGGAGATTCCGGCTTTTGAGCGTCCGTCGTCGCAACAGACATGCGTCACAGTTTTGGCAGATTGTTGAAGTCGGTAATCAGTGGCCGACATGGTTTCAATCTGGACGACATGTTTTAGGGAGCATTGATGATTATTAGTCCATTGAGTTAAACGTCGGCACTTACTTAAACGTGCATGGTATCAGCCCAAGAATTTCTGTACACCGCCAATGCACAATGCATGCAGAGTTCTAAAATAACTTGCATTGTTAATCTCCTGAACTGAATAAGGCGATTAAAGGGATTAATATCACTAAATAAAATTTAATTAGGCGCATTATATCTCAGTATAAACGGAATTAACTCTGTGTATTTCTTACGGTCAAACACACCCTGGATTTGTGCTGACTTTGCTCTTTGTTTATCTTTTGACTCTTGTTAGAATGGGAGGGGTGTATGAAGTTGGGTTGTTTGTTTTCAAACTACATGTATAGAATATAGAGGGACGCTAGTCATATTCACATAATAATTCTAGTTGATTTTATAAGAAAGACGACGTACGTACGATGGAGGAATACGGCACCAAAGACATTGGCGTTTCTTTAATCAGTTTCTCGCCTTAATTTCTATCTAGATTCTGAAATTCAAATGGATTCTATACTCCATAGAAAGTGGTAGCCATATCTATTGTCAATGGTCCTGCAATTATTGTCAGCTCTAAGATTACCCAGGGATAAGTAAGATTAAGTCTTAATATTAAAATCCACACCGACGTATTAAATCAAATTTACAGACGTTTGAATTAAGTGTCTTATCAGGCTGACAAGCTCTGCCCTGCCAGTTATTGTACTGAGCCGGCTGCTTGATCCTGTGTCCCGTGTATTTATCCGGTCCTTTGTACGGTAAGCCCCCATATTGTCCCCATCTGTGCTGGTTCACTGCCTATACTGTTACCTTAAACTGTTACCTTACAACCCTAAAATCACCTGTACTATAACTGTCTAACATTACCTACAAGATGCCATTGAATTTTCAATTCATCAGAGGAGAAAAGGGTCTAATGGGTCGTGTGTGTGGGGCCACTAATAGATAGATTTTTACTTAAATTTAATCAGAGGCCTGGAATCCCCTCAATTCTTCTGACAATTCAAATAAAGTAAAATAATATGACACTAGGATCAATCAACTGATAACACAAAGTTGACACTTTTTGGACTGAATTACATATACAGTACACACATATCAACAGCATTGTAACTCTAAAGAGAATTTAAAAAAGGGAATACCACAACATTATATGTATGATTTGAGAAGTTGAAAAAAAAATTTCACATGGCTTGTTTCCACGAGAAGAGAACCAATCATACTGAAATTTTTCATTAAATAGAAATCTGAAGTGTTGAAAAAATGTACATTTCTATAGAGAAATAAAAACCAAAATAATTTGAAGAAGATTTGTATTTTATAACTAAATATTATGCTAAGGCATAAATAGATATTAGTGGGAAAATGGACAAATATTAATTTTATATCTGAGATCAGAAAATAAACATATTGAATTGAAAAAATAGTATTAAATATTTCAACTGAAAAACCCCCACCTAAAAACCATTTGAAAAAAGAATTCGGATTTATATTCTAAATGTTATAGAACTGTGCAGAAGCATAAAAGAGAGAAACAATTTTTAAGTCAATATCCATGTAAATTTTGTTTTTTCTCAGATTGATCAATTTACAAAAACAGTTCTGGAATCCCCTTTTGTGGTGTTATTGTGTCAAGACACATATAAGTATCCACTGAGTATAGTTTCTCAGAGTTTGACTGTTAATTTCGTACCTGCAGCTATTGACGTGGCTTTCTCCTCGGTGATAAGGAGGGTCCTGGCCTGTGAACTTAGGGTGTGAAGCAGGGAGCTGTCACACAACTGAAGCAGGGACAAGGCAAAGTTAGCCTTGGTCCAGTACATGGCCTTCTGAAACCACATCCAGGTCCCCGTGATAAATCGCTCCACTTCCATCAGATCCATGGCACGGTCCGAACTAAAAGTGGTCATGTCTGTGTCCAGGCTCGGGGCTGCACGACTGCGGGAGTAGGTGAAGTCCTTACAGGACAGTGGTTGTAGCAGACTGACCATCTGGTGTAACAGATCCACGCTGTGGAAGCGACGCATCAGACCCAGCATGAACCGCTTCCTTGAATGGTCGCCCATCTTTGGGAAGAACTCCTTGGCATTCTTCATGCGGTCACTCAGGAGACACGTCTCACACTCCCCACAACTAATGGCCTGCTGGCTGCTGGCGCAGCGCAGACTCGGGGCCTTCCCAATGTTAAACTCAAACACCTCCAGGCTGGTGCTGGGGTGCTTCATGCTGTTGTTGACCAGATTTGGCAAGCTGTCCATCCCTGAGTTAAGGTTGCAGACCTCTAGCATGGTGGTCTCCTCTCCAGTCAGTGAAGTTCTGATCCCTGATAACCTACAAACCCCGCACCAATCAATGGTAACCGGCGCTCATTCAGCATGTTATCTAAAAATAATAGTAATCAATAGATAATCTTTATAATATTGTCACATTTTTCTGTTAGTAAGATAATTAGGATTAAACGGATAATTTTATTGATTGTGATATTGGCTAATGAACGTATCATATATGAAAAGTAGCAGGCACAATTGTAGTATATCAAATACATGCACCATAGTTGAAATCATGATTCAGAATTATTCATGAAGTGCTTTGTAAATTTGAAGAATTTCAAAAAAAAAAAAAAATTGCAAGTTTAAATTGACATAAAGAAAAACAGAGTTTATTTGATATTAATTATAGATGGTCATAATTTGATCATATTTATCATATTTATGCATGTAGACTTATATTTTACAATTGATAAATTAAAAACATGTGCCCATACTTTTATATAAAAGGGTTAATTCTTCTGTAATTATTTTACATAAAATACTACAATGTTTGACAAACACTTTACACTTTGGTACAACAGGTGGTGAATGGCAACATATACATGTATATTCTGGACTTCAGGTGGGACGTATATAACGTGCACACACGGGATTATCTACATGTATACGAACTACTGAAGGAAGGAGAAACTTCTTGAGTTTGTTACAGAAGTTAAGCCTCACCTGTTTGATGTTTACATCGGAAAATCCAGAAGCGTGAAAACGCGACACAAACAACTTGTTCCACAGTTAATCGGAAGTTTGAGAAGTTTGGTTAGCACTCACAAAGTACTAAAAGTAATAAATCATAAACTAAGACCGACTTGACAGTGACAAGGTCGTAATATCTTTGACAAACACTTGGCCAGGACACGCTTATTAATAATCAGTCATGATATATTGGTAAATGCCGGCGATTTAGAGTCTACATCCCCAAGGTGACGAAAATGTGTTTACAGTACAAACAGAGCTAGCAATATCCTTATCTTCGAATTGTGAAATCCAAACATCGCATTACAGTGTGACAAATAGCTTTTTATATAAATAAACTGTTCGTAATTTTTTATCCGCATGGGCTTATATATTTCAAATCTACAGCATAAACCAACAACATACATATTATTGGATAATTTATTTTCGCATCATGTAAAGTCGGTGCGCGGATCAAAACTGCACAAGGAATTGAATCAATGAGTACCAATGAACGGCTCCTTTGCATAATCATCCAAACTTAATTTAATTTAAACACTATTTTACTTTGTAACATATAATTATGAATGTGACTGCAGGCACTGCCTATTTTAGCCAATCTAGCCCCCTTCCAGTGATGTTCAGCGTGTCTCTATCTGTTTACTATGTCTAAAAAATGTCAATTTCAGCGCGTGCTACTATACGTAATCAGAAATACCGCGATACCATAGAACCCGCGATATGATAGGAAGCTACTATACCTGGCTGACGTTGGATAGTTTGGGTTTGAACATGTCTATTCTGCCGACATCATCAACTATTTTAATTCGACGATCTGATTTATTTTGAGTAATGTTATACTACTGATATATAGGCCTATAATGTCTTCTTCCTATATTTTTTTAAAATATCAATTCTCCTCACCAATTTGCATTACATGAAAGTGGAAAAACTGATGCGTTTTGATTGACTTTGATCCAAATAAATATACATATATAGTTTCTTGTCATGCATTATATACACGCAAAGATAAACAGGAATCTACCCAGTATTCTCTCTCCTACTTTTTAAACTTCAATCAAATTGCGTTCATACACTTATATTTACATTCAGTGTATATTTCCTCTTATTTTTGCTTTGGAAATCTGCGACGTTCAATTTCCTATAAATACACTTTGCTTACTCATGCGCCATGAGCACATATAAACGTCACCACGTATTTTGAGTATATTTATTTTTGTAAATTACATGAAACGTTCAACCTTACATAACCAATTTGATATGTACTTTTGAAAAATAATCATTAAAGTATACATACTCCTTAATTAAAAAGAAATATACACTGAATGTAAATATTATATTTTTAGCCGTGGAAACGTACTAAAAAGCATGTTGATATGGCTGTTCCATGTATGTTTCTGTTCATATGGATCCCTGACTGAGAGCGTAAATAATGGCGGGCTTTACAGCGACGATACACAAACATTTCATACAAAAAAACATCAGTATGAATATAAATATAAGCATTGAATGCTTATTTTTGGATGTCGTGGGTCCTATGACACTCTAATACGGTGCAGACAAATTATCATTCAATTTGTCTGCAGCGCATGCATTGGTGTGTCATAGGACCGACGACATCCAAAAATAAGCATTCAATGCTTAAATAGCGGCAAAACCGAGTAACTATTTTCTGTAATTTGTTTCTATATCAATTTGTCCGATTTAGAATTTACACATTATCTAAACGTTTTTAAAACCGTCCTAAAACGCATTATTTATAGTAGTTTCAATATGAAAGTGACAATTACATGTGCGTTTATCAAATAGAAATAATGTATACATATTTTTTTTTTAATTTCTGCTCTTGTACATACTGTATAGCTGCATTTATTTCTTTTAATTAAAATCCTACAGATAAGTTTTTACCTGGCTGCAATAAGGTAGCCCTTTTTTCTACACAACCCGCCATCATTTTTTTTTTTCGCAACGAACCACTAAAGTTAAATGATTTTGCACCTGGGCATGCGCGGATCTAAAAGGGGAAGGGGGGGGGTCATAGTAAAACCGAATATATCCCTCGGACCCCACCCCAAGAATTTCTTGATCTGCACATGCTGGGGATAAGATTTGACGAAAATATGCAAAATGGAAGAATGCATTCCAGTCTATATATATATAGATAATTTACATTCCCTGGTGCAACCTTCGGTTATGACTAAAATTCATTGAGAAAATTAACTAGTTAGACGCATTAAAGTTAAAAGAGTTACGACCCTTATCACAGGTAACAGCTATAACGCCTGTGGACTATATATATCTTACATGGATCCGCGCATGCTGGGCATACGATAATTGAAAATATGCATAATGGAAGGATACATTTAGTCTATGCATATAGATCATCTACATTTCCTGATGCCAACAGTGTTTCTGACAAGTTATGACTAACACTCGACACCATTCTCAAGTAGCATTTTACCAAATTAAAGCTGAACACCGCTCGTAAATAGGCACCGTCACACAGGTACCTGGTACATAAACCTTCGATTTCGTTACACCCGATTGCACACCCGAAACTCGTGGCCGACATTTAGTATTCCTTTCGTGGTCTTATATTTCATGCATTTATTTTTTTATTCTATGTACATATTCTGTTTGTAAATAATGCATTGACCAATATACCTGATGTTAGTATTCTCCTGGCTTGAAAAAAGTGCGTAAAATTTGATAATTTTATCGCGACCGAGTAACACGGCGAGGCAAGATTTACGTCACAACAGGCAAGACCTCTACAGCGAAGTACTTTGAACTGTTTAGAGGTCTGTCCCTTATATAAAGGTTGTAGGGCCATCTGTGATGAAAGAGAAATATGGCGGACAGTGCCTATTTACGAGCGGTGTTCAGCTTTAAGTGGATCCGTGTTGGGGTCGTACCTCTTTCAACTTTAATGCGTCTTAATTTGATAAAATTCTACTCGAGAACAGTCAAGTTACATTAGCATCCCCCCTCCTTAGATAACACAGTGGTGCATTCAACCAACACTTTTTCGTAATGTAGATTACTAGATACTCGAAGATAGGTTTGTCTGCAGCTATAGGGTACAACCACCTTTCTCATGCGGAACGGGCCTGACCCTCCTCCCCGACCTGCAAAATTCAAATTTCTTTACTAATAAAATTGCCCAAAATTTGCCTCGTTCCCCCTGTCAAACTGAAGTAACGGTCGCCCCCCCCCCCCCCCCCCCGGAAAAATTTTCTGGAACAGCGCACGTTTCCTTCAATACTTGATAGCAGCAACTATTATCAGTTTAAATAACAAAACTTCAGTTAGCACCAGTTATACATTTCACCTATAGAAAAGTTTCAATCTTCAGACCAGACACATCCAGGGACTGATATGTAACTACTGATATTTTTAAAGTCCTTCAATTCCCCAAAATACTTATCTCTGCCAACTAACTGGTCAAAATGACTTTTTTCAAAAGCTGTGATCCTCGAACTTCAAAAAATAAAAACATGACTCATTTAGCCACAAATCTTTATTTTCTGTCCCTTCACATTTAAGCAGCCTCTTTCTGGGCATCCTTCTTGAGAGGACCCAAGAAGTTCTTCTTCTCTTCAAAGGTCTGGAAGCGTCCATGGCCGTACTTGCTGGAAGTGTCGATGAACTTCAGACTGATCTTCTCCATAGCCTTCTTTCTGAACGTAGCCAGCAGGGACTGAAAAAAAGACACAGTTGTAATGGTCATTGATACCAAGCACATTATTGTGTCGACCTTGCAAGTTATAATTTACCATACCTTTCTAAGAGTGATAACTCTCTTCTTGGATCCCATGCAGCATCCCTTGATCATGACAAAGTCCTGGTTGACCTCTCCGTAGTGAGGGAAGCCTCCCATGGGAGTAATGGTCTTGTCAGCTGGGTCATAATCAGTGGCTCCGTTGTTCTTGATGACCTAATGTAATAAACACATTCAAATTAATCAAGTGCTACAACACAGAAGTTGAAAATAGTTAAAATTCTTGCACCAAAGAAGACATTACTTTCCGACATCCATTACCTTGCCATCCTTGGTGTGAATGCCTTTGCCGATGCGGTAGATCTTCTTGTTGATCTCGGTACGGTGGTGGTATCCCTTCTGACCGGCACGGGCCACACTGTACTGAACTCTGCTAGGATGCCATGCTCCAATACAGGCAACCTTACGCAGACCTTTGTGCGTCTTCCTGGGCAGTTTCTTGCAGTGCCATCTGGATGTTACACCTGTAGCGAGATATTGATCTCATTAGTACATTATCAATCTACAACAACTCCAAGTAAGAGCAGGGAATTGCTGACAAGAGACATCAGAAGGAAGGCAGCATGGTGTCCTTCTACAGAGCGATTCAGACTGCCCTGGCAGGGGCAGATACCATGTTTTTACATCACATATCTCTTTTGTATTCCAGTAATAAGTTAGTTTAGTTGGACTTTTCGTATTTGGTTTACAAAAGCATTTAAATCTTTAAAGTATCAAAATCTTGCTATAGAACTGTTACATTGAACGATGTTGCAGTACTAGAGGTGTAATGATATGGTGATATATCGATCATATTGACCGCGAGGGCCCATGATGTGCGTATCGAATCGTCACATGTGTATCTTGATACACTGTATGAGTTAATTTTCACTGACTTTCTAGAATAGTTACATAGTATACATAACATAAAGACATTAGGAAACTTCAATTAAAGTTAGAAATAATTTGTTCATTTTGTTCTAATGAATCAAATTTTATTTCTCTACAATATTTGTTGATTGATTTTGTAAATAGTTGACATTTTCTTTGTGCAATACTATTTCTTATAGATAGTAATAACAGTTTATTTATAGTTAACAACTATATCATGATACACGATGTAACACATTAATATATCATGATACGTATCGTATCGTGAGGTAGCTGGCGATACTCAAGCCTATGTAGTACACTAACCTTTAAATCCTCTTCCTCGGGTCACTCCGATGCAGTCAATGTTCTCATCCATGGCAAACACCTGGTCGATAGGTACCGCCTTCTCCAGCTTCTCGCGGGCCCAGTCAACCTTCTGGCTGACAGTGCCTCCATTCACTTGCACCTCCATGATGTGGGCCTTCTTCTGGCGTTTCTTCATAAGCTTCATCTAAAAAACAATAGGAATCTTTAATTAATGACAATCAGAAGTGCTTTATATACACAGATTACTATGAAGCACAAAAAAGACTATTTTGTTAGAAGAAAATGGTTTTGTTCTCCAATAAAACAAACTGTAGCTTCCAGTCTGAAAATAATTGGATGGATGAGCTCTCTTCACTTGCAAAGGGTTTCTGATCCATACCACTCCTCACAAACCCATGGCATATCGTGCTATCAAAAGTCAGGAATTTTTTCCTGGATTTTGATTGGGATTATATTTACTGAAACCGTTTGACAAGTCAAAATATGCAAAACACATCTGTTTTAATCAACAATGATTTTGTACTGTTTATTCACAAGTTCAAAACCCTCAATTTTTTAGTCTTTCTGTTTGAGCCTTCATGATACATGTGGCATGCAATGGTGCAATACCAAGTACACCTGATTGTGTATCAACAGAGGCATGCACTTACAGATTAAGAATATACTGCTCCCTGTCTTGCAACCTTCAAATTTATTCGATCTATGTACAACATTTTACACCATTTCTATTTATTGAATGCACTGGACATTAAGATGTTCTTGTAACTTGTCAGCTGTCTTTGGAGGCTGCCATTATTGCACCAGTGATGTTAAAAGTATGGCATCTTTCATCATTTCACCGATTCATAAATCAGTCTATAGATCAAGTGACGAAAAACTCCTAACTTTTGATAGCACAGTATGCCAAGAGTTTTCATGAGGAGTGGTGTGAATCAGAAACTATAAGCAAGGACCAACCTAGGGGGCGACTTGGGCGAAATAGTCGCTTTTTGATCGGTAACTTTGCCGGAATTTCCTCCGAAAGAGAAGTTGAAGTCGCCCTGTATTATGAGTTCATAATGGTGTAAAATTAACCCCAAAGGCAATAAAATGATAATTAACTAATTCTAAAGACGTTTTCACAGCCTCAGTTAACCCCTGTTGTGATTAATATCTCAGCACTGTCTTATCTTTAGGGATTATAAATACAAGTGATGCAACCACATACTGTGCAACCGATGTTTATTACTTTAAGTGTTGATATTACAATTAATTGGTAACTTGTAATTAGTTAATAACTCTGCCAAATTAATGCAAAAATAATCATAAAACCGTTTGTTTACAGTTATCTTAAAAAAAAAAGAAAAGATTCTCTACATAACACATAACTGTTGTAATTGGGTCAAAGGGTTGGACCAATACCTCCAAAATACACAGAAATACAGAGACTGATTTTATTTGTCATTTAGCTAACACAATTACAAAACATTTCATCTGTAAAATGTATGAATACATCAAATAAATTAAATTTGAAGTTGGTTTATTTTTTATTGACTTGCTTCTAATCTAATTTAAATTATTATAAAGGTTGAATCTGCGTATATCATGATTAGCGTTATGCTGTTTTCAAGTAATGGAAGTCTCCCTGATTTCTCAAACTTCTCCCTATTTTTCTGTTAGGGAGAAGTGAAGTCTCCCTAAAATTTTGCTCTAGGTTGGTCCCTGCTATAAGCTAGCGAAGATGGGATGACCTGTAAGCTACAGTGCCTCCCAAAGTAAAAAACTGCAATTTACAGCACAAAAAAAACCACACAGACAAGCAAGTACCTGCAATTTACAGCACAAAAAAACCACACAGACAAGTACCTGAGTATGAGCAATGACACGGATGACCTTGCAGTACTTCTTCATCTTGGCAAAGTCCCTCTCGATCTCCTTCTTGCCGTCCTCATCCTGCCATTTCTTGGAATACTTGGTGTAGGCCTTCTTCTTGGCACGGTACCTTCAGAGTTAAGACCCACTGTACCACCTCATGTCACACGATGCGACAGCGGAGGTCGTGTACAGAGATAGCTCATCGACCAGCTGGTCGAGCGGAGCTTGCAACAATGATAATAAATCACCATCAGAGCTTGTGAATGCTACTGAGCTCCGTCAACCAACTCCCGAGAGGAGCCACTGAAAGAAAAGGCTCACCAACATTGGTTGGAGCCATGTTAAACAGAAATGCACAGGGTCGTTTGTAAAGCATGGCTGAAATGATTAAAGTCCGAGATCAGTCCAAGTAAACAATTCACACATTCTTCAAATATTTAAAAATTTTCATTATAAGTGATTCAAAAAATTTTCTTTCTAAAGCTTACACAAATTGATCTATAAGGTCTTTAGATAAAAATTAACAGATTACAAAATATCAAAAGAGCTTTATACCAGTTCTTGTAGAATCTTCTTCTACAGTCTTCACTAAGGTGCTCAGCAAAGATTGTCTTGAAAGCTCTCAATCCCTTGGGGGTTTCAATGTAGCCAACCACACCGACAATCATCATTGGTGGAGTCTCAAGGATGGTAACAGCCTCCACAATCTCCTTCTTGTTGGACTCTTTAAAGGAAATTATAAAACAATGTTGAAATGAATTATGTAAATAAAGTACACATTTCTGTTATCCATTATCATAACATAAAAAATTATCATGTTGTTGACAAATATCCGTTGACCACATTTGAGTTGTTTCAAATAGGAAATTTCAGTTCATCATGAAATAGCATGTTCATGCACAAGATGTGTGGCAAAAAAGACCAAGGTTGGAGAAATACTTACTGGATCCAGGTCTATCAACTTCTCTCACAATATGGGTCATTCCTGCTTTATAACCCAAAAATGCAGTTAAATGGCAGGGCTTTGATTTATCGTCCTTGGGGAAAGACTTGCATTTTCCCCTATGGCGCCTGGAGCGCTTTTTGGGGAGGAAAGCCTTAGATCCGTGGCGAGGAGCCGAAAATTTCCGATGGGACTAAAAAATAACGTTTAATAATGTTTAATATTGTTTCCTTTACTATATATATTATTTTTAATACAAATTACATTCCCATTTCCCCGATGTCAACCGATTTTTTCAGGTACACTTCAGAACCATGACCTACCATTTCGGCGACGAACGTGGAAAGGCAGTATACTTTACGGCAATTTGCGACCTCGGTAAA
The DNA here is from genome assembly GCA_020458035.1 of Magallana ariakensis. Taxonomy (NCBI): domain Eukaryota; kingdom Metazoa; phylum Mollusca; class Bivalvia; order Ostreida; family Ostreidae; genus Magallana; species Magallana ariakensis. Next base: position 58,085,541 of record CM035817.1, on the reverse strand, counting down.
AAATATAGAATATTATCATGTTATTATATATTGATTATTTAATAATAATAATATTTCAACAAAATATAATTACGTAACAAATGTTTCATAAATACAAAGTTTTGACATTTTTATAGCATGTCGAAATCCCGAAATCTAAAAACAATACTAATGTCGTAAAACAGTTTCCGTTAGGTCGACTCAAAAAATGGGGGACGGGGAAAATGTCGTGCAGAAAGAGTTTAGAGTCACTGTGTTCGAAAAGGCAAAAGATAAACTAAATGGACAGGTCATGCTGGCTATTGAAGCTATCTTTAGCAAACCTGCTAGTTATCTGAAAGGTAAAACTCGTTCGTATAACAGTTCAACCCGAAATTTCTCTATCGGCAAAAATTATTTCAAAGCGTGTAATCATGGTAATTACCCACTGTTTTGCTGGTAACTCTGTAACAGATCATAGGCATTTTCATTTGATCAAACTTCTTAATGTGAGCTGTAATTGGAAGCTTTGACTAAACACAGGCACCTGAATATTTTCATCAATTAGTCACACAATAGGCCAGATGATGGGGCAAATATCGAAAAATTCTACCTCCTCTACATATAAATACATATAGATGAGGTAGAATTGTTTAATATTTGGCTTATTGAACGACTAATTGATAAAAATTCAGGTGCCTGTTAGTCCGAAATATCTGACGATATTTGGTTTGATTTCGTGCATTTTTGGAATCTCACAAGAAAATAGGTCAACAACACTATTATTTATCAGTGTGATTATCAAAATATGCAGTGAAATTATATTTTAAGCTGTATTATTGAGTTTAAATATATATCTTTTTAAAATCAAGCCTAGAATGCCGCTTCCTGATGGAGGCGGTGAATTTCCAGTTCTCGTAATGGCGCCGGTTCTGACGTTTTCCTGGCATGTCAAATATCAAAATTGTTAAAAAGCCAGGAAAATGTCGGATATTTCAGACTAGTGCCTGTGGACTAAGAGAGCATTTGACAGGTTGATAAACAACTTTTTCTGTAACCATACTTTTATGGAGATTGATCCCTCCGTATATCCAAAACTTCTTGGGGATCAATCTTACAAACTACCGTAAAGTCGCGTGTATAAAACACACTTTTTTCAGCCAAAATTTGATCAAAAGTGGGGGGTGCGTATTGTACATAGGACCAAAATTTTACCCCATTTTTTCAAGCTGTGATTCTTGATACCACGGGAGTAGTGACTGCCGATATAGCGTGTTATGCAAGTTGTATGAGTGTACACTAAATTCACTGCGTCAGAAATACCTTATTCTTAGTTTTATTTCCATGTATTGAAATAATTATCCTCTCTCAACGCTATTCCTTGCATCAAACAAGTTTAAATATCGCCAGTGTATTCGCCATTACATAAGCAGCCACCTGTTGACTCGGCGTGTGGTCAATGTTTAACAATTTCTGGTGTCAGAAGCATGCACCTGTCTCGTGTCGGACTTCACAGGGTGTTTTCAAGTGCATGTAGATTAGCAATAATTTTGATTTTATTTAACTTGATTACTTTATGTCCAGTTATGCAGTTAAACATTATTGGTTTACATAAACACTGCTAAAAATACATTGATCATTTGTACGATTTGATAATGACGATATACGACATACATACGTTTCTTCACAATGTTTTTTTGACAACAATCAAACAATTTGACTGTAATCTGATAATTAATCAATTAAATCATTTCTCTTGATGTTGTTTTGGTTTATATCTGCAAACATTATTACTTTAAAGCACTAAGCTCAGTTGCCATTCTTCTCTACATACATGTATGTATAATGATCTTCAACTTCTCCGCTGTTGTACTGTACGAAGTGTCAAATGATAGGCTCCCTTTGATACCACTTATGTAAATCATACCGCTTTTTAAGTAAAATTGTATGAACTTTGACTCTAATATCGCTTGGGCCATGTTCCGACCACGAAATTACAGTAATTGTGCTTGGGTTATAAAATTATCATTAAACATCGACAGTTATTTGGAAAAGTGGGGGCCATCGATTTTCATCGTCTGAGCTATGTTCCGATCACAAAATTACAGAAATTGTGTATGGATTATAAGATTATCATGAAACATTTATAGTTTTGGGGGAAATAGCGGCCGTTGATTTCGCCATGTTTTGGGTGCGTATTATACATAGGACATGCTGTTTTTCCCCCATTTTTTGGTCAACTTTGGGGGTTGCGTATTATACACGAGTGCATATTTTACACGATACTTTACGGTATAAACATATAGAAAAACTTCTTCACCAAAAGTTGTTGCATTTGATACACATTAATGCAGATTTATATAAAAAATTTCAAAATCAAATTTTTTTATTTATTGCATTTTAAATTTATATCCTGAACGGGCTATTATATCCTGTTTGGGCGATTGGTCCCAACCTGTTTGAACTATTGGGCCTGACACAGGCCACAATTTTAGTGTTTTGACCCCTATTTGCATTTGGTGATCAAACACCTGTATGTGTATGGTATACCTACATGTATTTTACCTACCAAACGGGAGACATTTATCTGAAGAAAAAGTTCCCCATGTTAATCTCTAGGGCAAGTACTCTATAACATGTTTACTTCACAATAGGACCACTTTAACAAGAGCTTGGACTTTGGATAGTTGTCTCAAACAGCCATGTGACGTAGACCTATCCATTTCATTGCTGGCCACTCTGCCATACATGTAGCTCTTTGAAATCAACAAGATATGTCTGTCTTCTGAGCTAAGACTACGCAATCTTTGTATATTTTACTCGAAACTAGCATCATTTAAAACTTGTTTTGATGCAAAAATAGATACATTTTGTAGTTACGTCTTACCGAAAGTCCAAGGTCTTGTTAATATGGTTCTAAACCATTCTTTTGAAAAATTCTACGTGTGTATTTTTGAGCTTGGGTCAAAATCAGATGCTTCCTAGAAGTCAATTATAATCATATTTTCAAAATGTTTCTGTCTTTGAAAAAAAATTATTTTATTTGATTATATAAGATGTGGCCTCATTCCCTGGACTTTACTTTGGATTCCTATTATTTGGGCAAGTTAAAAACAATTGCAGCCAATGAAAACAATTATCTATAAAGTACATGTCAAGCTCAGTTTAGATTTATTGTTATATTTTTTCACAATCTGACTTACTTTAAATTAGATGTGGCATTTCACTAAAACTGTGCACAAAGAGGCCTCCTTATCTAATTTTATCTTTTGACATGTATACAAAAGTAAAGATCATTGTCTTCATTGGCTGCAATATTTTTCCTTTGTGCAGATGTAGAGTCTGAGAAATGAGGCCTCATAAAATTTTGAATAAAATTGATTAACAGAAACACATTGATTATATGCATTTCATTCTATTGGAAAAATCTACACAATAAATTGTTAAGAATAAAGTTTTATTTTGAAGGTAACAGGTTGGAGTACTTGCTTTGGTGATAAATGTATTGATGTGGTTTTTATTCAGAGAAATGAAATCTGAGATTACAAAAAATTATTTCACATTTGGTAGGTTAAAAAGGGTATATTAAACATGTAGGCGTTGAACAACAAATGGGAGTTGAACCACCAAACGATGACATGTGCCCAACCTGATAAATCTAGAGTACTATCATCCAATCTAAGGCATATGTAGGATATCTAATGATTTATGATAATGCACCTTTTCCAGAGATCTGTAATTCTGTATAGATCATAGTATGCAGTTGTAGAATGAAGCTATCTAGTATTTAATGATCTACAATCACGTCTCCATTTCCAGAGAACTGGATTGAGCCTATGCAGGCAAAGCACCGTGGGAATTACTACCACAGGCAGTTCCGGCGAGTTCCCACCATTGATGAGTGCTTAGTAAATGATCAGCTGTGTATGTACGAGGCCAACGAACAGATGAAGAGGGATAAGTAAGGGCTGTCAGAGATCAGCCTCTTTAATTTACCGTATTTAGCTTCTGTCATGGATAGACATTAACTTTTAAATTCACTTGCCCTTCCGACAAGGGAACTCAAATTTTGACTTGCCCGAATCTTAAACCTGGTTTAACCACATTTAGTTTAAGGGAAAAACACACTGTAAATCAATTTTTTTTATATAAACTAATAGTAATATGCCAATAATGTAATGCTACAGTACATAGACTAGTAGATCTTGATAATCAGATTTCCATTTATGATATCACAAATTCCATCGTTTTCTTATTTTGAGGAGAAGCTTAGAAACTTAGCAGGGCATTCTCTCCATTTTCTTCATCGTATTCCTTTTAAGTTTGTATTTTTTTTTTAATTTTAGAAGAACCTTTTGACTTTGTGATTTACCAGTACTTTCCATTTGTCCCCCCCCCCCCCCCCATGTATATTTAAAAAGAGAAGACTGCAATGCTAAGTTAAAAACTGAACAATCTCCGTTTCCATCAAACACACGAAATGAATAAGTAATACGACAAATGCGTTCAGAATATCGTGAGAGGGTTCCATCACATGGTTTGGCTCTTTATCATGACAGCACATACCGTTACGGGAAAAACTGTCATCGAACGCTTGTATATGTATTCGAGCGATCGGTGAATCAATGAAACATGAATATCATATGGAACGATTTACCGAAAGCGCTAACGGAAGACTGAAGAGTTCCAAATTGGAAAAGATGTTGTTCAAAAGTTTTAATGATGAAAATTGTTTGTAACCATAAAAAAAAAAGATGTATTTTTAATCAGAAATTTTACTTGCCCAATCGGACAAGTCTATCCAGAGTTTCACTTGCCCGAATTGAGATTTTACTTGCCCTGGGCAATCGGGCAACCGTTAATGTCATTCTCTGATTCTGTGTAGATGTAGTATTCCCGTATATTAGCATAGAGGACCATGGTCTAGATAGCTTTCACTTTCTGTATCACTTTGGTGTCCATACGCAGATCTTGAGGGGGGATGAGAAATTTAATTTACATAGTAAAGTTACAGAAGGAAATAAACCTTGGAACCCCCCCCCCCCCCCAAACCACCATTTGAAATTCCTATTATCCTTAGAATCCACAACCATCCACCCCAACCCCCTCTAAGTTTCAGTCGGGCATGCTGAAGCCACTTCTAGTTAAATTCTTTACAATGATCTCCACCATGCTCATGATGTTGTTTGCATTAGAATGTGAAATTTTTTTTCTTGTTTGTTTTAAGCTCACCTGAGCTGAAAGCTCAAGTGAGCTTTTCTGATCACATTTTGACTGCTGTCCGTAAACTTTTCACATTTTCAACATCTTCTCAAGAACTACTGCACCGATTTCAACCAAACTTGATATAAATCATCCTTAGACAAAGGGGATTCAAAATTGTAAAAATTAAGGGACACACCCTTTTTCAAGGGGAGATAATTAGAAATTAATAAAATAAATTGAGAAATTTTCAAAAATCTTCTTCTCAAGAACCATTAGGCCAGGAAAACTGAAACTTGTGGGGAAGCATCCTCAGGTAGTGTAGATTCAAAGTTGTGAAAATCATGACTCCGGGGGTAGGGTGGGGCCACAATGAGGGTCGAAGTTTTACATAGGAATATATAGAGTAAATCTTTAAAAATCTTCTTCTCAGAAACTCATGAGCCAGGAAAGCTGAAACTTGTGTGGAAGCATCCTCAGGTAGTGTAGATTTAAAGTTGTGAAAATCATGACCCACGGGGGTAAGGTGGGGCCACAATGGGGGGGGGGGGGGGGGGCGTGGGTCGAAGTTTTACATAGGAATATATAGAGTAAATCTTTAAAAATCTTCTTCTCAAAACCTAATCTGCCAGGAAAGCTGAAAATTGTATGGAAGTATTCTCAGGTAGTGTAGATTCAAAGTTGTGAAAATCATGATCCCCTGGGGTAGGGTGGGGCCATAATGGAGGGTCGAAGTTTTACATACATGTAGGAATATATAGAGTAAATCTTTAAAAATCTTCTTCTCAGAAACTCATGAGCCAGGAAAGCTGAAACTTGTGTGGAAGCATCCTCAGGTAGTGTAGATTTAAAGTTGTGAAAATCATGACCCACGGGGGTAGGGTGGGGGCCATAATGGAGGGGGGGGGGTCAAAGTTTTACATAGGAATACATGTATATAGAGTAAATCTTTAAAAAACTTCTTCTCAGAAACTAATCAGCCAGGAAAGCTGAAACTTGTATGGAAGCATCCTCAGGTAGTGTAGATTCAAAGTTGTGAAAATCATGATCCCCGGGGGTAGGGTGGGGCCACAATGGGGGGGGGGTCGAAGATTTACATAGGAATATATAGAGTAAACCTTTAAAAATCTTCTTCTCAGAAACTAATCAGCCAGGAAAGCTAAAACTTGTGTGGAAGCATCCTCAGGTAGTGTAGATTCAAAGTTGTGAAAATAATGACACCCCCGGGAGTAGGGTTGGGCCACAAGGGGGGGGGGGTCAAAGGTTTACGTAGGAATATGTAGAGTAAATCTTTAAAAATCTTTAGCCAGATGATTCTTTATAATTGTTAAGACTTTGGCCCCAGGACAATTCTACTGCCTCACAAGAAGGTTCAGAGTTTGTTGTAGGTTTATATCCCATATACAGTAAAACACGCTTATAATGAAGTCTCAGGGACGGGAAATTTTACTTTGTTGTAAGCGTAATTCGTTATATCCGTCAAGTTTACAACATGTAATAAAGTCACGGGGAATGAAATTCACTTCGCTGTAAGCGTCAATTCATTATAAGCGTGTTCGCTATAAGGCTTAGCGTGTTTTACTGTATAAACAATTGTTAAGGATCTTTCTGAGAACTGCAATACTCAACATGTGATATGACTATAAAATCATCCTGTTAGAAAAGGTACTAATGATTATAAACATAAGAATATCCAGGGGTAAAAATGGATTTTATTTATACAGGATCTACTTGTATTATTGCACATTGTCCAGACAGTTTGTATTATGACTCCATTAAGCTGATTTTATCATACCTATTGTTCCTCAGGTGAGTGATGTGGCCCATGGGCCTCTTGTTCCTTTTTTCTTATAGATTTATTATAATGAGATTTTCTTTACAAACTTTTTTTACAGAATGATAGATAAACAAATTGTTAAACATCTTAAAATAAGATTTGATGAGTGTCGACGAAAGTACGTGGATGGTGCCCAAACGAGATGTTACCAGACGTATGAGGACTGGAATAATACGAGGCAGGACTTTTTGGTCAAATGTAAGTGAAATTATTCGCTGCTGCAATCTTCTGATCTTTTATATGCAAAATACAACTGTAAACATACATACAGAAAGTTTAAAAACAAATTTACATTCACCAATAAACACAACACAAACTAAATACTGCAGACATAACAACATACTGTAATTTGCCGAATATAATACACACTCTTTTTTCTTGAAAATTTCTTTGTGAGAAAGGGGTGCATATATACCCCAGTGGAATTTTAACATTATTTTTAACAGGTAGAACATTGGCTATCAAAATCCAGTACATAGCCTTAATACAGAAACGCTTCTCCTCTTTGTTTATTGCATTTTTTAAACAATTTTGGGCATCTTTAGCAGAAAATGTATTGCTCATAGTCCTTTGATAAATAAATTGTATTAATTTGTATATGTATGCACTATGTACATGTATTTTTTTACAACCCTGTGGACTGTTGTATTTTGTATGTTGTATTTTGTTATAAATTGTGTAGGTACCTGTATAACAGTATGCACTATGTTTTTGTTTACACGGAGTACTTTTGTATTTTTCAGGGGGAGACATGCCTCCACAGCACAATGCCCTGGACGTTTACTACAAGCAGGTGCACAGAATGATCCACGAGCGCCGACAACGTGAAAATCCAGAGAAAAAGTGAGAAATCGGCATAGACTATGAACACACACACAGTGTCAGTGAGAGCAGTGTGGCTGTATTATGTGTAAATAAAGGGTTTATTTCTGTTTTCTAATCGTTTCTCTTGCCTACATGTATGTAGTTCACCGTATTAAATGTGCAAGTTTATATTTTCATTTGCACAGGTAATTTTGTGAAATCAGAATAAAAAAATGCCAGAAAACAACAATAGCCTGCAATTGTCAGTTTAATCTTATACCTTGGTTTCATCAGACCCTTGCACAAATATTAATCTTTTGATTATTCATAAACTCAAGATTATTCTTTAATATAAAGTGAAGGCAAACTCATCCTACATACACATGTAGTATTACCCTCATTTCAATCGAATTATGAATTCAATTAATTAGAATAGATCATAAATTGAATCTCGTGTTTTTGATAATGGATTATAAAAAAAAATTCTGCTGGTCTACCACTTCATTTTTGGGTATTTTGTAGATACATTCCTATTCTGGTACATGCTTTGTTGTTATGTGCTATTTTAAAAAAGGGGAGGGTTATTTTTGGAAAATGAAAAATTTATACCCAGGGACAGGAACTCAGAGTGGGGAAAATAAGGTATCAAAAATGGCATGTAATCAATTATTTAATTCATCACTGCTACTGTTATGGGTCAGAATAACCCGAAGTACCAGCAAAAAGCATACAGTTTAAACTTAACAACAATTTATTTACAATAATATATAAAAATCAAAAAGTACAAACTTACAGCAAGATTCCAAACATACATACAATAGAGTGCCCGTTATTGTACACAATGTCTCAGTGAGGGTATCCAACACCCAAGTTATCCCTGTCTCTCTGTAATACAGCCTCCTTTATGCATACAATCCACAGTGTATACATTGACGGGTTACCTAAGAATTTGTAGTCGCGACCCATAATGGAACTAGTACATCTGTCCGTGTTGAAGTGCTGTACTTGCATAATTAACTGTCGTTACAATAAAGAATATAAGGGAAAAATATTTCTTTGTTCTTGGACGGGGTGCTATTGTCTTTTTTCTTTGGACTGCAAAAAGGTTTCCCTGTCTTTTGTGGTTATCTCACCAATTGCAACATGTTGTCATCTTGAAGGTATTACATAAAGTTAGTAATTTATATTTTTTATACGGTAACTGTAAATTTGTTCCTCTTAAACTTGACATAACAAAAAGACTTTATCAAAATTGATCGTCGCATTTCACATGTGAGGCATATATGCCTCATTTGCCTCCACCATGCCCATTGCTCTACGGCCGTGGACGTTTGCTTTGACACTGACTCGCTGCACTGTCTCGAGTTATCACGCCCCCCCCCCCCCCCCCCAAAATCGAATATACAGTTTATGACCTTTTTGTATTAAATCTGGATAATTATATTCTCTTTTGCTTCGCTCAGCCGAACATAAATTATTTCCTGTTCATAATCATATAAATAAACGAAACAAACACATAATGAAGGAGGTGACAACATTAGCCAAATTTATTATCGTTTTTTATATACAAGTAAAATCAATATCGGATTGGTTTCATCCATGGAACAGCCAGCCCGTAATATTAAGTATCCACCGCAACAAGTACTGCATCCTAAAAAGATATTCTTTCCGAAACTAGGACACCGGAATCAGCTTTACTTTTAAAAACGAGAAAAAAGTAAAAACATCAGCCACTAAGCGGTCGTAGCTAAGTGGTCGAATGGCAATAGAGCCCGGGTCCTGGGTTTAAATACCACAAGAACCGAATAACTCCTTACAAGAAAATAGTTCCCAGCTATGATATTAACTCCTTAGGTAGCCGTTACTTATATATTTGAAAGCACGATTCAATTTGAATCCGAGTAGTCAAGACAGCTTGTGCGCGGCACCCAAACCCAAAGGAACCGAGATCGAACCCCAAATGTGCAAACTAATTTTTAAAAATTTTATATGGAAACAAAAAGAAATATATGTCCTTTTTAAATGTACCACCCCAACTGACATGATAGACAACATGCTTTTACCCCCTATTACTAGTTTCAATGTATGTATTATCACTGTTCTTTGAGAGGTCCTGAAATATGTCTAGATTTTATGATTTTTATTCCCATTTTTTACCCTTTTGTTCTATTTTTAGTAACATATGCCTTTTACTCATAAACTATGGCAACCATGACAAAAACATACGTGGCAAATTTTATGACATATTGATACTATGTTGCACACCAAAATTGATATTGATACATCAACCATGCTTGTAGACTGTTTTGCATGACTTTCTCTGAGACGCCTTTTTCTAATAATCAAAAAATCAAGCATCACTACATAATAGTTATTCATATCCAAGAACATGCTTATTCCTTTGAATTAGAAATCCAACTAAGAACTTTACACACCGCTATGACAACGTTAGACTTGCATAACTGTAATGAAGTTGTTTGCGCCATGGACACTGTCAAAAAGGTCTTATATATACATGATTCTTATGGAAAATGACCACATCAAAGATCATCTGAACGCGATTCTCCAGGAAATGAGGAAAGGAATGACTGAAAATAATACAGGAAAATATTACATAATTCTGTGTGTGAAATTTCTAAGACGGAAACATTTTTAGCTCACCTGAGCTGAAAGCTCAAGTGAGCTATTCTGATCACATTTTGTCTGTCGTCCGTCTGTCTGTCCGTCTGTAAACTTTTCACATTTTCAACATCTTCTCAAGAACCACTGGGCCAATTTCAACCAAACTTTGCATAAAGCATCCTTAGCCTAAGGGGATTCAAAGTTGTGAAAATGAAGGACCAAGCCCTCTTACAAGGGGAGATAATTAGGAATAAATGAAAATTATTGAGAAATTTTCAAAAATCTTCATCTCAAGAACCATTTAGTCAGGAAAGCTGAAACTTGTGTGGAAGCATCCTCAGGTAGTGTAGAATCAAAGTTGTGAAAATCATGGCCCCCGGGGGTAGGATGGGGCCACAATGGGGGTCGACTTTTTACATAGGAATATATAGAGTAAATCTTTAAAATCTTCTTCCCAAAAACCGTTAGGCCAGGAAAGCTGAAACTTATGTGGAAGCATCCTCAGGTAGTGTAGATTCAAAGTTGGGAAAATCATGACCTTTGGGGGGTAGGGTAGGGCCAAATTGGAGAGGGTCGATTTTTAAACATAGGAATATATAGAGTAAATCTTTAAAAATCTTCTTCTAAGAAACCATTTGGCCAGAAAAGCTGAAACTTATGGGGAAGCATCCCGAGGTAGTGAAGATTCAAAGTTGTAAAATCATGAACCCCGGGGGTAGGGTGGGGCCAAAATTGGGGGGCGACTTTTTACTTAGGAATATATAGAGTAAATCTTAAAAAATCTTCTCAGAAACTAATTAGCCAGGAAAGCTGAAACTCTTGTGGAAGCATTCTCATGTAGTGTATATTTAAAGTTGTGAAAATCATTTCCCCCAGGGGTAGAGTGGGGCCACAATTGGGGATCGAATTTCTACATAGGAATATATAGAGTAAGTCTTTAAAAATCGTCTTCTCAGAAACTAATAAGCCAGGAAAGCTGAAACTTGTTTGGAAGCATCCTCAGGTAGTGTAGATTCAAAGTTGTAAAAATCATGATTCCTGGGCGTAGATTTGGCCACAATGGGGATGGAATTTTTACATAGGAATATTAAGAGTAATTCTTTAAAAATCTTCTTCTCAGAAACTTATCAGCCAGGTGATTATTTAATATTGTTTAGATTTTGGCTTCTGCATGATTCCTGGACGATTGGGTCTCACAAGGGGTTCAGAATTTGATGTAGGTTGATATCCCATTTATAAACAATTGATTAGGATCTTTTTGAGAGCTAAAATGCTCAACATTTGATATGACTATAAAATCATCCTGTTAGAAAAGGGACTAATGATAATAAACATAAGAATATCCAGTGGAAAAAATTGATTTTTATTTATACAAGATCTACATGTATTATACTACATTGTCCAGATAGTTTGTATTATGACTCCATTAAGCTGATTTTATCATACCTATTGTTTCTCAGGTGAGCGATGTGGCCCATGGGCCTCTTGTTTTTTATTCTTCTTTAATTTCTTATAATGTACTCTAACAGAACTTCATTTTTTCATAACGTCATAAAACCACAAAGACAAAGCTCACCTACCAAAGCAACAAAAAAATCATTTAAAAAATAAAATTTTCTTTAGCAAAATCTGAATATTTTAATCTGTATTTTGTTTATAGTGTTCAATTTCTTAACAATTTCCTAAAATGTATAAATTAATACACTGTATTTTACTTGATTGCGCAAAAACATGCGCGATGAAAACTAAAGTCGGCCACCTTTGGCAACTACTATAAATACCGGTATTTTAAGATCAATTCTCTGTAATTTTCAAAATTGTATACAGGGGTCCCGGTACGCATAGCCACCAATTTTAGCTACACTAGAAGTAACTCTATATAATTATCTAAGTATCATGTCACAGAGTAAAACGTCTTCAATCGTACCTCAAAATAAGCAGATTTTAGTGATTTGAAGTGTTGTTACCATATCAACGTATTTCAATTTCCATGTCATCTTAGTTGCCAAACTAAACAACAGTATAAAACATTTCCATTCAAAACAAATAATGCTTGAATAAAATATAAAAAAGTGTTATATTTAAATTGCTTTTAAGTTACCATGGTAACGCTTTTAAACAATTTTTTTGCCCGTTGAATCAGATAATTTTTTCTATAATTTAAAAATTGACAATATACTTTTTATCTGATTATAGTCCAGTCAAACTGTCATAAACCCTAAACAAATTGCAACAGAATTTTTTTCTTGATATATAATTAGTTTAATGTATATTATTGAACATATAAAAACTCTAGAAAATTATATCAAGGCGAAAGATGTTTTTAGCCGGGATTAATATTTGCCAATTTGATAAAATATGTATTGCATAAATGTGGTACCATACACACCAAGGGAGACAATTATTGCCTAAAGGAAACAAAGGAAGTTTGGTAATAAGGAAGCATACATCACTCTATATCTGCTCCAAGGTTTGTATCTGTTCAATGTAAATTGAAAATATTAAATCACAGGAGTCTATATTATTCTAAGTTTAAATAAATGATTTTGAATTTAATAAAACCATATCTGTATGTCATATTTAATACTTGCATCAAGTGTCACAATATTGCACAACAAAATACATGACTATCACAAAAATATATTGTTTTTAGCGTGAAACAATATTTTTAAATATTTTAAATTGCTAAGCTAATATAACCTTACAGTAAACATTAAAACAGTGCTGTTTACTTTTCTATTTTCATAATGGAAGCAAAAAAGGGAAATAATCTATTGAAAGCTGTTAGCTATATAATTTTAAAATATATGTACTTTATAAATAATGAAAATTTGTAGAATATATATTGATTTGTAAACTAAATGGAATATTTGTTACTGTTTTTTGTATTAATATATTTTCTGTAATATTATATATTTAAACTTTGTATGCAAAATATAATTATTTTTATATTCTTAAATGATTATTTTTAGATATATTCAGAGTCAGAAATGGTAATTATACATTGTACTGTTACTTGAAGAGTCTATTGTTTGATTATTGTTTTCCTTTATATAATATTATTGTCCTTGGATGATTTGTATTTCATTTATATTTTTTTATATCATTTTTCTATATTTTAATTTGATTTTTTCCAAAATTAATTTACTTCTTACAATTAACAAAAAGTACACTTTGTCCCTAAATTGAAAATCAGAAGGCATATTTTTTATCCCATCTTTCATTCTGCTTATATCCATACTGTTAAACAATATGGCACGTAACAATTAATTTAAAAGGGATAAATCATATTTGGAAAACATTTACGAAGTACGTACTTTCCCAAATCTAAAGAATATACAAAGTAAATGCATAATATTTTTGAATCAATTAACTTATTCTCATTTAGCATTTCAAATGCACATGTATGTTAAAAAAATAGTACCATATACATGTATTACCATTTTCTATGATAGGTAAAATTAGAAGATGAACAGCTGTATCATATGTCATAAGGAGGACTCAACCAAACATCTTGTGCAAATACGAAACAAAGGCAGTGATGGTATTAATAAAGCTAGTAGAGAAAGACAGGACATATTAGTAGCATATCCTGGCAATTATGTTCATGAAGAGTGTCGCAGAATTTATACTAACATAAATGAGATTAAAAAAAATAACAAAGAAAGGAAAGGGTTTGAAACATTGAGTAGCACTTCAAATACTCCAACATTAAGATCAAAGAGTCAATTCCAGTTTAATGAACATTGTCTTTTTTGTTGTCAAGACACTAAGTCAGATTGGTTTAGGAAGAAAGGCATAAATGTTTTTCCTGTCAGGACAAAAGATTTTCAGGAGAATATTTTAAAAGCTTGTAATGATAGAGAAGATGACTGGGCAGTTAGTGTTAGAGGAAGGATCAAATCTGTCAATGACTTACATGCTGCCGATGCATTGTATCACCAAATGTGCAGCGTTAACTTCAGAACTGGTAAAGCCATGCCACAATATTTTTCCTCCGACAAAGTAGGGAAGAAAAGAGGAAGGCCAGTGAGTTGCACAGATGCCTTTTTGGAGATTGTTGAGTATTTGAAACATCATGAGGATGAACAAATCACAGTAATTGATCTTGTAAATAAAATGAAAGACATATGTGGAGATGAAGCTTATTCTTCAGTGCATATGAAGAAAAAATTGAAAGAACATTTTGGAAATGAAATTATAATTACTGATGTAAGTGGAAAGTCTAGTGTAATTACTTTGAGAGATACAGCCACATCCATACTTCAAAATTTCTATAATCGACCAAAATTTCAAGATTCAGAAGCTGAAAAAAGGTCAATTATCAAAGCCGCCGCAAAACTTATAAAGAGTGACATTAGATCATTGCCGGTGAATAAAGAATATTATCCTTCACCATCTGAAATATCATCAGTTGATAAGAATCTTGAATTTGTTCCAGAGAGTCTACAGCTTTTTCTTCAAGATATACTTTCTGAAAAAAATACAAATTTAAAGGTTTCATCATTAGGTCAGGCCATTATCCAAGGATCCAGACCAAGGAGTCTCATTTCACCATTGCAGATTGCTCTTGGAGTACAATTACACCACTGTTTTGCATCACGCTTTCTTATCGAAACCCTTTTCAACTTAGGATTTTGTTCTTCTTATCCTGAAGTTCAAAAATTTGAAACCTCTGCAGCATTAGCTAAAGGCATTGATATTCCAGGTTGTACAGAACAAAGCTTCATTCAGTTTGTAGCTGATAACGTTGATCATAACATCAGAACATTGGATGGCAATGACACATTTCATGGAATGGGAATGATTGCAGGAATCACACCAGCAACAAACTACCAAGAACCAATTTCTAGATGTGTTGTCTCTGGAGAGGAACTGAAGCAACTTGCAAAGATTGATATAACATACTACAAACCACCAACAAATTCAATGGCGAGTCTTTTTTACCAGGAACTCGACGATTTGAATGTCATAGACCCAACCCGGCTGGTGGATTTCTTATCAGTTATCACTTGGCCATTAAGGGCTCCAACAACTGGATGGTCTGGATTCATGCAAATGATTCGGGATGGTGAATATCCTGGAAAATCTGATGTAGTCTTCTTACCCATGATTGACATGAATGCAAGTGATATCTCCTGTGTTTATTCAACCCTGAACTTCATTTGTTCCCAGGCAAGCTGTTATGGTGTAACACCAGTAGTTACCTTTGACCAGCCCCTTTATTGGAAAGCTTACACAATCATAGCCAATGAAATGCCTGATAGTTCCCTCAAATCACTTGTATTGCGTTTAGGTGGGTTTCACACAGAAATGAGTTTCCTTGGTTGCATAGGGCACATCATGAGTGGGTCTGGTCTCCAAGAAATTTTGGAAATTGTCTATGCATCCAATACAGTACCACATATGTTGAACGGGAAGGCAGTTGCTAGAGCAATACGAGGTCACATGATTGTGGACACAGCAATTCATGCTTTACTAATGAGCAAAATTTTCAAAGTTGACACACAAAGGTTGGAAAGTAAAGTACAAGCTACAGTAGAGCAGAATGAGTTTATTGACATGATCAATCAGCAGGAGGACTTGGAAGATGTATCTTCAGATGAAATGGAGAGCAGGATGTGCCTTCAAAGAAACAGTCTACTAGATAGTGCAGCTAACATTTATGACGAGTTATCAAATGGGGAGATGAGTATTGAGGAGGCATGCCAAAACCAGATTCTATTGGAAACAAAAAAAATATTTGAACAAGAAGTCATTGCTTTAAGAGACAATCGTACAGCCCAGATTTGGATTCAATATTCTGAAATGGTACAGATTCTGCGAACATTTATAAAAGCGGAGAGAACAGGAGATTGGAATCTTCATCTTCAAACCATGTATGATATGTTGCCATTCTTTGCTGCAGCTGGACATAACCTTTACACAAAGTCTGCCTATGTCTATCTGACATCAATGCACATGTTACCATCTGAACATCCTGAAATATTTACTGCTTTTCAAGGCGGACATCATGTTCTCAGAAGGAGTGAAAGATATTGGGCTGGAATTTCAACAGATTTAACAATTGAACAGGTTTTAATGCGAACCATAAAAACATCTGGTGGAATGACCAGAGGTCGAGGGATGGGTGATAACCAGCGTGCTCAATGGATCATGTCAATGCCAGCCTGTGCAAAGATAAATGATGCACTGCAAGAATTAACTGACACAGGATTCGAAACATCGGACATCCATAAAGAAGCCTCAACAGCAAGAATGTCAAGAGACAAGAATGACATTTCAGCAGTTCTAGAGTTCCTCAGACTTCGCAATCCATTTGAAGGTGACAATACATTGAGAAATATCTACACGGGGGAAGTAGCTCAAAAGTCTGTCAATGCCGACACTGCAAAAGATGTTGGAAAAAAAATCATTTCAGCATTACCAGGACAAAATATTGTGGATTACACTTTCAAGAAGTCACAACAAGTAGTGACACTATCCTCAAAATGTAAAGCAAAAGTAGATGGTGACCCTATAGATGTAGATCCACAGCTGTTGTTTCAGCGATGCACTACTGCTGCAAATGGAATGTTTGAAGATCCTTCGGAAATCTTTAAATATGAACTTACCAGTGTTCCATCTTCCCTTTTTGACAAAGATGGTTTACCAAGAGAGGCAAACAAATCAACACTTGCAGATGCCTTGTGGAACACTGTCCATTGCAGTGCAAGTGATGACCAGATCAAAGAAGCTGACTACATATTGGATGGTGGCTCTTTATTGCATAAGATTCCATGGAATAGAGGTGACACATTCAAATCTATTTGCCAAGCATACACTGACTATGTAAACCGGCGATATGGATCCGCTGCTGTGGTTGTGTTTGATGGCTATCAAAACCAACCATCTACCAAAGACGTCGCTCACATACGCAGGTCCAGAATGATGAAAAATGCCCCTGCTATAGATTTTGTAGAAGACATGCCTTTCATGTCAAAAAAGAATATGTTTCTTGCAAACGAAAACAACAAACAAAGGTTCATTGACTTGCTTTCAGGAGCTTTGAGAAAGACTGGAATAACAGTCTATAATGCCACAGGAGATGCAGACCTTCTTATTGTAAAAACTGCTATCGATCATGCTAAAGAAAAAGAAACAGTGGTCATTGGTGAAGACACAGATCTTCTGGTTCTCCTCCTTCATCATTCTGATCCTGAGATGAACCATATTTTCTTTAAATCGGAACAAAGACAAACATCACTTCGTAAAGTACGAGTATGGAACATTATAGAAACAAAAAGAAATCTTGGCGACATCATCTGTAAAATTCTCCCAGCAATCCATGCATTGGGTGGATGTGATACAACATCAAGAATTTATGGTATTGGAAAAGGGGCTATTCTGAAAAAGGCGAAATCTCCAGACTTCCAGACACTAATCATGCAGTTTGTCAATAGCACAGAGTGTGACGACATTGTGAAAGCTGGAGAGGATATTCTAGTACTTTTGTATGGTGGCATTCAGTATGAGGATTTAAATCTTCTACGATACAGAAAATTTACAGCAAGAGTTTTAGAAGGAAATTTGTATGTTCAAGTTCACTCCCTGCCCCCAACATCAGATTCAGCGAAGTTCCATATTTTACGAGCATATTTGCAGTGCAGGCTTTGGATGGATAATGGAAGCCAACTTGACCCACTTGATTTTGGGTGGTTTATATCGGACAACAAATTACTACCTATTAAAGCCACACTCCCCCCAGCCCCAGAGAAGTTACTTCAAATAATTCACTGTTCATGTAAAATCAATTGCGATTCAAAACGGTGTACCTGTAAGAAACACGGAATTGAATGTTCTAGTAATTGTGGAGAGTGTCGAGGTCTATATTGCTCCAACTCTCCTTCTCTAACTCTGGATGACATACAAAATGATCTATAGATGATATGCATGAGGTTTATTTCCATATTTGTTAAATCTGTATTTGAATCGAGACAAATTTATTTGGCATAGCTCTTATCTCTTCACCCGATTCGCTGGAGTTGCACTTCATTAATTGCAGTTTTCAAAAACTTAATTGCTTTTTTTTTTTTGCAACATGTACATTGTAATTTGCACGTGTAGGTTTTTTTTATTGAACTTGTGCAATTTATGAGTCATTAAAAGAATGTTGTTGATATTTTTGTGGGGCATTTACATCTGCTTATAATATTATGATACATTGGGATAAAACACGTTATTTCTCGTCTTTTTAATAAAATCTTGGTTTTTTAAGGGCAAAAAAAAATGTGTTTGGACAAATATATTTTTCTAGAGTTTTGATATTTCAATGGGAGCATTACAAATTACAAAACTCCACTGGTATGATTTCTGTTGCAATTTGTTTAAGGTTGAAGCGATTTTGAGATAGATTGACTGGACTATTATCTTATTCCGTATATCTGAAACTGCTGCTGTCACTTGAAATGTGTCTTCAAAAGAGCTTGAAAAGGCTATTTTTCAATCTTTTGCTTCTGTTACCATGGAAAGCGGTCCCCTAAACAACCATTTAAGATTTTCTGACATCTTTATTTACCAAACCGTATCAAATTATGAATGCGTCCTGTAAGTTCTAAAGATCAGTTTTCTGTAAATATGGTCAACAATTTTCTTCAAATTCCTCCCTTTAGCCTTTCGTCGTTTAATTATCTAAGGCAGTCATTTAAACCTTGGTACAAATTAACAGCGACTTTGAATGAGAATTACTTCCCCTGTACTTGTCATCTGTACGTCGTCATGTCATTACATTTGCATATCCCTTGTTCTTTTCCACTATAACCCTTGTCGGAAAAGTTGCATTTATTTTTCTATAACCGCATTTGCTATCCCTGTATGCGCAATTGCCTCACAGACTTTCAGATAGCGAATTCTCAACAATACATTGATTTTTACTCGTATATATAGTGTATATTTTTAATAACAAAAATATGTGGTGTTTAATATAAATTACATGAAGTTTAAAATGCAATACAAAGTATTTTAGTTTTATTCATATTTAATTTTAATCAATTACAAATGTTATTTAGTTTTGTATAATAAAAATGTACCCAAATAAAACGAAAGTGTTTTTTTTTTAATTTTCCTGTTCAAAATTCAATGAACAAGGAAAGATAACTCTTCATACTTATACCATGATTTATGTACCTTACTGTTGGCGTACTATGACGTCATAAAGGTGTGACGTCATATACTTTTCCATGACGTTATAAATCATAAGTCTGAAACAATATTTATATGATACATGTGTTTTTCTCCAACTCCCGAAAATGGGTGTATTTAAAACATTTTAAAGGAATAACTGTTAGAACATATCATTTATTTTGTTAACAAATCAAAGAGAGTTAAAAAATTTAAAAAATACATTACTATTTTTGATGCAATAGCTAGATATCACGTTAAATATCAAGGTTTAGGCTAATACAGGGTATTTGCAAGTGGTAAAATGCAAATATAAGTAATAAACAACGATTATTTCGTGAACATGGCGTAATGAATAGCAACTGCTCTGCTGGCTAGCGCGCATCATGGAATATGCCAGCCTTTGACAGAAGTCCATCAGTAAAGTCAACATTATCCATCTCATCAAAATGAGGATGTACATGTACATCAACCTCACATTTTTTAAAAGTAATAACGTTGTTTATTTCTTAAATGAACATAGTCTCGTTCAACCAGACGCTCTGCTGTCTCCGTAAATGTCCGACTACCAAGAGAGGCTCTCTGCTCGTCGGAGATTTACGGAGACAGCCGAGGTCTGGTTGAACGAGACTAAAATGAACACTATATTCCGGGTTTATGTACACATCGACCCGGGGTAAATATATAGAGTTTAGGGACATTTCATCATTTCATGTTTGTTCATTGACCGGTCTCACTCTTACTCGTAGACTTGTTTATGCCTATAATGATGTACTGTATACAGAAAAATATTCGCCGCCATTTTATTTTCGCCCCTTTCGCCCTCGATGTCAGCGAGGAAAACTCCAACACAACTGTGTATGGGCAAATTCAAGACGAGGTGAAACTGTGTGCGAGAGAAGAAAGGCGAAAATTACACGAGACGAAAATAACCCTGTAGGCCTATACAGTAGTAGAGCGAATTTATTAAGTAAACATTCATTGATACAACATTAAGATGGAAAACAAACGTGAGACTGCACATTACAGTGTCTGTTGTTTGAACAGAAACACAAATCAAATTCAAAAGCTCAGTTTATTCCCTCAAACCAAACATATTGGAACAAGAGGTACCATTATATAAATAGTGCCTGTTTGGGAGGGTAACAGTTGAAATTGACACCCCGAGAAAACCAATGTCAACCGACGCGAAGCGGAGGTTGACAATGGTTTTCGAGGGGTGTTAATTTCAACTGGTACCCTCCCAAACAGGCACTTTTTATTTTATTATACTGAATGTCTTAATTTTATTGCAAATTTTACTGCTTTTATATAGAAAAGACGTGAGTTCTACGGCGAACCGTACGCACATAATTTTCGCGCATGTAACAATTCGTTCTATCGGCCCGTTGCCAAGTGTGTTGCTAACGCTGAGGGTATGGGAACGGATTGTCAAGTGCGTCTCAACCAATCAGATTTCAGTATTTAACATGAAAGTATAATAATATAAAATAAAAACATAGAAACAAATCGCCATAGGTACATATACATACATGCAGAAAAAATTGAAGAAAAGGGGTGGAAAATATAAGTCATATAACAACCTGATATAAAGGATCAGATCAGGAAACAACTAATGGGAACAGACAACTTATCAACATTATTTAAAATAAATACACAGTTTTCTCAGAGATTTGGCATTATGATCACGAAGTGGAAGGCTCTCCGTTAGAGTCCTGTAGAACTGTTGCTCTAGAAGATACGGGAAGCCCACAGATTAGCAGCATGCAGTAGATAAAGAAAAGGAAGACATATTCAGGGTATCTCTCAGTTCTCTGGAGAATGACGGTCCGTTTGTTTATTTCCAATTGTTACTTTTCCGAGACAATCATCTTACTCTAAACACCCAGTCTACAAAGAAGGGTAACACCCACCAGGTCTTTGATTTTCATATACATGCATGAAATGCAGAGGCTCTATTAGGTGTTTGTTATCAATGGTGTCGAATAATTATAACGTACATTTACATATATTTACACAAGTATTCATTCCCTGGTTAAATATGATATGGCAAGTGGTAATACCTGACCCACGACGTTTTTATATCATCCAGTACTATTTAAACATTTAAAAGCCTTTGATTGATCTTTAGAGGCTATTAGAATGGATTAATTTTAATACCAATACGAGTTCAGTTAATGTCACGAGTTGCGCGATTCAGTCGCGAAATGATGTAAAACGGCTTGCATAAGAACGTCACTTCATTCATGGATGAACCCGGAGAAAAAACTCCGGGTGTAACACCTGTTGTCCGGATAACCAGCGCATTGGGGACGGAAAAAGAAGACTGTCCCGGAGAAGATAAAGAACGAGAGGTTCCGAACTGGAATGGTGGGTAAGAATCGAGATACGTTTCTATTTAAAAAATTAAGCAAGCGGTCATCATTTTAAGTTTTCTCATTCAAAAATGAACAATTATATGTAATAAAAAAAATGAATATTGAATATAGCCATCTTGTTTTGGATATGTCTCTGCGTTTGTATTGTATATGATCAATGTTAGGATTAGCTTCAATGAAAGGGTAGATTTTCTGTGAGGGCCTAGCGAAACAACGAATTTAGTCGGGTGAACATCATATCATATAATTACTAGTATGTAAAAATACATCAGGTAATGAATTTGAGTTTATAAACGGTTAACTAACTCAAAACCATTGACTAAAATCAGAGTCATATCATCAGGTGTCGTAATTCTCATTATACTAATGCACGCAATAATTAAAACCATTAACTGACATTCATAGAGAAGGCTGGGTAAACAGAGTGAGATCGATGAGCGAATAGTTTGGATCAAGCTTGTTAACCGTCGCAGCCCTCTCATCATTTAGCATTCACTAAGTAAATCAGTGCAGAATTTACATGAGGAATATAAATTAGTATGTTTTCAATTTTGATTGTTTCAAATTGAATAGAGTCAGGTCTAGTTCAAGAATAAATAAAGGGAATCGATACATTTTACAGTAAACTGCTGCAATGAATTGAGAATATACAACAGCTGATTGGCTTCTTATTCCATTTTCCCTTCTCATTTCTTGTAAAAAAAAAATTGGGGTTTCAAGTGTATTTTTCATTTGATTTGATGTAGTGAAGTTCTGTTCATGCAATTAAAAAACACAACTTTTAAATCTTTTTAAACGCATGTTACATTTTCTTTGGACTTTTCCTGACTTATCGCTATTTGTTGGGTATCTAACTCATAATATTCGTCAGAAAACGTTTAATTGTATTCTCAGTATATGAATATATATTAAAACGAAGTATTTATTAAAATTTGACTGAAAAAAAGCAAACAATGTGAATGGTCTTTAAAACCGTTGACATGATTAATAATAATCACGTAATTAATTACTTAGAACACATTTTGAGATGGGCCCTGTTAGACGCTGGTCGGGTCTCCCCAGAGCTGGGTAGTTTGTGTATTACCAAGGAGAGGACTTCACGGAATGCATTCAGACGTTCAATAGTGATATACATTGTAAGGCTGTAATTGACCAGCTCAGGGCGGACTAATTTCATTTTGACATTTAGATAATCTGTTTTGTATACATTTATTCTTTCAATGTTGATCTAATGAACATTGCATTTACATTTTAAATATACTTCCAACTTCTTGTTTGTAAATCTGTGTTGTGGTACACGTGTGGCTAAGAATGGCCAGTCACGGAACAAATTAAGGCCTTTAAAGCGTTTGATTCTGATATAGCCGGTATCAAGTACTTTGAATTTGTGACTGACACTCCATTAACCGTACAGAGTACCATCCGGTGTTTCTCAAAGTTCTTGGTGTCAGTAAATAGATCGCGAACTCAAGTAGAACAACACACCTGGACAATTAATGTTTTTTTTTATTTAAAATCAATTAAACCTAAGTGTACTAAAACATTTTATAGAAAGAAAACAAAACCAAAAGTTTTAATTTGAAATCAATATAAGGATGAACGATGTACAAATCCATACACGTACTTGTTTTCTTCACAGAAAACGTAACTATCAGTTTACGTAGCTAATAACGTACTCAGATTTTTTTTCCAAAACACTGTTCATAATATTAATATCCAATATTTGTATGTTATTCTTTTTTAATTCACATCTCGGAGAATCTAAATACCCCTTTTTAAGTGAAACGTAGCGGAAGTCATTTACGGTAAAATATCATTAATTTGAGAAACTTATTGGAATTCTTCTTGCACGTAAGCTTTTGATTTTCAAGAACTGTAGTTGGGGACCAAAATCGACAAGGTGCACAGACTACAATGGAATCTCCCTCCAAGCGGAAGCTCCACCTGGTGGCGGGGGCGTCAACGATATACCCGGCCTACAAGAGGGGCGACGTGGCCACGGAGAAAATAACGGACAAGTCAGTCTGGCAGGTATACAGAGAGAGAGAGAGAGAGAGAGAGAGAGAGAGAGAGAGAGAGAGAGAGAGAGAGCTTAAAGTTGATATTCCATGAAAATCCCCCCTCCGCGAAATTATGTTTTCACGGTACTATGAATTTGTCCACGACGTCTCCAGTGTCCAAAGGTGATGACGGGAACTTAATTAACAATGTAAACATGCGGACATCTCATGCACATAATGAATAGAGATTTCAAATATTTATTCTGGTTGAAACAAATAGAAAACAACTCAAGGATAAACAAGAAATAAAGTACAGACACTTACTTGTACAAAAACAAAACAGATATGCAAACAGCCAAAGTCGATTTTTTATGATTCATTGACTGCAGGCTGTACGGGATGGGGGAACGAAGGAACTGGACTACCTATTGACGACTCAACCGGAAGCAAAAGAAGAGAAAGATTGCCATGGAAACACACTCCTTTTAATCGCGGCAAAATACAACCTGATAGAATCGGCGCGTGTTCTGGTAATTCATGGAGTGGGTAAGTAACAGAATCACACGCGCTCTTATATATCTTATGTAGTGGGTAAAAATTACAATCACACGTGCCGCGGCTCTAATATCTTATGTAGTGGGTAAAAATTACAATCACACGTGCTCAATATCTTATGTAGTGGGTAAAAATTACAATCACACGTGCTCTGATATCTCATGGAGTGGGTAAAAAATGGAATCACACGTGCTCTGATATTTGATGGAGTGGGTAAGATATAGAATCTAACGTGCTCTGATATCTCATGTAGTGGGTAAGTAAAAGAATCAGCGTCATTTTATTTATATCATAATAATTATAAATAGAAAGTAAATTACATGATATTGATGCTTTGTGAAAAATTTGACATTGTCATCTCATATAAGATTTTTACAATATTTGACATAGATATCAATGAAAAAAATCAGAATGACGGGATATCTCCACTGCATGAAGCCGCCAAGTATAACTCAGAAGACGTTGGTCGTCTGCTCATAGAGTCGGGATGTGACGTCATGATTCGAGACAATCATAAAAAGACACCATTGCACCATGCGGCCAGAAGAGGTCGAGACAAAATGGCGGAGGTAAAAATCCCGATATGAGAAATTACCCATATTTACCTAAGGAATAAAGGAATCATTCTTTGAGTATTATTAGGTGATCAAATCCAATAAAGTTCGAAAGGCTTTATGATAGATTTGATAACGCCTGACTGTATTTGATCACCTCATGTACAATATTCAAAGAACGATTCCATATTACTTATAATAATATAGTTGTCAGCAATTGTACGATTAAATATCAAAATAGTCATTGATGAAATGTATTGGACTAGTATAAATAACAAAATTGATTCTTAGTTTTATCACAGAGAAAGACACTGGAAAATGTAAATAAGATTATAATAATGAATGCCTAAAGTAAAATGAAACATTTCAAGGTTCTATTGAATTCTGGGAAATCTGACATCGATGCAAGAGACGAGGATGACCTGACTCCACTCCACGAATCCATCATACAGAATCACGAAAACATCGCAATAATGCTGGCAAGTTCAATCATCACTTTTACACTCAATAACAAATTAAATGAATCATCTTACTATAAATCATGGTTTATCAATATTTTTAGAAGTTCATTTCGTATTTGTCAGATAAAGAGAGACGCGGATGTTACCCTGACTGAGATCAACAAAACCACGCCCTACATGTTGGCGGCGTCAGTGGAAATGACTGACGTCATGAGCACAATACGCACTACTGGTATGGAAGACCCACCTACACTTACGGTCTTTCTATAGTATAATGAATTACTGATTTATAAACACTTAACAGGCCTGGGTCAGAGTATATATCGATTATACATTGTTAAGGTCGATTAATTATTCATTTTATGCTTATAAGTCCTCTAGATATACATGTATGTACAATTTGTACATGTACATGAATGCAAGGAAATTTCTTCAAAGATTTACCATCTAGTTATACGAACTTTAAATTACAAACATTAAAGCTGAACACCGCTCGTAAATAGGCACCGTCACACAGATACCTGGTATATAAACCCTTCGATTTCGTTACACTCGATTGCACACCTGAACCTCGTGGCCGACATGTAGTACTCCTTTCGTGGTCTTTAGATTTTATGCATTTTTTCTGTATTTTATGTGCATTTTCTGTTTGTAAATAATGAATTGACCAAT
This sequence comes from Magallana ariakensis, assembly GCA_020458035.1. Taxonomy (NCBI): domain Eukaryota; kingdom Metazoa; phylum Mollusca; class Bivalvia; order Ostreida; family Ostreidae; genus Magallana; species Magallana ariakensis. The sequence goes on along the minus strand of CM035817.1, from coordinate 58,059,339 downwards.
TTATTTGATGTTAGTATTCTCTATCTTGAAAAAAGTGCGTAAAATTTGATAATTTCATCGCGACCGAGTAACACGGCGAGGCAAGATGTAACGTCCACACAGGTGAGACCTCTACAGCGAAGTACTTTGGACTGTTTAGAGGTCTGCCCCTTATATAAGGGTTGTAGGGACAGCAGTGATGAAAGAGAAATATGGCGGACAGTGCCTATTTACGAGCGGTGTTCAGCTTTAATTAGATTTTTTTTAACCAAATATCCACAATATTCGTATTCTCATATTCAAGTTTTACTGTAGATTTGCATCATTATGGGACAATCCAACATTTAATTCTATTACTTATGCACAAATTGCCGTGTGTGTCTTTGAATGATTTGTTCTGACAGTGTTGCGACAGAGTGGAGAAGCGCATGCCCAGTCCATGGTCAATCAGCAGGACCTGTGGGGGAACTCGGCTTTACACGTGGCGGTCGACAACAAAGCGGTGAAGGTAAATCCCCGAAGAAAATAAACTATAACCTCTTAAGTAATTGTTCTTTGGTTGATGATATTACAGATTATAAGATATCAAAAAGTGTCTCCAGTCGTAAATTTCTTGTATTATTCTAGTTCTTAAAGTCAAGATAAATAATTACTAAATTATTACATTTGTTTACTTTGCAGTCTGTTCAGGAAATTCTAAAGCACGGAGGGAATGTCAACACAGCAAATGTAAGTCCACATATTATATTATATACATTATACATGTATGCCTACATGCTCCTAATACACACATGATAAACGTAATCGTAATGTCCACGTAACTGAAATCACACAAACCCACGTACAAACGTCATGCTCATACGCATATGTCATCGTAATGCACGTGCCCACGCAAATTAAATGCGCGTATGTCCACGTTATTGCAATGCACGCACGTCTACATAATCTCAATGCACATATCCCCACGTAATTTACATGCACGTATGTCCACGAAATTGTAATGCACGTATGTCTACATTATCGTAATTTTAAAATGCACATATATGTCTACGTTATCGTAATGCACGTATGTCCACGTTATCGTAATGCACGTGTGTCCATGTTGTCGTAATGTACGTGTGTCCAGACGCGTTATCATAATGCACGTGTGTCCATGTTGTCGTAATGTACATGTGTCCAGACACGTTATCATAATGCACGTACGTCTAAAAAAATCGTATATTCGCGTAATAGTAATATACGTCTCTAGTCGATAGCGATGATCTTATTTTTTGTCTTTTAGGAGACTGGTCTCACACCTCTTCATTCAGCGGCCATCAGTGGCGACCTTGAAATTACAAATATTTTGCTATCCCATGATGCAGCAGTATGTCCCAGGGATAACGATTCTTTCACCCCCATACACAGGTTATTTGCCTACATGATTGTCAAAAACTAACTTTAATTGAAACAATCTGAATTCAGAACTGTATTTGATAATGGTTATATTTTCCTTGATTTCACAGAGCGTGTATGTTCAATCGACATGAAGTCGTGAATGCAATAATGGAAAAGGTCAGTATTCGTTGTGGCTGTAGACATTGCTAGCAGTGAGAAGACATGTTGAACGATGGTGTTATCACCGTCTATTATCTCATTGCCACAGGGTGGAGACATAAATACCAAAACCAAAGATTCAATGACCCCTTTGACCTTGGCTTGCTGGAAAGGTCACCTTGAGACCGTGGACTTCTTGTTGTCTAGTGGAGCCCAGATCTCCCAGGTGGATAATCTGATGAGAAACGCCCTCCACTGGGCCGTGGAGAACGCCCACCTACAAGTTCTACTCTACCTTCTGAAGGTGACCATAAAACGACGGTAAAATATGGTGGAATTGAAATTTGATTTATTTTATTGCATTTGAGTTTATTTCTATGCTTTTTTCAGAAATGTGACAGTCTTATGCTAGAGGCAATGGATTTCGCAGAGCAAACAATCATGCACTATGCAGCGAAACTGGGAAACATTGCGGTAGGAAATGGTTCGAGATTTAATACGGATGGAGCAAATTAAAGTATACATACATACTAGAACATGTACATGTAGTTGGAAGAACTTCATCACTAACGATTATCATGAACGTAGTGGGGGTCAGACGTTACCTGAGACCTCGAGTTATTATGTTGCCTTCGAATTGTTTTGTTAGAAGCACACATACTATGAGTTGACTTAAATGTCCTTGACAGATATTGCAAGCCTTAATTCATCAGACCTGTAAGCTGGATGTCCGGGACAAGGACGGTCGCACACCGCTCCACCTAGCTGCAGAGTAAGTAATTCTCCGTGATATTTGGTCACAGATGTAAAAAAAAAGTCAGTAAAACATTGGGATACAGGTTTATATTTTTTTTCTCATAAATGAATATTATATTTCCCACTAGTCAAGAATCTGGTATTGTGCCACAATTTAAGTTCTTTTAGTTTTTAATCAGTGGTTAAGGTGGCACGGGACAGTTTTTTTTTTTATACAATTCATTGTAGCCAGGGGATGTGTGTCTTCGGAACTCTATAACTAGAATTTCCTCAGTTCCCATTCAGCACAAATACCTTTAATTCACTTGTTATAGGGCCAATCACCAATTTCTGAAGAAAATTACTAGTCAAAACCTGTAAAATTTTCTACATACTGGATTTTATGAGATTTTGACTCTTTCACATTTTGCTAATTTTTCATGATTTTTCAGCTTTTTAGACCTCCCCCAGCTAATTCCCTGCAAAGGGTTGACCTTCCGTACCGTGTGCATGTTGCACCATCACATGTCAGAAACTTGCCGGTGTATAGTTAACAATGTCCCATCCACCTACTTTTCGTGCTATTTTACCTCCCGTCTGTCACTTGCAATTTCAATGTGTAAAGTCAACACAACAGTCATAGCCGCGGTTTCGCATTTTACTTCTGATTCTCATGTACCTAACACATGGGGCCTACATTGCATGTCAATTTCAACAAGAGACATCTCTCTTACTAATGATAATCATTAAAAATAATTTCATGAATTTTAGCAACACTCGTATAAGCCTTCAAGTACAGCAACTCTCAGTTTTACAAAAATATTGAAGGGTACTTTATCCGAAACTGTCCCTTGCTACCTAAAATGCTAAATATCGTCCGCATTATATCACCCTTTTAATACAGCATTAAGATTTAAGTGAAATTAACGCCCGGTTTACACTATGTTCTGATACTACACTGTCCCGACAGAGGCGACAACGAGGCGGCCGTGGAGGTGCTGTACCACGCCAGTACGTCAGAGCTGAATGACGGCGACAGTGACGGCCAGACGCCGCTCTCCCTGGCCGTCAGCGCGGGGGCCTACAACACCGTGAAGACTCTGCTGGCCCTGGGAGCCGACATCTCTCACAGGTATAACGCCAAATCTCTCACAGGTATACCGCTAACTCTCTCACAGGTATACCGCTAACTCTTTCACAGGTATACCGTACTCACCGATTTTTTGCATGCTTCAATTTTCCCATATTTTGCATCTTTTAGAGATGAGAATCTGTGTACTGTTCTTGGCATTGCTGCAAGGGAGGGTCACGTGAAGATTATGAAGATTTTACTGGAGCATTATGCTGACATTAACACCAAAGACAAACTTAAGGTAGCTATATGTAGCAATCAACCTTGAATTTACGGAGGTCAAAATCAAATGCATGAACAATACGACCACGCATGCAGCAGTAACCGTTGTGTTTTTACCAGAATACCCCGCTGCATACAGCTTCAAGGGAGGGCCATGTAGATTGTGTCCAATTTCTACTAGACAAAAAGGCAGACCCTTTAGCGAGGAATATCTACGGGAAAACTCCGCTAGATGCCGCTGTAGAGAAGAGGCATTCAGACGTCGCTGTGACCTTCATGAAGTCGGCAGAGTCAGTTTACGTATTCTTGTTATCCATGTTGGATTCAGACTACTGTATTCAATATTTATTTTGTGGTTTTTTTACTTCTTTTTTGTTTACTTCAGATGGAAAGATATAGTTGGATGTCGAGACTCGGACGGTAAAACTCCAGTTGACAATATGATTCAAAAATGTCCGGAAGCAGTTACGGTAAGATGACCGCTCACTTAAGTTTTAGGGCTTGTTCTCATCGTAAGCGAACGCTGTTGACATTGTTTCATTGTTAAAGGTCATGATGGACAACTCTATTCAATCGACGGGAGACTTTCCAGATAGCATCGACTATTCCCAGAAGCTAGACTTCCGGTTTATCGACCCAGGACCGGATGACGTCATGTGTAAAAGGCGGCGATACTATGCGTTTGAAGTAATTTGATTCATTATTTGACTAAGTTACTTACAAGAAACCCAATCAAATGACTTGAAGTGTTTAAGGTCAGGTGACCTCTATTTCAGACGATGGTCAGGTACGACAGAGAGGAGCTCCTGACCCATGCGTTGGTGCAGCAGTGCTTGATGCTAAAGTGGTATACTCAGTATAAATTCCTTAGTTCAAATACATAAGTGTGGTAAAAATAAAAAAAGATCTTATTTTTAGTCCCCTCCGCCCTTTTTCTCTCCGTCTTTCTATTTCAGCAATGATTGATGTTAAAGTGGTACAAATCAAACCTTCATCGATTGTTTTCAATATATTAAGTATATGTCAAAAAATTTTACAACTAGTTTTGAAACTGAACAGGAAGAAGTTTGGGCGCCTGGTGTATTACTTTGATGTGACTCTGTTCCTTATGTACCTGATCCTGATTAACATGTACTGCATTACGATGCCCAAGATCACCACTAATCTCCTGGACAATGTGCGCAGGTGTCCGATATTTCTGACCACTGAACAGGCTCAAAACCAGACGCTGGTCGACCATCTGATACAGGTATCTGTGTCACATACAAGTGGATTTCTTGTACTATCAACATGCTTTTTGAAACAACATGGCATGCTTCAGCCTTTTTCAGTTAAAAGCAAATACAGATTACCCTAAAATTAAGCACACTAATACTTTACTTTAAGCAGGTTCGCTTTTAGACGTGCAGAAAGATAATTATGTCTTATTAGGCAAGTTTTGAAAACAAATATAAACTACAAACATTTATAATTCATAGCTTAAATAACTTCAGTTACATGAATATATTAGTGTACAGTTGAGCTTTACAAATCATATGTTACAGGTGTTTAAAAGAACTTGGGGAAATAAGCCGAGGCATATGCCCACAAGTGGCCACAACCCTATCACTAGTATGTTTCAAATGACAATCAAGCATTTAGTATAATATGTGTATTAACTTCAAATAATTTTTGGGAGTTGATTTTAATCAACTCTCCTATGCAGTTACTCAGACAAACCGAAAGTGAAACAGTGTTTGGACCTAAGCACAAATCAACACCGCTGACAACAATTAATTCTTGAAAATAATCAATAAATTCGATGTAATGTATTCTAAGCATTGTTTTTCAAGGAAACTTATTTATAGATACCTTGTAAAAAGTCATATTTTAAATGGTACGAACAATTTAGATATTTTTTTGAAGTCGTACGTTGTATGTATTCCTACGCCGGAGTTCAATATAGTCTTGTTCAACCAGACGCTCGGCTGTCTCCGTAAATCTCCGACAAGCAGAGAGTATCTCTTGCTTGTCGGATATTAACGGAGACAGGCTAGCGTCTGATCCATACACTTTCTGAGAACTGTATCGATTACTGATACGTAGTTTGATGGAATTAATTCTATGAATATTACACAACATGATTCATATGGGATTTTTACGAAATATTTGTCGGAGAATTCATATTATAAAAAATGTGCATAATTCAAATACTAAAATCAACTCCCGTCAGTACTTCAGTACTTTGATTATTCCTGTGCTTACATATCTCCAGAAAATTTATTATGTGCGTGTACATGCATGTAGAAATAAGAATTCCTATCTTTTGTCTTAAAGTCCGTAATTTGTACCCCTCAACAAAGTAACATGTTTATTTTTAAAACTAAAACTAAAGATAACTTATTTAGCTTTACCTAAAAATCTATAAAATTATTAAGTTCATTTGTTTAATTCATAATAACGCAATCTTAACTTTCTTTACATCAAATGAGTTTTTCGAATCAAAGTAAACAAAGATATGAAAAAAATATTTACAACACGATTCATTAGATTCGAACACCTACTTCAACATACTTATGTTCCAAGAACTGCTTGCTAACCGCTACACCACGGAATCACATGAACAACAAACTCAATTTTGTATTGCGCAAACATAATTCGGTCTTGACCATTTGATGATCATTTTGAAAACTGAATAAAGAAAACTTGCTTTTTACCATAGAGTGGGTCTTCGTACCATTTTTTGAGAGACATTTACATGTTTTATCAATATACATTCTTTAAAAAATGGTATGATGACCCACTCTATAAAAATGTATAGTCTGAACATCCGATTTCATTAGCATTTTGTTGCTCAATTAGCATATACATATAATATCAATTAAATTTGAAGTCAGTTTTTGAAGGTCTTAGCAATATTTAATGCAAATGATTACATATTTTTAATAAAAGTAAAAAAAGTGATATTTGTAAGAAAAAAAATGGTGGGTTTTTCAAATGGACTTGGTTTTATGCCTCGGCTTATTCCCCCACGTTCTTTGTTATAGCTTTCGTTTTCATTGATTTATAATATATTTTTGACAGCCGACCGTAGATGTCATACAGGCAGTACGGGGGATGTACACAGATATAACACCCATTAACGTGATGCCGGATATATTATAGAATGGCTAGATTTTTAAAATCACCTCCATTTATTACTGTTTATTTATAGAATGGCCAGATCTCTAACGTCACCTTGATATATTAGGGTTTATATTATAGAATGGCCAGATTTTGTAAGTTCGCCTTGATATATTACTGTTTATTTATAGAATGGCCAGATCTCTAACGTCACCTTGACATATTACTGATTATTTATAGAATGGCCAGATCTCTAACGTCACCTTGATATATTACTGTTTATTAATAGAATGACCAGATCTCTAACGTCACCTTGATATATTAGTGTTTATATTATAGAATGGCCAGATTTTGTAAGTTCGCCTTGATATATTACTGTTTATTTATAGAATGGCCAGATATCTAACGTCACCTTGACATATTACTGATTATTTATAGAATGGCCAGATCTCTAACGTCACCTTGATATATTAGTGTTTATATTATAGAATGGCCAGATTTTGTAAGTTCGCTTTGATATATTACTGTTTATTTATAGAATGGCCAGATTTCTAACGTCACCTTGATTTATTACTGTTTATCTATAGAATGGCCATTACCGTTTATTTATAGAATGGCCAGATCTCTAACGTCACCTTGATATATAACTGTTTATTTATAGAATGGCCATTACTGTTTATTTATAGAATGGCCAGATCTCTAACGTCACCGTTGACACCCTGGAGCTGAGAATTCTAATGGCGTTTTTGTCATCCGTCATGGTGACTTTCTACATCAGAGAAATCGTCAGCATCTATGCCAGGGTAGTGATTCTAATGAAATGTTTCTTAATAATTACAACTACATAGATGTTCAAGAATCTTTCTTGATTGAATTAATGCAACAGTTCTTTTGAACATGCTTTGACAGATGTCATAAATCTAGACGTAGCTTAATTTCTGTATTTTGATCAACCGGTTTTTTTTTATTTTTGAAGAAATTATGCAAACAATGGCAAAACTATATAAATGCAATTTTGTCATTAAATGCAGAGGCGTTGGTGCATTCTTTTGAACCAGGCGGTAGATATTTGTAATAATGTTCTTCGCTCTAGATAGCGGTGCTTTTTTTGTTCCTAAATGCAGTAATTGTAACGATTAACCCCCATTGTTCCCTAGCGGTGGCAGTACCTCCTTAAACCGTTCAACTACGTGACGCTGGTCATGTTGTGTGGGACCTCAGCCACATTAACCCCCCTTGGGTACATTCCGTGTGAGTACCAGTGGCGGTCGGCCTGGATCGCCCTCCTGTGTGCCTGGATCAGCCTAATCTCTATCCTCCGAGCGTAAGTCTATTAACACAACAATCTTCAAGGTCACCCTGCTCTTACCTTGGCATTAGATGTATTGACCTTATACAAAGATTTACTGGCACGAAATTGAGATAACTTTGAAACAAAGATTACATGACATGATGCACAATTCATCGCAATCAGTGCCAACAAATGGTTTCAAATGTTGACCTTTGATTATCAGTCAAGGTCATTAGTCATTGACGCAAGACCATTAAGTCAATTTAATAGAGATGTTATAGTATACATGTAACTGCATTAAATATGTGTTCCTCTGCATTTAGTTTGGACGTAGTGGGAATATACTTTGTTATGTTGGAGCAAGTATTCAAGTCCCTTGCCAAGGTATGGTCTTATTGATTTTCCGTTTGTTTGTTACGCCGGGTATTCGTGTGTATTATACAGTGTAGTAACACCATTCTCTTTAGACAAGTGGACAAACATAACCTTCATCAGTACGATGATGAAGGCTGTGCCAATCTATTGTTCTCTAAAGAGAATATTCATAATATACAAATAGTGCCTGCTTGGGAGGGTACCAGTTGAAATTGACACCCCGAGAAAACCATTGTCAACCGATGCGAAGCGGATCGAGGTTGACAATGGTTTTCAAGGGGTGTCAATTTCAACTGGTACCCTCCCAAACAGGCACTATTTATTTTATTATACTGAATGTCTTAATTTTATAGCAAATTTTACTGCTTTTATATAGAAAAGACTTGAGTTCTACGGCGAACCGTTCGCGCATAATTTACGCGCATGTAACAATTCGTTCTATCGGCCCGTTGCCAAGTGTGTTGCTAACGCTGAGGGTATGAGAACGGATTGTCAACTGCGTCTAAACCAATCAGATTTCAGTATTTAACATGAAAGTATAATAATAACACCGGATGATTTATGTTGATCCTTTTTCACAGATTGCCGCTGTTCTTGTGGTCTTCCTACTTGCCTTTTCTCAAGCGTTTTATATTACTATGGCCCAAACGGTTTGTAAAATATATCTTTCTTCATTTAATATTTTTCTTGATATTTATTCCATTTTCCGTTAATCACTTTGGTCATATAGTGACAGCATAATGTCATAAGGTCATATTTAGATGTCATCTACACTACTACTACTAGTTACAATTAAAATTGTAAAAATCAGCTCGAGCATGCAAAAATGATATATTATAGATTCATGCAGTACAGAAATCTTATCTTAATATAAAAGATATACACAATTCGCTAGTCAAAGAATGATAATTGAGCCACAAGTTAAATCCAGCATAAGTTCTGGTGGTTTGTACGTGATGTTTATGTCATAGCTGTGGGTTATGTATCATGATACATTGTTTTGATCATCGCTATGGTTTACCTTACAGCCTGGGTTCGAGAATGGGCAGCCCTACCCCATCACAGTCCTGGCCATGACCCTGGGGGAACTGAACTTCGTTGATAACTTTGTCAGTGGCCTTGACCGCACCTTCTACTACGACAACCTCGCCCTGTTCATTCTGTTCGCTATGATCATGCCCATCTCTCTCATGAACTTGCTGGTATGTTCTGATTTTTTGTAGAAAGAACTTGCTTGACTATAATAAAAGAACTATGCATACATTCGTTGTATTCCGCTCCCTAGCGGACCAAACCACACTGTCCTTAATGTGTTTTGTTACTGATATAGATTGGTGTGGCCGTTGGAGACATTGACGCCGTACAGAAGAGGGCGTATCTCGTCAGACTGTCCATCCAAGTAATACATATATAATTGTGTTATAATTCTCGTTATCATATATCCTATCAGACATCACAAAGTGATGAATACAGAACTTAAACATACAGTAATACCTCTATTCCCAGTTATAAAATAACTAGTCTCCTTGCCAGACGAAGGTGACTTCACATCCTTTTTTTTTTGTCCTTTAAAAAAAACTTTTTTCGAACTGTTGGCTTCTGGACGTACACAGTTATCATTTGTAGATATACAGTTATCATTTGTAGATATACAGTTATCAAACTCTCAATTGTTTTCTACAGATTGACTTCATTACCAACGCAGAGAGAACCTTTCCAAGATATTTCCAGAGAAAGTTTCATAAAATAGAACATGTAATCACGCCAAATATCAACATGAATTCCAGATTCAATAAAGTAAGAATTATTCATTCAGTATTTCCTGATCAATAAGCCAAACATTCTTTAAAATGATTTAACAATGTCAATATTTTTTAAAAAGTTCTACAAGTTTGTGTTCGGGGTGAAGCGGACCACCGGGGCCTTCATCAGTGAGGAGAAGGATTATGTCACAGAGACGGTTCAACAGCTGAAGGAGGAGGTCCGGGCCACCAGGCGGCAGTACGTATCAAACCTCACTTCCTGCTTGTCTGGATGTCAGTTCTCAGTCACGTTGTCTGTGTTTACATTAAATCTGTCTGTGTTTTAGACTATATAATAGCTTTTCGTGTCTGCCGGTGGCAGTTCTGATTAGATTGTGCATGGTGGATCTATTTACATTGCGTTTGTGAGTTAGGCTGTGTGGTGTTGGTATTTACCTGGTGTCTGAGTGGTGGTTCTGTTATTTTGTATCTGTCTGTTTGTCTGTGCGTGATTTATCAATAGTGTACCTTGTTCTATAGACTGGCACAATCCTCCTCTCTCCAGAAGCAGGCCCTGGATCTGATGAAGCAGATGTGTGACCAGCTCCAGGTCACTTACAACCTGGACAACCTGTCAGTCACCGACTCGCACCGGCCCCCCACCCGCGGCAGACCCACGTAGCCCTACCCCACCGGGAACAACGCAGCTCTCGCATGGTCCACCACCTTTAGAAACACAGCAGCTCTCGTGGAATCTCACTCGTCATAGATCTATGGCCATTCTAGGGGAGCCTACTCTGGAATAGAGAGCTCCTCTCCACTCATGAGGACGCTTAATAGATATTTGGCCTGCAGACACTCCAGATAAATGCTGCAATCATGTTTCTATTTTGTTATCCACTTCAAATGCATTTCCCTATTTTGTAGACCAAAGTGTGACTCTTTTCACATTATTAAAAGACTAATTTTTGACGTCTCTTTACGGTCTTGTCATGATTTTATTAACGCCACACCAGTATGAGGGAGTGAGAGGTGGGGTGGTGAGAGGTCTATCAACCGATTTATGTAAGGTCCAATCTAAAGAAAATATGTTTTGATTCTTCCACCTGGTTTGATATTTGTTACATGTTCTCAATGACATGTAGTAGAATCATCAAAATTTACAACATGACCTCTCACTTTTATGCATTCGTCCCCCGAATGATTGGTTTTATTCACCCGCATGTTATGCATCCATTGTAAACAAAGCAAACTTAAGAGATATTAGCGAACAAAATGTACACATGTTTCTTTTTAAATTTACTTGAATATTATGACCTTTATTTATAGCGATGTCGAAGTCGTAATACAACCATACCGGTCTATATATGTTAGGGGTGAATTTTAACATGAGGCGAAATAACGCGACTCTCTTTTTTGTCGCTTGTTTTGTTAAAGGGACCTAGACACGATTTCAGATGAAAATTTTATTTTTTATTTTTATGTATAAAATAGTTAACTTGTGTATTTTGAATGATTTACCAAAATTTGAATGTTAGAAGTTGTGTTACAAGCGAGATACAGAGGAAAGAAGTCGTTGTTATGTAAACAAAGCTCGAGTCTTATATTTGTTTACAAATAATGTAAAGTAAAGAAATAACCATTTCTTTGACAAAATAACTTGTGGAAACGAGATAAACTCATTCAATGTGTTCATAAATAATTTTATCAACCAAAAAAAAAAGCAAATTAGATTGAAACTTATACCAATACAACACAAATGTAAACAATAACAGGACTCGAGCTTTGTTTACAAAACAAAGAATTTTAACCTCTGTAACTCGCTTGTAACTCGATATTTGACTTTCAAATTTTGACAAAGCATTAAAAACATCCATATTGACCATTGTAGACATTAAAAATGAAAAAATAAATTTTGAAAAATTTGAGCTCAAATCGTGTCTAAGTCCCTTTAACAAATTTTGTACATACTTTTTTCATTGAAATTTGGCTTAATTGACCGGGAAAATCACTGCAGTGTCTATTATTATACACATACTTAGCATAACCATCGTTTAAAAGCGTACCTAAAATTTGATATAAAATCGGACCAAGCAGCTTTAACTGACCGGGAAAATTACTGCAATATCTATTAATTATACACATACTTAGCATAACTATCGTTACAAACACAGGTGCCTGGGGACGGGACCCCCCCCCCCCCCAACAATATTCATCCCCACATTCCCGAGTTATTTTTTTTTTCATCATTTATTTTTAAAATTATATGTTGATGTATGCTACACTAAAAATATTCACAATTAACGCGAAATAAAAAATGTATATACCACTCTTTTTATACCAGTTGTATATACATTTTTTATACATACATGTAGCTTATTTCGCGTTAATTGTGCACCTGGCTGTGGTTACAAAGCGTACACAAAATTTGGTATAAAATCGGACCAAGCAGATTTAATAGTAATGCCATCTTCTCAAAACTTTGAATGCAAATAGACATAAATCTAATGTTTCATGTAAAAGTAAAAAGAAATGTTGGGGTCACATTTAAAAAATCTATCCCGAATTTCCTCTAAATTCACATAATTTTTGAGTTTCTAATAACTTTGAAGTTTCAGTATCTTGATCTATTTGGCTAAATATAAAAATTTATGTCAATAAAAGTATTTAACAAAAATGTTCAAATAAGTTTTTCAGAACAACATGAAGTTATCACAATGCACAACTTATCAGAAAGTAAGGTATGCGCCGAAAAATAGGAAGCTAAAGTTCACTGTTGCACAACACGTAAACTATTGAGTTATGAAAAAATGTTCATTTTCCTCTAGGAAATCTTACGCTGTAGAATATAATTCCTTATTAAACTCTGTAAATATGTAGTTTTCTTTTTATTTTATTCTAAAAGGTTTATTTGGCATTGTAAAATATAAATACATGTATACTATAGTCAGTCCCAAGATATTTTTTCCGCATATTTTCTTAAATTATTCGATATTTATAAATACCTATTGGTTCAGACGATGTTCATTCAATAGTATGAAAAAATCCCAATATTTCCCCTTTGAAACGCCCCCTCTAGCTTGTCGGGTATCAATGCACGGCTAAAAATAAAAAGTCTACAGGGTTTTTCCATTGCTAAGGAGATGAAAACGCCCGGATGATAACGTTGAAATATTGCGCGAGGTGTACCGAGTACTTCCGAATGGAGAAAAGATGTCAACATTCCCCATTATAAATCTCCGTAGGAAATCTGTTTTCGTTCCTGTGAATTTTTACGAGGGAAAAATGATAATGTATGAATGAAGTTTTCTTGGAAATTTTCCCTATCATCGATTTCAATTGCACTTCTTTCACAGGTATGTGTATTTTTATTAAAAATCGTCCAAATGTGCAGCATAGATATCTTGGGACAGACTATAGTAGAATTAATATATCATGCAGAATTTTCAGACTAGAGGTAACCCAAAATGGCTACCCAAAACCTGAGTAGTGAACCTCTTTAACACACAAACCGTCTGACCTGTAGGAAGATCAAGAGTCGCCATTTTTACATGTAAACTATATAACTACACTATTTCACTTTACGGGGATGGCAATTATTACAGCGACGATATCAGTAGTAAAATGTCAGATAATATTTTTTTAATCAAATATTCGTACATATATACAGTACCGACCAAACCTAACCTAACACCAGAGCAGACCCCAACTAAACCCCGGGTTTACTCGAGGTCTGTTTTTAGCTCACCTGAGCTGAAATCTCAACTGAGCTTTTCTGATCACATTTTTGTCTGTCGTCTGTCTGTCCGTCTGTCAGTTAACTATTCACATTTTCGACATTTTATCCAGAACCACTGAGCCAATTTTAACCAAACATTACACAAAGCACCCTTAGGCAAAGGGGATTCAAAGTTGTGAAAATTAAGGACCAAGTCCTTTTTCAAGGGGAGATAATTAGGAATTATTGAAAATAATTGAAAAATTTTCAAAAATCTTCTTTTCAAGAACCACTTGGCCAGGAAAGCTGAAACATATGTGGAAGCATCCTCAGGTAATGTAGATTCAAAGTTGTGAAAATCATGACCCCCGGGGGGTAAGTTGGGGCCACAATGGGGAGGGTCGAATTTTTAGATAAGGATATATATTGTGAATCTTTAAAATGCTTCTTCTTTAAACCTAATCAGCCAGGAAAGCTACACCGTACGTGAAAGCATCCTAAGCTAGTGTTTATTTAAAGGTGTGAAAATCGTGACCCCCGGGGTTAGGGTGGGGCAACAATGTGGGGTCGAATTTTTAGATAGGAATATATAGAGTAAATCTTTTAAAATTTTCTTCTCAGAAACTAATCAATCAGGAAAGCTGAAACTTGTGTGGAAGCATCCTCAGTTAGAGTAGTTCGAGTTTGTTCAAACCATGATCCCCGGTGAAAGGTTGGGGTCACAATGCGGGTTTGAATTTTTACATAGGATCATTAAAAATCTTCTTCTCAGAAACTAATCAGTCAGGAAAACTGAAACTTGTGTGGAAGCATCTTCAGGTATTGTAGATTCAAGTTTGTTCAAATCATGAGCTTTAGGGTGGGGTTACAATTAGCGGTCGAATTTTAATATAGGAATATATAGAATAAATCTTTTAAAATTTTCATCTCAGAAACTAATCAGTAAGAAAAGCTGAATGTATGGAAGCATCATCAGATAGAGTCCATTCAAGCATGTTCAAATCATGATTCCCGGGGGGGGGGGGGGTATTTGAGACCACAATGGGGGTACATAAGAATATATAGAGTAAATCTTTAAAAATCATCTTCTTTTAAAAACCGAAGGTAGGGTAGATTTAGGTTTGTTCAAATCATGATTCCGGTAGGATGGGGCCGCAATGGGGTTTGAAGTTCAACATATGAATATAGAGAGAAAAATATTACAATATATAATAATATCTTCTTCTCAAAAACTGAATGGCCAGAAAAGCCGAAACTTTTTACATAGGAATATGTAGAGAAAAATCTTTTTAAAAATGGGGCCACATTGGGGATCTAATTTTACAAAGGAAAACATTTTAATTCACAAAAACTGAAATGTTATAATTTAGGGTTTTACTTGTATGCAAGCATTTTGACAAATTGCTGATTCTTTGAATTAATTTCAAATTGTTTCAACTTTGGCCCCTGGACGATTTTTGGGCCTCAGAAAGGGTTGAGAGTTTGATGTAGCTAGGTTTATATCCCATATATGAACAATTGTTTAGGATCTTGTTGAGAACTGTAATGCTCACCATGTGATATGACTATAAAATCATCCTGTTAGAAATGGGACTTGATTATTAACATAAGAATATCCAAGAGGAAAATGGATTTTTATTTATACAGAATCGACATGTATCATACTACATTGTCCAGATATTTTGTTTTATGACTCCATTAGCTGATTTTATCATACCTATTGTTGTTCAGGTGAGCGATGTGGCCCATGGACCTCTTGTTATTCCACAGTGTCTACTTCGCTAGCCAAGGTTTAGATCCACTCTACATTTTTAGTGTAATATAAGCTAGTATGAATACATATATTAAAATTGTACGGTAGAACTGGATAAAGGAATTAGTAGCTTGATATTTGTAAATTGATCTAACAATTAAGGATGTATTTAAGAAAGGGGCACTTCATATGAATCTTTGTTGCTTTTGCTGGTATTTAATTGTGATATTTGATTTTAACTGCTATAATGTCAAAATCTAGTTTATAATGATTCATGAAATATTTTCTCAAACACACAAAATAATGGCTTTATATCATGTTAAAGTTAATTTTGATCCATTATCTTAAGAAAATAATGATAAATCATACTCATAGGCGGATCCAGAAACATGGAAAGGGGGGTGTTCCAATCGATTAAAATCAATATCAGTAAAACTGAGTGGTTTTTTTTGTTAACCTTTCATAAAAAACAAAGACTTTTTGAGCATTTTCCGTTGGTAAAATTAGCAAAAATTTATCTTGTCTATATCTATTTCAACATCAGAGAACACATGCATTTTAAGGCCTACTTTATTTACCCATCATGACTGTTGAGCGTTTCGGTTTTGGTAAGGATGATTTGCATAATTGCTAGCTATAATAAACAGCAATGAGAACGCGCATCTTTGCTAGCAGAAAATGTCACATAAGAAACAAAAAATTATTCAGACTAATTAAGAGAATCTTAATAATAATGGAATTATTGGGGTATTTTTTTTATTCTTTGAAGTTTTGGTTCTGAAACTATTTTTCAATTTTGATATTCCGTCGAATGCCCTGTTAAATAAAGGTCTAAATGATCGGATATGACAAAATGTGGGGAAAATGTATCTGCTAAATAGATGGTACATTTGTATGTGTAATACAATTGTACAAGCAATTGCCGTCCCCGGGAACTTGATGTGGTCTCTTGAATGGGTGCGCTACATCATCCGGTGCAGACTACTAGACAGTGAGTGCAGATGCAAGATCATGTTCAGGAAAGTTTTGAAAATTCGTACATTTTTTTATTACCAATGGTTTATATGTAAACCCTTTTCACTGTATTATTGTCTGAGAATTTCCGATTCTTGGAAACATTAAAAAATAAAATGATCTTTTTTGTGTGTTTCATGCGAGCATGAAGGTATAAGCGGGTTATTATACCCGCACTTTCTAAAAAAAATTCGGGTATATTGTTGTTATCCTGTTCCGTCTGTCCGTCCGTCCGTCCGTCCGTCTGTCACGTTTTACTTTCTCAAACTGCTCTTACATCTTATAAACCAGCAAACTGAACTTTTGGAGTTTGATTTGGGGTATCATGTTGTTTTGTAAAAAGGTTTCAAAAATTCTCTGGTAGTCCTGGGGGTCAATAATTGGTAAAAAATGACATTTTTTCACAAAAA
This sequence comes from Magallana ariakensis, assembly GCA_020458035.1. NCBI lineage: Eukaryota > Metazoa > Mollusca > Bivalvia > Ostreida > Ostreidae > Magallana > Magallana ariakensis. Next base: position 58,042,330 of record CM035817.1, on the reverse strand, counting down.
GCCTTCTTCCTGGAACTCCTCCTACATTTTCAACAATAGACAAATCATCTTTTGGAATATGTTTTTGGGTATACTATACTAGTAGATGCGCAATAAGGTTTTGGAAATTTCAATTTTGTCCTTGGGGTCATTTTGTGGCTGAAAAATGAATTTTTTTTTTTTTACAAAAAAATCTGGTTTCAAAAACGTCAACATTTTTTGCAGTAGCCAAATGATCTTCTAGAATATGACTGGGGGTGTCATTTTAAAGTGTGATCGGGTTTCAGAATTTTTTTTAAAAATAGGGATCGGTGGGCAACAAAATATAATGTTTTTTTGCAAAAAAAAAGTATGGTTCACAGAACTCCTCTTACAACTTTTGGAGTAGCTATGTCATCTCTTGGGATATGTTTGGGGCTTCCTATAGATGTGCAATAAGGTTTTAAACATTTAAATTTCATCCAGAGAGTCAAATAGTAGCAGAAAATTGACGTTTATCACTCCTAAACATAACCTTTATCCCAGAACTCCTCTTATGATTTAATGAATAGACACATCATTTCTTGGGATATGATAGGGTCTGTCCTATAGATGTGCAGTAAGGTTTTAAAAATTTAAATTTCATCCAGGGAGTCAAATAATAGCAGAAAATTGACGTTTATCACTCCTAAACATAACCTATATCCCAGATTCCTCTTATGAATTATTGAATAGACACATCATATCTTGGGATATGATTGGGGCTGTCCTAAAGATGTGCAGTAAGGTTTTGAAAATTTAAATTTCATCCAGAGAGTCAAATAGTAGCAGAAAATTGACGTTTATCACTCCGAAACAAAACCTAGATCCCACAACTCCTCTTATGATTTAATGAATAGACACATCATATCTTGGGATATGATAGGGACTGTCCTATTGATATACAATAAGGTTTAAAAAAATTAAAATTAATCCTGGTAGTCAAATAGTTGCAGAAAATTAATGTTTATAACTCCTAATCAAAACCCTAGATCCCAGAACTCCTCTTATGATTTAATGAATAGACACATCAACCTTGGGATGAATGTGCAATACGATTTTGAAAAATTTAATTTAATCCTGTTAGACAAATAGTAGCATGAAATTAACATTTATCCCATGCACGCATCTAGAGAGGGGTCAGGGGTCCAGATTCCCCCTTCAAAATTTAAATTTCTTTAAATTACATTTAATTTATAAAATTGCCAAAAATATGCCTCGGACCCCCCCCCCCCCCCCGACTCAAATATTTGTTGTCCCCCCCTTTCCCCTGGAAAAATTTTCTGGATCGACACATGTATGTATCCCTCCTAAGACTGTAAATAAAATGACGGTTTTTTTCTCTTAAAATAAAAAAACCTTCCATTTATTTTTGCTTAAAATAAAAAAAAAACCTTACATTTACACTCTTCTTAAAGGGACCTGGACACGATTTCAGATGAAAATTTTATTTTTGATTTTTATGTATTAAATAGTTTACTTGTGTATTTTGAATGATTTACCAAAATTTGAATGTTAGAAGTCGTGTTACAAGCGAGATACAGAGGTATGTAAACAAAGCTCGAGTCTTATATTTGTTTACAAATAATGTAAAGTAAAGAAATTACCATTTCTTTGACAAAATAACTTGTGGAAACAAGATAAACTTATTAAATGTGTTCATAAATAGGTTTATCAACAACAAAATGCAACATTAGATTGAAACTTTGACCAATTCAAGATATATGTAAACCGCAATATCAGGACTCGAGCTTTGTTTAAAAATCAAAGAATTTTAACCTCTGTAACTCGCTTGTAACTCGATATTTGACTTTCAAATTTTGACAGAGCATTAAAAACATCCATATTGACCATTCTAGACATTAAAAATGAAAAAATAAATTTTGAAAAAAGTCTCTACATTTATTTACGTGTAATGCAAAAATTTAATACAATATGTCACAGGGTCAATATGGGGTCAACTTAATAGTGTAAGTCTGACAAATGAAAAAATATCTTTTGCAATTAAAATGACAGAAACTGTACAAATGTGATAGGATATGTAACAATGATGAGCTTATTTAGATATTTCAAAAAAGATGATGATACAGTATGCTGGCAAAGGGAGATCACTTATTTAGAAATATGTATGCCAGTGTCTCATAATATTGTGCTAGTTCTACCAGGTACATGTATTATGCTTACCTATATTGGTCAACATCATTATGATAATCCAATTAGAGCACAATATGAATCTCTTTAGCTGATCTTGATCATCACAAAAGAAACGTTTAATTAATCCTATTGTGCATATGGAAAACACATACCAGTATGTATACGCCACGTGAAACCCATCTAACCGAAGAGCTGGGTAAAACTAGTACCCACAAATGCGACCTGTAGACCTGTGTTGTGTACATAACTTCGGACAAAGATCATTTACTTGTAACATGCATGTATTTTCATGACTTTATTCTTTAAACTCCTTGCACTATTTTATTAGGTAAATAACTATGTAAAGCACACATTTCAGCTTTAAGGTGGTACAGGACACCTGCATATTGTGATGTAGTCCCTATTGAAATAAACAATAAAGTATAAATATAATATTTTCCCCAAAAATAATGTTGCCTACATATAACAGTGAAGTGCAATGGGTTAGAGCGTTAACTACGTGTCTGTAGAGAGTTCAAATGTTGCTGGGGCTTTTCTATTTTTTACTTAAGATTCCAAAAATTTTAAAAACTTATTTTTATTTATTTATTTTTTTTTTTTTGCCAAATACATATATGTAAAAATTTAAAATTATATAAAACGTCACTATGAAAGAATTTTGATTATAACGCACTGAACTACATGTACAGGCTTTCGTTGTTATCAAAATAGTCTGATGTTTATTAATCCATGAGGAGTGTGTGTGTGTGTGTGTGGTGGTTGGGGGGGGGGGGGTGCAAGTAATTCATGTGTAGTGAAGGTGGGTTTTTTTTTTGGGGGGGGGGGGGCAAGTAATACATGTACATGTAATTGTGTTTGCAGGGGGTGGGGGTATTGGGGTCCGAGGTGTATTTCGTGGTAATTTTACTACATGCATTAATATAAATGATTTTTTCAAGGGGGAGGGTTTGGACCCCTCACTCCCAACCCTTCTCTAAATCCGTGCACACGATGTAGAAGCAAATCTAAATTAAGCCGGCAAAAGCCGAGGGGAGGGGGCATAATTTAATTTGTTCGTAATAATTATATAGACCATACTTTCTATGACATAAAATGAAAAGATTATTGATTAACTTAAATTGCACATGCAAAAGTTCAACCACAAATTGTACATATAGGGCCGCTCATCTGTATTATGTGCATGTGGCCTTCATTTTTACTAAAACTGGTACAAAACAGTGTTATTTAGGGGCACACACTAGAGGTGCGGGTATTACTGTCTAATGACAGCATCTAGTTTATTTTTCTATCTGTAATGCTGCCACCAAAAGCAAGGAACGCATTTTATCATATATTTACATCTGCCTCTGATTTTTAATTTAGTCAATTATCCATAAAGATTTGTTAAAAATACTTACATTATCAATATTTTTGACCAGAACATAACACAGAAGGAACAGCTAATTTCTCCATATATGTGAAGGTTACTATATTAGTACATGTCGTTTTACTCGATCGCGTAGATTTCTGGCTTGTCAGTTCAAAACTGTATAAACTACAATCGATATTCTTAAGAAATAAAGAGGAAAAACACGTAGCTGATGTGATATGTTTTAGCGATATTTTTAATTTTACACATGTTTACTTGATGAAATAAACACCGGATGCTCTGAAAGGGAGATTTTACTTCGAAAAAAAAATCGATAGGGTATTGTTTATAAGAAATAAATTAATACGGTCCGTTGAACGAAACTCTTTTGAATAAGACATTTTTAAAGCATTTATTTTAGATAACTATAGTACACATATTATAGACATAGGAAATCGCCTTTAAATAAGTATTATAAGTTTTTAAAAAAATCATGTCCCGGAGATAGGGGGTTCCATCCCCCGGAACCCCCCCCCCCCTCCTTGATCCGCCAATGATACTAATCAATAACTCAAGGCAGAAAAAAAATGAGGTTAAGCGTAATTGATCAATTGCAAAATACCGGTAATCTACGCATAGTTTCAGTAGTACGAAACAGATAAGCTTTTCATATTGTTCAAATTTTAGGAAAATTTGATATTTTGTTTGTAATGAAATCTATAAAGTTTGTCAGGGGTCCCACGGCCACGAGTGGACTCAGGACCCCTGACATTGTGAGGATGATAAATACGTAAGATTTGAGAGAAAAAAATCCGACCTCACAATTTTTGCCTTCATCGCCCAAACCTACCATTTAAATTTCCTTTCAATGGAATGTAAAATGGAATAGCGGCATTGCTATGCGAATAAGTTACATGCACTTTGGGTCAAACAAATCTATATTTATGCGTGGATCCAGAATTTTTTTCCGAGGGGAAGGGGGTGAGTGGGGGGGGGGTATAATCTACATTGTATGTTTGGGGGGGGGGGGGTTCGAGGCCTATTTTCGGCAATTTTACTATGTCAATTTTAGAAATTTGAATTTCCAAGGGGAGTCCTGATCTCCCACCCCTTCTCTATAGATCTGCTTAATTACAGTGTATGCCAATCGAAATATACGAGTAAACGCATGAATGGTCGTATTTATTAATGGAAATTTCGCAAGCACCAGGATTCTTGAATATTTCTTGTGTATCTCAATACATGAAGTTTTTAAATGTTTTTTTTTTTTTTTTTTTTTTTTTGCTTTATGCCTAATGTTTTCAAATAATACTCACTCATTCTAAAAGTATTTTCCTTTTCTTTTTATTCTCTTTATTGCATTTATCTGAGTGTTTTCCCCATTTAATTACTTGGCGACCCTGCTTTTTGTTATTTTTAGGTCGCGGCAAATGGATTGGTGAAGGCGATAAGGAACTGACGTCATATTCTAGTGTTTTCTAGGTCGTGCGCGAAACAGCGAGAGCTGTCAACAGGTAATAAACGGTCTGGAGGTTGACTCGCAGCTCAGTGTAAACTTTACTGGGAGAGTGACAAGTTAGAAAAAACTGTGCTATAGCTGACATATTGTGATAATAACGATGGGAAAGGATTATTACAAAATTCTAGGCATCAACAAAGGCGCTTCAGAAGATGATATTAAGAAGGGCTACCGGAAAATGGCGCTCAAGTATCATCCGGATAAAAACAAGTCGCCTGGAGCAGAAGAGAAGTTTAAAGAAATAGCCGAGGCATATGATGTGCTAAGTGACAAAAATAAGAGGGAAATTTACGACAAGTATGGCGAAGAAGGACTGAAAAACGGACCTCCCCCCGAAAGTGGTTTTCAAGGATCAGCACCGGGTGGGGGTAATTTCCATTACGAATTCCAGGGAAATCCTCGCGACACATTCCGAATGTTCTTTGGAGGGGACGACCCGTTTGCTAGCTTCTTCAGCGGTGGTGGGGGTGGTGGCGGTGGATTCGGTGGCCCTGGACCATCGAGAATGTTCCATTTCGGCGGGCACCCAGGTCAGGAAGAAATGGATGTTGATGATGATGGGTATGGTCATTTCGGAGGTCACATGGGTGGGGGCCGACCCCAGAGGAAGAGACAGGACTCGGCAGTTGTACGTGAGTTGCCTGTATCGTTAGAGGACATTTATAAAGGTGCAACGAAAAAGCTCAAAATTACTCGTAGAGTGTTGAGCAATGATGGACGATCAACGAGAACAGAGGACAAGATCTTGACAATCGATGTAAAACCGGGCTGGAAGGCAGGAACCAAAATTACATTCCCTAAGGAAGGTGACCAGACACCAAACAACATACCCGCAGATGTTGTCTTTGTTATAAAAGACAAACCCCACAGTGTATTCACAAGGGAAGGCAGTGACATTCGATACAAAGCCAAGATATCGCTCAAAGATGTAAGTATATGAAGTAAATGAACTGATTCACATTTATCACATGCATATTTTATTCATTAATAGTGTTAAAGCAGTTTCCAATGTTCTGCATTGCTTATAATTATATTATTATGAGTACTGTAGGTAAGATTAGCTTAGTACTTGAGATTCGTATGATTCATGCATAGAGCTCTCAAACCATTCCTTATCTTTCAGGCTCTATGTGGCACCACGTTACAGATCCCGACAATAGATGGCAGGAAGATTCCCCTTCGACTACGAGAAGTGGTGAAACCCCACACAGTCAAGCGTATACAAGGTGAAGGACTACCTATACCCAAACAGCCAGGGAAGCGGGGGGATCTGATCATAGACTTCGATGTTGTGTTTCCCAACCAGATCTCTTCTACTGCCAAAGAAATCCTGTCGGACTGTTTGCCAGCATCTTAAGTGTAGTGTGCGTTAATAATAAGTGTTAGTATGCATGTGTATGCCTGAAGGAAGAAACCTGTGAAGATAGTGTGAGTGCAGGCAGACTGGGGCCTGAACGTATGACATTTTGTGACAATGTTGTTATGGCTGCAAGGAATGTGTGTGATAGATATTATGTATTATGCCAGTGTCGCTGTATTTTATGAAGTGCTGATAAATGATAACTATTAAAATGGCTTTGTTATATATGGATGCCATTAAAGATTGTTTTATTTTGACAAAAATTCAACGAGTTATTACTACATGAAAGTATTTGAGAAAATGTTAAAGTACAAGAGATTAAAGGTCTCTGAGCAACAGTTTTTCGCAGCTGCTTTGCCGCACCTTGCATATTTTATATACCATCTGACCCATGAGTAACAGTATGGCTCTTCCTGGTAAATTTGCCCTGAGAAATCACTTGTGGAAATTATGGAAACCATTATTTTCTGTTAGCGGTGGTATATATTTTTCTGTTAGTAGTGGGAGGGAATAAAAAAGTCGGAATTGATCATTTGAACTTGAATATTTATTATTAAAACACTAATACACCATGCTTCTAGAGCAGACATGCTGTAAAGGATTACAGTTCAAATCTGTTTTGTTAAACTTTGATCAATGTATGTCAACTTATACAAGTTTATAATTGAAAGGCATTGCATATTGAGCTAATTCTAACACAATATGAGGGTGCCCATTGTGTCTAGTAGTTGATTTTTGTCTGTATGATTCTCATATCCAAAGCTTTCCATTTTTTCACAGACAAAGTGCCCATGGTTAAAGAGTGTGTATTGCTATTAATTTCTAGATCAAAGGTGAAGGTCGGGAACATTGAACTCTATTTTAAATCTTTTTCTGGAGCATAATTTTCTTTGGGTCATTTTGACCCTAAGAATGCCTGTGGGAATAGTGTATACATTGGCCTTAGAACTAATAGTGTGATGGGTAGAGGGTGTACAGTGACCTTGAAACATTTTTGTCCAACTATCTATCAAATTTTATTTGATAAGATATTTCCTTTCATGCAAGCTTACACTTCACCAATAAGTGCCAGTTAGGATGTGGAGTTACTATGAACCAGTTTTTGAGGGCAAAGGTCACAGTAATTAAAAACATTCGTGTTTACTCTGCAAATATAGAACTTCTTTCCCTTTCTAACTTTATATAATGTCCTTGGTAAGAACTAGACTCTGTAATGGACAAAATATCAATATCCAGTGTAATACAATTGAGGGGAGATGCCACACTGCTATTTTTAAAGGGATCTTTTATTAGCTCAACTGAACAGAAGGTTCAAGTGAGCTTTTCTGATTATATGTTGTCCGTCGTTTGCCTGTCTGTCTAAAGCTTTCGCATTCACATTGACTTCTCTAGAACTACAGGGCAAACTTTAACCAAACTTGGTACAAAGCATCCTTATAGGAAAGGGTTTCTACACTGATGAAATGAGGAGATATATATATATATATATATACTAGATTTTGACCCGTGCGTGCACGGGTTGACATTGCATATGATATTGGACAATTACGAAATAGATACATCGACACACCGAATTGTTGACATTTACATAACAAATAATAATAACTACAATAATGCTATTAATTTTACTACACTCTGCTTAGTTGGAATAATCTAACTGTGTCTTGGGACAGGCCTTCACCACAGTTAAAATGCCCCCCCCCCCCCAATCCATATACCAGTAATGTAGCAGAAAATCGCATAATCGCTCCGAAACGATTTTGGAGAAAATTAGTGAAGTTGCATTGAAAATAACGGTCAAATTATTCATAACAAACCATTTTGAGGCTGTAAATACCTTTCATCTAAAATTTCATTCATATTACACTTTTTCGCATCGTTTTTTACTAAAACGCCTCAAATTTACACACCATGTTGACATAGTAAATGCACTGTGTTAGAGTTATCTCCCGTATTTTCTTTGATGAACAGAATATATGGCAAATTTCCAATAAAATTTACATGTATTTGTATTATCGTTTCTGAGTTTATCCATGCAAATGTGATACTTGTGGAAACATAAACTAAAGAGCCTCCCGTGATTCAGTGTGAATGTAATGAGCATGCGCAAGATTGTAAAATCCAAAAAATCCAGATGATTTCCGGAATTTTTAGAGGAATTTTCGTTGATTATTAATTAGCGAAGTTTAATTGAGAACAAATAAAAACAAATTGGTAATCTTCAAGTACCAATGATGTTTAAAATATATAAAACAAAAGACAGTTGAATTCCGATTTATCGGTATTAAAGCCCAAAAATTCGAGTCTATTATTTTAATATAGTAGTATAGATTACTATGCAAGTATCGTCAGATAATTGTTAAAATCGTGATCCCAGACAAACTGGGGTCCCATGTGGGGTAAGAAGGTTCAAAGGTCAATATACATGTAAAAATATGTACAGAAAATGTTTGAAAATCTTAATGATCTCAAGAACTTCAATTTTGAAAATTACTCTGCAAGCTGAAGCATACTCAGTGTATATTTAAATTTGTAGAACCCATGACCCCCAGGTTAATAATTGGCCTCCACTAGGAGATCAAAGTTCAACATAGAAATATTTTTTCTATAAAACTACAATGCTCTGATTTGTGAACTATATAAGCATTCTCATATACCATGGATTTTGAACTGTACAAACCGGGAACCCCGAACCAATACTGGGGTTCTAAGTTCAACATAAGAATATGTACAGTAGGAAAATTGTTTAAAAATCTTTTCCTTGAAAAAACAATGTTATGTCTAGTGATATTATTACGTCAGCAGCTTAATATCTTCGTATCGTCATATCAAGGTTACAGTGACCGTGTATCATTTTTTTTTTATAAATATTTGTATTCAAATTTATAACTTATGATCATTATTTGTTTTTTGGTGTATTTTGCAACCTCATTATATTTTTATTGAAAAGTAGGCCACGGAAACTTACTTTTCACTTTTTATCATTAGTCTTTTCCAATTGTGTTATCTTTGATACGCTGAGGCCTAGGATGATAAGATTAGTCAGTTGATATGTCAAAGATCTTAGGATATGATGTCCAATAAAGTACATGTAGGTTTCAACGATTTCCTTTATATATATATATATTGTTTTATGTTGAATCTATGAAAATTTATACGAGTTTCACAATATTTTAGAAGCTTTTCATGTTACAAATTTTTGATAGAGATTTAGGTGAGCGATGTGGCCTATGAGCCTCTTTGGTATAAAGTTTTAAAACGTGTTTTGCATTTTCACTGGAATAAGATATTAAAGACGATTAAAATTTTTGAGGGGAAAAAATCACGTTCGGATCACACAGTAATTGACAATCGACGGGGTAAACTGTAACATTGTCGATACTTATGATTTTAGCTTGAATATTTGATTGTATATATATTATGTATTCTTTGTATCTGATGAGCCATTTGGCTTAAGGAATAAATTAACTAAAACTAAAAGCTAGGTACACTATAATTATTCGCCTATATTATATTGCTAGCTGCAACGTTAATTAAGAGAGTACCCCTCTCAATGAGTGACTATGTTTATCGATCATGTAATATGTATCTATATGTACCAATCTGTTTTGAACTTGGTTGTCTCGGGGGGGGGGGGGGGGGGGTAGATGATCATCATCTCCCAGCCTTTAATACCTGTATGCCACATATTTTATATTGGTTTTGATATATGATAGATATAAAAAGAATGACGTTTTTAGTTTGTATTAGTTGATAGACAAAGAGATTGGTTTACATATATGTAAAAAATATAGATATAAGTCAGTTATCAGTTTCTACACTCGGTAGAGGTCGGCGTTCTCCCTAAATTTGAGACGAAAAGATAAGATGAATAATGAATACAGCTATGACACAGGTTTTTTTTTTACCACATGTTTTCCTTTGTCTTTATTGAAATATACGGGAATTTTTTTTTCTTACTAAGACAATGGCCAGGGCACGGACAGTACGTGATAAATGATGGCTGCTTCATTTGGCCATGCATATGTAAACGCGCTCTGGACCTGCGGGCGACGGAACATGGATTCCCGCCAAGAAGTGAGCAGACGATTTGTGACGATCAGACTACCTTCAAATGACTCATCCACAGATGAGAGCTATTTCTGCACGTTCTTTGTTTTTTGATATATTGTAGCAAACATATTAGATTTTTAAAAACCGACGATTTCCACATTAGATGCAATGTGTATTTTTTCCTGTTTACAATGAATGCTGGTGCGTAACGCTCTTTATCTAAATGTACGGATGATACTCGTTTGTTGTTTTGGTTGTTTATAAATCGGTTCAAATAATATTTTTCTTGCATTAATCCGTTATGTAATAATTATGAGGGTACTCCTTCTTCCAAAAATTGTGAAACTTGCAAAATAACTATATTACTGTATCCAAGAATAGAAAGTGTATTCACTCTTTGTGACGTCATCTTTCCTACTCGATTAGCGGGGGAGATCAGAGCTGGGGCACGTGCCAGTTGCAATATTTATGTCCTGACGCGCGTGTGAAGTCTTGCCGTGCGTTTTATCATACCGAATGACGTTTATCGGTTAACGCTCCCCGCTTCAACGCCGCGGAGTAGGATCACGGAATGATCCGCGTTCCCAGGGGTACCCCATGAAACAAACACTTTTCATATAAATTATTCTTCCAGAAGAAAATATTGTTTTTCTTGTTATAAAGTGCATACAAATGACTATTTCTCTTCTGACCTACTCCACGATGCTAAACATCTGCAGCTCATAATGCCACGTTCATTGAGCGTGAAGAATTAATTTCTATAACCACTGTAGCTACAGACTATTATGCTTCCAGTCAGCTTTGGTTTTTTCCGTAACATAAATCGTGTTTTAGAAGAGATGCAAGGAACCACCGAGGTACTTGCGTGATATTTTAAACAACCATAAGATCGACTGGTTAGGGCACAAGACTGACTGTCAATAGTCAATACCACAGACTGTTCCACTAACATCGTCCTTTACCAATCTACGCGGGTTGATCATAGCTAGGGTAGCAAGGGACGGTTTCGGATAAAGTAATCGTCAATATTTTTGTAAAATTGAGAGTTGCTGTACTTGAAGGCTTATGAGTGTTAATAAAATTCATGAAATTATTTTTAATGGTTATCATTAATTAGAGGAATGTCTCTTGTTGAAATTGACATGCAATATGTAGGCCCCATATGTTAGGTACATGAGAATCAGAAGTAAAATGCGAAACCGCGGCTATGACTGTTGTGTTGACTTTACACAGTGAAATTGCAAGTGACAGACGGGAGGTAAAATAACAAGAAAAGTAGGTGGATGGGACATTGTAAACTATACACCGGTAAGTTTCTGACATGTGATGGTGCAACATGCACACGGTACGGAAGGTCAACCCTTTGCAGGGAATTATAGTCTGCCCCAAGATATTTATGCGGCACATTTGGCGGCCGATTTTTAATAAAAATACACATACCTGTGAAAGAAGTGCAATTGAAATCGATGAAAGGGAAAATTTCCAAGATATCTTCATTCAATTGACACATTATCATTTTTCACGCGAACGAAAACAGATTTCGTACTGAGATTTATAATGGGGAATGTTTGCATCTGTTCCATATTCGGAAGTCACTCGGAATACCTCGCGCAATTTTTCAATGTTATCATCCGGGTCTGCTGCAATACAAAATCGCAGAATCCCCGTAGACATCACATTTTTTAGCCTTGTTTTGATACCTGATAAGTTAAAGGGGGCGTTTCATCAGAGGAATCTTGGAATTTTTCATACTTTTGAATGCACATGAACATCGCTTGGACCCTGAGGTATTTATAAATATCGAATAATATTAAGCAAAATGTGAATCGAGGATATTTTGGGACAGAGTATAGCTTGGGGAGGTCTAAAAAGCTGAAAAATCATGAAAAATTAGCAAAATATGAAAAGGTCGAAATCTCATAAAATCCATTATGTAGAAAATTGTACAGGTTTTGACTAGTAATTTTCTTCAGAAATTGGTGATTGGCCCTATGACAAGTGAATTAAAGGTATTTGTGCTGAATGGGAACTGAGGAAATTCTAGTTACAGAGTTCCGAAGACACATCCCCTGGCTACAATGAATTGTATAAAAAAACTGTCCCGTGCCACCTAGAGCTTGAAAATAAAATTAAAGTGATCTTTTAAAAATAAAAGTACATGGGTATAGTCCACTAATGCATTTTCCATAGGCGGTAATATTAACGTTCGGGCTCATAGCTCCGGCCCTAATTTTCGTTGAGCAACGAGGGACCTCTTGAATAAAAGCTCGTCAAATTGTCTCTCTCCAGTTAAAATTTCGTGGTGTGAAGTCAGATTTGTTTTCCGGCAAAATGCGTCAGTATTGAAAAACTCTGAAAATGAAAGTAAAAGTAGGGAAATTCACAGTTTTGGAAAGGGTGTATATCAAACAATTTCAATTCTTTCCTTCAAATGATAATTTAATTTTGACACTTGCTTATAAAATTGCAAATCCTCTTTTCTGACATGTGTCAAGCATTCTGATTTAAAATGTCCCAATAAATGTATATACACTCTGCAAGAATAGGAACTATTTTGCTTAATGTATATACACTCTGCAAGAATAGGAACTATTTTGCTTAAAGGCACTACTTTGTTGTCCTACCGATTCTAATAATAGTTAGAGGGATATACCCACATGCACAGGTTGGGGTAAGTGTTATTGCACGTCGAAGTTGTTTCGTTTATGGTTTGCCAGATAGGGTGCCATCCATAACATCCAGATGCCTATAGTTACTGACTGCATGTACTTGTCGTTACCCAAGCAAACATTAGCCGCGTGAATCGCAGCAATATATATATATATATATATATATATATATATATATATATATATAGAGAGAGAGAGAGAGAGAGAGAGAGAGAGAGAGAGAGAGAGAGGAGCGTCCGTGTCTTGCAAAAATAAACTCAATACCCAGACGATGTCGAAAACAACCATATCTTTCTATAACCACTACACAATTTCTTGTATGTTTCAATACGTAATGCAAATAGATTATCATTCACAAATACGAGAAAAATGCCTCAAAAATGACATTGCTGAACATTAATAAACGATTTCAGGTTAGGGGAGATAAGTCTTAAGTTTGTTATGTTCAAGCATGACTGTAGGAGCGCAATCACATTGCAGATAAGTATGGATATTGAAAAGACACACATTTCGCACTATTTATATACCATTTTGCTGATATCGGGAACAGGCTAGGAAAATTTTAATACTAGTATTGCATACGGTGTTTTAGGAGGCGTATTCAGCTTCATCAACAGTGTATGAAATAATTATCAATAGACTTTAAATAATAATTGCAAGTCCGTGTTGTCAACAAGTAGGTTGATTATGCACTTAATTACTAAACTTAAAGACTATAAACATTATAATTTTCAAAAAGCTGAGGTGGAGAGGAATTAAATACAATATTTTGATTTCTTGCAAAATATGCTAAAGATATGTCTGTTTATTGTGTTGTTTACATAAATCTAATAAAATCAGCTTTATTGAAGCAAATGTATCGGTGCACGTTATTCCTAATAGTGTTACACAAATTAGAAAAACGGGCGCAGTTATACAACACGATGCCGTGTTTTTATCGATTTGCTTTGTTTTTTTAAAATCATCTTTGAGAATATGTAATAAAAAAGGGGATAATGATATGGTCGATAACAAGTTTTAATAAAGGATCGGTATATTGTATCACCTGTCGGCATCATGTAATGTTCTATATTTTGCCAAAAGTACAACAACAAAAAATTAAGTCACGCTGATTTTGTTGTTGTTGTTTGTTTTGTTTTGTATTTGATTTTTGCTGTCCGAAATAGCAAGGACGAGTTAATATTAAATATTATCCTACTGAATATTATCAACTTTTACGTAAACTACTGTACTGAAAGAGTAGGACTAATTTTTAGCTCACCTAAGCTGAAAGCTCAAGTGAGCTTTTCTGATCAAAATTTGTCCGTTGTCTGTCGTCGTTGTCGTTGTAAACTTTTCACATTTTCATCTTCTTCTCCAGAACCACCGGGCAGATTTCAACCAAACTTGGCACAAAGCATCACTGGGTGAAGAGGTTTCAAGTTTGTTCAAAAAAGGGCCACACCCACTTAAAAGGGGAGATAATTTAGAATTATTGAAAATTTGTTGGTATTTTTTAAAAATCTTCTAAAAAATTATTAGGCCAGAAAAGCTGTAACTTGTATGGAAGCATCATGTATGATCAATTAAGCAATACTATAAATATTTCATTGTGTAGTACATCAGAAATGCAATTCTAGTTAAAATACCTCGTATCATGCTCAGTTATTCATTGTTTACCTGTTAAAAACCTGTCATAGGCGTGATTTACCAAAATATCAATGTTTACATGTTCCGAATTATCATTCGTGTTTTGACACTACCCCCGTACTTTGTTTACATTTATACGAGATCAATTTATCTGCTTTGACCCGTAATTAGATCGATAAAATACATGATAACTGTTTTAAACATGTTTATATTTACCCTATAATTCACCCTGTTCAGTAACATGCCAGTTTAATGCTCTTTTTGCGAGATAAACCGTCATTTTACCGCTCACAAACTTCTCTGTACGGAACATGCTGTTTCACGGACCGCTTCACTCATCGACATGCAAACGTATTCTGACACTTATTTTTGTGTTATCAACATTTCTGTATTCTTTATTATATCATGTATTATGGTATACTGACCACTATTTTTACGCATTTTTACCTCAGTATGATTGGTGATTGCTTTTATTTGTCGTCTCGATTGATGAACTATGTCTTCGTAGCGAACTTCCGTGTTTAAGTATATTCTTGCGCGCACTACTTCAGAAGGCGCTTAATTTCAAAACTCGTTTAGTGTAAAATATCGCAAGGATGTGTATTAAAGCTATTTGCGTATTTTGACTTATAATTATGTGTCCGTGTTATTTAATTAATCCGGACAAGGCTTTGTATAGGAATAAAATGTTCGTTTATGATTTAAATATCCTTGTTCGGAAATTAGAATGACTGTCCGGAATTTCCCAAATCCGTAAAGATTTTTGATTGGTTGTTTGTGTCCGGACAGAAAAAGACAAGAACTCATTGGTTGGAGAAGTTTATAAATATAAGTCAGTTTCAGCAGCAGCATCGCTTGATCACTCGATCACATCCCGAATTCGGTTGAACACTCCTCAGAGAACCCCAGATAAGGTACATAAGCAAGATGAACCTGGTCGTAGACGATGCTAATTTTTATAAGGACTTCGTCGTCCGGACAGAATCTGTATAGCATAGCAACCATGTAGACCGGTCTTTCCAGTGTTTATAGTTATAGTTACTAGTTGTGGTCTATAAAAGAAACTGTTATATTTATTTGAACTGTTTCAAGTTTAGAATTACGAGTTGTCCGGCTTGTTCGGAATCCGTATTATTGCTGTTCGGATTTTCTTAATTTATTAGTTCAAATAGGTTATTCATTTTTAGAACGAGTTGTCCGGATGTCAGGATAAGGTTTGCTTGATTATTTACAGTTTAATGGAAATTATGATGACTTAATTAGCATGCCTAGTACAAATGGGGGGGGGGTGATTTTACCAGATATAATTAGACTGCGTGAGTCGAATTTAGCTGTCCGGATTGGCGCAAGTTCATGTATTTAATATTTATTAATCCGCTACAATTCTAATACGCTGTTTTATGTTGGTATTGAGCTTGAGAACGACAAATCCTGCAGATACGAGAACTAGTAGCACGTTATTATTATTATTAACAGTGATAGCTCCAGGTCTCAGGTTGTATAATTTGTATTGTTTGAAATGGTCAGCATCTTAGTCTGTGTTGTGATATTGATATATTTTGCCATCCTGAATAAATTGTTGTGTGTAAAAAAAACTGTGTTTTTCTTTTGTGGCAAGGACCGCTCGACTTGTTACAGTAGATTCAATTTTGTTCAAATCATGGTCCCCAGGGGTAGGGTGAGGCCACAATGAGGGATGGGTTTTTACGTAAGAATGTATAGAGAAAATCTTTAAAATCTTCTTCTTAAAACTATTAGGCCAGAAAAGCTAACTTGTATGGAAGCATCCTCAGATAGTGTAGATTCAATTTTGTTCAAATCATGGTCTCCAGGGGTAGAGTGGGGTCATAATTGGGGGATGAATTTTTACATAGGAATATATAGAAAAAAATCTTTAAAAATCTTCTTCTTAAAAACTATTAGGCCGGGAAAGCTTAAACTTGTGTGGAGGCATCCTCAGGTAGTGTAGATTCATATTTGTTCAAATCATGGTCCCCAGGGGTAGGGTGGGGCCATAATTGGTGGATGAATTTTTACATAGGAATATATAGAGATAATCTTTAAAATCTTCTTCTTAAAAACTATTAGGCCAGAAAAGCTGTAACTTCTGTGGAGGCATCCTAGGGTAGTGTAGATTCAAGTTTGATCAAATCATAGTTCCCGGGGGTAGGGTGGGACCACAATGTGGGGATGGATTTTTACATTGGAATATATAGAGAAAATCTTTAAAAATCTACTTTTTAAAAACTATTTGGCCAGAAAAGCTGTAACTTGTATGGAAGCATCCTCAGGTAGTGTTAATTCAAGTTTGTTCAAATCATGGTCTCCAGGGGTAGAGTGGGGTCATAATTGGGGGATGAATTTTTACATAGGAATATATAGAAAAACATCCTTAAAAATCTTCTTCTTAAAAACTATTAGGCCGGGAAAGCTTAAACTTGTGTGGAGGCATCCTCAGGTAGTGTAGATTCAAATTTGTTAAAATCATGGTCCCCAGGGGTAGGGTGGGGCCATAATTGGTGGATGAATTTTTACATAGGAATATATAGAGATAATCTTTAAAATCTTCTTCTTAAAAACTATTAGGCCAGAAAAGCTGTAACTTCTGTGGAGGCATCCTCGGGTAGTGTAGATTCAAGTTTGTTCAAATCATAGTTCCCGGGGGTAGGGTGGGGCCACAATGGGGGGATGGATTTTTACATAGGAATATATAGAGAAAATTTTTAAAAATCTTCTTTTTAAAAACTAGTTGGCCAGAAAAGCTGTAACTTGTATGGTAGCATCCTCAGGTAGTGTAGATTCAAGTTTGTTTAAATCATGGTCCCCAGGGGTAGGGTGGTGGCACAACGGGGGGGTGGGGATGGATTTTTACATAGGAATATATAGAGAAAATCTTTAAAAATCTTCTTTTTAAAAACTAGTTGGCCAGAAAAGCTGTAACTTGTATGGAAGCATCCTCAGGTAGTGTTAATTCAAGTTTGTTCAAATCATGGTCCCCAGGGGTAGGGTGGGGCCATAATTGGTGGATAAATTTTTACATACATGTAGGAATATATAGAGAAAATCTTTTAAAATCGTCTTCTCAAAATCTATTAGGCCAGAAAAGCTCAAATTAAAGTCGAAGCATCCTCAGATAGTGTAAATTAAAGTTTGTTTAAATCATGGTCACCAGGGGTAGGGTGGGGCCACAATGGGGGGGGGATGAATTTTTACATAGGAATATATAGAGAAAATCTTTAAAAATCTTCTTTTTAAAAACTAGTTGGCCAGAAAAGCTGTAACTTGTATGGTAGCATCCTCAGGTAGTGTAGATTCAAGTTTGTTTAAATCATGGTCACCAGGGGTAGGGTGGGGGCACAACGGGGGGGGGGGTGGATTTTTACATAGGAATATATAGAGAAAATCTTTAAAAATCTACTTTTTAAAAACTATTTGGCCAGAAAAGCTGTAACTTGTATGGAGCATCCTCAAGTAGTGTTAATAAATTTTTTCAAATCATGGTCTCCAGGGGTAGAGTGGGGTCATAATTGGGGGATGAATTTTTACATAAGAATATATAGAAAAACATCCTTAAAAATCTTCTTCTTAAAAACTATTAGGCCGGGAAAGCTTAAACTTGTGTGGAGGCATCCTCAGGTAGTGTAGATTCAAATTTGTTAAAATCATGGTCCCCAGGGGTAGGGTGGGGCCATAATTGGTGGATGAATTTTTACATAGGAATATATAGAGATAATCTTTAAAATCTTCTTCTTAAAAACTATTAGGCCAGAAAAGCTGTAACTTCTGTGGAGGCATCCTCGGGTAGTGTAGATTCAAGTTTGTTCAAATCATAGTTCCCGGGGGTAGGGTGGGGCCACAATGGGGGGATGGATTTTTACATAGGAATATATAGAGAAAATTTTTAAAAATCTTCTTTTTAAAAACTAGTTGGCCAGAAAAGCTGTAACTTGTATGGTAGCATCCTCAGGTAGTGTAGATTCAAGTTTGTTTAAATCATGGTCCCCAGGGGTAGGGTGGTGGCACAACGGGGGGGGGATGGATTTTTACATAGGAATATATAGAGAAAATCTTTAAAAATCTTCTTTTTAAAAACTAGTTGGCCAGAAAAGCTGTAACTTGTATGGAAGCATCCTCAGGTAGTGTTAATTCAAGTTTGTTCAAATCATGGTCCCCAGGGGTAGGGTGGGGCCATAATTGGTGGATAAATTTTTACATACATGTAGGAATATATAGAGAAAATCTTTTAAAATCGTCTTCTCAAAATCTATTAGGCCAGAAAAGCTCAAATTAAAGTCGAAGCATCCTCAGATAGTGTAAATTAAAGTTTGTTTAAATCATGGTCACCAGGGGTAGGGTGGGGCCACAATGGGGGGAATGAATTTTTACATAGGAATATATAGAGAAAATCTTTAAAAATCTTCTTTTTAAAAACTAGTTGGCCAGAAAAGCTGTAACTTGTATGGTAGCATCCTCAGGTAGTGTAGATTCAAGTTTGTTTAAATCATGGTCACCAGGGGTAGGGTGGGGGCACAACGGGGGGGGGTTGGATTTTTACATAGGAATATATAGAGAAAATCTTTAAAATCTTCTTCTTAAAAACTATTAGGCCAGAAAAGCTGTAACTTGTATGGAGCATCCTCAAGTAGTGTTAATAAATTTTTTCAAATCATGGTCTCCAGGGGTAGAGTGGGGTCATAATTGGGGGATGAATTTTTACAAAAGAATATATAGAAAAACATCCTTAAAAATCTTCTTCTTAAAAACTATTAGGCCGGGAAAGCTTAAACTTGTGTGGAGGCATCCTCAGGTAGTGTAGATTCAAATTTGTTAAAATCATGGTCCCCAGGGGTAGGGTGGGGCCATAATTGGTGGATGAATTTTTACATAGGAATATATAGAGATAATCTTTAAAATCTTCTTCTTAAAAACTATTAGGCCAGAAAAGCTGTAACTTCTGTGGAGGCATCCTCGGGTAGTGTAGATTCAAGTTTGTTCAAATCATAGTTCCCGGGGGTAGGGTGGGGCCACAATGGGGGGATGGATTTTTACATAGGAATATATAGAGAAAATTTTTAAAAATCTTCTTTTTAAAAACTAGTTGGCCAGAAAAGCTGTAACTTGTATGGTAGCATCCTCAGGTAGTGTAGATTCAAGTTTGTTTAAATCATGGTCCCCAGGGGTAGGGTGGTGGCACAACGGGGGGGGGGGGGATGGATTTCTACATAGGAATATATAGAGAAAATCTTTAAAAATCTTCTTTTTAAAAACTATTTGGCGAGAAAAGCTGTAACTTGTATGGAAGCATCCTCAGGTAGTGTTAATTCAAGTTTGTTCAAATCATGGTCCCCAGGGGTAGGGTGGGGCCACAATGGGGGATGAATTTTTACATACATGGAGGAATATATAGAGAAAATCTTTTAAAATCGTCTTCTCAAAATCTATTAGGCCAGAAAAGCTCAAATTAAAGTCGAAGCATCCTCAGATAGTGTAAATTAAAGTTTGTTTAAATCATGGTCCCCAGGGGTAGGGTGGGGCCACAATGGGGGGGGGATGAATTTTTACATAGGAATATATAGAGAAAATCTTTAAAATCTTCTCAAAACCTATTAGGCCAGAAAAGCTCAAATTGGAGTGGAAGTATGCTCAGATAGTTGAAATATAAGTTTGTTTAAATCATGGTCCCCAGTTGTAGGGTGGGGCCACAATGCGGGATGAATTTTTACATAGGAATATATAGAGAAAATCTTTAAAAGTATTCTTCTTGAAAACTATTAGGACTGAAAAACTCAAACTTGTGTGGAGGCATCCTCAAATAGTGTAGATTCAAGTCAGTTTAAATCATGGTCCCGGGGGGTAGGGCGGGGCCACAATGGAAGGATGAATTTTTACTTAGGACTATATAGAGAAAATCTTTAAAAATATTCTGGGAAAGTTTTCAGTCCCAAAAGCAGTAACTTGTGTGAAAGCATAGGTTGTGCAGATTAAAGTTTGATAAAACCATGATTCCTTAGAGAAAAGTGGGACCACAAAGCGGGAGGGGGAAGGGGGTTGTTATATAGGAATAGAGACAAATCTTCTTACAAGTATAACAACAAAAGGGGCTTGGTAGATTTTTAAAAAAAATTTTGAGCAAGATCTACTGTAATTAGTTGTCAAGATATTTTGATTTTGATACTGTAATGCTAATTTGATCAAGGTTAAGGCTATTGTTGCTCAGGTGAGCGATGTGGCCCCTGGGCTTCTTGTTTTCTAACCGGTTACTGGTCTATTTTTCCAGTCGAGTACTGGGATGATCTTCGTCACAGTGTTTACAGTAATTGATTGTTGTTTGTTGTACTGATTGTCCACCATTCATTTTTTATTTTGCCTGTATATATTTTGTTGTAATTAATATTGGTGCAGTTGAAAATCAGTGCTTCTGTTCCCAATGTTTTTGTTACGAAATGGTACATAAGCTCTCAGAAGTTACAATACATCCTGATATTTTGTCTTTAAAGGTTTTCCATGGCTTGAATTGGCAAGAACAGTATGTACAAAGTAGAAAGCATAGGTACATTCGAAACTAGTTAGTTTTTTGAAGTTCTTGGTTATGAAATCAAAAATATTTGTCTTATTGATCTTTTCCAACCGTATCTTGAGCTAAATATCTAACTTGTTCAATGTTAAAATTTCATAAAGAAATATTGTCGTTGTCATATAACCAATATTAATACCAGAAATATTTTTAAAATGTATCCATTGAAAAGCACATTCTTTCTTAAAAAAATATGAGCTGTATTTTTTAGAATTTTATTTTGCTGCAAAAATCTTCTAGTATGATAAGTCTGCATGTAACTTAAACTTTTATGATAAATAAGATTTGAAAAAATAATTAATTTTTGTCAAAAGAAAGATTTCTCTTATAAGAAATATATAGTAGGTCAATTTTTGTACAGGACGATAATAATTCAATTTTGCTTCAATTAAGGCTTCTTAATAAACTTTCCCACAAAAATATGGCTAACAGAAATTTAAAAAAACATGATATTTTTGTCATTTTAGTAGTAAATAACATTTTCATAAAAAAAATCAGTATGGAAAATTGCAGCTCATATTGCTTTAAATTATAATAAAAATTTGAAAACAAGTTATTGATTGAATCTTTGAAAAAAAATCGTTGCAATGTTTAAAAACCCACAAAATACTATAAATAATCATTAATTATAAAAATAAAGTGGTCAGGGATAATGCAAAAAACAATTTTACATAAATAAGACAATTATACATGTACACTTATTATTATTTGTGATCATTGATTTGCACAATTTAATAAATGCAAAAATAAGAAGAAACTTTTAGAGACATGCTCATTTGTGGACAATTATCTTATCCATACAATATGTTGTGGGAAATCTTTGTTGGATCAAAAATTGTAAATCAAATCAACTATCGAATTAATGAAAACCCGTGTTCATTAACAACCACTGATGTTTCCCCAGTAACTACATGTAAGAATTTGTTCGGTATCCAGCTGCTTTACATAAGTCCGTCAGGGTTTTGCTTTTTCTTGGTTTGCGTTTTCGGTGTGGTATCGTCTACATTTTTGTCACTTTTCAGCAGCTTCTTGCTCTCGTTGTGTCCGAAAGGTGATTGAATCGTCGACCCCGATGCTATTTCGTACTGGTCGCTCGGAGACAATAAGCTTTGAAGCGCTGTTTGACCCTCGTTGTTTCTTGTCAGTTCGCTGTAATAAATTTTCTGCGATACAGCTGTCTTTACTGGCTCAGAAAAAGTGTACCTTTACAAAAGAAATAAAACTTTTTCAATAAGTAATTAAACTTGAACATAATTCGTAGATATTATTTAAGTTTGGTATACGTTCTATTAACGTTCAAATACAAATATTTTACCGACTAACAGTAGTGCTAATACTTGAGAGAGAGAGAGAGAGAGAGAGAGAGAAAGAGAGAGAGAGGATCCGTTGATGTTATAAACGCAATATGTCAATTTTTTATAACTTTTTTATTTTTAAAGGACGGACTTAAAGATAATGTTTTTCTTTCGTCAAACGTTTTTCTTTTTTTCATTGCTACACGATAAAAGAATGAGCTATATCGTACTGGTTGACAGTAGACCGGTTACTGCTGCTTGGTGGCGCTGTTTGATCCTCATTGTCTCTCGTCGGGTCGCTGTAATAAATATTATGAAAAATAAACAAGTTCTACCAACATACATATTAAACAGTGTAATGTTAACTTATTCACAGAAGTGCTTCATTTTTGAGAGAGAGAGAGAGAGAGAGAGAGAGAGAGAGAGAGAGAGAGAGAGAGATAAATGGCCACTTTATAGCTCTGTATTTTTTGTTCTTGCTAATCATATGATGTTAATTGATATTAAATACATTGATATTTGACTAAAGATCTTATACACACAATCATGACTGAACATTTTAACACAGTTTTCAATCTTAAAAAAATAATTGTGGGGAGGGGGTCGTGAGATTAATAAGATATGTATATGACTGGTGAAAGATGTTGCAAAGTTAAGCTAACAAGACAATTTTCCTTAAACTTTTTAAATGAAAAATATTTAAATTTTATTCATTATAGACGACGTATAACAACAACTTATACATCAAAATATATTAACAATGGCAATAAAAAAAGTAATAATGATGATAATATTAATACTGTTTAATATTTGACGAATTTCTAATTTAATAATCAATCTTGTTATGAAATAGGTATGAGTTGTATTGAAATAAAGGATAGAAATATCTTAAGAGTGTGATATGTATAAATCACAATGCAGGTTGGTTTCTAAATATTGTGTTACATAATCTCTTGATGTCTGCTGCGTTGAGGCCTTCGTCGATTCGGTTTGTTACTGGTCACATTAATATCCCGAGGTGAAGACACCCCAGGATGTGGCACATATTTATGGTTAAAAATATAAACACCATGATATCAATTGGCATTGAATGTACCAACTAGTTAAACACGACTTTGCTCTTTTTTTTATTTTTTACACTTCTGTAACACACAAGAAAAACCAATTTAAACAAGAGGTCCAGGGACCACATTGCTTACCCGAGCAACGAAAACAATAACTGATCAAATAAGATTTAAGGTATCAATACCAAAATATCTCGATAATTCAGTGCAGTATGCTTTGTTTAAAAATATTTTGAAATTTTCACGATTTTTCTCTTTTTATTTTCTTGTAAAAATTAACCCCAATTGTGGTCTTACCCTTCTTCCGGGAAACATGATTTAAACAGACTTGAATCTAAACTATCTGAAAATGCCTCCATACAAGTTTTCGTTTTTCTAACCAAATGGTTTATGAAAAGAAGATTTTAAAAGATTTTTAAAATTTTTTTTAGATTTTAAAAGATTTTTTAAAAAATTTTTTGGTTACAATTCCCCCCTATTTGTGACCTCAACCTACCCTTAGGGATCATGACCTTAACAAACTTGAATCATCACTACCTAAGGATGCTTCCACAGAAGTTTCAAGAAGATTAAAAAAAAATATTCCCTATTTATTTCCATGTAAAAATTTGACCTATCATTGTTGCCAAATCTTTTCCACGGGGAATCGCATATCTACAATATCTGAGGATGCTTCCACAAAACTTGCAGCTGTTGTGGCCACTTTGTTCTGAAAAGTATATTTAAAAAGTTGTTGTTTTTATTTATTCTAATTTTAAACTTTAACCTCCATCTGATGCGCCACCCTACCACCAGGGCTCATGATTGAACAAACTTGAATTTACACTATTTAAGAATGCTTTAACAAATGTTTCAGATTTTCTTGATATTGAGAAGAGATTTTTCAAGCTTTTTTTCTATTTATATCTATGTTTAAAATAGAATCTCTTTTTTTTGGCCCAAACCTACTCCTGGGGACGATAATTTGAGCAAACTCTCAATCTACACTACCTGAGGATGTTTCAAATATGTTTCTGCTTTTCTAGCATATTGGTTTTTAGATAGAAGATTTAAATCTTTGTTTATTCCGATGAAAGAAGAAGGTACATGTACAGTTTCTTTCAATATTTGCCCAAAGTTTCAAAAGTTGTTTCAATTTCATGAAAATGCATATATACCATCTTGAACACTTGTGTATGTAAAGTACCAAGTTAAACACTTTTATCCTGTTTTAAAAAAACGAATATTAACTTCAACATTTTGTCATATTTCTTAGAATGCAGTCTGAAATATAAAAAATGGCACATTTTCTCATAGTTTTTAGAAGAGGAAAATGTGTCCGCAGCCGTCGCCCAAAATGTAATTTATATTTTATGTGATATCCCATGATATAAAGTTCTAACGTAAGTTTCATCATGGGCGACGGCTGCAGACATAGTTTTCTATTCAAATAAACCATTGATCAAATAATTGGTGTCTTCTATTCAGTTTTAAGAAAATTACGGGGAAATGCACTGTTTATGACGTCACAATTACCCTTGTGAAAGTCTAATCAGGTAACTATTTATAGATTCTTGTGTAAATAATGTTACATTTCATTTTTTTGGGATGTTTTTATGAATCACTTTAAAACAAGGCAAAATATGACTGAAACTGTACCTAGCTCTTTACCCTTCATCGTGGCCCTACCTTTACCTTGAAAATGAATTGAACAATTTTATCTACACTAACTGATGATGCTTCCTTAGAAATGTCAGCTTTTCTTGTAACGTTGTCTCTGCGAAGAAAGTTTTAAAATACTTTTATAAATTTTTTCCATGTTTAAGTTCAATCCCCACCTGTGGCCCCTCCTTACCCACGAATATCGTAATTTGAACATACTTAAAATACACTTCCTTGGAATGCTTCCACATAAGTTTCAGCTTTTCTCACTGAATAGGTTTTTTCGAAAAAGTTTTAGTAAGGATTCTTTCAATATCTATTCTTCAGTAAAAGGGTTAGGGTTCAATCACCAAATTTGGATCCACCCCTACCCCTAGGTAAATTTTTTTTTTTAAATCTTTATGTTCCCTTTTGGAAATTTGACCACCACCCTAATTTTGGCCCCTGCCTAGTTTTCATGAAATTGGCCAAGTAATTTTGGAAAAGAAGATGAAATTGTAAAGATAACGTACCAACAACAACGACACCGACGCCAACCACGACGACGACGACAGCTACGACAACAACTAAGACGACAACAACTAAGACGACGACAACGACGACGACGACGACAGCTACGACAACAACTAAGACGACAACAACTAAGACGACGACAACGACGACGACAGCTACGACAACAACTAAGACGACAACAACTAAGACGACGACAACGACGACGACGACGACGACAACGAACACAATTTGGTCAGAAAAGCTCACTTAAGCCTGAGGCTCATGTAGGCTTAAAAACTACAATTTCATTAGATAGTCGGATTAAGAGGTTAGATAAAAATCCATGTAAAAATAAAAACATTTTAAATTGATAATAAAGTAAACTTTATTGATTTATGTATGTAATTTTTAGAATAAATTATGGTTTAAAAAGCTGAAATCTCTTACAAATTTTCTATATGGTCAAAAGTTGCTAAAGTATACTGCTGATACCAGTTTTCAAAAGAGCGATTCATTACCAGGCGAAATAGAGAGTCAGAAAGTAATTCCAGATATCATGCTGAATTTCAATGTATTATAAAGGACAAAGAAACTCCCTACCGTATAAGTAAACTGACATAAAAAATAGCACACAAAAATGCGGTAAATCTATGAAGAATCCTACCTTAGACGTAGGATATGGAAATAGAATAATGGTCCTCCTCCCATTATGGTAATTGCTATTAATATTATTATTGCAAATCCAAATGAGGCACCTAATCCCAATGAGGTACCTATGAAGAAAGTAACCTATTACTCCATTACGACCTCAACAATATTATACAAAACTAAATATGGTAAAATTTTTCTCGTATTTATAAAATTATAGAATGCATGTTTTTTTTGAAGATGTAACTTATTGAATTTTGTATGACAAAATACGTTTAATGTTTCTGTTTTTATTATCAGTGTTCGCAATATTCAACCATGAGGAAAATATTTTTAAAAATACCCAACAGAAAAATATAAAAGCTACAAGTTTGTCCATACGGGCATTTTGCAATTTACACGTATATGTTCATCCATTTACACAAGTGTAGAAATTCGTTATACAAAAAATGATGACGTAATGCACATAATTTCCTTTTTACACGTACACGTAGGCCTACACGTTGGTTTGTTAAATCTCTCTTATATGTCAGGGGTGTAGCTTAGGTTTGCTTAACGTGGAAACAAATTAAGGCCGGGGTTTTGTGACCGCCTTGAGTCGCTCAATGAGTCAAAGGCGAAGCCCTGGTGGGGGCCCAGGGGGCGAAGCCCCTGGAAGCTGGCGAGTTTTCAGCAATTCAGACACTTAATTTTGAGTATCCAGAAAAAGGAGTTTCATTAAAATATCCCCAGTTTTTAATGTTTAAAATGCTTACTTCATCAGCATCATAAAATTAACGATAGAGAAGAAGAAGTAGTGCTTGATTTATGATGAGATTAATTTAATTTTTATCTAATAAGTCTTGTGCTTTCTCTCCTACTGGTCTATAACATTTTTGTCTACAAAATACTCTCACAGTATAATACAAAAAAATAATTATATACATTACATTATATTATTTAAACTTTAAGATTCTGTTAATTCTCGATAATCTATTTAATCAGGTTATGGTTCCAATTGTAATAATAATATAAAATATCATAAGAGCAATCTATTATTTTTCTATTTATTAAAAAAAGGCAAGTCGTCTTTGCTTTTTCTCAGCAAATCTGATATAACAGCTGCTACATTGACTTCGATATCCCTTTAAATGTGTATAATTGCTATTTAAAGACGACATTCTTTGTCCCGTCATTGTTGACCTGAGGTATGTCTTAAAGCAACGAATGACGCTAAAACAGCGTTCGATATGGGGTTGCTGAAGTTACGGGGATACATGCAAGCATTTTCAAACATTTGAAAACGTTAGGATATTATAAAACAAAGCGACAAGCGAAACAATAAAATCAAACTTTGTAAGTGAACAAGCGTAAGACCTAGTCATCGCCCTGTTGTTCGATATCCTTTAAAGAAGATACGACAACGTTGTATGCGGCTAAAAATGTACTCAAAGGTACTCTTATTTATATTAATTTATTAAGGTCTTCCGTTTCCAACGGAAGACCTTACTATTATTGTGCTTGTAAGATTATTAGGGTCTTCCGTTTCCGACGGAAGACCCTCTTGTTATTCTATTGTTTCTTTTCTTTATTATTATTAGGGTCTTCCGTTTCCAACGGAAGACCCTTTTGTTATTCTTCGGTTTCTTTTTAGGGTCTTCCGTTTCCAACGAAAGACCCTCTTGTTATTCTACGGTTTCTTTTTATTATTATTTTATATTTTTCCTCTGACATTTTTCGAGAGCTATAACTCAAGAACTATTCAATCGATTTTAACTAAATTCACAGGACTGATAGAGCATTCAATGTACTTGCGATAATAAAATTTTGAGCTGATGAAGTCACTTCCGGTTGGAGATTTTGAAGATTTTGTGAATTTTTAAGGACCATTTTGTCCACGTAACTCCTCCGAAACTAATGGTAATAAAAACGTGAAACTTTGAGGAATATGTAGATGGATGTCTGTAGATGATCCTCTGTATTTGACATTGTGGAAAATGCGCAAGGCGCCGAAGCTCGCCCGAGGTCGAAAATTAGCACGAAATTTTTGGGCAAAATTTTAACACGTTTTGTAAAAATATCTTTTATCTTGTTAATATTTTGTTACAACATGTAAAGCAAATGTTGTTTTAATTTTCACGGGCTTTCATTTGATATTAGGAAAAAGGGGCTGGCCCCTCAAATTAGGGTCCAAGAGGGCTCTAAAGTCTTTTTGCAAAAACCCTTTACTGAACAATAATTTGTTATCAATTATAGAAGCGAAAATGTTTATTGTACAGCTGTTTATCTATACAGTACCACATTTTAATCATATGTTACGTAATTAGGGGTTTCAAGGGACCAGAAGTCCAAAACTTTGATCATTAATATCTAGAAAAGGAGAAATATTTTGAAAAGCATTGTAGAACAAAAAATGCTAACAATAATGTTCTCAACAATATGCTACCTAAAAAAAATTGTTGGTGGCCCCAGTAAGGAGTCTAAGGGTCGGCCCCTAAAACACATTAGTTCAGATATCTTTAAAAAGGTCAACAATTCCTGAACACGTGTTGAACAAAATATGTTTATAATTGCGAGACCTTTCATTTGATATCAAGAAAAAAGGGCTGGCCCCTTAAATTAGGGGCCAAGAGGGTTCTTAAGTCTATTTATAATAACTTTTTACTGAAAAATAATTTGTTATTAATTATAGAAGCAAAAATATTCTTTGTACAGTTATTTATCTATACAGTACCATACATAAGTCATATGTTACATAATTAGGGGTTTCAAGGGGCCAGAAGTCCAAAACTCTGATCATTAATATCTAGAAAAGGAGAATATTTTGGAAAGCATTGTAGAAGAAAAGTTGCTCAAAATAATGTTTTTAACAATATAATACCTAAAAATTGTTTGTTGGTGGCCCCAGTAAGGAGTTTAAGGGTCGGCCCCTAAAACACAGTTGTTCAGATATCTCTAGAACGGTTAACAATTTGTGAACAGTTGTTGAACAAAATATGTTTATATTTGCGAAACCTTTTATTTGATTTCAAGAAAAAGGGGCTGACCCCTCAAATTAGGGGCCAGGAGGGCTACAAAGTCTTTTCATAATAACTATTTACTGAAAAATAATTTGTTATTAATTATAGAAGCAAACTTATTAGGCTTAATTCAAATCTGAAATCCGTTTTAAAATCGGACAATGCATTACAGAGGTATAGGGGTTTAAAAATTGATTTTTTCCGGAAATTTTGATTCCACATTCTTGGTTAAGAAAATAGTGTTATGTTCAAAGTTAAATTAACTCGTACCTAAAATAATTCGATGATTTTTAAATCGTACTTAAACACATTCGGATTTTCATTTGCAAAGTCTTTCTTGATATTGATAAGGTTTGTGTTAATTCATACTTAGAATCATTCGGATTTTGTTAACTCGTACAAAGAATTATTCGATTTTCTTTCTTTTTGTTTTAGTTAATTACGTTTATTTGTATAAGAACTCTGCTTTTTAGAGGAACATCTAGCTTTACTTTCGACATTAACGGAAGACCCACTCGTTGCTTTGCAACGAGCTTTGCTCTAGTTATTATTATTATACTTTTTCTTTTTTTTCTGACTCCTTTTCGGCTTCATAACTCAAAAAGTCTTCAACCAATTTCAATGAAACTTTCAGCGATTGTTGCAAGTTAGCGTCCCTCAAAGATGTTAAAGATTCAATGACAATGTCACTTCCGTTTTGACGTTACGTCATTTTTAAAATTTTAAAAAAGTCATTTTGTCCGGGGGATTTCTCAAAAACGCTTTAAGATAGAGTCTTGAAATTTTCTGTGGTTATGAATTTCTCAATTTACCTGTGCAATAAGGCTGGAAATGAAAATCCGTCACTTCCGGTCGAAACCGGAAGTAAATCAAATTTTTCGAAAATTTAAATTTTTTGATCAAATCAAAAACGTATACGTCTTTTGTAGAGCTTTTTAAGCTGAATCAAACACTGAAAACCGTTTTAGGACGATGCATTACAGAGATATTGGGGTTTAAAAATTGATTTTTCCGGAAATTTTTCTTCCGCATTCTGGGTTAAGAAAATAGTCTTAAGTTCAAAGTTAAATTAACTCGTACCTAAAATAATTTGAAAATTGTTAAGTCGTACTTGAACACATTCGGATTTTTTTTGTTAAGTTGTTCTTAAAATCTCGAAGGGTTTTGTTAATTCGTACTTAAAATCATTCGGATTTTGTTAAGTCGTACCAAGAATTTTTTTTTTTTTATCTTTTTGTTTAAGTTACTTTTGTTATTAGTTTAAGAACTCTGCTTCTTAAAGGAACTTCGAACTTTACTTTCGACATTAACGGAAGACCCACTCGTTGCTTTGCAACGAGCTTTGCTCTAGTTTTTTAAAAAAAAATTTTTCTGACTTTTTTCGAACGCTATTTCTCGTGAACTACTCGACCGATTTGCATGAAATTTTCAGGACGTATTAAGCATCAAACATACTTGATATCATAAATTTTTTGGCTGATGACTTCACTTCCGGTTTGAGCTTTTGAGGATCTAGTGAATTTTTAAGGACCATTTTGTCCACGTAACTTCTCAAAAACTAATTGTGATAGAAACGTGAAACTTTCAGGGATTAGTAGATGAATGTCTGTAGATGATCCTATTTATTTGATATTTTGAAAAATGCGCAAGGCGCCGAAGCTCGCCCGAGCTCGAAAATTGGCACCATTTTTTTTCATGAAATTTTCGCACATTTTCAGCCCTAGCTTTTAATGTATAAATATTTTGTTAAGACATGTAATGCAAAAGTTGTTCAGATTAATAAGGACTTTCGTTTGATATCAAGAAAAAAGGGCTGGCCCCTCAAATAAGGGGTCAAGAGGGCTCTAAAGTATTTTTGCAATAGCTTTTTACTGAACAATAATTTGTTATCAATTATAGAAGCAAAAATGTTCATTGTACATCTGTTTATCTGTAGAAAACCATACCTAAGTCATATGTTACGTAATTAGGGGTTTCAAGGGGCCAAAAGCCCAAAACTTTGATCTTTATTAACTTGAAAAGGAGAAATATTTTGAAAAGCATTGTAGAAGAAAAGTTGCTCAAAATAATGTTCTTAACAATATGGTACCTAAGAATTTTTTGTTGGTGGCCCCAGTAAGGAGTTTAAGGGTCGGCCCCTAAAACACAGTTGTTCAGATATCTCTAGAACGGTTAACAATTTGTGAACAGTTGTTGAACAAAATGTGTTTATATTTACTAGATCTTTTATTTGATATCAAGAAATAAGGGCTGGCCCCTCAAATAAGGGGCCAAGAGGGCTCTAAAGTCTTTTTATAATAACTCTTTACTGAAAAATAATTTGTTATTTATTATAGAAGCAAAAATGTTCATTGTACAGTTGTTTATCTATACGGTACCATATCTAAGTCATATGTTACGTAATTAGGGGTTTCAAGGGGCCAGATGTCCAAAATTCTTATCATTAATATCTAGAAAAGGAGAAATATTTTGAAAAGCATTGTAGAAGAAAAGTTGCTCAAAATAATGTTCCTAACAATATGGTACCTAAAATTTATTTGTTGGTGGTCCCGGTAAGGAGTTTAAGGGTCGGCCCCTAAAACACAGTTGTTCGGATATCTCTAGAACGGTAAACAATTCATGAATACTTGCTGAACAAAATATGTTTATATTTTCAAGACCTTTCATTTGATATCAAGAAAAAGGGGCTGATCCCTCAAATAAGGGGCCGGAACGGCTACAAAGTCTTTTTATTATAACTTATTTTTTAGCGATAATTTGTTATTAATCATAAAATCAAAAAAGAGAGCTTATTAATCATAATTTAAAACTGAAATCCGTTTTAAAATCGGACCATGCATTACAGAGATATAGGGGTTTAAAATTTTGATTTTTCCGGAAATTTTGATTCCACATTCTTGGTTAAGAAAATAGTTTTATGGTCAGAGTAAAATCAACTCGTACCTTAAATAATTCGATAATTGTAAAATCGTACTTTAACACATTCGGATTTGTATTTGCTAAGTTGTTCTTGAAATCGATACGGTTTTTGTCAATTCGTACTTAGAATCATTCGGATTTTGTTAACTCGTACCAAGAATAATTCGACTTTTTTTCTTTTTGTCTTAGTTTCTTATGTTTATTGGATTAAAAACTCTGCTTCTTACAGGAACTTCTAGCTTTACTTTCGACATTAACGGAAGACCCGCTCGTTGCTTTGCAACGAGCTTTGCTCTAGTTCTTATTTTTTTTTTTCTTCCTAGACGCGAACTTTGAGGCTTCATATCTTGCTACTTCCACGGGCGTGGTCTAATTGTTAAAACGATAGTAAATAGTGTACTTGTACCATATGAAATAGAGAGGGTTATGGTGAAAGAATGATCACATCAATTTTTATACATGGCATTGTTATTCATGTTAGTCTAATTTTAGTACCATTCTGATAATGTCAGCTCCACCTCTCATGCATATTAATATCAATCTTATGTTTGATCAAGGGCAGATAAGCGAAAATTCTCCTTTTTTTCGAAAGTTGTAAGGAGAAAAACATAGAATGAGCTTGTTGTACCACAGTCTAAAATCTTAATAATTGTTGGAAATTGACTAGACTCTTTAAAAAGTTTAACAAAAGTGATATTAGGTTAAGAAATAAACGCAACAGATGCGACCGAAAAGGGCCCAAAACCCGGCGTTAAGTGCAGTCATCCTTTGTTCCCCGAAGCAAAAACGATGCTGAGTGCTTGCATGGCCAAACGTTATACGGATAGTTGTCCTTCCCACTGAGCACCTCTCGTACAGCGCACCCTCATGTTGGAGAAGCCGTCATCGTTTATTTTTGATTTTCTGAACTTACTTTTATCATATTAACAATCCTGTCTGATTAAAATCACTACCCTTAATTTTGCTTACACTCATCAGGGTCTGATAGGTATCGATAACAATTCATCTTCACATGACCTCTATATTTGCACACAACCTAAATATATATCTCATTTACCAAATACATGACTTTATCTGTTAATGAGAGGTGCAACTCTTCAATACTCAGTCTGGGGGTTACATAGAAAGCAGGATTGAAATAATTTACCTGTCTCCATTTAAAAAATTCCAATACATTTTCTAAAGCCCTGATTGGCCAGAATTTTAGGTCGGGTGAAGATGACCCCCTATCAATACCTGTCAGACCCTGTAAGGAGAAGAGGGTGCTTTTAATCAGACTGATTGACAATCCTCTTCCGACAGGAAGCTGCAACGGAAGACCTCTTCGTTGCTTTGCAACGAGCTCGTCTCTAGTTTGTGTTCAATATTTATATTTTGATTAAGTACTAATTTTTTTTTATTTGCCTTTAATTTTTTTTTTACAAAACAATGTGGAAGACGTGCTTCCGTGCTTCAATGAAAGCTATGCCACTGTATGTCATCACTAGTAAGCATGAAACAATCATTTTACCATATGTTTCATCTGTTTGACAAATGGAGGAGAATCTTTCATCACACGGTCTTACAACCACGTCATAGTTCTTCTTATTCATCGTTTCCCTCACACTGACACATTCCGTTTCTTTCAAATTAGAGTCAGTTTCTGAATAAAAAAATAAATATCTTATTTAAGTAAACAAATAGAAAAAACTAAATAGGTTTTTTTTTCATCTTTATCCACATACTTGAAAGGCATCATTGTAGTGCCGTAGGTATCCACTTACCTTCAGCCCACCTGATAATTCGCCGGCGTACAAAGGGAGTCCACTGTAACGAGTTGCCATTCGATGTCAAGCCCCCAATGATGGCCTCGGTCCATGTGCGCATGGCACTGTCTATGAAAATCAAGTTGTTAGTAAATTTGACGCTAGATTTCCTATGATACGTGTATAAAAAATATAGCCGGGTGTATATAATTAGAAAAAAAATGGATGATAAAAAGCATTAATTCCTATGCATGTCGCTTATAACGCGAGATCTGATTGGTTAACAAGCCGGGTGTAAATGTCCGTACCACATGCTGAAGCCGGATGTAAATACTTTTTGTTTACATCTTTTGTCAAAATAATGTAACGTTAATTGAAGTAAATAAATAAATAATTTGTCAAAATCCCTATTTCTTAATATTTTAGCAGTTTTCAGCACAATTTCAATTTATATTAATTTTTGGTTCTTTAATGTATCAAACTTATTTTACTGGTAAAACAATATAATTTAAAAATTTGTATAGCATAGGAAATAAATTCGTTATACAGGTCCAACCAAATAATTCTAAAGAACCTCGGGTTGTATATTCCAAAATCTTG
Organism: Magallana ariakensis; assembly: GCA_020458035.1. NCBI lineage: Eukaryota > Metazoa > Mollusca > Bivalvia > Ostreida > Ostreidae > Magallana > Magallana ariakensis. Next base: position 58,007,624 of record CM035817.1, on the reverse strand, counting down.
TTAACTATACTCTGAACACTGTGCCGGATAATTATGCCAGTGCCAAGATGGCATTTTTCGCCCGCTTAAGATACAGTTTTGGAAAAGTCCATATATACCAAATGAAAGACCATTATCTACAGAGTATATAACCACTTTTGTTTTTAGTGTGTTTCACCTGACAGGTGAGATATTTACCTTTAAAAATTAATATTCCATAGGAAAATGATAATTCCCATGGGAGAAGTGTTTCTCCTACAGGAAATATTGACAATCATTTAGGATTTTCCAAAAAATCCTATAGGAATTATATTTCCTATAGGAGAAAGGTATTTCCTGTAGGAATTTGATTCAGAGAGTTAGTTTTCCTATCGGAAATTAAGATTTCCTATCGGATTTTATAAAATCCTATCGGAATTAAAATTCCTATAGGAAGTTCTTGTATTTCGTTAGGAAATTTCAAATTTCCTATATGAATATTGTTTTTTCTATAGGAAAATTATTTTCCTGTAGGAATTTATTTTTGAAAGGTAAATATCTCACCTGTCAGGTGATATACAATGATAACAAAGGTGGTTGTAAACTCTTTAAGCAATGGTCTATCATTTGGCATATTTGAATTTTTCGATATATGCAGCTTAGACGGGTGCAAAAATGCCACCTTGGCACTGGCATAATTATCCGGCAAGCATTCTAAAATACCTGTTTTCACACCTTCCCTTTTTATACTCGGAAATTCATAATGAGAAAATCTGACTTAATTGATTCATTCAAATATTCTTGGGACACCTCGCACAATTTTTCAAGAGTATAATCTGAGTACTTTTCATGTCGTTTGCAATGCAAATTCCCAATAGACGTTTTAAGTTTCTTGAAACCTGCGATAGAGGGAAGTATCAAAACAGATTTTTGATATTTTTTTCGTTTTACTGAATGAATGTAGTTTCAGATTGTACGTATGTTAATGCTTTTAGGGCCATTTATTTTGCAAAACCGTTGATCACATTTAACCGTATGGTGTACCTATTGAGTCACATGGGCGGGAGCTGAAGCCAGTATCAGTGTTCATCAGACATCCGTCAGAATTGTCTACAATAAATACCGAACACCATAAGGAACGCAATAAATTTATTCATATATCAAAGTTAATAATGAAAGGCAAATATAAATTTAAAACCTTTTATTTTGAAGGTGCCGTCAGAAATATCGTACATTGCAATCTGATTATTAAAGTCAAAATATCCCTGCGCACCGGTTCCAATGACGTCAGTGCGAAAGGTACCAGACGTCATCAATTTACATGTTTCATTTTGTTGCCTTTCTCCCAACACCCAAGAACAGAAGCAACGTGTCTCCTGTAAAAAAGGAATGATTATGATAATCACTTTATATTAAATAATGTTGAATCAACTATCGTTCATTAAGTTAAGAGGACAGAACATCTTGAATCATTATAAAAGAAACCATTTATCCTTTTAGTTTACTAATCAAGACTCTAGGTGATGATTTTAATTTCACGTTAACACGAGTTTTATTGTCAAAAAGTTCGCTGTGATCTTGACTTTTTGTATATCTATTCTGTCTAAAACTAGTACTATTTGGCTATAAAAACTGCCCGGCAACATTCAAGTGTGACATACATATTAATCTATTTAAAGTAAAAACTTAAGTCTTACAACTTAATGTTTTATCGTTTTAAGAAGCCTGTATGCTCAATTAACGAATTACCAATCATATCAACATCAAGATCAATTCTATGTAAGAATCAAAATTCGGTGGCAACGCATAGTCACAGATTTTCTTCATACTTGACAATTTGATAGACTTTGGTGAGTAAAAAAGCTTAACACCATTTTTTTTTTGCTATGTGGTCCCGTTGTTATGGTTACCGGGGGTAAAGATGTAAAAATGGCATTTTAATGCTTTGAGAACATATTGTGAGTAATGTGCACAACTTGGGGTTTCCAGGATAGAATATATTATTAAAAATAGTTTTCATTTTTCAAAAGAAAGAAAAACAATCAAGGAGAAACGCTTATTTTTATAACGTTTCTATGGTTACTAAACAGAAATTTTAAAATCTGTTTTCTTCAATTAATTTGAATAAAAAGAGCAAATCTTGGATTTTTGGTAAACACTATTATGATTGTGCAATTAAGAATTTAAATATGAAAATTGAGAACCGTTGCTATGGTAACACACTAAAAAAAAAAAGGAAAATTATAATATTTTTTGGCATCTTTGAATGGATATTATTCACTTATAATGCATACATATATAAAATCAGGACAAAGGCTGCTTTATGTCTTTGATTGTTTACATTTGTGGGCAAAACCTTCTAATATGGCTTCAAACTAGGTAAGTTTTGCTAGTTTTCTATCTTTTGCCTCGGTTACCATGGCAACGGTTACCCCCAGCAACCAACTTTTAGTGGTTTTTTGCGTTTTACACCTAGGTGTGTCCATGTATGAAATATAAGGAAAATTGGTGACTATGCGTGGTCAGACCCTTTTATAAATCTTTGATTCTTACATAGAATTGATCTTAAAAGTCACTTGTACATTGCTGTATCAAACCTCAGCTATCTTATACATGCGATGAAGATACTATTTGATGTACTTACGCTGACTCCAAAATTGCTTTTACATTGTAAGTAACAATCAGCTACAGGACCAATGACAGCAGAACGGCTTTTGAACAAAGAACCCGAAAATATCGACGAATAAACGTAGCATCCTGAAAACGTAAGGAGGGGGGGGGGTTAAAACTGATAAGTCAAACATTTAATACTCCGATAAGCGCCACAAACGTCATGTACACGAATGTTTAAGTTCTCTTTCCCCATCCTCTTACTCCTACTCCTCCTCTTTGATTGTCTCTGTTCATTTTTAAATTCAAACAAATTTTATTATGTAGAACGTTTGTTATCTCTCTCTCTCTCTCTCTCTCTCTCTCTCTCTCTCTCTCTCTCTCTCAATAATGTACGTTTCTTGTTGCAATTACCCACGAATTTAAACCAGGGAGTGAAGGTGGCCGTGGCTCCTACCCAGTGAAGACTGCCATCCATACTCACTGGACGTGGAATATTTTGGACGCTGTCTACATCAGAGGGAGCCTTGTCGGAGCCATACAGTGTACAATACCGAGAGGCATTCTTCCACGTCCTATTAGTCTGTTCTATGAAAATGTCTAAGAGAGAACCCCATTTATATTCTATTCCTTTTAGAAATTTGTCGAAGAACAACAACCATTTATATTCTTTTCCTTTTAGACATTTGTGAATTGAAAATGTGTTGTAGCGCATTTAATTAAAAATGATAAGGTTAATAACATTTAAACCAATTATCTCAATAAAGAGCAAGACAATATCAAAGTGATCTGTCATTTATTTAATCAGATTGATATATATGTGCTGTAAAGTGTTAAACTAGTATCCAAAGGAGCTTCAGAATCTTACAGTACAAGATTGCTTCACTTATGACAAATAAATGTCTTTAAAAATTAATGAAAATACATTGGCTTTATAATTTATATGTAAAAAAAAAGATGAAAAATGTTTTAAAGTTTCCAACCGATGGACGACGGATATTTCTTACGATGAAATACAGACCCTTTACCTGAGAAATTTTTTTTATTTCATGTTTCCTAAACATAATTATGCATAAGAGGAACGTAAATTGGAAGATATCTCCATATCCAAACATGGTCCTAAACCTTGTTAAAATATGCTGATACCAAAATCTTGGAATATTGACAAAAAATGAACAAGATGACAAGTATTCTGATATTATGTGTAATTACTTAAACTACGATGGGAATAAAAAAAGATTTGATTGTATTGGAATATATATTATAATAATTATTATCATTATTATTTGAATAAACATAATTGGATAAGGCAGCAAACATAGACTATAACAACATTCTCCACAACTGAAATGACAAGGTTAAGGCTAATAAGTAAAGACCCTTTGTATAAGGTGGTTTACCATCACTGCTCCATCCATACGTATGATGATACTCTGGGTACAGAAAAATGAGCAGTAATGCGACGCATCCGCCCAGTCTGGCAAAATCCATCATAGCAAGGAATTGAAGGTTTCGTCTATGATTATAAAAAGCAATGAAGTTCTTCTTTATTAACATCAAATTATTCACACATTTTCTGATAAAAATAATGTTTGAGAAACTAATTTGATACTAATTTGTCTGTGTTGTCTATAGTTCAATTCTAAATTCATGAGAAGTGTTTTTTGTACAAGCTAACTACTCTGAGTTTAATACAAACATCTATGGTACAAGTTAACTATTTAGTTCTGGTCAAGCACTCACTTCCTGTCAGTCTGTTAGATGCGTGCCTCAAACCACTATGTAAGTCTTTTCTAAAGTAGTAATTGCTTTAATTTGTCAGTATTGAATCGTATTTTTGAAGTATAATTACAGATGGAAATTTATTATACAGATAAAACATTCTTAAAAGTATGGCACGCCATTATGGTCTTTAAAATAATTTACATATTTTTTCTATGGTATAAAGTGAAGGTTCTACATTTTCCTATTTTGTAAATTGTTATTTCTATTTGTTGTAGTTTTTACCAATCTTTTGCACGACGGCAACGTGTACCACACAATAAAATATGAAACCGTGTGACTTTTGTTAAACGTGTTGTGCATGGTTATCTATCTGTCTGCACCAGGCAGAATATTGTCCGTGGGTTTTTTTATATTTACAACCCAACTATAGGCCTAATGGTATCTCTGGAATTAAAATATTAATTTATTTGAGTGAATTTAAAGTAGTCTTTCCATAACTATCATATCTAATAGATTGGAAGTTTGATTACTAAAACTTGATTACTACTGATTTTAAGGGGTTTATTAAAAAATAAAGATCCATCTTTAAATTTTTAAAAGTTTTGAATAAGTGCTGTTGGTATTTTTGAGCACTTTTTGTCTTGTGATGGTAATAAAGAAATTATAAAAATTTAAGAACTTTTTAACACGGAAAAGATCTTCTGAGCACAGGATTTGTGTGTAAACACATTCAATTTGTTAACCATCGTTACCATGGCCAGGTTTTTTTTACGGACATACCTATTTGTAAAAAGATAACGCGTAACTTAAATCCGTAAAAATCACAGTAGTAAAAATTGCCAGTTTGCTTTTGTATCTTTTTGCAGCAGTTTTGGTTAGTTTTTGGCTCAACTAGTCACTTCATGAAATTATTACTTTCCTCATTGCACAAGATGGCCACATTAAATGAAATGTAAAGGAAGGATATGTCAAGTGATTTGACTATAGAGCGTTAAAGCTAGGCATCATTAACGGGCTTTTATTATATTTATACGGTGATTGTATCTTTTTAAACAAGTGCACTCATCTCACAACAGAGTTAAAAAAACTCAACAATTTAATTTATTTATCCTCAAAAGTTTTATATATGTCAAATTGAATTTTATCGTTTATCACAAAAACTTTTAGAATAATTTCCCTGCAAGTAACACTTACGACAAGTTAATTTTGCGAAAGCTTATCTTCAGAATCGGTCTCTATTTAGGGCTATGATCTTGAACCCCATTTCTGACTCTAACTAATATATCTGTTGGGCCCTAGAACGACCCCTCACTATCAACTTAAACCTCATCCCAACTGTAATTAACCTATATTAATATTTATGACCTAATTTTTAAGTCACTGATCCCTTAATATAGAAAGAATAAGTTTATTCTCTAGAATCAATCAGTCTCCCTGAGATAGATCGGTCTTACATCAACATCTTATAAAAAGTCGTATCTGACATTACAAACGTGAAATCTATAATTATAAGCTCTTTTGCTTAATTTGGGTTTTTTATTATTATCTTCATTTTCTTAATTTTTACAATTTGAGGAGAATATCTAACATTTTGAAATGCTGAACTGTCCAAAGCAAGGAAAGACTGTAAAATGTTTTTATTAAACTCATAACAGCTATAAAAATCGATTAGCCATTATGCAAAATATAAACATAATAAGTAAGCACATCAAGACTTTCGTTTAGAATGTTTAATTACACTTTCTATGCTCTACTCAAGTTAGTTTAAGAATATATTTTTTGAAAATAATCATGCATTGTTTTAATTTTGAAGATAAAATATTAACTCACCCGTCAGCATCTTCTACTAAACTGAAATGATGACAGTGTCTCTCAGGAAAAGAGGCATACTCACACAATACGTATACAGCAAAATGTTTATTTTAGGTATCGGAGTAAAACAATGACATTCTTGACAAAAGTTGTCAAGTGTGAAACAAGTTTATTCCTCGAGACAAGTCCAGTCACATGAATGTAATGGAACAGGAAGACATATTCCCTCTACACTTCAATTATATACTTCACACCAGATATTTACAGATAGTGTTTACAGAATTATGACCGTTTAATTTTTATATATTCTTTTTATTAGTGTATAATCATGATTCTTGACCTAATAACATAGAGATTTGCTTTGTTTACTTACTTTAACCACAAAACACACATAGTTTATAAAAAGACATTACATTCTCCAACAAACATTTACCATTATATTATTTAAATGGATATATATATATATATATATATATATATATATATATATATATATATATATATATATATATATATATATAATTTACATTAAACTTTGACTAAATTTTGAGTGGGTTTGACGTCAACATTGATAAAGTAAGACCTCAAAGGAACGAAAAGTTGTTGCCTGATGCAAAGAATATCCACACGTAACAGTAACACGGAAAACCTTTTTTCAATTGAATACCTACGTCTACGTTAATGAGTGTTAGTTTGTTAAAGACAATTCCCATTCGACTGAAAATATTTATAAACTTTTTAAACTCCTACAAGGCTCTCAGGCTGTAACCAATATGTTACGTTACATCAACTTTTCCAGAGAGATGTTTTTTTATAATCAGACAAAAACATAAAATTATTGACCAAACAATGTTTTCGGGCGACCTTTTTTCAGTCGATATTGGGGGTTTCACGTACCTAGGATATAGGATATAAGCTTAATTTATTTCTATTATAGTTCTTATTGCATAAAAGAATGAGATGGTGGTTTTACAATAGCTAGGATATTTTATAATAAAATATTCAAACAATTCAATTTTTTTTATGATTCAAGGGATATATAAAGGCACCGACATTGCAGAAACAATACACAACCCTTGCTAGCGTGTTATGTATATTTTGCAATGATTGCTGCCTTCATAGCCCGCACGAATCATAAAAGATAACATTTATGGTTTGTATATACATCTTTCTTTAAAAAAAATGCCTTAATCATAAGTAGTAAGTAAAAGTACCTAAGTTATTGTATAAGTACATTAGTACTTAAGATAAAAGAAATAGCCATGTCTGCTTTAACAGAAATTTGAATCTGACATCATCCTTCTCATTTCGTCCATGATTTTTGTTTGGTTGTTGAAAGCTTCGGTCAATTGATAAATGGAAATTGATGTTATTAGAACTGGATCGTGTAATGTTTTAGTCCTATTAGTGTCTGTAGAACTATGGATCACAACCGGTTTTCTTAAGAAATGAAGGAAAAATGAAGGAAAAAACACGCGGCAAATGTTAATAAAAGGATGTAAATATAATGTCAAGGACCGTATCTTATACTATATTTTTCGGCAAGGTTTTTTGTCTGTCTTTTTACGTCACTCTGTACATGGTTTTTGTAACATATAAAATCATTGGGGGTTTGATTGATTAAATATTCTTTGTCATGTATAAACTTTTTTGTGACGTCATCTTTTGTTAAACTGAGTCCAGTAAATCTCTTATTATCATGCAACCCTCCAATAAGTTACATGTAGCTGTCCAATAAGTTTCCCCTTATTAGACGGCTACAGGTGACATACTGGACTGCTGCAGATAATTGGGATGATCAAAAACTCACAGACACACAATAGTAGAGAAAAACATAACTACTGGTTCCTCCAATCTCACGAAAATTTATCAGCTTTCTCATGTAAACTGCACAACTTTACACATCCAAAAGCATGGAGAAAAATCTGGCACAATCAAAATAACATATTTAACGAATTTTAAAAACATAAATTTCCTCTGCTGAAAGTGCTCGATTAACGTCGTACTTTTGTATGAAATTTGACCGATGAAGAAGTTTAAATTAAAAATTCATGTATTTTAATAAGTGAAATGTTAATTCCCTCGCTTGCGCGTGATATCACATAGCAACTAAAGTAAATGACAAATGTTTATCTACAATTTAGAACCCATATTGAATGCAAATAAGTCTAGTGAATTAAAGTAAGGTCAATAACCATGCTTGATTTCAATTCTAAAGATTAAGTATTAACTCACTTGTCAGCATCTTCCGCCAAACTGATTAGATGATATTGTCTCTCAGGAAAAGCACGCATACATGTATATTACACGTACATAGAAAAACGTTATTTTTAAGATATTGAGTTTAACTTGTTTCAAGAAGCAAACTTGTTTCACACTTGACAACTATTGTATTGTCAAGAACATTATTATCGAGCTATATGGAAATAAATGGAACAGGAAGAAATTTATTCTCTTGTGAGCAGATTTTTACAGATAGTGTTTACAGAAAGACCGTTATATTTATGTGTTGTTTTAAGTAATGTCAAAAATATTAAAACCTCATAACATAGATATTTTTTGTAAACTTACTATAAATTTTAACCTCACGACACAGAGAGTGCCTTACAAGACACACTAGAACCGTAACATTCTCCGGTCAACATTTACAGTTCTATATTTATATTTATTTTTTCAATCCTTTTTTTTAATCTTAAAGTAAGAAAAAAGTTGTTTTTTTTTTAAATAATCACTATATTTAATAAGGTTTTTTAAATTATCATACTTTACCTGTCTTAGATATTTGTGAAGTTGCTTGAGTTTGAATGTTAATAGAAAAAATAATTATCTGTTTGAATCGCCCTTTCCACCAAGGAAACAATAATTTTAGGGTTTTTTTTACGTTCAATAAAAAGGAATGCCTCGTCATAGAAATTGAATTATTTTTTACACACATTCCTGAATTAATCAGAAATGCTATTGAGGATGCACTTATAACTCAATAATTTCCAGCTAAAAAGGTGAAGAAGATGCAGGTACGAAATTATCATTATGCACATTTTGACTTGGTTTAAAGGCAATATTGATTATGAAATATCAAATGGGGAAAAAAGTGCCCAACGCATAGCAAACAAAACGAACATTGTTCTATAGTAAATTTTAGACACACAACCAGGTAAACGTGTGCTTGTTCGTTAAAGATAATTTCCATTTGAATTAAAATATTTACGCCTATGAAACTCATTCAAAGTGCCGGAGTTGCATTGCAAAATAAAGATGAGTTCACAGGTAGTCTCACTTCGCCAGAGAAAATAAATTTCATAATTAGAAGAAATTAAAAGATATTGACCGGCTATTTTTTTTTTCGGCCAATCTTTTCAAGTTCAGTGTTCAATTATTGAATAAATGTCTATTTTTAGTGAAAAAGGTGTTATACATGGTGCATTCGTTACGGTTCTTTAAACATTTACATGCTGCAATGAAAGATTTAAGGTAAAGAAAGGTGTCCTTTACAGCATCTAAATTTTTCAATCATTTCAATCTAGATCCGCAACAATTTTCAAGAATCTTATGGGAATGTAGGGGGTGGAAGAAATTATATTTTGAAAGTTTATCTTGAAAGTTCGTATAACTTAGCTAAGACTGCTTTAAATATTTGTTTTTCTTTTTGTCTTGTGAATGCTTGTGTCAAGGTAATACTGTGGTTTCATTAATATTCAAGGGTATCAATTTTCGTGGATAAAATAAAAATCACAGTTTCAAGGATACGTAAATTCGTGGCCAATGACCCTATCAATACAAAATGTTAATAGAAAATGCACTTCATTGAACATTTAATTTCTTGAATCAACTTAACAATGAAATCCACGAAAATTGGTATTCAACGAATATTGATGAAACCACAGTACATACAATTCATTTCCTCTATGATTTTATTGCATAAACAGTTTACCATCACCGAATATTAATTGCATTTTGGGTGGATCAGAAACGTTTAGTTATCCATAATGTTCTATACGTGTACATGCCTCGCGTTGTGTATGTTGTTATCATTAAAACATGACAAATATATAAATATGTTATATTAAAAAAAACATGTGTAGGACAATATCCTTAACTATATTTTTCAACGTAAGGTTCCTCGTCTGTCTTCAACTATGTAATATTTAAGTCCCTACTTGGTTCCTTGTATACATCAACATATAAAACCATTGGGTAAATTGATTGGTTAAATATTCTTTATCAATTACCAGTCATATAAGACGATCTGTTCACAAAAACAAATAATTTCTTGTGTTTTCTGCAGTATTTGTATGACAAATGGATAATAAATATGTTCCTATGTTGTGTTTTTTATATATAAATATCAACTTAGGTTTAAGTTTTGTACACTGAACAAAAAATGAGGTAGTAATTTTACCTACGTGTTTCAGTATAAATATCTCTTAAAGGTTCTGTATAATTTTCATTATTCACTTGTGTTGAGTTTGATTCTTTTGAATCTGTATGATCGTATAAGTTGGCATCATTTCCGGATCCAGTGGTGCTATACACGTGATCCGTTAGTTGTTCTGTGATTGGTTTATCCCACGTGTGGTTGTACACGTCACTGTTGATACCTGATACCTGATTGTATTCATATTCACTTCCGCTGCAAGTTGTGCTGTACACGTGATCTGATTGTTGCTCTCTCAATGGTTTATCCCAGGTGTGATTGTACACTCCATCATCATTTGTCGGTAGCAGTTTACAGCCCTCCATCGCTCTGTCTGTTGACTGGGTTATGGGGCTCGATGTTTCGTCGTACACGTTGTCCGTGGACCTGTGACTGCTTATTTGTAGCGCGGTGTGATCCTCACTGTTCCGAATCAACTCGATGTAATTAACGGTTTCCGTTTCAACTGACTTGAGTTGTGGAGTAGAATGAGCCCGCCTATAAAAAAGTCAAATAATATCAGCTAATGTTGAATAAAGCTTTTGTTGTGATAATAACTATTTTACATAGTCTTGTGAAAAAAGTATACATAGTCTTGTAGAAAATGAAAGATTTTTTTTATTAAACTATCTCAACATTATACAATAATAGAGGTTTCATTAATTTTCTTTGGGTTCCGTTCAATTAATTTCATAACTTAACATGACCCTTTTTCATAGATAGGTATGGAGGTTTTCAGCATTGCAGAAAAAATACAAAATCAATTTTTATAGGTCACTTCTTTTTTTCAGCAATCTCGCTTTATGAGTTATACCACGTACATTTAGACAATTTTGAGTGTTTTCTTTTTTTCCTACGGAAGGAATGATCTAACATTTTTGGAAAAAGACGAATTCATAAATACCAAGTAAATACCATAATGAAACGAATTCATAAATACCAAGTGATTATATTATTACAATCAATATTCATCAGTACATTTTTGTTGCAAAATCAGGTCAAGGTCATCATTTTTTCTCAGCTTTAAGGATAAAAAATAGATGTTCCCTACTCGTAAACACATGCTTTTGTTTTAATGTGCTATGTTTGATATTTAAGAAAAATAGATAATATCCTTAATATAAAACATAAAATACTTCCAAAAGGAAATATTTGATTTAATAGAAATGAATTTTTTTTTGCCTCAATTTCCTCAATTTTTTCTAACTTTTTTATTTTTAGAATTTTAAGTTTTTTTCTTTACTCCTTATATTTGGTATATCCTTTTTTATTACACATTATGAAGGTTTTACACCGTTTAAAGAAATAACATATTTTTTTTAAATCATTAAACGCAAAGTAATACAGAAAATATAGACTTCGATGATTGTTTTAATGAAAGATTAATAATAATGTTAAATCATACTAAAGCAAGCAAATTTGTAAATTATTTCAAAATTCATACCTAATAACATTCTTAAACCTTAATCCTATGTAATTATTTTGTTTTGATTTAAAAATCTTGAATAATTGTTAAATTGTTATTAAAATGTAAACATGATTTTTGTTTTGTTGTACAGTCAAAATAATAAGCCAAATCTTGCGATTTTTCCTGACACATTCGTCCTCCAAAAGTATCCAATAACATCTAAATAGATATAATATATCTATGATCTATATATCAGATAATAACTGAACTCTTTCTAAACAAAGGAAAAAATATGATCTTCCCAACATAGCGGACATGAATTATAATACTTTTTTATATTTAAAGAAGTTAGAAACCAGACAAGACACAAATGAATTTCTCGCGAACCAGAAGAACAGATGTTAATGAAATAATTCTTATTTGTAACTGTATGAGATTCGATGTACTCAAAGCGTGAAGTAATGTAGAAATCATGGATTGTAGTTTTACTGCTTAGGCATTCTGTTTCATAACTATCACAAACAACTACCCTACTCTTTATTTATATTACAATATGGGATGAAAATGTGAGTATGTGAGAAGTGAAGGAGCGAATATATCATAAAATGATTTATATATTCAACCTTTGTTCACAATACAAAAGAATTTTAAAATTTTTAAAAAAAATGTAGAAATCATAATGAAATTAAAAACATGACCATCATAGCAACTGTCTAGTAAGGGAACAAGATTATGGAAATTAATACATGAAAAGTCAGACACGAAGATCTGATTACCGTTTCTGCCTCAGGATAATGATACCCGCTATGATCAGGAGTAGCACGACCCCTCCTACTACTACTCCAACAATCACCGGAAGCGATCCAGGTCCTACAAAGTAATTCAAATGTCAAACATGATCTACAGGGACACCTTCATTGCTACTTGATCAGCCATCACACATTGTCAGATACCCACCATCCACTGTAACTGCGTACAACGTTGATACCACCAAAGACGACACAGTGCTAGATAGGCGATCAAGATCTGCAGTCGGTGATGACGTCACCATTTTGTGAGTACTTCTCTCTATGTCTGAAGAAGATTTTGGCAAGTAATATTACATGAAGAGGGGGTGTTTAGTGAAGATGAATATAATGAGAAAAGGAAATGGTGACAATGTAATTTTAAAGAATTCATAGTCGAAATTATTTCATATTAATTTTAAAATGATGTTTCACTATTTTCTCCCCTCCTTTGACAAATAGAAGGAAATTTGTCGTCACACGGTCTTAGGACGATTTCGTATTTCTTGTTTTGTATCTTTTTCACACTGACACATGCTGATCCATTCGGATGGATGGTGGTTCCTGAATCAAATATTGCATGAGTTATAAATCATATCAAAATGACATTTATTTCCTTCAAAAATATATATTCAATTTAAAACCATTTAGGGAGCATGTTCATTGTGGAACAATGTGTTTATATGTACCATACATAATATTTTAAACACAACAGGAACGAGTAATATTTGGATGAATCAAAAGTTTTACAGTGTCAAGTGCTTCAATTATTCTTAAAGCTTAAAGATCGGTTTTATACAAAAATGAAACAGTGTTTTTTACAGCTCCAATAAAGGAATAATTTACATAATTTTAAAAGCAAAGCTTTTGTGAAGAATACTTTACAACGTCACAAAAAGATTTTGCGATCTATGTAATAATATCAAAATTGAAGACGAATGTCATTGCCTGTTAGAATGTAACGTATTATCTTCAATTATAAAGGAGTTTTTAGCAATAAAATACTATGTTTAACCGTAATCTGTAATTTTTTTGTCGAATACCAACACCGGTTTTTTTTTAAAAAGGAAACTCTGTATTTTCATAGATCTGTTCTCCACAAGCAAATTGAGTCAGCTCTGCTCACTCAGACTGTTTGTACTGTGACATTAACAACAACATTTGTATAAACACTGTATGTAAATATGTTTTTTTTGTTTTGTACCTCTTGTACCACTTATATGTTTTAAAGAGAATAAATGAATTGAATGTGTTCCATTAATGTGTGTACCAATCTGTAAGTAGTAATTACCTTGAGTCCAGCGGATGATACGCCTGCGTAGAATCCTAGTCCACTGTAACGATCCGCCATTGTTTTGAGACAGACCCCCAGTGATTGCCGTCGTCCATGTATGGCCTAAACTGTCTGTAAAAGATACGCACTGAATTAAAAGCACACTTGAAATTTAAAAGTAACAATATAATTGAAGTGATATTATTGTCATGAATCTGCCAACACAGTAAACTTGCAATGTATAATAGATCAGCAAATAAATTATCAAAATAGTTCTGCATAAAGGGCATAATATTTGAGCAACACTAGTTTATAATATAATTTTCGATATATACTCCATTAACAACAATTAATTTTAATTAAATGCAAATTTAAACCTTATGACATACCTGCTGTGTCACATGGGTAGGTTCTGATGTCATCAGTGGTATTCATTCTCAAGCACTCGTCCAAAGTGTTCCCTGTTAAAATCAACGATTTAAATACGACTTTTAACGCTAATACCTCACAGGCGCTTGTTTCTGTAATAAAAGTTTACCATATGTTACACTATTATAATACACTTAGTATACTATGGGGTATACTTTATCACAAAAGCAGGTGCCTGTGTTTTACCTTTAGGTTTATTTCTGTCTTTAAAATCAATATAAATTAAAGGATCTACAATTAAGATTGAATGACTATGTTTGTACCTTTAATATTGAATGAGCTGTGATATATTTTGTACATTGCCATCTGGTGAAAGTTACTTGTCGGTGTGTTGGTTCCAATAACGTCACTTTGAAAATGACTAGATGTATTCAATCTACAGGTTTTATTTAGTAGCCCTAGTTCCAGTTTTTCAGAACAGAAGCAATGTGTGTCCTTTAAATAATAATAATGTTGTTTAGAATTTATGTAATATTAATCAAATTCAAAAAATATTCTTACACGCCTCTTCTCTTTATGTTGAATAAAGACAACATTATATACCTGAAAGTATGTTTCGCAGCTTTATTTTGAATTTTATCTTTTTAAAGATGGCCGTCAAATCTAGGGCAACTTATCCAAATTATCTTACTTCAAAATGTGTCGTCATCATTTGTTATACTCACGTTGACTCCGAAATTGCTCTTACACTGTAAGTAACAGTCAGCCACAGGACCGATAACCGTGGAGAGATTCGTCAACGTACGTATATGACCGTTGTCAATTGGCATATAAACGTAACATCCTGAAACCGCAAAAAAATGTCACTATATCAATAGGGCCTGTTTGTGAGGGTAATAACTGAAATTATTATACTTTCATAAGGACATTGATGGTAACCTAACAACAAAACTTTATGATAAACGCGATGACTTTAATTTTTCAATAGTCAACTTTCCTTACTTATGAAGCAATATACATTCATCACCTGCATATGGTGTTTTTGTCTCTCAGTTAATTCGATACGCAAGGGCATGCTCTTCGTATAAACAGTTTCTAAGGCGAGGCAAGCTACTGACAAACAAGTTGATAAAACAGGACTATATACAGTCTCGTTTGAAGTCATTTTTTCGTAAGTTCTATGGTCGATACAACGACCTTGTCAGCAAATACAATCTTCCACTTGGTCGCATGCTGACTGAGGTTTTTCGTACTAATTGTTAGACCATAATTAATCACCTAATTGTCTACGAACTTTTCCGGTTTTTTTTTCCAATTACGACAAAGAGCACACGGCGGGTGTGACCGGTCAGCAGAGGATGCTCACTCCTCCATGGCACCTGATCATACCTCTATCTTTTTGGAGGTCCGTGTTGCTCTATTTTGAATTTGTATTACGTTTAATGGATTTTTGAGATGGTTGACGGTTTGTTATTGTCATTTTTTCATGGTAAAATACTGAAATCTGATTGGTTTAGACGCAGTTGATAATCAGTTCCATTACCCTCAGCGTTAGCAACACACTTGGCAACGGGTAACACAACGAATTTTTACATGCGCGTAAATTATTTGCGTACGGTTCGCGGTAGATTTCACGCATTTCTATATAAAAGCAGTAATTTTTTTTTTCTAAAAATAAGACATTAAGTATAATTAAAAAAAATAGTGCATGTTTGGGAGGGTAACAGTTAAAATCGACACTTCTCGTGGTGTCAATTTCATTTGTTACCCTCCCAAACAGGCACTATTTATATATTGACACCCAGAGAAAACAGTGCCAACTGCGCGAAGCCAAGGGTAACAATGGTTTTCGAGGTATGTCAATTTCAACTGTTGTCCTCCCAAACAGGCACTTTTCATTCTATTATACTAAATGTGACTAATGTCTTAATTTAAAAAAAAATTGTTGTTTTACTCGTTGCCAAGTGTGTTGCTAACGCTGAGAATAATAAAACGGATTGTAAATTGCGTTTATACGAATCAGATTTTAGTATTTTACATAAAAGTATCATAATATACATTGAACATACTACAATTTCGCCTCAACGAGTCACATACACCTTGCACAGTGAATCTCTCTCTCTCCCTCTCTCTCTCTCTCTCTCTCTCTCTCTCTCTCTCTCTCTCTCTATATATATATATATATATATATATATATATATATATATATATATATATATCCGAATATAGTGTACATAGACAGTATCAACCCCTTTCTTCTTTGGAGGACTAGCGTGTTAATATTTGGGACAACGTAGTTATTGTCTGTTGTCCATTTAGAACTCGACATTTTATAACTCCTTAACTTTACTGTTATTTTGGTTACAGATTGGTATAGTTACTTCTATTGAGTCCATCAAATTGGTTGGATGTTCGACATTACTGCTCTTTATCCTGTAGCCATAGATTCACCATACGTATTCTTACAGCAAACATGGTAGGCTACCTCTTGAGGGACTCTTTAAACAATCTTGTTTGTATAAGACTTA